>CM062514.1:19816961-21044086 GCA_031439585.1 Pterocarpus macrocarpus
CTCCAACTACAAACATAATTAATTAAGAGTGTTTTGAAAATGGATGGATTTGGACTCCAAAATTGGTACTTTGTTAATGATAAATGAAAGTGTCCACTAAATAAACCAAAAAGGTTATTTTCTTTTTTAAGTAAAAAAAAATCTGAAAAAAGAGTTTGTTTCTAAATTTAGTAATAATGTTTTACTGTTAATTTAATTTAAGAGTAAACCCCCAAATTAGTCATTGAATATATTCTTGGTGGACAGATTGATTCTTGAAAAAAATAAATTAGCTTCTAGATCCTTAACAATTGTAAATGTTAAAATACTTTAGTTCCTGACTTATTTACAATTGATAAAGAACGTGATATATAGGTACTATGCTAATTAAGTCATCCTAACACCATTCATGTGGCACCAACATCCCCAAATATGCAAAAAAAAAAAAAAACTCATTATTTTACTCACTAAGTCCTAAACCTATCATTTTAAAATTTTCAAACTCTATCTCCTTTCTAATACTGCTGCTAAAATAGTGGTACTACTATTAAACATGCATGTTCTTTATTTTTTTTTGCATTGTATACTGAGATTGAAACTACTTAAGCATTTATATCGTGACTGACATTATGTGTTAGGGTTTCTTTGTTTGTTTGTTTTTTGGTTGAATGTTTAAGAAAGTTTAAGCTGATACCTAATAGGATGGAATTAGAATGTCTTAATAAGTATGCAATCTACACATCACGCTTTTTATTAGTTGCAACTAATCCAAGGACTAAAGTGTCTAATGTTTACATTAGTCAAGAATCTCAAGATTAATTTATTTTTGTCATAGACCAACATATCTATTGAGAATATTATTAGGGACTAATTTGAGGGTTTACTCTTAATTCAAAGTACATTGCGATCTTAATCTGACCAAATTTAAGAGATAATATATTCTTACTTACTCATTTGGTGAATATTTTCCTTTCTAGATCGTTGAAATAAAAAAAAGTATTGAGGTTAAATCACAAATAATATAACAATGGAACTTGAAAGATCTTACATTCATAACGAAGGGCATCCACTAGTTGGCCAAGACTCATGAACTTCACACAAACCAAATATATAGAATGAGATGAATTAATGTACAATAAGCATCGGCACACATAAATTAACAATCTTGAAGAGAAATCTCCGCTTCGTCTTTTCCGACAGTGACTCACTCAGTCGTATGAGCATCTTTCAATAGAGTATATATTTGGTATCCTAGTACTTGTGAAGTGTTTATGCTTGCATGTTTGAGCAAACATGAGCCTGAAAACCGCTTCTATGTTTGATTGGAACCAATATTTGTACCATATTTTTAGCTTACAAGTCATTATCAACCGTGAAACAACCGTGGACCGTGTTTGATGTCGCAAATCGCAATTAGTTACCGTGAGACCATCATTAGTTCTCAAAATACCATGAGATACTTGGCATACGGAACCATATGTAATGCAATATATGATTTATTATTATTATAGAGTAATAAATTTTTTGTCATACAAACTTTATTTAATGACGGAGAAGGCAATCTTGTAGAAGAAGCAGCCGGCTGATAAGTTGGGAAGAGTAAGATGCTTACTAAGAAGTTAGGTCAAATAATCTCGGCTAATTCTCTAGTGCAAGAATTGCACTAGTGTCTTTTCTTTTTCTTTTTTTTTTTTTCCCTTTTGTCCAATGGCATTTCATTAGATGTTTGGTTGAATCTGAATTTAATTGGAGACAAAAATGAGACTTGCTTCAACCATCAATCAATACACAATCATCAAGATACTAATTTTTGTTGATTTTTCATAAAGTTTCTGTATCAAAATGGATGTGGTCATATTTTAAAAATTAGTGATTAGTTCAATATAAAAAAAGACGCATCAAATCAGACACTAAAAGTAGATTAAGTGATTAACAGGGTGCCAGATTTGGTATTGTGTAATGTCCCTTATTTTTCACATATTTTATAATACTGCTTTTGACACCTGCCTGATATGATAAAAATATAAAAGTAAAGCTCAGCCTATTTACACTCTACGCAGCTATTCATATAGCACGAAAATGAGTTAACAAGTGATTTTTTCACTCTTTATGGAGCAACAATTTTAGACCTTTTTTCACTCTCCTAATAATCTTCTTGCATTTGTCACTTTTTTATCTCTCTAAATATTTTTTATCAGATTTAATTTTAAAATATTGTTAGTGAAAATTTTTTTATACAATTATCTATATATATTATTACATCAATAAAAATATATGACTTTTATTATAACTATTACAAAAACCACACCTATAATTTTATGTAATTAGATAATAATTAAAATTTTTTATATTAATAATATATCAAAATTAATATCATTTAATTAAGTATATCCATTAAAATGTTGGGGTGGGGATAGAGTAATAAGGGATCTAGAAGGACAAATTGACCTTGGCTCTACACTAAGTATGAACCCGAGCCAAGTTCTTTAACTTGGTCCGTTTTCAACAAAGGAAATAGAAAAACAAGTTGGTCCATGTCCAACAAGAAACTTACATTATTGGCTATTGACCTTAGTGATCGGACGTTGCAGGCAATTCAGTTTAGTGGAATGCCCTTCAATTCTAAATTTCAACTACATTACTCTTCATTGTCTTTCTAGAACAAGGGAATTATTAAAAAAAATTATAAAAAAAAAAAAAGAAGTTTGAAAACTTCTACGGGTTTGTCTACTTTTATTATTATTATTAAGCTTTCTTCCTTTCCATTTTCTCCACTGTCTATAGTGTGAAGTATACTCTCCATCAATCCATCAGTTCAAAACTCACTCTCAATGCAATATTACCAAACTCCACTCATTCACAAAATAAAAGACTACCAAACTTTATACTTTGAATGATCTTTCTGATCGAAGGGAATTATTAAAATACTCATATTTTCTTTAGATATAAGTTGTTACATATTGATTAGTTATTGATAATACTAGATAAATGTCCAAACATTTATTATGAAAATAACAGTTAATAAATGCTAGATAATTTAATAAACTACCAATAAGAAAAATAAATAGACACCTTAACATCTTCCTTGACCCAAAAAAGATGACACCTATTGAGTTGAGTTGTGATCATCACCTAAAGAAAAATAATTTTGTCTTGTCTTGTGATCATAAATAAAAGGAGGAACCTTAATCAAATCGAGAAAAAAATAACATCATAGATAGGAACAACAATATAGTCCAGGCATGATGTCATTCTGCCACCTTTGTTAGGCACGTACTTGTCATCATCTTTTACCATTCACAAAGACGATCCATTTCTCAGCTTTCAACTCCTTAGAAAAACAACCATCATTCGTTGCCACATATAAAAAAAAAACTCTCTGCAAATTCAAATCTTCGGAGCTCATTTTCTTATTATATTCTCATTGGGCTGAAGGAAGTAACGTGGAAATTCCTTGTTCTCCTCCATCCACTCTCATGCACTTGTCTTTGGCTTAAAGGGTACACGGGAAGAACAACTAGAAGCCTTTGCATTGAAGGGTCGTCTTCCTCCTTTTGGTTCTCTGTGTGTGTTGTGTTTTGCATTTATGGGAAAGTCAACGGCATGTTGGGGTGGTGCCTGCATTGTGATCCTGTGTTGCTGCATAAGCAATGTCACGTCTGATGCATCAGATCACCGTTACAAAGAAGGAGATTCAGTCCCCTTTTATGCCAACAAGGTGGGACCCTTTCACAATCCCAGGTCAGATTCTCAATCTTCTGAATCCCCCCCATTTTCAATTATTCATTCATTTTTATGCTTGAAAACGCTTCAATCCCAGTCCACCTGAAAAGTAAGGAGAAAAAAAAAAACCTTTTATTTTGGTTTTGATATCATGGGGTTGCCCTTCAGGAATGAGATTTGTTTTGGATTATTATTTTTTTAATTCTTCACTGGAATTTGGGTGTCTTGCCTCTTGAATCCCCTGGTGTGGTTCTGGACTTATGTGTAATGAAGATTCAGTGCCTATTTCATTCTTATGGTTTGGATTTGAAACTTGTGCAAGAATGGTGGTACCTGTTAAAAAAGTAATAGGTTGTATTTTGGTACTCTTTGATCAGTGAAACTTAGTTTTTGGCTAATGGAATGGATTCTTCAAGGTGGATGGAGAGGAAATAATGAATGTGACTTAGAAGCTGTGATATTAGTTACGAACATTTTCAGTTTCACTGTAAAACAAAAAGCTGGAAATGTTAGTTATCTCTGCTTCAGTGTCATATTTAGAAATTGGAGGCAGTGTTCACTTGAAATGCAGAAAGAATCAAAGCAATCACTTATATATGTATATGAATGCAAATTGAAATAATTTAATGCGCATATTAATTTGTAAAGCATTAAGTTATCATGAATTTCTTCCTCACAATGGGCTGACTTTATTAATTCTTTATGCTTTCTCTAATTTTTTCGTTTTTCATCCCACAGTGAGACATACCGATATTTTGATCTTCCCTTTTGCTCACCAGGTTAGTTTGCTGGTATAATTCTTCTATTTCCCCATTTCCAACAATTGTCTTGGGGACAACCTATTGTAATTACAAAACCTGTTGGTTGCAGCTAATGTGGAAGAAAAGAGAGAAGATCTTGGTGAAGTTTTGAATGGGGATAGATTAGTTGTTGCTCCTTACAAAATGGACTTCCAAATTGATAGAGAACCTGAGAGTATCTGCAGAAAGAGGCTGACAAGAAAAGAGGTTGCTCGATTCCGGGCTGCTGTCTTGAAGGACTACTTTTTCCAAATGTACTATGATGACTTGCCCATTTGGGGCTTCCTTGGAAGATTTGAAAGTGTAGACCAAGATGACACAACTGAGGCCAAAGTCTATCTTTTCAAGCACATCCATTTTGAGATCCTTTACAACAAGGATCGCATCATCGATGTTTTCGTTCAAAACATCCAAATGCAGTTGTGGAGCTGACAGAAGATAAAGAGGTAGATGTGGACTTCACATATTCAGCCAAATGGATTCCAACAGATATTCCCTTTGAGAAGAGGCTGGAGAAATACTCACAGGCATCATTGATGTTACTTAACTTGGAAATCCATTGGTTTTCTATTATTAACTCCTGTGTAACTGTACTCCTGTTGACCGGATTCCTCGCCACAATTCTCATGCGTGTGCTTAAGAATGATTTTGTCAAGTAAGAACCAATCTCAGTCACTAATCTCAGCATTGTCTCCTCTCATGGATTTAAACCTCTTAATTACCAGAACTTTTGTATCCACCATTTGAAACATGACAGGTTTACACATGATGAGGAGGCAATGGATGACCAGGAGGAGAGTGGATGGAAGTATATCCATGGTGATGTGTTCAGGTTTCCAGTATACAAGTCTTTGTTTGCAGCAGCACTTGGAGTAGGCACCCAGCTATTTACACTGTGAGTTACCCTCTCAAACAAATACATCTTTTAAAGGAGTTTCAAGTCTTGGCCTTTTATTGTTCAGCTCTTTTGAGACCATGTATCTTTGATCTTGTTTCCAGTGCAATATTCATCTTTATGCTTGCTCTAGTTGGTGTTTTCTATCCATACAACAGGGGGGCTCTATTCACTGCACTGGTAATCATATATGCGCTAACATCCGGAATTGCAGGCTACTCTGCAGCTTCCTTCTATTACATGATTGAAGGGAAAAGCTGGGTACATTCTCACTCCTTAGACAGCATATACCACTAGTCCACTCTAAGACTTGTTCTTCATTACTTAGTTCAGTGATCACATTTATGCAGTTCATTGTTTGTGAGTAACTCATGAATTTGATTGATTTGAAGTCCTTTCAAAATTCCCCTCTGATAGCGGTATATTGTCTAGTTTACTGGCTTTGAAATTTCATAACTCTCCACATGGATCAAAAAGATTCTTAGTCATAAATCTGAAGTATGTTTGTTTTTATTTACTAGTCAATATTCTCATTAGGTAAACTTAATATTGAATAATGATGTTTTTCACTGTACTATAGTTCTTAAAACAATTGAAACTGTGCTGCAGAAAGCACAAACCAAAATGAAGTATACTTATGCAGTTTTGGTTTGTTGTTTTGCCAGGTGAAAATTTTGGTATTGACTGGAAGTTTGTTCTCTGGACCTTTATTTTTGACATTCTGCTTTCTAGACACTGTTGCACTTGCCTATAACTCCACTGCAGCACTACCTTTTGGAACAATTATGGTTATTTTCCTTATATGGACCCTTGTAACCTCACCTTTACTGGTCTTGGGAGGGATTGCTGGTCGGAATAGCAGATCAGAGTTTCAAGCTCCTTGCCGCACCACAAAGTATCCTAGGGAGATCCCCCAACTACCTTGGTACCGTAGAACTCTTGCTCAAATGGCTATGGCAGGGTTTTTGCCTTTCGGTGCCATTTACATTGAACTCTACTATATATTTGTCAGTGTATGGGGTCACCAAATTTACACCATATACAGCATTCTGTTCATTGTGTTCATCATTCTCCTGATTGTCACTGCTTTCATCACTGTGGCATTGACATACTTTCAGCTTGCTGCTGAGGACCATGAATGGTGGTGGAGGTATGTATGTTGTAATATCAAGCATTCTCACATTTTTCTCTGTTTGTACATCAAAATTTAGGCAACCCAAAGTGTCATTTGTGCATACTTATTTAGATATACTAATCGATATCTGTCTATCGCACTTCAAATAAGTGTAGATTTTAGTTATATAAGCGTGGAATCGACATTTTACCTTTACTGACACGGTAAATACATTTTTAGTTAACAATGTAGTTTACATAAATGAAGTTTATACTTATTTGAACTACAATCCACAAATGTTGATTAATATGTCTAATCACTATGTGCAAAAATCATTTCTCTTTAGGCCACTTATTGAAGGAATTCATGTCCCTTATATTCTCTAACTTCTGTATTTTTTTGGCATAATATTAGGTCCTTCCTTTGTGGCGGATCAACTGGCTTGTTCATATATGGCTACTGCATATATTACTATTATGCAAGATCAGATATGTTTGGTTTCATGCAAACCTCTTTCTTTTTTGGTTACATGGCTTGCATTTGCTATGGTTTCTTTCTCATGCTTGGAACTTTGGGTTTCCGTGCTGCTTTATTCTTTGTCCGTCACATATACCGTTCTGTCAAGTGTGAATAGCCTGAAGCTCACTGCCACCAACCAGAGGCTTTCTTTTGCCTTTGTTGTAGCTATACAGAAAATTTCTCCTCTTATGTCCACAGTTCTCTCTTTGCTAATGGCTAACCAAAGAATAGCGGGTGAAAATTGTGAGGGCTTGAGGTGCTATACACAATTACTGAATCCCAGATTAATATCAGTGATTCAGATAATCTGATAGAATGCATGACAGTAGTGTAACTCATAAAACTATTTTCTTTTCTTTTCTTCTTTTTTTTTTTTCTTTTGGCTCTTAGAAATATAGAAGAAAAGCATTTTACATCACTTTCAGGTTTATGATAGCTGAAAGCTTCCACTATTGTATGATTTAAATCCTAATTGACAACAGTTCCTTCGGGATTAAATACTACTAATTCATATATAGACTAGAATGCGATATGAAACTAATACTCATTTGCCTCACACTATTTCTAAGCCTTTTATTTATTTGTTCAGTGTGCGAGTGTGTGCATTTTTTATTTTATTTTTATTTTTCTCTCTTAGCAACTTAAGGTAAATCTTTGCCAAGGTGGGGAAAATTGACAAACTAGGAAGGTAGAAAACTTTTTGTGAACTCTCCTTTTATATAAAGTCGTTATACTGTTCTAAAAAGGAATACAAAAGAATAAAAATCAAGCGAAAGGGAGAAGAAAGGGAGAAGAAATGTAGTTACATACAATGCTCAATAAATCAAAGAATATTTCTTGACCATTCTATGCTTACTTATCCAGGTTTAATAATAATCTTTGTAAAAGAATAAGTCACCGATCTCGGTCATTCAAAAGTATGTAACATTTTAAATTTGCGCCAAAGAGGCTTCTACACCATCAATGGTACCTTGTTAGCAATTCTAATGACATCAGAATTTAGCATCAACCTTTAGCCTCATCCAAAATTCAGAGCAAAATACCGACATTATCATTAAATCATGAGACAGTATGGAGACGCAGTAAAATATTCAGTTTCAACTAATCAATGGAAGCATGGTAGTTCCGGACTACATAGAATGATCATTAGTCTAAAACTTGCCATTACAAAGCATGAAATTCAATGTAACAGGAACAAATTTTAGTATACATATCTATATATGATGATAGATATCATTCATCAATTATAACAGCTGTCAACCAAGAGACAGGCAATAAATGCGCAAAGGATCTGATACAAGCATGCCGTGATGCCTCTCAATACCTCCAAGTAGAACCACCAAGTCGAATAACCTCTTCACCTCCATTATCCCTTCTAGGAATTCTTTCCATGTCGGCATTTCCCTTGTTATCACCTAAATCACCATAGATATCTTTAAGTTTAGCTAGATTACTGGATGCAGAAGCCTTCTTACCCCCATCTCTCTGAGGACTAGAACGTGACTCAAACTGCAAAGTGCCAGCTTGCAAGCTCTGACTTCTACTCCTGCTCGTACTTCTACTTCGACTCCTGCTCTTACTACGATGGCGCCTACTGCCATTGTCATAATCCCAACTGCTGTCTCTCTCTGGGTACCTTGATCTCCTATCATAATCATAACTCCGCACGCTCTCTCTTTCCCGCTCCTTATCCCTCCTGATTCTGTCCCTCTCATGATCTCTACCCCGGTCCCTGTATCTTTCGCGGTCTCGCTCTCGATCCCAGTCCCTGCTCCTATCTTTGTCACGATATCTGTCCCTATCATGGTCACGATCCCTGTCCCTTTCACGGTCACGATGCTTGTCCCTGCTCCTATCTCGGCCACGATCCCCGTCCCTTTCACGGTCACGATCCCTGTCCCTGGACTGTGACCGGTCTCGGTCCCTATCCCTATCAGAGTACTCACGACTTTGGCTCGTAGATCTTCTTATGTCATCACCACCATTTCTTTCATGAGGAGGAGGAGGTGCAGTACGGCGGATAGGTGAAGAGTCCCTTGTGGAGGCACGATGTGGGGCGCGCTGACCAAAAGACACTGAAAGGGCAGCCTTCACGGAAGGTGGTCGACGGGCAGTGTCATCAGAACCATGACGGGTGCATTCACCTGTTGAACCAGAATGTGTAGCTGGGAGCTTCAACTTTCCAAGATTAGACACAACCTGCCGCATTACAGGAACAGGGATGCGAGGAAAGAGTGTATCGAAATAATACTGCAACAGCAGAACAGACTCATCAATGTCCTTCCTTAAAGCAAAGTTAAAGCATCTGGAATTGGGTCAGATAAAATTTGGAAATCGCAGCATTCAATTCTGTCAATGATGAAGCATATTTCATACCATGCACAAAGTACCCAGAATCATAAAATATCAACAACAAACAGATAACAAAAAAGACAACTACCATGAATAGGTAGTTACCACTAAATCCAAGCCCCAGAGAAAGAGTAAGCAAATGATACAAAATAATTACCAACTAGTCATTAAACAGAATATTATAACTAACAAAGTAAGTAAGTAACAAGCATAGAATGCAGAAAGTTTTATGTAAAAGTAGTATTTATTAGCGAAGCATTCAAAATCCTCTCCAGAACCCTTCCATGCATTTTAAACTTAACCAGATACTCTAGTCCTTGCTTATTCTTCATTTAAGCCCAAAAAGTACAGAAGTTTGAATCACTGAACTTCAAATCCACTTAACCCCAGAAAAAGGCTTCCTTATTTAAAAGAAATGCAGCAGTCCCCCAAGGTTTTTGGGTTTTTTTTTTTTGGGGGGGAAGGGGCAGGGGGGATGGATTGTGGTTACACAAATTAAATTACATTACATTCCCCTTCAAAAAAGGCATCATAAGCACCTGTAGCCATATCACATAGATCCTGGTACTACTTCACAGTATAAAGTCAACAACAAATCGACAATAAGCATTCTAAATATGCAGACAAAAACCAATTAAATTTGGATAGCCATCACTAATAGTCTACCAAGAGAAGAGAAGGGGGGGGGGGATTTGCAGTTACACATTATATTACATTCCCCTTCAAAAAACGCATCATAAGCACCAGTAGCCATATCACATAGATCCTGGTTCTACTTCATAGTATAAAGTCAACAACAAATCAACAAGAAGCATTCTAAATGCGCAGACGAAAAACCAATTAAATTTTGATAGCCATCACTAATAGTCTACCAGCATAGCTAATTGACACAAGCATATATTATCAACAGAGAATACAATCAAGGCAAGAATGAATGAAGACGGAAATCCCCAATCAGAAGAAACTATTGCCTCTTTTGCCTATATCTTTCTCTAAGACCTCAAAGAAACTAAGAATCATACAGGTTAACCCAAAAATACTTGAAGATAAATAATACTAAGACAGAAGAGAGACAAATACATCTGCATAATACATATGCCAATTCCAGAAGTGAAGAACCCAAGTAGCAAAGGTGTTAAGTGAGAAATGGATCTCCTCCACTGTGAAGGATGCATTGCCAAGAATTAAGTATAAGTAAAGTGAAACAAAGATGCAGAGTCAATGATATAAAAGATATCTGTCAAAAAGAAAGAATGTATTATGGCCAAAAATCAGCTCAACCGCAAAAGAAAAAGTATATAAAAGTAAAGACGTGAGATGGAAAAATCCCATTCTAGTCTCTGAAAGATACACCCATTATCAATTAGCTCCCTCACATTAATTTCATCAATTTGATCTTTCAAAGTCAAATTCCCAATATGTGAGCCCCTCCGTCCAAATAATGGAGGGGAACAATTTGTGAACCAGAGTTCATGAAGCGGCTAAAATATTGGAGATTTTAACTTTGAGAGAACAAATTAATCTGTAAGGGATAAATTGATAACACGTAGATCTTTTAGGGGCTAAAATAGAGTTTTACTCTAATGCAACTACTACCCAAAAAAAAAAAGGTCCCCAAATTTCTTACTGGATGCCTAGGAGCATAGTGATTTTAGAAATAAGAAGACAACCTTCATGAGCATGCAATCAGCAAAAACATGTCATGAAAGGAAAAAGGAAAATTCTTTAACTACTACTTATCAGCAATCACTGGTAGGTATAAAAGTTTTATGTCCAAAGATACTGAAAGCACCTCATACTGTTACTCCAACTTATGGGATGATGTGGAACACATCCAGATTTGCAATCTTGTGATGCATCTTGATTCTGGTAGGAGAGCTCTGAAGAAACAATTCTCACTTTAACTAGTCAATACTTGAGTCAAATGACTTTTTTTTCTCCCTCGCCATCATATGGCATTACATTGAAAAATAAAATTCCCAAAATCAAGGGGTCAGGGTATAATTTACTGACTATCAATGCATTAGATTTTCTACAACCAAAAGGAAAGCAAGAGTCCAAAGATGTTAAATGAAGAAGCATACTCTCTTCTAAAATAAAGCAGCCTAATAGAGTTAATGATAACAAACCTGTCCAAGAAGCAGATCACGAACATATACACCCATTGTAGTCATTCGACCATTAGATCCAGGAGAAAATTCCTGAAATATGGCATCATAATTTAATATGAATAACAATTTGTATATTACTTGAGCAAGAACTTTTAAATGGTATCACAATAATAGGAGATATTTCAATACAACTAAACACAAACAAGTAACTTATATTCCATGGAAAACAAACAAGTGGACACAAAATATACAATTAAAAACTAAAGTCTTGACAGACTTTTTCAAAAGCAGATCATACGAGAACACTTGGTGCACAAAATGTTTTGACAAGACATACTATTTGCAATTTCGCAAAGCTCCAGCACATTGATCAGAACCCTTTGCAGATATAATCCAACTTGATACACAGGAAAGTACACACAAGTGCAAAATATACATTTTTAAATAGAATAATCAGCATGCAGTTAGAAGAAAGAAAAAAAAAAATAGCTTTAGAAAATAAATTGCACTGCATGATAGATCATAAACATGTACTCTTACCTCTTCATCCTTTACATATGGCTCATACCAGCTCCACAGAATCTTCGGATCAGCAACATATCTCAGATAGAGAAATCCAATCTATAAACAATATAAAGACCCAAGACAGAGCATAAGATAAACAGAGAGGGGAAAAACGAAAGAACACACCAATAAGAATGTTGCCCATGCAAAATATATCAAGCCAACCTTTGTTTCATTAAACAAAACTTGAGATTAAGAGATACGTTATAAAAGATGCATGTTAATGCAGTCCTCATATCACAGCAAAAAGAAATAAAAACGCAGAGATGGAATTGAATTATTACAAGGAAGAAATCTTTTGTTCTTTTGAGGTAAATTCATAAACCTTCCCAGAGGTAACTTAGCTGCTGATCATCATGAAATATACCATACTCCTAATAGCAACTCAATAAGGGGAGGAAATTGTTATGTATTATAGAAAACCCAATTTTTAAAACAAAGGTTTCTTTTATACCGAATAATAGCTTACTACAACCACAGAGAAAGAAGAGACAAACAAAGAGCGTTAAACGAAAATATTAACCAGAAACACAATGTAATGTACAAGGCACATCAAGCCAAAAATTTTGTGGATGATTTTAATACAATTAACAAAAGGTGACAACAGTAATATGTGCAAAGAAATCAATCCCTCAACCTCCTCATACAAAAGAAGGTGTTTGATGCATCCATTGTATATAGGACCTAATAAGAACTATAATACAGAGTCAAGATCGCTTTGTTTTGTTGATATATAACCAAGGATCCCCACTCGTCTGACATGCATGCATCTTCCCTTGATATACAAGATGCCTAATTATGAGGCAAGTATAAATTCACCAGCCCCTAAACTTAATACAAAATGGCAATAGAGACATTCACACACACACAAACCAACAAGAATTATGTGCACAAACAACCCCCAATGAATATACAAATGCTTTAAGCACTTTTGCATAAAATAAATCAAGAAAATCACATATAAATTACAAGGTACCTCTACATACCGCTCTAATGTAAGGAGAATCAGGGTGTTTTAATAGCCCATGCATTTGTTTGACAGTTAGCTTCATGGTGAAAAACTTGTAAAGAAGGCAGAAAGCAGTTGAAGGGCCGCGGCAATTTCCCGTCATCCATGGTTCCACATGATCAACTTGATTGTAAATCTCATCAATAACTTCATGGTACGTCTTTAACCGATAGAGCTCCTTGAAGTAATCAGAAGACAGAATGTTCATGCAAAGGACCTTCTCCAGCAAGGAATCAATTGGCCTGCCACAAGTCGGTATCTCCATGGTGGGTCACAAAATATACTATTGCTCCCACAGTCAAAATCAACAAAAGTCAACTGAAAGCACTGATGTGAAATCACAATTCCATTCCTACAGCAACAGCAAAGGATTAAAAAAAAAGTGAAATTTGAAAAAAAAAATGGAAAACATGATAGAGCATGAAATAAGCAAAATACATAAATAAATAAACAAGTAATAAATTTGCAGTTTTATTTCAAGAGCAAGTTCAAAACTACTAATTTTTTCATTTGCTGCAATAATCTTAAAACAAATTAGGGAAAACAGAAGCACCTGATAATAGTTTAGACACATCGGATTTGCTCTTGTGACTCAAATTTCACAAATTAAAATCTTCTATAAACTCAAATCCGCTCAGAGATTCAGTACTTTAACCAACAATTCCGTGAATGACTAACTATGATAAAAATAAGACCAGCTACTTAATTGGAACCATATTCAACACAGGAATTGGAATTAGAGATAAGAAAGGTACATGGGCACATAAGTGCAGAACCCTAGAATCAGAGAAACAAAAAAAATAAAAAAAGAAATTAGGGGAAAATAAAGCCCTTTTACCTAAAAATCGAGATTGGGGATTTTGCAAGAAGCACGTGATGGAGGGAAAAGGGAACGAAGAAAGTAAGAAAGGAAAGCACGTGAGTGGAAGAAGACGCACCAATTGGAAAGAGCGGTGAGCGGAAGAGAGGAAGAAGAAGGGAGCTGAAGAACCTTGTCGCAAGGTGATGAACCCTATCTCGTGAGGCCTCGGTTCGAAAGAGGAAGAAAAGGAGCAGAAAATGTTGCTTTAACTTACCTATATGTACAAAAGCCGAACCGGTCGTATCTGGACCGGACTCGACCGGTTCAGAGACGAAAAATTGTAATCCTCGTTCACGCAAAATGGAAAAAATAAACCAAAAGAGTAAAAGACCTACTTGAGGCGATAGGTATCTTTCTGCCAAAGGTATGCGAATTCAAATATTAAAGAGTCCATTTTTAATGAGATAAATTGCATAATTTTTATATTTTGGTAGTCAAACAAAAAATAATTTTATAAATGACTTTTTTATGGCTTGATTACATAATTTTTATACTTCCGTAGTTTAATTAAAATTAATTTTGTGGATAGTTTAAATGTGTTAAATCTATAAAAATATTTTGTAGACTAAAAAGAAGAAGAAAATATAAACTTGTGCCATATTTTTGGATCAATAAAAAGTTTTGTCATTTGTACCAAAAAAAAAAAGAAGAAGTTATGTTATTTAAAAGATTAAAGAAAGATAATAAGAAAATACTAATGCCCAAGAGCCATTCGTTGAGCGGGGGGAACCTGTTATACTGTGCTCGACCCGGCCCTGGACCCTATGGGGCCCATAGATCCTAAGCCCAATAGAGGTTAGTATCAACTAACAATCTTAATACTTATATACACTAGTTCAACCAAAATAAAAACCTTATATGCATGGTTGAGGCCCTAACACAAGATAATTCATATCGTAATTATGTTTTGTGTGAACTGGTGGCGAAGAATGAAATGACAAATAATTTACAGTTCTTTTATTTGAGTTTTGAAAATAATAATAAAATAGACTAGTATTAACAGAAACTTACTTTATTCAATTTTATTTCATATATCATTTTTCATAGTGGTATTATAAATGAAACTTATTTAATGAAATTTTGTTTCATGTATTTTTTTTCCTTCAAAATTAGAGGTATATAGTGAAATGATGATAAATAACATATAATTATCACTATTTTATTTCTTTCTAGTAATATTTCCAAATAAGGATGTGGAGATATTTTTCTATTATTTGTTTATGAAGAAAAGCTTTTATTTATTCTGTGATATAAATTTTTTTATTTTATTTTATCTTACTTTTAGTTACTTCATTTTATTCTATCGTATTTTATTCTGTTATGCTTATTAATACTATTTAAACAGAGCTTAATCTATCATCAAGTATTAACTCAGTTTGGTTTTCAATTTTTCAAAAAAAAGAAAAAGATTTTTATATATGACAGAGTAAAAGTAGAAATAATGATACTATTAGCCAAGGTCGACAAATTCGAGAGTTCAGATAAATTCATGAAATATCATTAAACTTGAATCATAAATTTGACTCGTAGAGTTATAAAAATTTACATATTAAAAAAATATAATTTAAAATATTTTTATAACTAAACATAATTAGATAACATATTTATGATTAATGTTGAAAAATCTATCTGAAAATAAATAAATAAATAAATATATATATATATATATATGCAAAATAAACTATAATTTATAATTATTATATGGTTATACACTACTTAAAATTTTAATGGTAAAAAATGTGATAATTTTTGAAGTAGTAATATTTCAATTACAAGTATTGAAAAGTATTATGTATGAAAAAAAGTATTCTATCACTTAAATTTGTAATGGTTTGTTAGGAAATTTGTTAAGAAATAATGTGTAATAATAATGATAATTAGTTCTAATATTTTGTCATTTTCATATTTCAACAAAAAATATTTTTTCATTTTCACATTTTTTTTTATCTTTGTTTATCATAACAAATCACTTAATTCATCTATCTATATATCCAGAATATGCAATTAATTTTTTTTATTTTTTATGGATTTATATGATAATTGAAGCTATTGAACCAACCTCCCCTTTTGAGTGACATAGATTTATATTAACTTCGAAGTGAAACCGACCAAATATGTAACTATTTTATTTTCAATAAATAGACTCTATTATTGTTTATAAAATTTATTTGAACTTATATTCATCTTAACCTTTTAAAAGGAAATTGTTGATTAGTAATTATCAATACATATCTCTTAATAGTTCGTCCTTAAATGCAAATGAGTGAAAAATAAAAATGAGTTTCATTAGTTTATTTTTTATAAAAAAAAATTAAAAGGAATATATCAAAAGGAATCCTTTCGTTTTTTTCAATTAAAATATGGAATCTATTAAAAAATATTAAAATTATATAATTTATCTAATTTTTCTTTTTTATTATTTTTTTTTGTTTCTTCTATGTTTTCATTTTCAATAAATATGTTATGTTATGTAATAAATTACAAAAGGAAATAATTATATGAGGGTTTTCAATTTTTTTTTTAAATTATCAATCATAAAATGTGAGAAGAAAATAATTTTTACATGACATTTTAAGTGGAGTAATTTTTTAATAGTATATTTATGATGTTAGTCTTAAATTGAATGAATTATAAGTAAATTTTGCATGTAAATGAGAAACAAATGTTACATGAAAATTTTAGAACTTCCAGTCATGCGATATGAATGGGAAACAAACTTTGCATGAAAATTTTAAAGGAGGCAATATTCCAATATTATATATATAATTGTTATTTGAGAATTTTTGTTAAATTTTTTTTATAAAATCAATCACTTACAAATTGATTCAAAACCAAATAAATTTAAATTCATAAACTCGCCAATAAAATCGAGAGTTGACCAATTTTGTTAGAATTTACTTAAACTTATATGAGTTAAATAGAAAGAGAATTTGTATATGAATTAATTCATTTTTGGATGATAGGATCATAAACTCATAAGAGTTTAAGATTTAAACCAAGAGTTTAACAACCATTTATAAGCCAAAGTGGGATAAGGATTAGTTTGCAGAAAGTTTTAAAAAGATTAACATTTTTGTAACCTCTCTTAATCAATTTTATCTTCTAAATTTCTAATTTTTCTATACTATCACTCCACTTACCACTGCTCTCCAACCCAAAGTTATTGCCGCCCCCACCTCGATGACACTGTCACCTTAACAGAAAGTAGGCTCCAGCAAAAACCATTACCCTCAAGCATCCATCTTTTGAAGCAAAACAGAGCATGGCACAAAGAGGGGCGCTAAATGTGGTTGTTCAATCGGCTATGTGTCCACGACCAATTCATCTTATTGTTTAGCAGATGGCAACACATTTTCAACACTAAGCAACACCCAATTAAACAGTGATTTCGCGGGGCCTAGGCTTTTCACTGGCCTAGAAAGTAGCATGGTATATGCAGTGATTTTGAGGGGGTTGGGATTTTTTCCTTAGTTCTCTCCCTTGCATTTCCCATGTTGGTCCCTTTTCTTGTGGGTTGTGGTTTTTTTTTTTGTGAAAAGGGGATTAAAAAATGTCAATGTTTCAGCCTTGTAAAAGGGACATGGTCTGCTAGGCACAAGGGTGGTGGTGACGGCCATATTCTAGATATGGACAATACCATTAAAGAAAGAACTACAAGTATTTTTCTATAATCATTTCATGACTCTGTTTCCGTCGATGCAAATGTTGATCTACAATATGCTCAATCTTCACCACCACCTCTGCTGTTACTTAGCCATACCTCAACCCACCCATCCACGGAGACGTTCACAATAGATTTTGATAATCTTTTTTTAAAATACATCTAAATAAAATTCCAATTTATTATGTTATCTTACATATATGTACAAGAAATTTTCATACATTTTATACTAAATGGTTATAAAAGATAAAAGAGTTAAGAAAGAGTTTTTGAGTGAAATGAAAGGCCAAAATAAATATAATTCATAATAATTAAAAGACTTAATTAGAGAGATGTTACATACTAATTGCAACAGAGAAACATTAATAAAATAAATGAAAAATTAAAGAACAATTTAAATTTGAAGAATTAACAAATTAAGACAAAATTGCATGTGGCATTTTAAATGAGTTTTTTTAGATATGTAAAAGATCTTTACATATGTTCTCTTTATTTTTTAATTTTACAAAACTCAATCTTAAGTTTATTTTAATTTTTTAAGAAATCAATTACCAAGTAAAATCTCGGTTTATTATATACATTTGAGAGAAATGAATGTTTATAATAAAATAAATTAACCTGATAGTAATTAAAATATACTTAAGATAAATAATGCATAATAATTGTAATAGAAAAATATTAGTGAAAGAAATGAGAAATTAAAGAATAATTATAAAATATTTAAACAAAAATATTTAATAAAAAAATTATCTAACAAAAAATACATTAATATTAATATAATTATAATATTTTAAAGTTCAATAAAAAGTCTTATATTTGAACTTTGATAATTATTTGATTGAATTTTTTTAGAATAATATTATCTTTTTTTTTCAATTTTATATACATAAATTAAATTAAATTATTATATTCATTTAAGTGAGTTTTTTAATGATTTGTAAAACCTTTATATTGCAGAACTAGAGCATACCCATTTCAACGAAAATATTGCATGTGATCTTTTTCAGAAGTTTGTAAGGCTCGATAAGTTAGTTTCGGTTAATTTTGTTACAACATTAGGCTCACCAAGAAATTTTTGTTATTCGGAGTTCCTTGATAAGAAGCACACAAGCCAATCCAAGAACCTGATAAGAAATAGGCTCAAGATTAATCACCAGATCATCACCAACCAGCATCTTGAAAGAGCCTAAAAGAATCGTCTTCCCCCCACCTTCACTTTGAAGCCATGGATTGCATTGTGGCTATAGTGCTTGTCATTCTATTTGTTTTGTTGGTCTATTTGTCCTTATCGTTAAGGAGATTCTGCGAGCTCATAGTAGATGAGCACATACTTGTGCGCCGTATCGCTGCGGAGCCCCCCATTTTGATGCTAGAGTAAGTCACCGCGGAGCTCCTTATTAAGGGTGTTAAACGAGCATGGCTGGCTCATTTAGGCTTAGCCTGTTTAAGCTCGCGAAATAAACGAGTTAAATGGACTAACTTGTTTAACCCGCAGATCATATTTTACCAGCCCAACAAGTTTAAGATCGGTCCGTGAGCTTAAACAAGCCAGCCTGTTTAATTTTTTTTTTTTGTTTTTCATGTTTTAAAATTTTTATTTTGATTAAAAAGGGGTAAAAATTCTTATTTCTTATTAAAAAAAATAAAAAGTCCTAAATTTGATTACTAAATCATATTTTTATATCATAAATTTATATCTCTTTCCCTAAAAAAAATTAAAAAAAGAAACACAGAAAAACGAATTAGTTTAAATGGGTTGTTATTTTTTAAGCCCATTCCACTTATTTTTGGCAGGTAAACGAGTTTGCCCGACAGGTTTGACCCATTTTGACGGCCCTACCCTCCATGCTAATGCCCGAACAAGTTGTTGTGGAGCCCGTCATTCTAATGTTGGTGCAAGTCACCGTAGAGCCCCCATTCCGATGCCGAAGCAAGTCGCTATGGAGCCCCTTATTTCGACACCAAAGTAAGTCGCCACGGAGCCCCCATGCCGATGTCGGAGCAGGTCCTTGTGGAGCCCCCATGCGTGGAGCACCTCACTGTGCAAAATGAACCACCTATGCTGCATGATGACAAGAAGGTGTACGTGTATGAGGTGTAACTTGTTATGCAGGTATTTGGTTGACAAAATATATTTTCTTAGATAAAAACCCCCATTTTTGTCCCTGACAAAAATTGCAAAGACAAATTAGTCTTTCAAAATTTAAAAGTCTAACAATAGTTCCCCACTATTCAAAAAAGAGATACATTAGTCCCTTTATGAACTAGTCGTTAATCAATAAGTAATTTTAAGGATGAAGTAGTCTCTAAAGAAATCACATGTCCAAATTTAATCCTTAATGAAAACAAGAATGAGATAATAAAGTCTTTAGAATTTATGTAGAGCTCATGGGAGAGACCAACTTGTCCCCTTTTTTAAATGATGAGGGGCTATTATTGGACTTTTAAATCTTAAGAGGCTAATTTATTCTTCGCAATTTTTGTCAGGGACTAAAATGGGGGTTTTTGTCATTTTTTTATGGTTAACAGATTGCAAGGTACCTATATATATCGCTTTAATGTAAGGAGAATCAGGGTGTTTTCAAGGCCCATGCATTTGTTTGATAATCAGCTTCATGGTGAAGAACTTATAAAGAAAGTAGAAAGTAGTGGAAGGGCCATGACAACAGTTAGCTCACAGCACAAATGTAAAGTCACAATCCTATTCCTACAGTAAAGGATAAAACAAAAATGTGAATTTTTTTGGAAAAATTGAAAAACATAATAGAACATCAAACAAGCTAAAAAAATTGCAATTTTATCTTAAGAACAAGTACAAAAACTACTTTTTTTTTAAAGCAAGAAGCTCATTTGCTACAAATAATCTTATAAAAGTTGAAGGAAAGTAGAAGAACTTGAAAAAGGTTTACACGCAATAGATTTGCTCTTTTGACTCAAATTTCAAAATTACAATCTTTATGAACTCAAATCTGTTCAGAAAGACCAAAGTTTAGTATTTTTACCAACAATTCCATGAATGACTAGCTATGATAAAAATAAATAAATAGATAAAAATAAATAAATGGAACTAGCTAGTTAATTGAAACTCATGAATTGAAATTAAACATTGAAATTAGAGATAAGAAAGGTACATGGGGCACATAAGTGCAGAACCCTAAAACCAAGGAAAAAGAAATTAGGGGAAAATAAAGCCTTTTTACTAAAACATCTAGATTGGGGATTTTGCAAGAAGCACGTGATAAAGGGAAAAGAAAACGAAGAAAGTAAGGAAAGGAAACACATAAGTGGAAGAAGACGCACCAATTGGAAAGAGGAGTGAGTGAAAGAGAGGAAGACAAAGAAAGAAGCTAAAGGAAGCTTGTTGTGTGATGATGAACCCTAGAGAAAAGGAACAAAAAATGGTGACTTACCTTCCTATATGTACAAAAGATGAAACGGTCATATTTTATTTGGACTCGATTGCTTCAAAGACCAAAAACTATAATCATGCTTCAAGCAAAATGAAAAAAAAAATAAACCAAAAGACTTCCTTAGGTTATAGGTATCTTTCTACCAAGACTATGGGAGTTTGGATATTAAAGAGACATAATTTATGAGA
Source organism: Pterocarpus macrocarpus (assembly GCA_031439585.1). Taxonomy (NCBI): domain Eukaryota; kingdom Viridiplantae; phylum Streptophyta; class Magnoliopsida; order Fabales; family Fabaceae; genus Pterocarpus; species Pterocarpus macrocarpus. Next base: position 19,838,149 of record CM062514.1, read on the forward strand.
TGAATTGCACAATTTTATATTTTTGTAGTTGATAATTTTATGACTATTTTTTTACGGATAGATTATATAACTTTATACTTCTGTAGTTGAATTAAAATGAATTTTATGGATAATTTAAAAGTGTTAAACCTATAAAAATATCTTGTAGACTAAAACCACGAAGAAAATATAAACTTGTACTGTTCTTTTGGGTTAATAAAAAGTTATGTCTTTTTTTTTGTCGTTAAAAGCTAAAGTTTAATTTTAATGTAAAGATAGTATAAAAGATTTTTATACAGTTCATTAATTATATTTTTTTATTTATATGATCATTCAAGTAGTGCATATAAGAATTAATTATATTTGCTGATCTGACAAGATATGATTGAATAACAGTATAAAACTCAATACATCCAAATCTAAATTAATTTCTAAAAGTTGTCATTGAAAAAATTAAAGAAAGATAAATAAGAATATACTATATTGCCCGAGAGCCTTTAGCTTTTTTTTGGGTCATGAGATCCATCTCTCTGCTTATTTTTTTGGGTCGTTTTTATTGGGGTAATATGAGAGCCTTTTAGTTTAGTGGTGGCCACTGTTATGCTGTGCTGGACATAGGGCCTGGCCCTATACTCCCATGCGTCCATAGATCCTAAGCCCAATTGTTTCTTTTTGGTCCTGAGCCCAATAAGGTTAGTATCAACTAATAAGCTCCCCCATCCAACCGCACACTTCCCTAATCCCCTACCGCTGACCAGAAATATTATATATGTACACAAAAAAAAAAAAACCTATAGAAGGTTCCTATAGTAATTATGTTTCGTGTGGATTAGTGGTGAACAATGAAATAAAATGAAATGGGAAATAATTTATAGTTCTGTTATTTGAGTTTTTGAAATAATGATCAAATATAATATAATCAAAAGAAACTTATTTTATTTAATTTTATTTCATATATTAACTTTTAGTAATAGTATTATAGACGGAACTTATTTAATCAAATTTTATTTCATATATTTTTCTCCAATTAGAGGTATATAATGAAATGATGATATATAACATATAATTATTACTATTTTATTTTCTTCTATTAATATTTCTAAATAAGGAGGTGGGGACTTTTTTCTATTATTTTTTATGAAGAAAACCTTTTATTTATTCCGTCATTTAATATCTAAATAATGATATAAATTTTTATTTTATTCTAGCTCTCTTTATTTTATATCATTTCACACATGTTAAAAAGTGTTTTCAAATTAATATTATTATCAACGTTAATATAAGTGGGTTATTAAAATATGAGTATGAAAAACTTCTATATAAAACAAACAAAATAGATTATAAATATAAAAGCATAAAATATTATGTTATTATGATTTATTGAATTTAACACTAAAGTATAATATGAAAGGAAATAAATCGTAATGTATATTCAATAAATAATTTCACCCTTCAAGAATTTTATTTATACATAAATCAAATTATAAATTTAAAAAATAATTATTATAATAAAAAATACTAAAATAAGAAATATATATATATATATATATATATATATATATATATATATATATATATATATATAATTCTAATTCTATAATTTAATTCGTAGATCTACTTATCGTCATTTCTTTAAAAGTTGAAGTTATTGTAGTATTTCAAAATAAATAAATAAAATTATTTGTCAATGGCCCTTTTTTTACGTCAAGTTAATATTGAATTAAATTTTGAGTCAATTTCAAATACACATCAAGTTAAAAAGGAATAAATGCATAAAATGAATATCAAAATAAAGATGTAAAAATTTGTGTATTTGATTAATATTTATTTGATATTTATTTTTAATAATTCAAGAATCATTCTTATTAAACTTTCTAAAATAGTAAATTTTTTAATTGCAAATATATTCAATTTATTTTCTTAATTAAAAATTTTAAAATGGAAATATGTAAAATTCATCAGAAGTTTCTTGTAATTTCTTTTGTTTTATAAGTAATATTGATAGATTGTATCGTATTTTATTCTATTATGCTTATCAATACTATTTAAACAGAGGTTAATCTATCATCAAGTATTAACTCATTTTTGTTTTAAAAAAAAAAAACAAGACTTTTATACATGATAGAGTAAAAGCAGAAATAATGATAATATTCACAAATGTAACCAAAAGAAAAAAAAGTTAATATAAGAAATGCATGATTTTGAATTTTTGATAGGCATATCGATGAAGTGATAATTAGCAAGAGTCAGGATGCAAGAAACCTTTAATTAGAGTGTTCTAATATTTTTTGGTTCTTATCTTTAGGATCAATTACAGTTTATTTTTTTGTATTATAAGTTATGTGTATTTTATTCTTTATATTTTAAAAATATGTAATCCGATATTCTATATTTTTATAATATATACTTTAGCCCTTTTTATTAATTTTTTCAATAATTATAAATAAAAATATAGAATGTCAAGCCATATATTTTGAAAAATTTAAGGAATTAATTCATACAAAATTTAAAAATTTAAGAGAGTATAATATATTTATTTAAAATCAAAAGGATATCAAATTATATATTTTTAAAATATAAAAAATAAAATTAAGGATAGATTGTAATTAAGCCTTATCTCTATTCAGAACGTCATTCTGCAAACTGTGGAAAAGAAATAAAAGAGTACTTCATCTGCCACTGGATGGAGTAACCACAGTTGGATCTTCTTTCAGTATGCTGGGCATCCCAAGTAGGTGTCGTTATCCTGAAACCTTTCGAAAGTACTGTAGCTAATATCATCATTGATACTATTCGTTCCAGGATCTTTTGAAAGGGGTTCTTTTAATTAAAAATTTTATATAATTTTATTACATATTAATTTTGATTATTTATTAAAAAATTATATATGAGATTTATAAAAATATTTAATTAATAATAAAAATTAATATATAATAAAATTATATAAATTTTTTAATTGAAAGGATGTATTCTCAATATCTTTCTCGATAAATGGTAAACATAAAACAATATCCAAAAATAACAAGCATCATGCTCTAAAAAACGCATGTAGATTAATACGAAACGACATTTCTTAGTGGTGAATTGATAGGTTATTTGGTTATAGTTTTTGGGAGGACAAAAAAGTCTTTTAATAGTATAAGGATAAAAATATATAATAATTAATATATTTAGATGTATAAAAATATTTTTTAAAAGACCTGTTAAAACTACAAATTTTTTTTTTAAGAAAAATATTCTTAAAATTATTTTTTATTTTAGAAAAAGATCCTTTGATATATTACTCTTATATTAATAATAAAAATAATTTTATTTTATTTTATCCAAGTAAAAATTATTCTCTTAAATTTATTTTTGATATATTTAAATCAAATAAAAATTATTCTTTTAAAATTTTTTTAAAATAACTCTTTTAAAAGACCCATTTTTCAAAAATAATTCTCCCAAAACTTAAACCTATATTCCTTCGTAAACTTTGGTCATCATTACAAAATAGCAATGTTAAGAGGACCGGACCGAATCGGCCAATCGGATCGGTCCAACCAGGAACCAGACTCCAAACGGATCTGGTCTTCACCACAAAATTGGATGTGGTCAAAATCGATGAATCGATGTAAACTGGATCGATCAAACCGGTTGATTGATTTTATTTTTTTATAAGGAAAAAAACTCAATCAAAATAAAAAATTTATTTTTTAATCTTATTATTTTAATATATTTATTTATTATATATTTTTAAATTAATTTAAAAATAAAAAATAAAAAATAATGATTATATTATCTATAAATACTTTTTAAAAAAATATAAATAAAAATTAAAATAAATAAATTTTATATTTAAAATATTTAATAAAATATCTCATAATAAATATTATTTTATATTAATTATATTATTTTATATATATATATATATATTTTAGGATGTACTAATAATATAAAATTTTTTTATATTATTATTCAATTAAAATCTTTCATTTACATAATCATTCAAATTCTAGGTGATTATATTAAAATTTTTTACTGATATAATAATATATAATTAAATATTTATATAAAAAAATTTTACACTAAAAATATATTTAAATTAAATCCATATATTAAACCGAAATCTTTATACTCGTACCTTGAGCGATACATGCCTAGCTCGATTTTCCTGACCTTGCAAAACAGAGAACCACTTCTAGTCGAGCAACGAAACGCGATTGCACTGTCTCTTCGCATGTAACAGTTAAAAAGACACATCTGTCCCCACGTATATCCAGAATGTTCTGGACCACACAAGACGTTTCCGTCCTCTGAACTCCAAACCGATCTCGGCATCTCCAAACCTTCAAAACACTTTCGCCTCTGCTACTTCAAGTTTTCGCCATCGAATCTTCTCGCACACAGCACAACACAACACACACAAAACAGAACACGCCAGAACAACAACAGAGGAACGAAAACAAATAACAGAACACAAAACAGAGAAGACAGAGCGAAACATGTTCGGAGTGGTTTTCCCAAACCGCAGCTTCCCTATCGATATCTCCACCTTCGTCCAAATCGACACCTTCCACTGGCTCCTCGACATGAACACTTTCGTCGGTAACCAAAAAAAGAAAAAAATTATTTATTTATTTATTTTCAAATTCAACATTACTATCCTACTATCCTGCGCACATTAGCACCCTCCTCCGTAACTAACCACTTCACTCTAACGTGCGCAGGCGAGGCGTACGACCAAATTCGCGAGGTGTGCATTTTCCTCCTCAACGACTTCACACTTCCGCCGGAGAAGGCTCTCGCCGTTTACGTCCAGTCGCCGGGATCGCCGTTCGTGTTCTGCGGCGCCGTCACGCTTGCCCGCCCCTCCGCCGTGCTCTCCCTGCCTTGGCCGGAGCCCAGAGGCGGCGCAGGACAGCCTCAGCTGACGGCGGCGGACTCGCAGCCGCTGTCGGCGAAGATCGGCGTGTCGGTGGAGGACGCGGCGACGCTGCCGTCACTGGACGTCGCCGGCGAGCAGCGGATCGAGCGCGTGGCGATGAAGGTAGGGGAGAACCTGTTCAACTTCATGCAGAGTTTTTGTGGTGTTGATGGTTCGAGGCTTGTGGTGCCGATGGATATATTGGACCGGTGGTTCAAGAAGTTTCAGGAGAGGGCCAAGCGTGACCCCGAGTACTTGAAGGGTTTCGCTTTGTAAGTGTTTTAATTGAAGATTTTTATTATTTTTTTCTTTTTTGGTTTAAGCGGTTATTTTTAGGATGTTGGAAATGGTAGAGAATGGAAAGGGATAATGTTGTGTTGTGAATTGTGATGATAATTTAGTTGTATCTTTATGGGAAAGTAATCAATTATGCTGCAATTCATGGCGATGTGTTGTGTACGTCAATTACAATGGGGAAAGATTGGTGGGTAAGTGAAGATTTTCTTTCAATTTTTGTATTTTTTTTTTTCTTAATATTTGAATTTGAAGTATGTTTGAGTGACCATGGTAGTAGAGAGGCATAAGAGAGGTTCAGAGTGGTGTAATGTGAATTAAATTGCTGAAGTTTATACTCGGTTGGTGCTATGTCTATGGCTGATCAAAGACCAAGGAAAGACTAATTGCTATTGATTCAGAGTTAAGGGCAGGGAAATGTGATCCATGTTTGAAGTGTTTTTCAGTGTTTTAAGTTGATGGGTGATGAGTAATCTGAAGTTTGATACATTATGATGCTACTAAGTCATGTTCTAGCTTTTTGCTTAGGACAAAAAAATGTGTTTTTGGTTGTTGGTCCTGAAATATATATTATCAAGGACCAGTTAAATAGTTCAGTGGTGACATTTAGTCTTCTTTTACCTATTATGAGATTCCTCATGATGGGGTGCTAGTTCTAGACTGTTATGTGTTGTGTAAGCATCTTGATTTGATTGGTGAAAGCAAGAAGATAAGTATGCTATCTAAATCAGGTTAAGAATTGGCTGAATTAAGAAGCGAATGTTGGAATAATTGTTGTGAGGGTGTTGCACGATGGTTAGAGACTGCAGCATGCTGCAGTGTTAGGAGGCATACATGTTTTGTAAAGGTTTAGTTTAAATATGTAGGACTAGCATTTGTGGAGGATTTGGTGGGAATAATGTGAGAGGTCCTCTCAGAAGCACCTGAACACTAATATTCATTCTTATGTTTTATAGGTTATTGAACATTTGGCCAAGTTCAATTGAAGTTTTAAGGTGTAGCTTGCTAAGGGTTCGTACATCTCTAGTTGATGATGCCTATAATTCTTTTGGTATCTCATTTATAAATGGAATGATACTATGCAATCTTAAGATGATCTCAGTTAAGGGTCTCTTGTATATATCCTATTGGAATATGAATAGATTGGGTCATGGTGCTTATATTTCTAGTAGTGATAATTGAAATAAACCATCAGCTCCTGGTGCGGTGAAATGTAAAACTTGAATTTGATTACAACGAAATAGAAAGACTAATAGTTTCTTCAAATTCTTAATAGTTTCTTCTGAGTAGTCCTTATCTTGATTTTCATTTTTTTGGTGAAACTGTCTGCAGAGGCAGTAGATGATTATATTATGGTGAAGGTTTTTAAATTTTCACATAAGTAACTGCTAGATTGAAATGTTGAGTGGGTGCTTTTATTAGAAAATGTTGAGGGTCCTTCAGCTTTTATTATCATAGTTGTGTTACAATCCTAGACCACTTGTGCATGAAACAGGGTTGACTTTGAAGTTTTAGTCAATGAGATTGCATTGGTTGTTAATGCTTCTTTTTGACAGTTGGATTGATGATGATTTCTTCATGTTTTACCCTAAATATTCTTGATCTAGGCATAAAATAAGCAGTACTAAAACTATAAAAAAAAGGGTGGGGGTTGAACTATCTTCTGGTTAATGGGGAAAGATAGCAGGTATTTGGTCAACAGAAAATATTTTCTTATGGTGTTTTCTTATGAGTGGTTCATGAAGCTTGTGATTAAGGATGTTTTGCTTGAGAATTCTGCAAATCCCACTTATTTCAATTTGCCTTCATTTTTCATGGCCTTATTAAGCCTGTAGTTGCTGTTGAAAAGAGGTAAACTTGAATATTTAATTGTCACCCCTTGATGTGTTCTTACCCGAGGAAATCGCAGAAAATTGTTTGTCCTATTGCGATTTTTAATGCGATTTTTAATACCAATGTTTCCCCTTTGCAGTTGAGCTCTAGGGTGACATTTCAGTAAATCAAATCATTGTCATGTGAACGGGTTTCTAGTAGGCACTTCATGATGACAAGTTGTCCTTTCATTTGTGTCTTATAACATGATTGAATCCATATTTTGGGAGGCTAGAATTGATTTTGATCCTTTAAAATTGATTTTGTTAATTTTTTTATATAGTTTGATTTCTAATCATCAAAATTAATTCTTACTTCTAGAATTAATTTTGGAAGAAGTGAAATTTTTTCATTTTATGGTAGAATTATTTTTAAAGGAATTATTAAATATAAATTATTTTATTTCAAAATTAATTTTAACAAAATTAATTCTATTTAAAATCAATTTTATAAAATTAGAATTAAATATGTTATTAGTAATTTGTATAGATGTTTTCAATTTGGAATATGCAATTATAGGAAGTGAGAATATTGCTCCAATCACAGAAGGAGGGGTGGAAGGTGGGAGTAGATTGCCTTTAGGCAAAAACGTGATAGCCTTCTCCTTCTGCCTTGAATTTTTGTACTGAATAAGAAGGGATTTTACGCTTTATTCGCTAATATAGATAGATACTCGGTAGTGTTACAAACCATGATATTAATGCTGATTTAATCGTGTTCCTATATCCATTTATTTGTAGGAAATTATGCGGGAGGAAAAGTTGTATAACAGACTGATCAATAGATGCGAATTTTTCATTAGCAGTTCAGATCCTTTGCTTTTTCTCTTGAAATGAATCTTCACTTCTTATTCTGGACGGAAAATGAATCTTCATGTGTATCAAAATGTCAAAACCAACGCTCTCCTCTCGCTTTCGCTGTGTGACTTCTATTGATTTGCGTGAATGGAAGAGATGCAACCGTACGTCCAGATACTTGGCCATTTGGGTACAGTCACAGTGCCCATATAGCTTATTCTATTTTGTGCCTATGTGCATCAATTCTGGCGCAGTTTTTCCTTTTTTGTGGAACTTCTAATCAAAGTTATTGGGTCGATCCCAATGGCATGTCCATTTCAGATTGTCGACTTGATGTTTAGCCCATAGGTACCGTTACGAGTACTTTTCTTTTTTGGGTCTTTATCTAGCCCCTATGTGATATGCACTCAGACCAAAATAAAAAAAAGAAAGGCTGATAGGTATGAAAAAAGCGAGTGCTTTCCTCTCTTAATAGTTAAAACACTCCACCTCGCAAATTTCGATCAGTTATAATCTTGATTTTTTACTTTCAAACCTCCATCAAAGAAAATAATGGGCAAAAACTTAACTAATTATCCACTATATTTTGTTCTCATCTTTTTTTTTTTTTCCCTTTCGTAATGAACTACTAATGTATTATCAAAAATTTACTAAATGATAATTGATGTGATTCGAGTTGACTTATGATAAGAGTAAAGCTCTTATAATATTAGTTAATTCAAAAATGTCTTTGTTATTATTTTTCACTTATTAAGGCAAGCCTCGCGTTACTTCTTGGTGCACAATGTAACTTTCGACTCAGCCAGATGAACACATCAAATGAAATCCTTGGCCAATGTTAGTGCTTATTTCTATGTTACAATAAAATTACATATATTTGTGCTTTTGATAGCATGATGAAGAAGAAAAAGAAGAATGCTAGATCTTATAGAGAAGAAAAGAAGTGATGAAGAGTTAAAGGTCGTTAAAATTGAAGATGAAAAATGGATCAATTAGCTCCATTGCCATGTGCTAGCTTAAATATAGGGGCAAGATGAGGCTAAAGTTCTTAACCTACTCTATTTTATAGTGAGTTGGCTGGTCAATTTGTCAAACAATAAAAAAAATAAAAGATTAAATAATTTGGCATTATCTGTCAATCTTACGGGTGTTCAGCTGATCGCATTGATTTGATGAATTTATATACAAACCAAATTAATGAAATTAGTTTAGATTGGTTTAAGTGATTAGTTCATTTTAAGATAAAATTAAGCTAAATAAATTATTATTATTTAGATTTTAAATTTATAATTTTCAACCCAAAATTTGAAAGCCCAATCTAATCATTGGGTTAACTATTTTTTTTTTTTTAATCTTTAAGTTTTGAAAGTTATGCATTTGAACTTTTGGTAATAAAGTCATTTTTTTGTCTTATTTGTTTACATGTCTTTAAGATATTTATCTACTCACACCATTATTATGTATCTCATAACTAAATTATACATTATTATCTATTCTTAATTATAAGGATAAAAATCTAAAAAAGAAAACTACATATTTTTGTTTTTCACTTTAACCTAATCACATCAATCAAATCAACCAAATCTTGATCCGATTAGTTTGGTTTAGAATTGCTGAAAAAATTTCAAAAGTCGAATCAAACCAACCAGCTAAGTTCAATTGATTTCATTTTTTTAAACCTGAGCAAGAACAACTCATTTACACCTAGTCAACCTGCCTCAAAAGAAAGAAAGTTGGAGGGTTGACTCACAAACTTGTCTAACTTAACTTAAAAATGGATAAAAAGAGACTGGTAGGCAGTCATTCTGCAAGTTAATCCACAAAAAAAAGAAGAAATAAAAATAAAAATAAAATGAATAAGCCGATGGCTCAACTGTCCTATACCGCTGTAATCCTCAACTTATACGAGATGGGTTACAATAACTCATCCAAAAACAAGTTGCAAAATATATCCAACCACCTATCTTTTACAAGTTAAACTATAGAATCCGATCTGTTGTATCGTCTCTAGTTAAAATAATAAGTGAGAACAATTAAAGTTATTTGGGAGTGTGAATACAGACTATTAGTATTAATTAATGTTCAATTTGAATAAAAACAAAAATTAATCAAGGCTAATTTAGAAAATTAAAAGTAGTTAGTTTATGGAGAATGTGATAACAAATTAAGAGTGCAAATATAAAAATACTCCCACCGTGAAATCCTTGGCCAATATTTGTGGTTTTGATTGCATGATATATAGAAGATACCTAACCTATCAAAGCTTCGATAGGATGGGCGCATGACTGGGATTGTTAATGACTTAAACAAAGGTGACCTTTTCTGATGAGTGATGATACCCGTATGACTTAGTAATTTGCATACAAAAATTAACGCAGATAATTATTGTTCATTATATTTTCCATCAAAATCAATGGGTACAATTTAGAATTTCAAATTATGTGATCTAAAGGTAATATGGGTTGACTTACTTGGTTGGCATTCTATTCATACATTGCCATGATGATTTAGATTTGATTATTAGGTTTCTTTGTTAATAGGTGATCTAAAAGTATCTCCATAAGTGCTCTAAGTCCGGAGGAATGCATTGACTCTGAATTGAAATGAGCGTTCCTCTCAACTTAAACTTTTGCTTTAAAAAAAAAAATCATGTGTCTAAAGTTATTGAAACTAAGGTTGGTCATAGTAGATTGGAAATCAAATGACTCAACAAATATCTGTTTCAATAATAGATATGTCATTACGTAGATACATATTAAAAACGAATTCTGAAAATGTAAAAAGAAGATATGACACTCTTTTCTATAATTTCAAATTTACTAACGTCTTAAGAGTATTAGTTAAGTAATTATGATAAAAATTTCAAATGAAAATTAAAAATAACAAGTAATTTAAAAACTCGAGAAGTATCTAATATTTTTAAAATAGTTAGATCATGACCCAAAAAAGGGGTGAAAAAACCACACCTTTTTAGCTGCACTAGTCCCAATTGTAGGTAAATGACTCCAAAATCCAAAATTTATGAGTGAAATACTTTTCTCATCTTGTAAAATTTCAGTGCCAAATTCTTTCCTCTTTCTCTAGTACTCTATCCTCTCTTGGAGGTTCGCATTTGTCACAAACCAACTCAGGCCATAACCAGTGCATAGGAGACACATCCCCAAGCAAGTCTAACATATGAATATTTTTAGGAAAAATGGACAAAGTTTCCTTTATTACCAGGTCTATTCCCTAATACGGAACCTCTTCCTACAACAAACAACATTCATACATACAAATATTAGGGATCCAGACATTCTCATAATGCACCTTACATCAAACAATTATATTAATATTTACTAAACATTCTTCCATAATCCACTTCAAAACATAGTTTCAATCAATAAGTTTAACACTTTAATCCCCAAACAACCATGGTAACAATTATATAGTTAACAAGTTTGCATATCCTCATGTACATACTTCATATTTAAAATGCATCAACTTCATATCAAACATAATACCAGATCAGACCTTGCCTATGACATTATAGAGCATTTGGACATAACTACAAAGTTCATCAAAAAGTGTTCAAAACAAAAGATTTGCCCCCGGACAAGAATGGCTCACAAAAAGCAAAAATATAGCTACTAAAAAGCAGGAGGGTTAGATCTCGAATCAACACGTGCCTTTGAAAGAAGGAAGGACAATAGAATGAGTTTTACAACTCAGTGAAAGATCAAATATCTATAGCACACAAGAGGCAAGTAATAAACATTTCTTTTTTTTTTTTGGACAGTAAGTAATAAACATTTTAGTACATAGGAGAGGATCAAATGAGATGAGCGGTTAATTATGAGGGTGAGATGAGTAAATCTTGACAATTGGATCTTACATAAATGGTCAAAATTAAAATATAAAGTCATGTGACATTTTTAAGTGATTATATAACTTTTAAGTAACTTTAAATCTTAACCATTCATATATGGTTATATGGCCTAGATTTGCTTCTCTCACTTTCTTAATAAATTATTTATCTCATATGATACACCCCATATATATATATATATATGAATTCAAACCCTAAACACAAATTCCTTTGAATACAAGTCATAACATAATCCAAGTTTTAAATAAATTTAAGTTGGGAGTTATCCAAAGTAGAACTAATCACAAGTCCAAACATGATAAATCATGTGTAGTTAGCACCACCCCTGATAACTGGGAATTTGGCTCTCAGCCATATATGTGTCCAAGCATGTGGCCTATATGCACAGGTTAGCACCTCATCTACTAACTAGAGTTTGACTCTCGATACCAAGGCTAACGCTACTACTGTTAGCTACAATAAATCATGTGTAGTTAGCACCACCTTTGTTAATTGGGAATTTGGCTCTCAGCCATACACGTGTCCAGGCGTGTCACTACAAGAAAATCAGTAAATAGCAACTGAAAATCGGTCACTAAATTAAGAAATTCGGTCGCCAAACCAGGTAGCGACCGATTTAGGGACCGAAATTTCGGTCGCTAAAACGTTGGTTGCTAAATAATTTAGTGATCGATTTAGCAACCGATTTGTGATATGTGTAACCAATTTTGATTAGTAGCTTGGTGAAGATTTAGTGACTGATAAATCGGTCACTAAATTAGAGACAGATATTTCAGTCTCTAAATTAGTTGTTAAATTGATCGCTAATTTGGTGACCGATATTTCAGTCACTGAATTGGTATCTAAATTGGTCACTAAATCAGTCTCTAATTTGTGACTGAACTATTTTTGGTCACAAAATTGGTTTCTAATTAGTGATTGATTTGTTGGTCACAAAATCGGTCGCTAAATCAGTCACTAATGTTATGATAGTTTTCTAGCGTTAAGTCAGTCTCAATTTTGGTTATTAAATCAGTCACTAAATGAAGAATCAGTCACTAAATCAGTCACTAATCTTTAAATCGGTCGCTAATGGCTGATATGTTAAAATGAGTAATTTTTCATTTTTTGAATTCCCAGTTTTAAATATCTAAAATTCAGACAATTTAACCTGCAAAAAGGCATAAATATTATATATTAGTCCAACCAAATAAACTCCTAATACTAAACAAGCATTAAACATTGTACAAACAAGCAATATTCATTAAATTACAAAATGGAAAACTACATAATATCTAATCCTACTCAAATCTCAATAAATAGTCCCATTCAAGTCTTATTAACTAGTGCTACTCCAGTCTAAATAATTAGTCTTATTGTAGTATTAATACTAGTCCTACTCTTAGTCCCCCTCTAGCTCTCAGTAACTCAAGTCCTCATTTGGTCGTCCTCATCATCTCCCTCTTTCTCTTCATCGTGCTCCTTTTCCCTTTGATTTGTGTCTCTTATCGGTGGTTGAAACCCAGGAAGTTAAAAATTCATCTGCTTCATTATTTCTTATAACAACTTGTTATTGAATTAAACTTGACTCTTAATGCTCTCTAACCTTGCCATAAGTGCACTGTTTTCATTTTGCATTTATTTTTTCAGCAATTCTTTGTGCTCTACTCTTTGCACCCACTTAGTTTGTTTGAGAGCTGGAACTGCGGTAATAAGGTCTTTTATCAACCACAATAGACTTCAAGTCAAGACTATAAATTCTCTCCTTTTTTATTCCAACAGTGTCCTCAATCACGATACTCATCCATGAACCTCTTATGGAATTCAGTCAAGCGGGAGACAATAGTTGGAATCTTGTCTTCTTGAGGCAGTATGGTGCACCTAAAGTGCTAGGTGCCAGGAACCTTGCAAGACCAATAAAAGTTTCAACATATAATCTATTTATAATCACTACAAGGATGAAAAATGCAAACATAGTTGGAACCAATAATCATTTTTGTTGGGGCCAATAAGAGAATAAATCACACGTAAAATTTATCAAGGAGAGAAAGCATTTACGTTAAATCAGTTTGAGATATGCTCAATAGTCAGAAACATTGCCAAAATTTAGCTATTAAAATAATGTGATATAACTATTGTCCCTTAGATAAATGAGTGGATTATATTATTGCATTTTATCTAACAATGGCCATGATTTATGTAAAAATTTCTGAATATACTTTTTTGGTTGTGTAGCATTATTGAAAAGGTATATATGTATACTCTAACCTCTCCAAAACCAGAACCAGGAACAACAACTACTCTAGTGGTATTTAGCAGCTGTCGACAATAGAACGCGTCAGGAGTCGTGTTTGCAACCTTTGTTGCTTTCATTGCCTTTTGGAAAGGCGAATTCAGGAAACAAATACATTGCCCCTTCTGCTTTGATGCATTTTACACCCTCTAATTTATTAAATGCTTCTTCCAATGTCCGTGTCAACTGTCAAGAGAATGAATAAGGAAAAATATAAATAAAATATTGGTAAAGGTTTGTAGTCATAGTTGGAAGAGGGTTAGTGAAAATTTGTAAATAGTTTGTACACCCAAAAAAAAAAAAAAAATTCTAAATGTTTGAGAAGATATGGGGTCACTTCATAGTGTAGGAGAATCCCTTGAAAATGAATTCTCGATAAAAGTTTCCAGACAAAATGTAAAAAATATTCTAAGAAATCCTCTAAAATATTACTCCTCAAAGGCTCAAACATAAATGTTCTCTTTTGTCTTACTAACTTTTGCACGCCTAGCAAGGGAGGACAAAATTTCATGCTTCTCACCATGGTATAACTCATAAGACTCATCTCCAGCCTGCAGACATTCATTGAACTCACTAAATGTTAAATGTGACGTGGTAGTTAATATCGAACTAGTAATGCAATGACTAAGTAGTTGTTTGGCAATGATTTTTAAAAGTAGTTTTCAATTTTTAAAAACCAAAAGACAAAAAAAAAACATGTTTAGTGTTTTTTTTTTTGTTAAGATTGGTTTTAACAACTATAAAACAGACTATGAATTTTAAAAATAGAAAACAGGAAACAGTTTAGAATTGTTTTTAAGATTATGTTTTTGAAAACAATGAAAAGCATGGTGGCATGTATTTATTTATTGTAACTTTACTTCTTTATCAGCATAATTTAAATGTTATTTTTTTAAGGTTTATATTTTGTAATTGGATTGGATAATTAATTTTACTTAATGTCTTAGTAACTATTTAATTTCATTGGTGTTCTTTTTAATATTCATGATCATATTCGTTGTTGAACATTTGTAATATACTTTATTATTGGTAATATACTTTATTACCAATTTTACTTTAAAAATTCATTGTTATAATGTAACATATTAATGAAATGAATTTTTAAAACTATTACATTTAATATGTTCTCTATTAATGTCATGCATCACATGGTTCCCAACACTAATTTTGCTATATTCATTTGAATGGAGTAATATATTAAGGGATAAATTTCTGGTTTGTTTGTGCTATTATTTCATAATTATAGTTCTTATTATGTATTTAACATTCTTATTTATTTGTTATGCATTGCACAGGTTCAAATTATTAAACTTTAATCACTTCATTAAGTTAATTTTAATAATTATTATTTTATTTAACAGTCAATTGTTTATCCCATGTAGAGCACAAGTACCAAACAGTAATATGACAAAACTAGAGTGAAAATTGAAATCTAAAATCGAATTAGTATTGGATATACTCTTATAATAATACATCTATGTTATAATGTTGGTTTTTTTAATACCAACCCCGTTTCCTTCTCACAAGCAAATAATGATGAGTATAATTTGAAGGTACCCGTGTCATTGTATTACATTCTGTTTATTATAAATACAAAATGGGGCTATCACTAGTGACAAGTTTTCCTATTTCAAGAATCAGCTTGCTGATTCATTAATAAGTTTCAAGGGGGATTTTATGTTTAGTTTGCTTTTTAACAAGCCAAAGGCGCAGGATATTGTTCTTGATCAATATAGAGTTATTGTTATCGAAGGCGATGCTTCTATCATGATCATCAAATATAACACCTTCCAATTCACCACTTACACTTTAGCATTAATCTTCACTTTGCTCCCTAAATGTTAAATGTTAATTCAAGGTTGCCACTTGCCATTGACATACCCATTTTGTCATGGTCACTTCCTTACTAGTGTAACAGTCTATCCTCTCTTATAGTAATAAACTAATTTTTATCAACTTACCTTTGGAGACTGACTGAAAAGATAATAAGGAGATATCATTCTCGCCATATCCCAGAGACCGAGCTACCTGCTTAAAGGAGTGAAATTGCTTCTTAGGAACATAAACATTTTCTTCATATACCTGCAAAATGAATGTTCATGCATCCGTAATATTATAATTCCATGAAAGCTTCAATAAAATAGCAGTTCCAGATATAAATATAGTGAGTTAACTACAACATGTGTAAGATAAATTCGATTGAATATATAAGATTTTAAAAAACAGTCCAGTTACCTTGTCAGCCAAAAGAACTAGACCTTCTTCTTTGCAAAATTTTATTATATCCCGCTGGTTTTCCTCAAAAAGAACCTGTAAGCATGAAAGAAAATGCATGTTATCAAATTGAAGCAACAAGCACCCTCCTATATTAGCAGTACATAGTTCTTTGCCGCTCTCCTGCCCTATTGGATTGCCAGGATTTATAACAACTAAAGCCCTAACATTGATGCCATTGGCCTTGGCATGCGCCAATTGCTTCTTCAGTTTAGATATTTCCAACCCCCAACCAGTTGCTTCATCAAGATAAATTTGCAAGTTGAATTATTCTTATAATAATCATTTAAGATATCTTCAGAACTCCTTTTCTCGAATGAGTAATTATCTTTTTCATTAGCAAAAGGGTGTCGACTACGATGCTCTTCGCAGTCAAAGGTGCATTATGCACCTTGTGACTGTAACATATCCAATGGATTAAATTTGTGAGGTGTATCGATATCACCGATCCTTTTTATGATGCCTTATTTGTAGTAATATATTAATTTTAAAAAAATAAAAAAATATAATTAAATATATTTTAAAAATTAATTTTTATATATTGATAGTATAAAATTATACTGATAATATAAAATAATTTTATATTATCAATATAATATTATACTGATAGAAGTGTAAAATTATATTAATAAAATAAAATTATACTGATAAAATTTTTATAATTTTTAGAAATTAATTTTTATACATTAATAGTGTAAAATTATATTAATAGTATAAAATAATTTTATATTATCAGTGTAAAATTACACTGATAGAGTAAAATTTTATTGATAAAAATTTTTAATTACATTAATAGGATAAAATTATTTTATACTGTCAGTATAATTTTACACTGTCAGGGTATGATAATTAATTTTTAAAATATATTTAATTATATTTTTAAATTTTCTTAAAATTAGATATTATTACAGTGCATCATAGGTGATTGGTGCATCGATACACCTCACAATCTCACCATCAGATTACAAGGAGCACCATGCTCCTTGACCAGCGAAAAGCACTGTAGATGGCGCCTAGCAAAAGACCTGCCGAATAGGTCATCGAACTAAGTGTTTAGTTAACTACATTGTCACCAAATTGAGACATTAAATATTGTAAACAAACAGTAGTATTGAAATCAATTCTAATAGTTCAAGTATGTTTGTAGATTGAAGTAGGATCCGGAGAAGAAAAGGTGACTAACTACATTTCAGAAACAGAACCTACAGTTCCTACAACTTCCTATGATTCAAATAAAAAGAAATAGTTCACATATCCAATAATATATTTGACAATATATAATCAATCTAACTATTTTTAAGGATAATAAACAAAAGATAAAATGATAACTCACCTGCAAAGGAGCAAGGAGGTGCAGCGGCCTGCCTCCTCCTGCACATGCGGTAGCAACGTAGATCCAGAGCCTAGACGGACGCAGCTTGGACAAAAAATGCAGCAGTGACGCAGCACGGACGGCGGAGCTTGCACAACGCAACTTGGACACCGAAAAATGCGGCTGCAGTTGCTGAAAATCGCAACACTACAGCAGGGAGTGGGGACGAGAGCTCGACGGCATGCAACAATGGCTGGATGGCATGAGGACGTGGCTGGACGGCCTGCGGCAGCTAGACAGTATGCTGTGGTGGTTGGAGAGAAGGGGGAAAAGTTGGAGGGAGAGGAAGATGAACAAGGGCAGAGAGAAGAAATGTTTTTTTTGGTGAGGGTGTCAAACATTTAAGTTAAAATTTGGGAAAGTTTAAAATTTAGTAGCCGAAAAATCGGTCCCTAAATTGGTATCTAATTAATAATTAGAGACCAATTTAGTGACCGATTCATTTGTGGAGAGGAAACTCTTGTAACTCAAAATTGGTCACTAAATCGGTCTCTAATTGAAAAATTAGAGATCGATTTAGTGACCGATTTATTAATGGAAGAAGAAACACTTGATTTATGAAATTGGTCACTAAATCGGTCTCTAATTATTTATTTAGAAACCGATTTAGTGATCGATTTATTTGTGGAGGAGGAAGCTCTTGTAACTCAAAATTAGCCACTAAATCGATCTCTAATTGAAAAATTAGATACCGATTTATCAATGGAAGAAGAAACACTTGATTTATGAAATCGGTCACTAAATCAGTCTCTAATTATTCCATTAGAGGCCGATTTAGTGATCGATTTATAATGGAAGTAGAAACTCTAGATTTATGAAATCAGTCACCAAATCGGTCTCTAATTGAAAAATTAGAGACCGATTTAATGACCGATTTATCAATGGAAAAAGAAACTCTTGATTTATGAAATTAGTCACTAAATCGGTCTCTAATTATTTATTTAGAGCCTGATTTAGTGACCATTTATTTGTGGAGGAGGAAACTCTTGTAACTCAAAATCAGTTACTAAATCGTTCTCTAATTAAAAAATTAGTGACTGATTTAGCGACCGATTTTTTGCAAAAAAAATTGGCATAAAATTGGTGACTAAATCGGTCACTAAAATTTATTTAGTGACCGATTTTGTGAGAGCAGTCAAACCCATAGAATAAACATAATCAGTCACTAAATCAGTCTCTAATTTCAATTAGAGATCGATTTAGTGACTGATTTTGAGTTACAAGAGTTTCCTTCTCCACAAATAAATCGGTCACTAAATCGGTCTCTAATTGAATAATTAGAGACCGACTTAGTGATCGATTTCATAAACCGATTTAGCGACCGATTTTTTTCTCCGTACCTTGTTCCTTTGGTTTCTCATATCGGTCACTAATACCTAAAGGTAGCGACTGAAATTTTTCGGTTGCTAAATCGGTCGCTATTTCGATTAATTCTAGTAGTGTGTGGCCTCCATGCACGGGTTAGCACCTCATCTGCTAACTGGAGTTTGACACTCAGTACCAAGGCTAACGCTACTACTGTTAGCTACAATTTTTACAGAGGTTCCTTCCCAAAAGGAAATCATTTTCTATACTATTTTCTTAGCAATCCAAAATCTCCTAGCAAATCAAGAGACATCTCATTAAATTCATTACTAGATCACAACTTCACCATTCAAAAGTAAAACAACAAAAGTAATATAAGATTCTTGCCCTAAGTGTAAGATTTCAAGAGAACATGAAATCCATTTCTTTAACAAATAAATTTCTTTATTTGAAATCAATTGTACTCTTATAGTTCAACACCTTTTCTTAATTACTTAGAGAGATATATCATGTAAAATAACATAGACACACTATCTACTCACAACTTGAGGTTCTAAGAACCAAGGAGCACTTCAAGGATACCACCAATCCAAGATACAATGCTCGAAAGCTTCACAACTTTAGAGACATGACAACAATAGCATCTATGAGCTAACTATGTTTGGAATTAACACAATCTAGCTCAACTACTCAAAACCCCCCAAATTTCCATAGCCTAGGGTTCCAAAGAAACCACTAACAACCCATGGGAAACATATAGGAAGCTTGAAAGATTTAAAGAAGCAAGATTAAGTGTCACTTACTATTCCAAGAAGAAGAAAAGAGGAAAGGAAGTCACCCAATGCCCTTTACCAAGCTCCATGGCCATCAATGGAGTTTCTAGTGAGAGAAATTAGTGAGGGCAAGGAAGAAAAAGTGAATGTGGTGTTATGGGGGTAGAAGAGGGTGAGGATGATAGTGGATTTGGGGAGAAAATGGAGAGTTGATTATGGAGGTGGAGGGAATGAGAGAGATTTAGAGACAGGGAGAGAAAAGAAATTAGAGAGAGCGAGAGAGAGAGAAATGTGTACTATGAGAAGAAGGGTCAATTCCTTTTAAGGAGCCAGCAAATAGGCATCGGACTTGGATGCTTGAGCATTGGGTCTATGAACCTTTTCTTTTTTTTCCTTGTTTTTTTTAACATACAAGTGTTTCATACATTTCAAAGATCCACGAGGTATTGACTTTAATAACACTCAAATTACCACAAGAATGACTCTAAAGAAATTTCCAAAGGATCATACTAAGGCTAAAATTACCATATAATATCCTCGGGTATTACAGCATTTCTATTCATTTAGAATTTCCATGCTCTCCTATTTTTCCAAGGATCAATGAGCTTCTATCTCATATTGTTTATTGAAGATCTAAGAATTTTCGAGCTCTTCTCTTCTTAACTAAGGTTCAATATGTGAGATTCAATACTTTTTTCTCTTTCCTAGCCTTTCACTCAACTTTCAATGTTGTTCATCTTTATTGATTCAATTATGAAAATATGACAAGAAGAATAGATAAGCCATAGTGAATTTCCATGCTATTCTACATTGAGCTTGCATGTGTGAGTTTTGAATCTCCTTAACACCTTATTTTTGTAATTAATATGTGATTTTTCCCAAATTCTTTGAGCTTATGGTTTCTTGTTTCTTAAATTGTAGTTTTATCTTTGTTAGATTGAACTTATCTCTAATTTTCAAGTAATTAGGGGTTTATGAGGACATTTTGAGATTTTGGATTTCAATTTTCAGTTTCATTACATTTTTGTTTTCAGTTTCATGCATTCTTAGCCCAATGGTTCTTTAGAAGCATCCAATTTTGCATCATGATTTTATTATTCAATTTTATGCCAATTAAAACTTTGAATGTTATTGAAGATAATATACTTATCTTTTATGGAGTAAAATCCTTTAGTTTCTTGAATCTAGTTTGATTTTCGAAGATATATTCTGCCATTGATTGAATATTGCTTGTCTATTGTCCATCATGTAATATTATTCTGTAGGGTTATTTTTTATTACTTGAAAGTGCTAGCTCTTGTCATAACATACGTTCTATGAACATTAGCATATTAGTTTAGCATTCCTGCTTTGGAAATAGATAAATATGTTGGCATGATGATTTGGCTTTTGTACAGGTTGCATAATAATCTTTTTGCAACTACTTTAGTGTATGTTTGTTATTGAGCTATAAATTCTATTGTTGATAAGCAATTGATCCCCTCATTTCGTTGATATATTAATAATAATTCATGTCTCTAAGGTTTTACCTTGTATTCTAAGTGAACATCTTCTTATTTCTAGGTGGCAGCAATTACTAATGAACAAATTTGTTAGATATACTACTATTTTGATTAATATTTTATTAAGTTCTCCTAATCAAGGTAATTCCATGTTTTCTGCATGAATTAGTGTTTAAAATTTTCTACTAGTTGCCACTTTAAATTATAGAATAAGTCTCTAAATTTGTCCTTGACAATATTTTTGGTGGACAGATTGGTCCATAACAAGAACAAGATGGTTTCAAGGTCTCTGACAATTGAAAAAATTAAACACTTTAGTCTTTAACTCACTTGCAATTAGTAAAGGGTGTGATGTATATATTGCACGTTGATTAAGACATGCTAAACTTATCCCATGTGGCACCAACACCCGAAAAAAAAAAAACTCATCGTTTTACTCATTAAGGCCTAAACCTAACATTTCAAAATTTCCAAACTCTCTCTTCTTTCTAATACTGCAACTAAAAACATTGATAAGTGATAAAGTTTGGTGAAAGGAAAGTCTTACTCAATGAGTAAGGGCCATAAACTAGGGGTGTGCACGGGTACGGGTCGACCCGCGAACCCGAAGACCCGACCCGACCCGAATGTAAAAAAGTCGGTTCGGGTCGGGTAATCGGGTAAAATCCGATTGACCCGTCCAATATTCGGTTCGGGTAACGGGTTTAAAAATTAAACCCGTTACTAATTCAACCGACGAACCCTTCTTTTTTTTTTCTTTTTTTTTTTTTTTATAAATAATGATTCATTTATTTATATATTAATTTATAAAATTATAATTATAAATATTGACTTTTAGATTATGTTAATATATTAGTGTATAATTAAATTTATTGATGATTGATATTGTATAATGTATAATATATAATATATTCATGATTATGATTATGGAATTATCAATTATGTATGTAATTTTTTTAAAAATATATTTGATTATATTCAAATTTTAAAAACACAATTTAAAAGTTTCAAAATGTCACAAAATTGAGTATTTTAATATATCTTTCATCAAAAAAAAAATTGCTATCTACTCTTATACCCGACCCGATCCAACCTGAAAATGTTCGAGTTGGGTTGGTTCGGGTTAGGGGAAAAAAAAATTAAAACCCGACCAGGCAGACCAGATTATATTTAATTGGTTTGGGTATTTTTTTTCCCTGAACCCGATCCAACCCGACCCGTGCACACCCCTACCATAAACCTTCATTTAAATAGAAAAGTCTGTTACATCGAATAGCAAAATTATAGGAAACAAGATAACATACTAACTAAAAGATGATAACTAAAAGATACGAACTCCTAAGATAAAGGAGAAGTAGCTGCTACGTTAACACCCCCTTCAAACTTAGCATAGGAAGACAAAGCCCAAGTTTGCTACATAAGTGTAGGAAAGAACTCTTTAACAGTGGCTTGGTAAAGAGATCCGCCAACTGTCGAAAGGATGGAACATATCGAGTAACTAAGGCAACTTGAGCAACCTTGTCACGTACAAAGTGATAATCGAGTTTGACGCGCTTCGTGCATGCATGAAAGACAGGATTAATAATGAGATGCAGAGCACTTAAATTGTCACAAAAGAGATACAGAGGCTCAGCCATAGGAACACCAATATCCCGACAAAGGAAACTTAGCCAAGTGAGCTCAGCTATGGCAAAGGCCATTGCACGATACTTGGCTTCGGCGCCAGATCGAGCCACAGTTAGTTGCTTCTTTGCACTCCATGAGATACAATTGCTTCCTAAGAAAGTGTAGAACCCAGTGGTGGAGCATCTAGTTAATGGCTAACCTGCCTAGTCGGTATTTACAAATGCATTTAGAGTGCAAGCGGAGGCAGAGTAAAGACACATACCAAGAGACACACTACCTTTCACATAATGAAGAACCTGCTTCATTAACTAAAAATGTGGATTGGTGAGCGCATGCATATGTTGGCACAAATGGTTGACACTAAATGTGAGATCAGTCCTAGTGAATGTAAGATATTGGAGTGCACCAGCAGGGCTCCTATACAAGTGGAGATCGTGAAAAGTAGTATCATTAGAAGAGGTAGAGTGCACAACCATGGGCATAGAGATAGCATTGGAATCATGCATATGGGCTCGTTGTAAAACATCTAGAGCATATTTAGTTTGAATAAAATATAAACCATAGTCAGTATGTTGATGCCTAGGAAAAATTGCAAATGACCCATGTCTTTGATGGCAAAAGAATGACCAAGATGGCACACAAATTTGGTGAGAAGCGAAGTATGATTACTTGTGAGAATTATATCATCAACATACAACAAAAGCAGAATAGTAGCAGTGCCATTACGATAAACAAAGAAGGAAGGATTAGCTGTGCTACGGAGAAAACCAAACTGCACTAGATAAGAACTTAAGTGATTGAACCATTGGCGAGGGGCCTGTTTAAGGTTGTACAGTGCTTTATTTAACCTACAAACATGATTTGGAAACAATGAATTCTCAAAGCCAGAGAAACAAAAATAGGTTCATCCACAGGACCATGTAAAAATGCATTTTTAACATCATGTTGCCTCAATGACCAATGATTCATAATGGCAAGAGAAATTACCAATCTAATAGTTCTATATTTATCATTGGAGAAAATGTTTCTTGAAAATCCAGTAACTTGATTTTACCCCTTAGCAACATATCTAACTTTGAGTTTGTCAAGAGAACCATCAGACTTGAGTTTGGTTTTCCATACCCACTTGGTGCCAAGTACCCGCATGTGAAGTGTTATAGGAACAAGTTCAAATATATTTTGATCAATAAGTGCCTTTATTTCATCTGCCATAGCTTGTTTCTAGCCAGAATGTTGCAATGCTGTTTTAATAGTCTTGGGTTCTTTTGGAGTAACATTACATGAAAGAAGATATTTACGGTTGGGGTAGTGAATACCATCCTTTCCACATGTTATCATTGGGTGGGTATTAAGAGGTGGTTGAAGATTTGGTAGGGTGACTGGGATTGGTGAAGAGGAAGTTTGGGTAAAATTAGGTGGAGGAGATAAGGATGTAGAGGTGAGTGGGGCAGTAGACACATTAGATGGGCTAGGAGGAGGTGTATTTGCCAGTGGCAAGAGATTAGTAGAAAAAGTGATCATTAGTCTGACGAGATGGATGTCTAATGTTGGAAGGATGAGATTGATGCCTTTTATGAGAGAAAGTGATAATTTTAGCTTGAAGGTTAGACATAGGTGTGTAAAGAGATTTAAGATTATGGTAGGGAAAGGTAGTCTCATAAAAACAATAATGCATGAAATAATAATTTTTCTAGTGGTCGGGAAAGACACTTGTAGCCCTTATGTCAATCACTATATCCCAAGAATACACATGGAATTGACTTAGGATCAAATGTAGTCAAATGAGAGCCTTGAAGCAATGGAAAATACTTGGAGCCAAATGTGTGAAGACATGAATAATCTGGATACAAATAGTAGGGGCTATTGAAACACCTCACCGAAGATGGAAAATGATTGATTAAGAAGAAGCAGCGAAGAAAGCCTCTAGCCAGTAAATCAATGGAACTTTACTAGCAAAGAGCAGTGTTACACCAACTTCTCGTAAATAACGATGCTTATGCTCAGCAACACCATTTTGTTGTGAAGTTGTTGGACATCAAACTTGTAATCGAACACCATGTGAAGCAAGATGAGTTAGGAAATTATCATTGATAAATTCACCTCCAATTTACATTGCACCATTTTAATTACTACACTAAATTGTTGATCCACAAACTTTTCAAATAATAAAAATTGATGATAAAAATCTGATTTAGACTTGACAGGAATAAGCAAAGTGAATCTTGTGAATCATCAACAATACAAGCATAGTGGCAATATCCAGATTTTGAAGATACAGGAGATGGACCCCATAAATCAACATGTACAAGTGCAAAAAGAAGAGTGCTTCTTTTGTTAATGGATGAAAAAGGCATCTATTAATGGATAAACCCATAAGTTTTCAAGGTGAATGAAGGGCGATTGGAATGCTGTTTAGGGGTACTTGAAGGAAATTGAGTTGGGTGTTTGGACTCACGATGAGCATAAAAGACAAGAGTGCACTTTGGTAGGTCATTAATGTAGGTATCATAGTTGATGAGTTTTGGAATAAGGGAATGATATGTAGGCAGAGGAAGGCATAGCATGGTTGCAATAAAGGAATTATAATTTGGACCAAGACCACAAAGAAGATAAAACACTTAGTTTGGTCAGAGAGCGACTTGCCAATAAGTGAGAAGTCATTATATTTTGTTTTAAAGTAACAAAGGTAGTCATGAATGGATTGGGTAAGCTCTTTAAATAACCAGGTGAGTTTCTATTTGAGGAAAAACTCCTTCTCAACAGAGATATGGCCATAAGCATCCTGTAACGTCATCCAAACATCACGAGTTGCAAGTTCAATGACAAGACTAAGTGCCTCCTTAAAAAGTCTACTGGTAATCCAAGCTCAAACAAGACGATCTAAACATCGCCATGAAACTTCAGGTTGGACTGATCAAACCTCATGCTTGAAGATGCCATGGTTGGAGGGGAAGCGATCACTGAAAGTGGTGCTTGAATTTCTCCATCAATGAAACCTCCTAAATCCTAACTCTCAATAAGGTTGCACATCTGAGCTCGCCAAAGAGGATAATTACAATGGGAGGTCAAGAGATACAAAGTTGCTAACATTGAGAGTAGTAGGATAGGGGTATGGGGAAGTGGAGTTAGTAGAGGAGAATGAGGGGTTGGAAGGGGAATTTCTAGATCCAAGAGTGGCATGAGCCATGGGGGAGCTTTGTACCATGATAAAGTTTGGTGTACGCCAATCTTACTCAATGAGTAAAGGCCACAAACCTTTATTTAAATAGAAAAGTCTATTACATCATGTAGCAAAATTATAGGAAACAAGATAACATACTAACTAAATGATAAGAACTCCTAAGATAAAGGAGAAGTAGTTGCTACGTTAACAATGAGAAAGGAGATTATTGAGTAGTGTAGTGCTTGATAAATTGACATTTAATGGTATAGCGATTGCTCTTTGCTAAGCGTACATATTATTTGTTCTTTCTGTATTTTATACTGAGATTAAGACTACTAATGCATTTATATTAAGACTGACATGATATACAAAATAAGTGTCTTAGTCAAGAACATACAGAAATGTAAGCTATATCTCATCAACCAACTCTATAAGTGTAATGTATCATATTTCTCATACATACTCTCCAAGAATTGATTCTCCATTTCCTAGGTTGGATGTTTGGGGAAGTTTAAGGGGGTGAATATGGGATGCCACTTGGGAGGGTTTTAGGATGTTCTAGTCAGCATGCAAACCTACACACACCACACTCTTTATTAGTTGCAAGTGAGCTAGGGATTAAAGTGTTTATTTTTGCAATTATCGTGATCTCGAGACTAATTTATTTTTGTCAGGGACCAATTTGTCCACTAATAATATTGTGAGGGACTAATTTGGGAGTCTATGTATATTTTGAACATCAAGGATTTAATTATTTGATGATTCTAGTATCATGTGTTTTTCACTTTTGGAGACGTGTGATATTTGCATATTTGCTTTTATTTGTGTTTATGATCTAGATTAGTTTCCTTTAATTATTTGTGTTAGGTATTAAAAGGTTGGGCTTCAAAGAGTTAATGAGAAGTTTATTATTTTCGTGGGTATATATTGATACATAACTTCATGTACTGGGTATATTGCTATCATGACCTTTAGTTGCCTTGGTTTATGTGGCTTATAGAATGGCAATTTCTTTTCCTAGTGATTCTAAATGTTTTGGTTTTTTTCCCCCTTCATCCACATTATGTTCTGTCTTGGTTTACCTACTTTGTGTTTCATTCTTCTTTGGTTTAAAGCTCGTCAAATTATGCTTTTGCTTTATAGTGCGTAAATCATATATTGGTTGGCTAGTTGTTTTCTATTTTGGCATGTTAATTTCCTTTTGTTAGAATGAAAGAATAAAAAGATAAGGGAAGGAAAGGAGGATTGTGTGGGATTTTGGTTCAGATTTGGGTTAACCATATATTTCTACCTCAAATCTAATGTCATAGTTGAGGTAGAAATATTATGGTTAACTAGAGGTCAGTAGGAAAAGAAATTGCCATCCTATAAGCCGCATAAATCAAGACAACAAAAGGTCATTACAGAAACAGACCCAATACCTGAATTTATGTATATCAGCATACCCATGCAAACAATAAATTTCTCATTAACTCTCTGAAGCCCAGCCCTTTAGTACCCAACTCAAGTAATTAAAGGAAGCTAATATGGATCGTAAAGACAAATAAAAACAAATATACAAAAATAACATGTCTCGAGAAGTGAAAAACACTAAATACAAGAATCATCCAATAATTAAATCCTTAATGTTCAAAATATACAATATAATTTAAAGCCGCGACTAATAGAAAATTTTAAACAATAGTCCATGCAGAAAACAGGCAATTACCTTGATTACGAGAAGTTAATAAATTACTCCATCCGTTTCAGAATATTTGTCCAAAACCAAAAAATGCACAGATTAAGGGAAAAAAAAATTAACCTTGGTAGTGACACAAAATTATATAAATAGATGAAATTAACTTTGTCTAAAGAAATATACTTCCATTGATATAATTGATACTACAATTATTCTTTTTACATAGATGATAGTAGATTGGTCTAGTACATTCTTAACTCTGATTATGATGACAATGAGTGACAATTAAATTAAGGACATAATTGAAAAAAAAAATACTATTTTGATATTAGAAATTGACAGATATTCTAAAACTCTAAAATATTAAAATTGGATAGATATTTTAAAATGGAGGGAGTATTAATTAAAATAGTAGCAAATCCAACAAATTTGTTTATTAGTATTTGCTGCTACCTAGAAATAAAAAGATGTTCAATTAGAATGAACCTTAAAGATATTGATTATTATTATAATATCAGCAAAATGTAGGGATCAATTGCTTATCAGCAATAATTTACAAGTCAATAACAAACACACACTAAAGTAGTTGCAAAGGAGATATGATAGCTGTACAAAAACTAGATCGTCATATGCTAACATATTTAACTATTTCCAAAGCAAGAGTCCCAAGCTGATATGCTAATGTTCACAGAACGTACATTATGATGAGACCTAGCACTTTTAGGTAACAAGAAATAACCTTGTAGAATAATATTACATGATCAACAATAGATGAGCAATCTTCAATCAATGGCATAATATATATTAAAAAAATCAAACTAGGTTCAACAAACTGAAGGATTTTACTTCACAAAAGACAAACATATTATCTTCAATAACTTTCAAAGTCTTAAATTGACGTAAATTGAATAATTAATAAACTCATGAGGTAAAATTGGGATGCTTCTAAAGAACTATCAGGCTAAGAATGCATGAAATTGAAAACAAAAATGTAATGAAACTGAAAATTGAAATAAATCAAGAACATTTCTGAAGCATATGAGCATCGCAAGAAATTCACACTAAACCCTAAGTGTAGATCAATTCCTCAACAATGTCCTCACAAATCCTTATTTACCTGAAAAGTTGGAGAAAATCACCAAATAGCAAACAATAAACTATAATTTAAGAAACAAGAAACTACAAGTTCAAAGAATTTGGGAAAAATTACACATTAATAAAGATGCGGTTCTGGGAAGCTTTGAAACTCACACATGCAAACCTAATGAAGAAGAGCATGGAAATTCTTTACTGCCGATCGATTCTCTTCTTGTCATAATTTTAGAAACAAATCAACACAGATGAACAACATCGAAAGTTAATGAAAGATCATGAAAGAGAAAAAGAGCATCGACTCTTATAGATTCAATCAAGAGCATAAAAATTCATAGATCTTCAATAAAGAATATGAGAAAGAAGCTTGTTGATCATCGAAGAAAAAGGAGAGACTGGAAATTCTGAGCGAAGAGAAAATACGAACTTGCGAGAGAGGATAGAGTGCTAGAGAAAGAGGAAAAAAATTGGCAATTGAAATTTTGTTAGCTGGGAAAGAGTTTGCACTCATAAATATTGGATATCAACGTCATTTACCCACACCTGGGTAGTGTCGTTAAAAAGTGTGGTTTTTTAACCCCTTTTTCGGTAGTAATAAAAACTGTAGTTATTTAGTTAAAGTTTTTTAAATTATTAAAAAAATTTCAGAATTAGTTTCTATTGTCAAAAATCAATTCTAATAAATGTGATCCAGCAATAGACTTTGTGATCAAAATTAACTTTGAGGGAACTATTGACTTTTTACAAAGACTTCTATTTGAACAATAACAAAACTCAATTTTAACAAATAGTACCCATTAAATTTTTAAAAATATTACAACAATTATACTTGCTTACTTGATTAAGTATTCTCAGTGATTGAAATTTTACTTTAAAAAGAAAAGAGAATAGTACTAATTATGACAATGTTCAGGACACATTGCAACTAGGTAAACATATACAAGGTGATAAATATCCCCGGGGAAAAAGTTATAAAAGTGAGAAGGACTGGACAAGTTGATTCCTTATGAGCCACAGTCCTAGCTAGTTATAGCCTTGTAATGAGGACCATCGATCTCTTCTGGTACACCCTAGCCCCTTGAGTCGATATTAAAACAATATTAGAGGCTGAGTCAATTACCTTATTCCTTCTGCCATTCTCTTCTCTTTAATGGTGTCCCTTCCTTTAACTTCATGTGGTAGAGGTTGGTCGTTATTGATATTAAAATTTTCACCAACCTGAGGGAGTGAGGGTGAAGATACTATCAATGTTTGGACGTATTTAGAGATATACCCCTAATTGTACATACCATTATCAAGGACATTAGGACAAATCTCACTCCATTTAATAATTAAGAAGTCCCTGTAATATTGTAGAAAGTAATGGGGGCTAACGAGTAAACTTGTTGGCTGAAGCGCTTATTGGAGCCCTTTTAATTAACAGTACATTTTATTTGGATAATAGAAAATGCAAGGTTCTGAAAATTGGATCGAATATTAAACCGGACAAGTTATTGGTTCAGAAATTCAATGGTTTAACCGGTTTAACTAGAGGTTTAACTGGGATGTAATATATATATATATTATGAGATAAATAAAAATAATTAAAAAAATTTAATATGATAAAAATAGTTTTAGAAATCAAAATTACTATATTAAGTCATATTAGTATGACTAATATAAGTAAAGTATTAAGTCTCATATTGCTTAGATTTTAAATTTTTTATTCTTAATCTATTATAAAGCATTCAAGAAGTCCCACATTATTTGAAATAAAAGTTTTTTAACTCTTAAGACTTCTACAAATAGTATCCATGTATCATTTTTTCTTATATTTAATATATTTATTACCTCTAAGCTCTTTTTTAAAGAGTAAGAGATGTAGTAATTTTTTGTTTGGCCAACCAAAGTGTATTTTTGACCATTTTTTATCATAATGAAATAGTTAATTTATTGATGATAAAAAAATATTTTTTTACTTAAAAATAAAAAAATGGCCAACCAGTAAAGCCGGTTTAGCTGGTTCAATTCCGATTTTTGCATGGAACGATTTTTTAAATATACCCGGATCGAATACCTGGCCAGTTCCCGTTTAACTTGGCCGGACCTAGTCCTCCTGATTTCCAAAACAATGAGAAAATGAGAGAACGAAAAGAAGATGGGAGCAAAATGAATTAATTTTTTCAAGAGTTTAAATATACATATGAATAAAAAAATGTGAGAAAATTTATTCTTTTTCTTTCTCCTTCAAAATTATATTTTTAAAATTCCCTTCAAGATTGGGATGAAATGGAAGGAAAAAATGAAAATTAAAAAATTACAACCTTTAAATAATATAAATATTTTTTTCCATTCCTTTACATGTGTTTAAAACCAATTAAAACATATTTATGGACATAGGAGAGTGGAGAGTTGATTTTCAGGAAGAGTTGTAGTGGTTGAAATCATCATATATTTAAGACAATGGACTTCATCATATTGGTTCAATACAGGATCCAACTATATATACTCATTGTTGGGCCTAAAGTCCGATATCTAATGAACATGATGTTTCGAATCATTTGGTCATAATATATAATATGGATTACATGAAAATGTCGTATTACTATTCAGTAAACAAAATATATGAAAATAATCAATCAATAAAAGTCCAACAATATATGAAAATTCTTACAAAATTTTTTTAGATACTTTCAGTGTACTAAAAAGTAAATGCATTTTACCATTTAATGTACTTCAAGTATTTTTTTATACTTTAACTACATTTTTAGGATATGTTAGGTTGGAGGGTTTTTGGGAGGGGAAAGAAATAGGAAGGAAAGGAATAACTTTCCCTTGGTTTGGATGAAAAGAAAATTGGGAAAAAAAAATTTAAACAATGCAAAATAGTGGATGGACTCCATATAAATAGTGATTTTTTTTTCCTCTTCCAACCGGGCGGAAAAGAGGACGGAGGAAGGTGGGGTGTTTTGGTTTTCCAACTTTGCCCCTGTTTCCTTGCGCAGATCCAAGAGGGGAAATGAGAGCAGAGAGACATGGAGGTGATGGGCATACGGTGGACAATACCATTTAAGGTGTTGCATGGTCCTTTTTTTTTTTTTTTTTAAATCAAGACTTCTAAAAATTTCATCTAAACAATTTTAATTCCTCCACCACTATATTATTAAAAATAAATAATGAAAAATACCTAAAGCACAAGTTATATAAAATTTTTAAATTTTACGATTATCAGTATTTTATTCTAAATAGGTATTTTATTTTAAACAGTATATTATATAATTTTTTATTTTCTTTTAAGTAATGTATTTGAAATATTACATATTAAGTAAAAAAATGTATTTTTAAGTAATATTTTTGAAATATTAAATTAACTAAAAATATTAGTTTTATTTTAAATAATTTTGAATAATTTATTTTTATTAATATTAGTTTGATTTAATAGGTTGATATTATTTTAAATTATTAAATTAAAAATAGTAAATTTTTTTATTTGATATTAATTAATATAATTAAAATATTTTTTTTAACAACATAAGGGTAAAATTGTTATTTGACAGCATTACCTCCTTCTTTCTCTTCACTTTTCCATATAAACAAACAAAAAAAAATCATTTTCTTTTCATCCAAATACACCTATAAAAAATACAAATCCACTCTATTTCTTTCCACTCAACTTCTTTCCTCTCAACTTCCTTCTTTCCAATTTCTTTCTTCCATCCAAACACACCCTTAATGTAAAAATTGAAGTGTTGGACATTAAATAACACAAAACACACCTGCTTTTTCTAGCTACGATAGTATTTGAGAAATCCTCAAATAATATTACGATAAGAACGTTTGAACTGTTAGTTAATGCTCGTCAGTACTTTTATATCTGCCACTATAAATCTCAGAACGTTCAATTTGTAATTAAGGATATAAACTTTATATATATATATGTTTGTGAAAAACTAAACAGAAAGAAGGAGAAAAGAAAGCCTTGGGTCTATTGTCAAGGAACTAGTCAAAAAAAAAATGACATGTAAACATATTTTGTAATGAATATCGTATCAATTTATATCCAATTATTAGATGGGATATAAATCTAATCTAAGTAAGATTTATATCTCATTTAATAATATATGAGACATACATGAGTACTATATTTAACATAAAATATGTTTATATAGTATAACTCATATCACAATGAACAAGAAAGCAGGAAAAATGGTATGGTTATACCATATGAGAGTCCACATTATGAGTATATACGGTATATCGAATTAGAAAGAGTTGGACAATATACTGAAACAGAGCGCGCTTTAAATGCGGGGCAGACAATAGAGTCAGTGACTTTCGTGAAGGACATTGTCAGGCTCACTACTCAGGGCCCTTAACAAGGCATGATGTGAAAGCTCAGTCACTCATCCCACTCTTAAGTCACCCACACATGCATGAACACACGCCCACATTATACTGCAAAAACAAAATTTCAAATTCCTTTTCCTTTTCTCTCTCTCTCTTCCCAATTTTCATTGCCTAGCTGATCAGCATACGGCTTATCTTGAGTAAGAAATTAAGGGTAAAAGCTAATTAGAAAGCCCACCAATTTACAATAGAAAAATGTTATATAGTTAAAAAATTATCAATTTTTAATTAAAAATAAAGTTAATTATTATTGAATAAAATAAATTATTATACAATATTTACTCATTTAAAAATTAATAATCATAATCACATCATTCTATCAAATAAATTATAAAAATTAACACTTAATTGATTTAAAGATTCAACATTTATGCTTTTTAAACAAAATTTTTGGTTTGAAGTTTGTGAATAAAAAAATTAACCATTCGAGTTAAATTAGTTAAAATTTACTAAATTATAAATATTGATAGTTTTGAAGAAAAAATCTGAAATAAATTCTAACAATTTTTTATTTTGTGTATGGGATTTGAGAATAAGATGTTCATTAATATAAGATTTTGGTTGAATTTACTCATGGAATATATTAAAATTGGAAAGTACGACGTAAACTCACTTTACTCAATAAACTAACTTGATCACAAATTAAAAATAATATTTTGCATTATAGTAAAATAAAAATTTTGATTTCTTTTAAAAATAGAGATTGAAAATTTTGTTTTCCTTTTAATAAAAGAATTAAATTCTCTAAAACACAAATCAGTATTTCCAATTTCTATAATTCTATATTCAAGTAAAATGATCCCAATTACCAAATTTCAATACATCTATAATTCAAGTCCATATATTAAGAAAAAGACCCAATTCTACCTCTCTACTTTTTATTTACATATCCCTCCCCTTTAGTAGCGGAGTACAGAGTGTACTGCACTAATCAAGCCGAGGAAGCCAAGCATGTTTCTGCATTCTTTATCATATAGTCATCATAACCTCATAATTAAATAGGTCTCTTCTCTCTGATTACTTTTCTTGACCATGTCAGAGTTGAAAAAGTGAAGTTGAAATAAAGTGCTTTTAAATTTTTTCAAAAAGGACTTTTTCTTCCAAACGCACTCTCTCTCTCCCGCACTCACCGTCAAAAAATGCACATACTTTTTCAATGTTCAACAATCATAAAGCAATCGATTACAAAATCATTTCCTCACCTCTCACATCAGGACCCTCTTTTCTGATCTGCCAGAAAAGTACTGTTTACTCAGGCCCTTTGCATTTATTATTCTCTTTTTGAAGAACGAGCCATGGTAGGGTTATCAGTTATCACAACCCCATGAGGGCATAATCACCACCACCGCCTCTTCTGCTCAAACTCGGCTCCTTCTTCTCTCTCCTTCCTCCCTTCCTTCCTTCTTCTTCTTCTCTCTCTCTCTCTCATGCACGCATTCATATGTCAACTTCAAAGAGTACAACTTTGTTCTATGTGTCAATTGTAATAACGTATGATGACTATGACTTTCCCTTACCAACTTGTTGATTTAGCCAATTCATCACCACAATTAATTCTTTCTCTTTAATTTCCCTATGCTTGTGAGGCGCGTGTAAATTACAACATGAGAGTTTTTTTTTTTTTTTAATGTAGCATTTTAGACATCTTTTTTAGGTGAATCAGAGTATTCATCGCCGAAAATTATGTCTAGTCCCTCTGAAGTGAAGAGCTCACAAATGTGGGTATGACCTATGGCTATGAGACTTTTTTCATATATGCTGCCAAGAATCGAATCCCGAACTACATGTTTAAGGAATCTAACTAAATATCAATTGTGATAAGTGGTTAACGTTTTAGACATCTAAATTGATCTTTCAATAAGTATATGTAAATAAATAGAGATTTTGTTAGTGAAGGCAATAGTAACTAATAACAAAGATAAATATTTTTATCAAATTATTGAATAAAATATTTGAAATTCTCAATTATTAATATATAATTTTCCATATTTTTGGTATAATTTCACTTGGGTAGATTTATTACTAATATAATTACAATTCTCATTTATATACACATGATTCTGTCAATGTTAGTTTGGATGTCTAAAATGCCACGTTCAGATAAGAGATCGGATTACAACATTTTTCATCTCCTCCTATGCACTCATTTTAATATTTTTTTGGCACTTTTGGTTGGACATAATATTGGGAATTACTGACATAAAAAATTGGAAAAGGACAAGTATATATTATAGTGGCGTTATATTAATTTGGGATATATATATATATATATATATATATACACACACACACACAAGAGCAAAGAGGTAGTGGATAGAGTTCTGTGATTGATGGGAGAGTGGGGTGGTTGGGATAGGCATGTAGGTGGCGGACACAGCGAGGTACATTCTTTGGGTGGTGGTCTTTCACCTTCATTATATTCGCTTGTCAATGGGGATGGAAATTTGGACCCAGTTCCTTTTCTTCAATTCCTCACACCTCACAACAAAAGTGGACTTTGACATGTCTTTCTCAATTGTTTCTTTTCTCTTGTTCTCTTTCTTCAAAGGTTAATAAATGTTACATACGCGTATAGCAACTAGCTATGCTGCCAGGGTGAGATTAAATTTGGTGAGTGTTAAATATGAAGCTGTGAATTCTTTGGGAATATATATAGAACAGTTAATAAGATATTCGAAAGGAATCCCCTCAACTGTTGCTTACAATTTATCTCAGTGGTATAAACTCTACCTCATATTGTGACAAAAACTTCTAGCAAAAGGCTCAATTTGTAATTCATGCATGAAGATGGTCATCATCAGCAGTCGCTACTTACTAGTCAGGTATTCAAGGTGAAATATAGAGACAGTGGGTGGAGTTCTTGAAAAGAGGATATACTTTTGTAGGCTAAATTTATATGGATAAAAGAAAAGAAAAGAACCCTATATGTGATATTGTTTTCCTTTATGTTACAAAAGGGATAATGGCCCATTTGCTATACATGCATGTGCATCAATTGATAGGACAATTTGTATCAGAGATTCATGATTGTTGGGTCTAGTTGCCAAAATTCAAGCTCATGAGTCATGAACAATTATTTTGGAGATTACTTTGTCCAACCATCGTTTAGCCACTTGTGGCAAATTTTCATGTTTCATTGTGGAACATGCCATTTCAATGAGTAATAAAGTTGAACTCTTTTAATGCAGGCACACAGCAAAGATGGTGGTGTTAACTGGAAAAATCAACACTTCAAATATTTAAATGTTGCTGGTGTTCAAGGGCCTTTGAGTGTAACTGAAGTTAATTAGCAGCTTTTGCATATCATTCTCAGTTAAGATTTTGAGTCACCTTTCCCATTCACTGCAGAATCAAATACATAATTTTATTGAATTTTTTTTAAAGGGTCCTGTTCACTTTTTTATTTTCTGTTAAACTTCATATTTTAAAGTATGAGCAGCTGCACAGGCATGCGGTGCGTGTCGTATTATTTTAAGATTGGATATTTTAATCAGGCACTGCTAAGGCCTTAAGGAAAAAAGTTAAAAAGTTTTCAATAAATTTAGTGCATTAAAACTTTAAGAACTCTTAATTAGAGCTCCCCCTCTTTTTTAATTCCTTGAGCATTAAGACACTGATTAACAAAATTCTTTAAAATAAAATCCTTTAAAATTTTACCTTGTTATATCTAGAATGTACTTATATGACAAAGCCTAGGGGGCTACAACTTATATAGGTTTCATCCACCAAACTAATAATCTTCAAAGGACAAATTTTACAACTATCAAGGTGTTTGACTTTGCATGTCACGATTTGCACGGCAATGATAATTAATTATGGTCCCCCTTCAACGTTAATTAACTTTTAATCAATAATAATTGGACTTTGGCGTCTGCGATTTCGTTCAAAATCCACAAGATGCAAGTAAAGCCCAGAGAAAATCGGGAATGGCCAAATATTTATCAGATAAATTTGGCATGTGAAATCAATAAAAATGTCACAGGTTTTACAGACATCCCTACCCCCTTGCCCTCCTTACTTTAATTTTCTAAGATATTCTTCGAAATGTGTACAAAATGAAAGTTATAGTAATTCCTCGTGGTCCAATAGAATTGCTAGATAGCAGCGCACAGTCAGGTACGAATGGAAGAGAATTAATGCCGAGCTCAATCAATTCATTAAAAAATAAAAATAAAAATTTGCTCACAAGTGGTGTAGCAATACCAAAAGAATATTATGGTATAAATTATTAAATAAAAATATCAAAAAATTTAAAAACAAATTTTTTACTTTTTTTTTCAAGATACCTAAAATGATTAAATGAAGAATATTTACGATATGAATTTTTTAAACTAGTTTTTTAAGATCATTTATTAAAAATAGAAAACAAAAAAGTATTAAAAGATAACTTAAAATTTTAAATTTTTTAATCTATTAAATATTTTATTTTTCATTCTCAATTCTTTAATGTAAAATCCTTAGAATATTTGAATAATTAGAATTTTTAATCAAGGCTATTTAGCAATGTCGGAAAAGATTATTCAACTTATCCAAATAGCAACTAGGTTTTGACTGGCACAACATTCTCAATTATTATTTTTTGGATTTTGCTAAGGGCATTGGTTAAAGAATCAAGAAAAGGAAAATTTTTGAATTTTTAATGCATTCAATGCCTTGACAATTTAAAAGTTTTACTTTTTCAATGTAAAGTTTCTTTTTTTTTTTTATTTATTTTTTAACTAATGTTCTTAGGACAATGATTAGATTAACCTTATTTTTTTAGTAAATAAAATTCATGTTGGGGTAAAACTTACTTCAATCCATGATCAATGCGTGCATATGAGCTTATTATTGATAGACTAGCTACCAATAGAAGAAAACTAATAATCAAACCCAACTCATCACAATACATAAATAAAAGGCCGTTTAGATAAGTCAACTCTTATCGGTTACGTGTCTCAATTATTGAAGATTTTGTTGCACAAACATGTAATATCAGGTTAAATGTAGTGAGAATTTGGAACTATCACTTGCATTCGAGTATCTAGCTCATTTACATAAAGATATTATTGGATTGGGTTGATATTGGTGATTTTTGGTTAACACTGATCATATACAAAAAGAAAACTTTGGACACTATATTAAGATTTGGATGAAGTTTATTATCCAAATTGTAATTTTTATAAAGATGGTCAAGAAATTATAGAGACTGTAAAATTTTGAGCCAGTCCGTAGTTTAACGTAGAGAAAAGATTACTTAAAACAAGCCAATCTAAAGAAGAATAATTAAAAAGTAATGAAAAATTATCAAATTCTTTTTTACCCAAAACAAGGGTAGTTGCTATCAACAAGCTATTGGAGGATTGGGAAGCATCCCTCGTAAAGATGAGAGCACAAGTTCAAATTTTGATAAGTACACTTGTTGTTAGGAGAGAAAGCAACTGTAAATACTAAATTTTTTTAAATTACGAGAGCAATTTTTTCCACAATCTTTTGTACCAAAAATAAAAAAAGGGATCTATTGCTCACTTACTCATCTCAAAGTTAACTTACATGGTATATTATTATAACAAAGAAATTCAAATAGAAATTCTGACTTTCTAACATTTTTCATCATTAAAATCCAAAGATACATTTTTTTTTTGGGTCCTCCTTGTAACTTTCCAATGCATGCCACTGAATAGTCCGAACTAGCAAGGTACATTCTGAAAATGAACAGATTCACGAGTGCCTATATTTTCCTCTTTACTTAGTGGTTCTTTTAAAAAGTTCTGGGAACCTAAAACGTTAATTTTAGTAATTCTTATAGCGCTTCCGCCGGTAGGATCACCGAGATGCTCTCCTTAAGGTTAGGAAACATTATCATTTAGTCAGGTAGGTCTAATCGAAGTTTGTTAAATATAGCTAGAAGCCTAAAAAGTGGTGAAACTCAGAGAACAAAGCACTGCTGTACTGCAAAGATATTAAATTTGTCACGTGATCAGGCCAATGACTTTCTTAATTTTCAATTTGCCCGATTTAATTACCATAATTGAGCCAATGTATCAGCTGCAGCTAAATTATTTAATTGTCTATTTGTGTGTGGCTGTACACATAGGCATAGCTAATTTGGAACTAGACATGTAGGTGTTGTATAGCTTTCCCCGCTTGATAATATAGATTAATTTATAATACCATGTTGATTTGTGCTTAAGACTTCCCTGCATAGATAAATTTTTCTCTCTAGTGAGAGTGAGAAGCTGTCACAATTATAGGAAAATATTCGAGAGCTGTAGCACAGTTTGTTTAGTTTAATTTATTACGGAAGTGATTATTACTGGCCTGGAGGAATGCATGGCATAGTGGAATTACATAGGCACGTTCTTTTTAACCAAGAATAAAAAGAAAGAATGTCTATGCTTACCCAAAATTAAAAGTGAGGTTGGGCAGTATATTTTATATATTGCATGACGTATTACATAGGCATGTTATGTTTAGGAGTTGCTTTACCACAATGGAAGAAAAGACAGATTGAAAACATTCCCCCATGCAAAATATTAAAAGGGAGATATATCTATATAACTTTAGGAAAAGGAAAGGAAAGGGTGTTACCATAGTTTTGGTGATGGTGGTGCTGAGGGGAGCTTTGCTGCTTTGGCGAAAATGAGAGCAGTTTACGTGTCATCAGACCAGGCAGAGAAAGAACAAGGACCTTCCCATAATGCTCTCTTTGTTTTTGGGAATCACGAAAGCTCTTTTGCTCTCTCTCTCTCTCTCTCTCCATCCACGCACATATATATATATATATATATATATATATATATATATATATATATATATAAGTAATTAAGAATATATATTATATGAAGAGAAAAAATATATTGTATAAATTTATTCAAAAAAAAAATATTGCATAAATATAAACTTAATACTTTACATTTAGACACATTGATAATAATTGAGATTTATAAGAAAGTAGATATATCTTAAATAAAATTTAATAAACTTAATTTTATTGTAAAGGTATTGAATTTGGAGTAAAATTATATATTTTGTTCTTAAGAATAAATACTATAAATAGAAACACATATTTTGTTCTTAAGAATGAATACTATAAATAGAAACACAAAATTTTAGTCTACTTATCATTGTCAAATACTTTATGTTTCTCTTTATATTATGTACATTTAATATTAATTCTTTATTTCAAAATAATAATATTATTAAATTTATATCCATGTAAGAATATCTGAATGAGAAGATAGAAGAAGCAAAAGTGTTTCCAAAGTTATATTAGGATACGGAACAGAGGTGGGGCCAAAACGAAAAGCTAATATGAATCACGTCGAAATGGGAGTTTGGCACGGCTGATCGAGACCGTGTATATATATATATATATATTGTGTGTGTGTGGGTTTGGATCCACGAGAATGTTGAAATTAGCTCTTTAATATACTGCACTGGATGGTGAACAAAACACAATATGCATGTTTGGATTGAAAATCTCTTTACCTATATAATGTATATTTTCTGTTAGTTTGGAATTGAAAGAGTCAAAAAAGTAGGGTCCGGCAGAATCATCGGAGACTTTCATTCCCCAATATATTCTTTATCTCTCTTACCCTAGCTAGCTTTGAGAAGGAATGTACACAGACACACTCGCTTAACGTAACATTCACTTAACATTAAATGAAAAAATTTGTGCATCATATTTACATTGTTGATCAGCATAAAAATAATTTGTAGTTAATCAGTTAATGTGTATAATATAGCAATTAATTAGAGATAATATTATATTATTACTAGTGATAATCAACATATATTATATAGTAATTAACATAATTATATCACGACTTACATATAAAATTTGATGATCATCATAAAAATAATGTGTGAATAACAACATTATGAAGAAGCTTAGTACGTTGTCAATGCTTTTGTCTAAGTTATTTTTTTAAATTTTTTTAATGTATGTCATATACACTCTGAATATTACACTATAATGATAATTGGTCATCTTGCACATTTTACAGATTTTATTTTAACTCTTATGAAACTATATTAAAATAGAAAAAGATTAGATACGTGATTAAATTACAAGATTATTTGAATTCGCATTGGAATTTTTTTTTATTTTTTTTAACAAAGGTAGGAGAAGGGGAAATGGAAGTCGAACATAAAATATCTTAGATTTAATGAGATATATAGGAGACAACTACCAGATTGGGCTCAATTGCAAATTCGAATTGGAACTTTTTAATGTAAAATACTAAACAACCATAATTCTATCTTTTGTTCAAATGATGTAACATGATGTTTACTCTTTGTATGGATGTGCAATTTTTACTCCACTTAGCCTATCATTTTCCTTGAATCTTAAAAAATTCTGCCAACAGTTCCAGTTATGTAGCATGGCTCTTTTTTGAAAGATAAAAAATACAAGTTAAAAATCATAAGTGTCATTCTTCAAAGCAAAGATAAATAAGAAATTAACTCATTTGCAAGTAAATGATATAAAAACAAAAGTATTATAAATGATTATTAATGTAACAACATCTTCTTTTTTTCTTTTCCTTTTCCCACACACATGACCCCCCGGGAATCTAGCTTGATCTCATCAATCTTAAAAGGGAAATCTTTATAAATCCTTCCTCCTCCTTCGATTCTGATTCCTCTTTTGTAAAAAAAAAAAAAAAAAAAAATTAATACAAACTAAAATGCAATGAGAACTTTGTCCTCATTTTTTAATCCCAGTCTCGCATAATTCCAATCCCCGACAAATATATATATTATTCTTCACTCTCTAATCAAATCATATCACAACACTTCTGCATTTCATTTTCTTTTTTGACTCTCATGTCCATCATGACTCCAATTATTGCTTAAAAGTTCTAAACACGAGAAATACTTCAGTGATCATGAAGTATCACATAGCTATGCTCATAGTTAATAATATCACAATATTTTAGATGGGATCTACCACTAACTTACACTTTTATCTAAAATGCTGTGATATTATTTGTGTGAAGATAGTCATACAAGTCTCCAAAGATCATCCAAGCATTTCTCTTTAAACACCCTCGGTAAGGGACAACTTGGCAGGTGGATGTTGTTCATCCTTTCTCTCCCCATTAAAGTCACAGTAACCTTCATGTTCTTTTCCCTTGCTTTTGTACATTAATCTGTTTAGTAGTTTATTTCCTTTCACATAATGTTTCCATCGGCACTTTCTTATGGCAGTTATTTTTCATCTGTGGATTCAAACAATTCATGGCAAGAAAAGAAGTCCTCCTTTCTTAAATTGTGGACTATCGTGTTTGTTCACGCATTTCTCTTTCACCATCAGTGCCTCGTAGGAGGGGACCAATATTAAAATCGGGTTACTTTTCATTTCTCTTTTTGTTCATGTTCCTCAGAATGTGTCTCTGTATAATTATCTCCGTGACAAAGAAAGTCAATCCCCTCATACAATCAACATGCATGGTTTCATTCTATCAACAGTTGCTTTCCATCTGTACGTTCTTCATAAATGAGACAATTTATAGTCCTTATAGCATTGAGAAATAGAAGCAACACTCACTTGATAGTACTTTTGAAGGTACTATTATAAGTGGTTTAATTAATTGTTAAAGATGTAACTAGAGGCTGGTTAGGGTGCTTACAGGCTGGCTAGTCCCTCTATAGCATTGAGAAATAGAAGGAAAACTCAATTAATAGTACTCGTAGTCATAGGGTGCTCTCTTACTACATCTTATAATTGATTAGTACTAATTAAATTTGTTGTATAAAAGACTAATTAATGATGCCTGATACTAAGTCCATGCTGACACAGAAATGGGAGGCAAACACCATTGCTGACTTCTTAAGTGTTATCTGAGTAAGATAAAGTCTTAGCTCAGTTCTCTTAATGATTTTACATTTTAAGCCATTTCATTAAAAATGTAGTGAAAGTTAAAAACAATCATAACTCACAAAGTTGAAAGTGTCAAATTATATATAGAACAGATCAAGATTTCTCCTTAGAAGTTTTGTATTCTGAACTTGGTCCACTTTTGTAGGTTTATGTCATGGGCACTTTAGTATTGCTGCAGTATAGTTATATAATGCAATATATATGACCTTTTGGAGCGATACATCGCTTCACTTTGATAGCAGCCTGTCTAATTTACAGCTCAGTATCTAATTTAAAGAATACTGTTAGTGGCATCAATGGCTGTACAGCCACGAAAAATTACAAAAGTGGGCTGTGTAACTAAGCTGAGCACTACTAAATGGTATGAGTTCAATATCAAGAAATATTGTTACTAATATATAACACAAATGACATATGATTACAAAAACTGTCCACAAATTAGTTTTTATGTCGTACCAATTAGCATTATGTTAAACCATAGAGTGGAATGACCATTGACTTATTTACTAGATCAATTTTGCCCTGCGCAAGGAAATGTTTTTGCT
The DNA here is from genome assembly GCA_031439585.1 of Pterocarpus macrocarpus. NCBI lineage: Eukaryota > Viridiplantae > Streptophyta > Magnoliopsida > Fabales > Fabaceae > Pterocarpus > Pterocarpus macrocarpus. The sequence continues at coordinate 19,881,724 of CM062514.1, forward strand.
ATCATCATCATCATTATGATAGTGAATTAAACAACCATTTGTGTTTTGATAATGATTATATATATAGTTGCAAGACAAGAATTATCACACACACACACACACACACACACACACACACATATATATGACAGTAACTTATAGTTAGGGTTACACTAACCCTAAACCCTAACTATAAGTTACTGTCCACCACAAAATAAGGACACGAAATTCAAAAAGGTGAAGTACAGTGTCTAACCGAGAAAATGAAATGGAAATTGAAGCTAGGGTAACATAAACAGCTCAGCGAAGCCCATTTGGTATTACATATGTAAATGCCAAGCATGTCAATTGTGGCTTCTGCCATATATCCTGGCCATTCTTGTCTCTGTTTGCGCTTATTTGGGGCTCCATTATTATTGTCATTTCAGCGACCAATGTTTTCTGAGTTTCTCAGTTCTTTAAAACCACGGCTCTTAATTTTTTTTTTTTTCATATATCTGCAGTGGTTGTTTGTTTCTATCAAATCGTGTTAATAGTAACAAATCCTGTCTCTGATTTTGGGACGGTAGGGAAGGGAGGGAATTTGATTGATGAGAAGAAAGAGGGCCCTATCTCAAATTTAGCCTTTAATAGATGAAATTACAAAAGTACAAATTTTAAACAGGTAACCTAATGTTTTGTTTTTTAATATCTCTCATTGTGAATCATTTTAATTTGTCTTCCCGGGGGAGGCGGGCGGAGCTCTACTATTAAAATTGAGTCTAATAATATTATAAATAATTGTAATTATTGAAAGAAGGGGAGAGTTGAAGATGGAGATAAAGAATAATGACTTTTATACGGTTAAGGTTTTTTTATTTTTTTTTTAATATTTTTTAAGTTTTTTTTAGGTGTTAGGGTGATGTAACTTAGTAGAATAAATTATGTATTCTTGATTTTTAATTTAATTTTCTTTTTCAATTAATTAAGTAATTTTTAATGTTAATGCTTTCTACGAATTAGCCACTCCTTTGAATATTCTATAGTTTTATATTGCTGAATGCTAATTCATTGTATAAAATAAGTCAATCTAAAAATTTCCATGAATTAGAGTAGCTAAAAATAGAAGTACTCATTTGTGTGGTCATAGAAATTCCTATTCTTCATCCTTAGATAAATTTAGAATAATATTAAGGCATTAATTTATTCAATTTATTTTAAGAGGATTACATTATCAAGCCATTGAATTGTAATTACAAGTTTGAGAGATTTGACCAATAATTTAATTGAATTAGGAATTAGAATTCAATTAGGTAATACATAGTTTGGGAAACCAAGTGAAATCATACCTTAACACCAATCTTTTTATTTATTAATTTTATCGTTTTCTCATTTTATTTTATTTTATTTTTATTCTCAATTTTCATATTTTCGATTACTCAGATAGTAACTACTCTAATCGAATTGGTACTTGATTTATAATTCTTGTGAGAACGACAATCCTGTACTCATTTTTTTTTTATTACTTGTGACTTGGTATACTTGCCGAAGCTGATTTGCTAAAATTGGCTTACAAGTTTTTGGTGTCGTTGCCAGGAATTGTTTTAATCAATATCATTAGTAGCTTAGTTGTTGCTAATTTGGGGTTTTTTTTTTGTTTTTGTTTTATTTTTTCTATTATTTTTTTATTTTCATTTTTCAAAAAATAAAAAATATTTTTTTTGTTTCATTTGATTTTATTTTATTAAAAAAAAACCAAAAAAAAAACTTTTCATTATTCTCTTTGATTACTCACCTTCTCGTGAAGTTCTATTTTGCTGTTAGCTTTTGTTTTGGTAGGTATATGAGATAGAAGCTCTATTTGCTGCTTATAAAGGGTTGCTGGACAGTTTTCTGAGTTCATGACACAAATCGCACAAATGTGTATTGGAGTTTTAGATCATCTTCCATTGAGATGTGACTTTTGTGGAGTAAACCATTTAATATGCACTATTTTATGCACAGTACCCACATTTGAAGCCACCTGCGTACTTCCCTCCATTGGTATGTGACTTTTGTGGAGGAGATCATTTGAATGGAAGGTGCATGATTGAAGTTGCTCATCGATCCATATTAACCTCCATCCCCTCTTCAAGAAAAGAAGGCTGATTGGGAGATAGTCATTGAAAAGCTTGCCCAGCTAAATGTTGTAATTATGGAAGAGAATAAAGCAAACATCAAGAACCGGGAGGCACGCGTCCAGAACTATTTCAAAGGTACAAATTGGCCAAATCTCTGAGCAAATTTCTGAGATGCCATAGGAAACTCTATCTAGTGATACTACTCCAATTTCAAATGAGCCATGTGCTGCTATCACTTTCATGAATGAGGGAGTGGTGGAAGAAGATGAAATTAAAATGAGTGAAGAGGGCGAAAAAAAAGGAGCAAGCAATAGAGCTAAAAGAAAATTATGATAAGGAGAAAGATAAAGAGACAAATGAGAAGGAGGTAAAGGAAAAGGAATGGGATGAGCCACAGGAGATCAACTTATACATAAAAGTCCCATGTACTGAGAAAAAGACAGATTAATAGACTTCTTGGTTCTTAGAAAGTTCAATTGCTGAAGTGCGGAAGCCCAGGCTTTATTGCGCAACATTTAAGAAGAAGTTGTTATCTAAAAAGAGAAGGTTGCCGCACAAACTCAAAAAAGCAGTGAGAAAATTTGTGATTCTAATATGGCATCCAAACATAGGATGTAAAGTCTAGTTAAGACCATAAATAAGCGCTTCTTGGGAGGCAACCCAAGCTTATATCCTTTCCTTTTAATTAGTTTACTTTTTTTTCAATTATTTCATATTTACTTTTTTTAGGCATTTTTATTTGTGTGCTTAGTTTTGATTTCAGGTAGTCAAGATATTGAAGTTTTGGAAGAAGTTATTGCTGGAGAAGTTAGTGCTATAGCACCCACCAAAAACAAAAAATCAAATATGGCTACTAAAATCAACTGAGTGCTAAACAAAATTAGAGGAGTACTCTACTATCCTTTTTCTTTTGTATTTTATTTTTCTTTCTATTTATTTTGTTTTTCTTATTTAGTTTAGTATTTTATTTTTATTTTTTAATTTAATTTATTTGGCTTTTAGTTTAGTTTTTGTGTCGTGTCTTCTTAGTTATATGTGATCTCATTTTCTTTTTTTTTCATTGGGTCAGTGGCATAAATTGGCAGTTAATTGTTTGTGGTGATAAATATCAAAGTTTTCCCAAAATTATTTTAATTCATCAATATTTCTATCTTTTGATTTACTAATTTGTTAGAATATCTTTAAGCTTTGTGTAAGCTTGTGGCTCATTCCATTATTCTTAATGGCTTTCTAGTTGGATTAATTTGTGCTTCTAATATTGTCCATGTGGTGATCGGATTTTTTTTTTTTAACAAGCCCAAAAAAAAAAAATCAAAGAAAATAAAAATTGGGAAAGTGCCAAAGGCTATAAAAATCTTAAGGCTCTGAGTATCAAAGTTTGGGCTGTGCATAATGCATAACATTTATCTTGGAAATATACTTGTGGTGCATTTATGCCATTGGATGACTTGAGTAAGTAGATTCGAGGGTGCTTTATCACCTAATACTTTGGGCCAATTGAAACGGTAGTCATTGATCAAATATCCCTCTAAAGAGTTACTGTGAGACAAAACATTTAGAGTCAGTCAAGGCCTAAAAATTAAATTTAAATTAAATGTGCTAAATATGTGGTCTGTATTTTATTTTTTTCCCATTGGTCAATTTAAAAAAACAATTGTCGTGCGCCTAATTTGTATTCCTTTTAGAGAGTCCATAATAGAACTTGATTTGAGCCATCTTACCCTTGCTTAAATTGATTAGAGCTTTTTAGTATTTCATCAAGATGAAACCTTTGGTGTGATTTTGCAAGCTTACGTTAAAGTTGACATTTATGAATCCACTACTGTCTATATTGCATATAATTTTAGTTGGTACCTAGTAATAGAAAAGTTTTGAGATGTCCCCTTCTTATCCTTTTTACCAAGCAAAAATTCAAGTGTGAGGGTGTTATAACCGGTAAAAATATATTATTTTTACCCTATTTGTGTATTGAATTTTTCCAAATTTATTCTTATAATGATGATTTTCTTGAATTAATTTAACAAATCTTAATTATTAATACTTTTAGTGAGAAATTAATTATTTTGAGTTTAATTGACAAATATTCTTACTAAATTTATTTGATTACAGAATTGATTTTTAGTATCAATTATTTGAAGATTAGAGGGGAACAATTGGATAATGATTTGAAGATTTAGAAGAACAAAAAGAGAATTTTTGAAATATTTAATTTCAGTCAAAGAAGGGATTCTAAAGATTTGAATATTTTTCTTCTTTTATAAATAATTGTAATTATTGAGAGAATGGGAGAGTTGAAAAGGGAGATAAGGAATAATGACTTTTCTATAGTTTAGGTTCTTTTCTTTTTTTATATTTTTTTAGTTTTCTTTAGGTGTTAGGGTGATATATCTTGGAGAAACAAATTATATATTTTTTATTTTTAATTTAATTGAGTAATTTTTAGTGTTCTTAATGCTTTCTAGGAATTGGCCACTCCTTTGAATATTCTATGATTTTATATTGCTGAATGCCAATTCACCGTATAAAACAAGCTAATCTAAAAATTGCCATGAATTACTATAGCTAAATATAGAAGTACTCATTTATGTGATCATAAGAATTCTTATTCTTCATCCTTAGATAAATTTAGAATAATATTAAGCCATTAATTTATTCAATTTATTTTAAGAGTCTTACAATATCAAGCCGTTGAATTGTAATTACAAGTTTGAGAAATTCGACCAGCAATTTAATTGAATTAGGAATTAGATTTTAATTAGGCAATACACAGTTTGGGAAACCAAGTGAAATCACACCCTAACACTTGTTTTTTTATTTATTAATTTTATCGTTTGCTCATTTTATTTTATTTTCCTTTATTTTATTTTTATTCTCAATTTTCATATTTTTGATTGCTCAAATAGTATGCTCTAAATGAATTGGTACTTAATTTACAATCCTCGTGGGAACGATAATCTCGTACTCATTTTTTTTTATTACTTTTGACCCGGTATACTTGCCAAAGATGATTTACTAAAATTGGCTAACAAGTTTTTGGCACCGTTGCTAGGATTGTTTTAATCAATATCACTAGTAGTTTAGTTGTTGCTAATTTAGGTTTTTTTTTGCTTTTGTTTTATTTTTTCTAGTATATTTTTTTTTGTTTTTCAAAAAATAAAAAATATTTTTTTCTTATTTCATTTGATTTTACTTTATTAAAAAAACAAAAAAAAAACTTTTCATTATTCTCTTTGATTACTCACCTTCTTGTGAAGTTCTGTTTTGTTGTTAGCTCTTGTTTTGGTAGGTATATGAGATGGAAGCTCTATTTGCTTCTTATACTGGACAATTTTCTGAGTCCACAACACAAATCCAACGAGTGTACAGAGTAACAAGTAATAAAAAAAAGTGAGTATCAAATTGTCATTCCCACGAGAATTGTAAATCAAGCATCAATTCGTTTAGAGCAGTTACTATTTGAGCAATCGAAAATATGAAAATTGAGAATAAATAAGATAAAGGAAAATAAAATAGAATAAGCAAACGATAAAATGATGTCAGGGTTTGTTTTCACTTGGTCTCCCAAACTATATATTATCTAATTAAAATCTAATTCCTAATTCAATTAAATTGCTGGTCGAATTTCTCAAACTTGTAATTACAATTCAATGACTTGATATTGTAATCCTCTTAAAATAAATTGAATAAATTAATGGCTTAATATTATTCTAAATTTATCTAAGGGAGAAGAATAAGAATTCCTGTGACCACACAAATGAGTATTTCTATTTCTAGCTACTCTGATTCATGGCAATTTTAAGGTTGGCTTATTTTAAACAGTTAATTGGCATTCAGCAATATAAAACCATAAAATATTTAAAGGAGTGGCCAATTCCTATAAAATATTAAGAAAACTAAAAATTACTCAATTAATTGAAAAAGAAAATTAAATTAAAAATCAAGAATATATAATTTGTTCTATCGAGCTACATCACCCTAACACTTAAAGAAAATTAAAGAAACATCAAAAAAGAAAAAAACCTAAACTGTAGAAAAGTCATTATTCCTTGTCTTCCTCTTAAGCTCTCCCCTTCTCTCAACAATTATAATTATTTATAAAAAAATAAAAAGATTCAAATCTTTAGAATTCCTTTTTTTGACTCAAATCAAATCTTTCAAAAATTCTCCTTTTATTCTTCCAAATCTTCAAATCCTTAACCAGTTGTTCCCCTCTAATCTTCAAACAATTGATGCTAAAAACAATTCTGCAATCAAATAAATTCAATGATAATATTTACCAATTAAACTCAAAATAATTAATTTCTCAATAAAAGTATCAATAATTAAGATTTATTAAATTAATTCAAAAAAATCATCATTATGAGAATAAATTTAGAAAAATTCAATACACAAATATAGGGGAAAATAATACATTTTCACTAGTTATCATGGAGTCTCTAATTTGGTCTTTAAAAGTTAAGTTCTTCGGTTTGAGGAAGTTGTTTATGTATGGGTTCAGAACTACATAAAATTAATGTTTATAGACCTTCACCCCTCATTGTTACAAATTGATGCAGTAGTATACTCAGCACGCAATCTAACCTATTTCATTCAAAGGAAATGCTGATTTTATTAACCTAGTTGGCTTAGTAGATCAATTTTCGCTTTATAATCCAACATGAGAAATTAGCTGAAAACTGTACGTTTTCTCTAGGTTATTTGGACTCGGGATTTCGTGAATAAATTATTCATGGTAAAGTTTCAAAACTGCAGTTATAATATTTTAAGGCTTGCAGCCTGCTGTCAAAAGGGAGAAATGATTGTGGCAATTGTCGCAATTAATTGCAAAGGGAAAAAATTGTTTAAGCAAAATAACATAACAAAAACATGTGATTAATCACGATAATATTTCAGATATCAGTGTATTAAAGTAATAATGGAAGGAGTAATATTATTTGGACATTTTTTTGGAACATTTTTAAAGGGATACCTTGAGTTGTCACTTAAATATTAGTTGAGAGAAAAATTAGGGCCTATTCTCAACCATATTTAAGAATAAAGATATATAAAAAAGTGGTACTAACATTTCTTGAAAGAAAGTTATAAACTGCAATTATTTCATATATATTTAAGATTTTTATTCAAAGCCTCACCTACTTCAATTATTCAAGCAATGTAATCCATTCCCAAAACTTAAGTGCTTGAGAGTTACATATCAACATGGTTGGATGTTGAGGTAACAAATTGCATGGCCACTCATCTTGGAACTCCAGCTTGTTCCCACTAGTCTCTTGACATATGGTGGGTCTCATGACAGATACTTAAGATCCTTAAGAAGGAGCCAAGTTTTGAGAAATTGAGAAAATTAAATTCACTCACTATGATATGGGTTCATAAGTAATGCCAAATAACAATTCAATAAGATTGGTGATTTTTTATTTATTTATAGAAAAAAGGGGGGAAAACCGCTTTATGAGTTTCTGTATATTTTGAGGTCAAAAACCCTCAGGATATAGTTAATGCATTGTCCTACTCGCCCTATATATGAATGTAACATATCAAAGAGGAGAACATATATGTGCATTTTGTAAAATGCATGATGGTTCACTATCATCCTTTGTTTAGATCTCTTTCAGCCATTCATGCACATGTAATGTAGTGCTATCATCAATTAAGTCTTCACATAAAGCCAATGGGAGTTGGGACCCTTAACACTGTATAATTCCCCCTAGGAGAACGAAATGTCTTAGGCCTAACGTCTGATCAAACTTCGAATTGAATTGGATTACCGTTTCTATTAGTATTATCATCAGGAATATTGAGTGAAACGTCATGACTATGAAATTATATAACTTTTGGTCTGCATGGGCCTATTTAACCAACAATATAGTTTTATAAGGACAAAGTTACTTAATTTCTTTAAAAAAATAAAAATAAAATTTTCTTACGTGTAAATGATCGTGGAATACTTGGAAGCTCCTTTGAGAGTCAACGATTACTTAAATATAGAAGCCAGAACCCCTGAATTACATTGAAAGTGGCATAAATGCTGGTGGTTGGATGTGGGGTATATTGTTATCAAATGTCGAATTCGCTTCCTAAGGCTAAACAATAAAATTTAATTTGCACATTAATTTTATTTTACTAGTTATATATTATTTTAAATAATAAAACAAAAGAAATATACATTTCAACACAATTTTGATATTTTTCTTATCAAGGAAAAAAATTTTAAAATTTGTGTGTGAAAAATAATGCGCAAGAAATGTTTTAAAGAGTCAATTCGTCATATATTGAGTGAGGATATTTCGTACCCGGGATGTGAGAAAACTTCAAAAGACAAAAGTAAAAGTCATACATAGAAACTTGCTTAATTATAATGTAAGGAAATTGCTTAAATACTATGAATTTATATATTCTTGTAAAACATCACACGAAAGCAAGAAAATTAAGACGGTAAGTGTGCTTGCTCTTTATATAGCAAGTGTGCGAGAGAGAGTGTGTGTGTTTTTTTACCTTTCCAAATAGTTTATTTCTCTATTTCAGTCCTATGGTGATAAGAGTGAGTGGATGTCTATCACTATTTTTGAGTCACTCACGAAAACAATTTCAAGAGATATAGGAGCGTCGTAAATTTTTTTGTTTTTAACGAAGGCAGTTAAATTAGGAATTATTTTTAGAAGATATTATTGTGGGGAGAGCAGTGAAAATCAAGCATGAAATATTTTAGACTCAAATGAGATATATAAGAGACAATTACTAGGCTATGAGTTCAATTATCAATAGCGCCGTAATTTGAAAGCAAAAGATAGTTTAATTTAAATCCTTGATGTTAATTTATTATTGCATTTTTAGCCCTTTCTGGTTGGCTTGCACACCAGACCAAGACGGAATTAATCTCACAAAATCTTTGAAATATTTTGATAAGGGTATCACTTGCAAAAAATTTGTGGCACAACTAAACCCGTAATAAAAATTTTATCAGTATAAAACATAATGATATATAATGTTTAAAAATATATAAATTAAACTATCAATTTTAATTTGATGAAACAAATTTTGATGAATATGGAGATCTTTTGGAAGTATACAATAATATTCGAAATATTATTTTAATAAAAATTATTAAAAAATCAAAAATTTTGTCAGAATTTAATTGTCAGAATAGAATGACATATTTATTGACTCTTAAACAAATAAGTGCGACATAATAATCTATTTTATTTAAAAATTATATAACTTTTATGAAAAATTCTAGTAATATTCTTTTAATTGTGCAACATTACTCTATTTTAATATGTCATATAGCATGATTGTGTGTAGCCACTATTAAGACGTCACTACAAATTGCTCATGATCAGAACACACAGATGATAGTGGTCGGGATTATTTGAAGAAGCGTCATAGTGGCACGAAACCGGTAACGTATTTACATAGCAAAGGCAAAGACTCTCAAGAATGAATCCAAAGAAGCACCTAACTAAGGCCCTTTTATAGTACTTGCTACGATCATCTTTCAAGAGAGAAATGACCAATCACTTCTAAAGGGTAGTGCAATGCTAAGCTTGTGGAAAAATGCAGATAAGAGATCACTAAAAACGCTATGAAAGAATAAAAAGAGCATTAACTTCGTGAGAGGAGACGTCTCTGAGAGAATTTTTGCTAATTAAAGAGAGATGAGTATGATTGTGTGTCATGTGGCTTGGGTGTTAATGTTGAGATTCAAAATGGCACATTGATCCAGTATCTCTCGTCTTTTTTTTCTTTTTTTCTTTTTTGAGTTGAGCTTCGTTTAAATAGGTACAATTAATCAAATTGGGATAATCACACTAAGAGTCTGTTTGGATTCTATTATTATCTTTTACTTTCAGTTTTAATTACAAAATTGCAACATTATTTTTAGTATATTTTTATTTTTAAGATTTTGTGAAGAAAATAATGGAAATAAGAAGTGATTATGAGGGTTGTGCATACTACAAAAAGATTTTAGATAGTTTATTTATTTGATTATTGCTCTATGTTGATGATATGCTCATTACTGCGAAAAGTGTATTTGAAATCAATAAGTTGAGGCTCAGCTTAGTAGTGAATTTGAATTGAAGGGTAGCTAAAAATATTTTGATCATAGAAATTCACAGAGATCGAAGTGATGGAAAATTATATTTATTACAGAAAAAATAGATTGAGAAAGTATTACAGTGTTTTGGGATGAAGAATACAAAACCTATAAACCTATTAGTACTCTATTATTAGCTCATTTCAAACTCTCTACTACAATGTCACCATAGACTGTTGAAGAAAAGGAACAAATGACGTGCATTTCTTATGCTATTGTAGTTCAAAGCATTATGTATGCTATGGTTTGCACCCGTCCAAACATTTCATATGTAGTTAGTGTAGTTAGCAGGTATATGGGAAATCCTAGCAAGATGCGTTAGCAAGCTGACAAATAGATACTTTGTTATCTTTGAGGTACCAATGATATTGGCTTGGTATTTGTTAAGAATCATAATACTGGTGGTAGTATTGTTGATTATATTGATTCTAACTAGGCTGTAGATATAGATAAAAGAAAAGATCTCTAATAGGGTATGTCTTCACATTTTTAGGTAGTGAGATTAGTTGGAAAGCAACTTTATAGTCTGCTATTGCATTATCTACTATAGAAATTGAATATATGGCAGTAGTGAAAGCAATGAAGGAAGCCATATGGCTTAGTTGTTTGGTAGGCAGTTTGGGTTTGAAACAAGACAACACAGCTATGTACTATGATAGCCAAAGTACATACAATTGTAAAAATTAAATGTATCATGAAAGAACCAAACATGTTGATGTTGGGTATCACTTTCTATGGGCAATTATTTTACAAGGTGCCATTATTGTGAAAAAATTCGGTACCTCTAATAAACTAGCAAACATGTTGATGAAACCAATTCCATTTTCTAAGTTTATGCACTGCTTAGACATAATTGGTGTTCGTAGCATTTGAGTTTGTCCTAGTGGGCATTTTGGACAAAGGCGACATCAAAATTTTAAGGTCTGAAGAAATTTCAAGCCAAGATGGATATTGTTGATGTGTGTGGCTTTCATTTCTTAAAGCTATTTTGGAAGGTCAAAGCAAAAAGAGAAATTTTCCCTTTCATTAATGTAGGAAGCTAATTGTTGGGTCGAAGAAAATTAAAAAAACCAATATTAACTCACGATGTCTCATTCTTCGATTACCACTTACTCTTACCAACCTTTGTTCTCTCTTATTCAAAATTCACAAGAAATAATATAAACGTCTTCCGTCTTACAATCTTTTCTATATTCTCATTCCTTAAGATATGCTAAACATGGATTACGTGGACTAAGTTCAATATAGAATTTCAATTAGCTACACAGATAATTCTTTCTCTCTCTCTCTCTCTCAAGATTAAAAAAAAAGATAATTCTCTCTTTTTCTCTTTCTTTTTATTAAGATAGTTTATTCTTTTCTCCTATAAATAAATCATCTTTTCCAAAACCAAACTAAACCTTCAAAATTTAGTGCTTAAATATCATAATTCTTCAACTTTTAAATTAGATCATGAATAAAATGCCTCTCCAAAGATTGTTTGTATTATACTTAATTAAAAAAATTATTTTAGCCTCCTTTATATGTTAAAACCATGAACAGAACATGTTTATTTTAAAAAATTTAGAACATTAGAAAAATGCATATCTTCTAAGATATTTAACAATCATTCATTTAATCTCCTAAATTTTTAACAAATTCCACATCTTCAAGACGAAAAAAATCGAAAAAATAAAAGGCATACGAAATTTTTCAAAAATAAAAAAGAGATTGCTAAGAGATTGAGTACACAGAAAAGATTGTGAGATGGAAGAGTTTCGCCTTATTTTTTATGAGTTTTGAATAACAGAGAACAGAGACTAGAAAAGGCAAGTGGTGATCGAAGAATGAAACTATGTGTTAGCATTGGTTAATAAGTTATCTTTTTAAATATATTTTTGGTTCATCTTGATTAAATAAGTGAGAATATTTCATTAGAAGATCCTTATAATAGGGTGGAGTTCAACAAAGAATACGGATAAGTGCTATTTCGGAAAATTTCAAGAGAGGTTTGTGCTATTTACCTATTCATTTATTATCAAGGATTGTATTTTGTCTTTATCAATTGATATCTTTGAAATTCGCATGCATTTGAACTTGGGGTAATGAATATTGAATATTCTTCTAATAATAAATATTATCAAAATTATATTTTAAAATTCGATAAAAATTCTAACACAAAATGGGCGAAAATAATGTTGAATTAATTGTATTTATTACTCGCAAACCTTAACAACATATCTATTATTGAAATTTATGATGCAAGATTTGCCATGAATCCAAGTTTATGATTAACTCTTCTATAAAATTATTAGGACTAAACATATTGGTTATTCATGTAACCAATTAGTTAGTTAGTTACTCATTGTAATGGGTAGTTAGTGACAATGATAGTTAGTTATGCGCTCCTCCCTTATGTATATAAATCTTTTCTCCTTCCTTTGTGTTTTGCTACATCCAAGCTGCTATTCAACTCTCCACTAATCTCGGTTTTCATGAGCGCTCGAAGCATATTGGTCACTTATGTCTTTACTTTCATCATTCTTGGCGTTCGAGAGTAATTAATGGTTTGTTTGGGAGTTATGAGATAAAGGAAAAGGAAGATCTTGTCCATCTTGAAAAAGTGGAAATTTACGTTGATGAGAAAGCCTCCTCATACATGAATAATGGTGATGACTTAGTGCTTGCTGATTCTGCTCTTGGTCGGAATACAAGAATGAAGAATAGGAAGGATAAGAATCTTGAGAAGAATTCAAATTTGTCATCTAAAAACACTACATTGAGAAAGGGACCTTATGAATCAGTTCTTTATGATGATGATGAGGAAGCTAGATGCACTTGGCAGACTGCTTAGAGTCTTGGTTTCAGTGCTGATAATGATGAGGACATGATTGATGCTTTGGCAACTAATCATATGGAGAAGGAAGAAGGGACATAATGTGCTTGTGCTAGAGACAAGAAAGGAAGACAATGAAAGGGCAAATCCTGATCGTTTTGCTTGTTTATCATAGTTATGTTCCTTTTGGTGTTGTCCATCTTGTGTTTTTATGCCTTGCCCCCTTTTCTTTTATCTCCTTTTTTGAGTATTGACAAGTCTTTGTGTCGAATTTTTGAAATAAGTGCTCCACCTTTTATAGGTGTTTCGAGCCCCTATCAATTATCAAAAAAAAAAAAAAGGAAAAGGAAGGGCTTACAAAGAAAAGAAAGGAGAGATTAAATGGTTACCACACGCTTATTTGGGAGTTCAAAATAGATAGAGAAAGAAAATAAATGATTTATATATGATATATTTTTGTATCGTAATCCCACTAGACAAATCCAACTGAGATGAGAACCTTGTAAGCCTTTTTCTTACATCTCTTCTCCTTAACATAAAACTCAAAAAGAGCTACAGGATGTGAAGTTGTATACAACTTTTTTTTTGGTGATGGGAAATTGCATACAACTTACCATTGCTTTCATTTGTTGAATGAGAAGTAGAGACTTAAATATTTAAAACAGGAAGCAAAAATTGTTATTACAGTGACCTTTTCCTAATTTACATAAATAGCTCTACCTTACTTCGAAAGTTTTTAGAGGCGTTTGGTAGGAGATTTGAATTTTTATTCTCGGGAATCTTATTCCCGGGAATGTTATCTCCAGGTATAGCTTTTCCAAGCATATGTTTTTTGGTGTGTTCGGTAGACGAATTGAATTCTCGGGAATATTTTGTTCATTTCCAAAAATACCCTTGGCGGTCCGACGGAGGCTGGTGGCTAGCAGTGGTCCGGCGTTGTAGGAAAGAGATGCCAACAAAAAGTTTTTCCATCACAGAGCATTAGCAAGACAAAAGAACAAAATAACAAAGCTAAAGGACGATTCCAATATTGTTCACAGAGATATTTCAGAAATTGAAAAGGCGGCAGCTTCTTACTTCCTAGATCTATTCAGATCTTCAAACTCGATTATACAAGAGAGGGTGCTGGATGGCCATATCAATCAGATCAGCCTTAAAGAGAAATAGTTTCTTGAGTTTCCTTTCACCAAAATGGAGATAAAGGAAGCCATTTCCCAAATGGGAGCCACAAAATCCCCAGGCCCAAACGATAATGCATGCTCTATTTTTTTTCAAAAATATTGGAGTATTGTAGAAGATGAAGTAGTTGGGACTGCTTTGAAGTTTCTAAATGGAGAGGAACTAGACCCAAAGTCAAACAAGACTTTTATTGTGCTTATTTCAAAAGTTAAGAATGCTAATTGTATGACACAATTTGGACCAATCTCCCTGTGCAATGTAATTTACAAGATTACGAGTAAAACCCATACAAACAGGCTTGAGACTGTGTTACCATCTTTGATCTCAAATTATTAGTGCCTTCATCCGGAATAGACATATCACAGACAACATCCTCGTTGCTTATGAATTAACCCATGCTCTATAGGCAAAGAGAACTAGAAAGGAAGGGTACACAGCCATGAAGCTTGATATGAGCAAGGCTTATGATAGGGTGGAATGGATTTTCATAGAGAAGCTAATAAGAAGGATGGGTTTTCCAGAGTCATGGATTAGTAGAGTGATGACATGTATCTCTACTATATCATATTTAATTCTTTTGAACGGTTCCCCAGGTGATCACTTCTTATCACAGAGAGGATTGAGGCAAGGTGATCCCCTATCGCCGTATCTTTTTGTTATGTGCACTGAGGCTTTATCTTCTATGATTTACAATGCAGAGTTAAGGGGTGAGATTAGAGGGTTAGGAATTTGCAAAGCAGCACCTATGCTCAATAGCCTCTTCTTTCTCAAGGCCACAAAGCAGGACCTAAGGAAAATATTGGAAATTTTAGAGGCTTATGGACTAGCTTCGGGGCAGAAGATCAATTTTGAAAAATCATCCATTATCTTTAGCCCAAATGTGAGAGGAGCAAACAAAAGGAAACTACTAGAGCTTAGCAACATACAGCAGGTTCAATTGAAAAAGAAGCATTTGGGCTTGCCTACTATGATGGGAAGAAACAAGAACAATGCTTTCCAGTCATTGAGGGATAAAGTATGGAAGAGGATTCAGGGATGGAAGGAGAAAATGCTCTCGAGAAGAGGTAATCCTAATTAAAGCCATTGCACAAGCTATCCAAACTTATACTATGAGTGTGTTTAAGATTCCAACTTCACTATGTTATGATCTTAGCAACATGTTAGCAAAATTCTGGTGGGGGGTCAATGTAGATGCTAAGAAAATTCATTGGGTGGCTTGGGATAAGCTCTGCTGGCTTAGGAGTAATGGTGGACTGAGCTTTAAAGACTTGCTGTTTTTTAATCTTGCTATGTTAGCAAAATAGGGTTGGAAGATTTTGTCAAATTTGGATTCCTTGGTCTCCAGGATCCTTAAGGGAAAGATATTTTCCTGATGGTAATTTCATGAAGGGCCCTCTCGGTTCAAATCCTTCTTTTACATGGAGGAGCATCCTAAAAGGAAGGAAAAAATTAGAATAGGGTTTCTTGTGGAGGATTGGTGATGGGGAACAAGTTAATATTACACACGATCCTTGGATTCTAATCCAATAAGACTTTTGAGCTAGAGTGGAGGAGGAAGCAAGAGTGACAGAGTGGAGGGTGGCTCATTTATTAAATGAAAAAGATAGAAGCTAGAATATTCCTCTCATCATATCAATCTTCCCTCAAGATCAAGCGGATGCTATCATCTAGATCCTTCTTAGTTCTCAGGTAGCACTAGACTCGATTTATTGGTTTCTAGATACTAGAGGGATTTTCACAATTAAATCAGCCTATAAATTAGCTTGGCAATAGCAGAGTAAAGTGCATATTAGAAGGGGAAAGACAGGTTATGACAAATTTATGTTGAAAAATTTTGTGGACTTACATAAATTAAATTGCATTTAATTTTGAACCCAGATTAACTGAATGTCAAAATTGATTAATGCCAATTGTTAAAGCCCAAATTATTGTTATTATTGTTGTTATTGGACCTACTGATAATTGATTTTTTATCACACTTTATTTTTGCAATTGAATAATGATCTTGGGGCAATTTAGTATGTAAATATTGGTTTTTGGTCTAAATTGGATTTTGGGCTTTTAAGTGGAATTAATTATAACTTTTGTTTCAGGTTCCCGATTAAAGGCCAAATTCGGACAACAAGGCAGTCATGAAATGCTGGAGCAAAGTTTAGTTAATTAAGTGTCCAAATTGCAAGGGACCAAAGCCATTAGTTTTCGATTTTTTTTTTTGTTTGGTCCAGTTCTTGTCCTTTGAACCGGTTTATTTTGGTTTTTAAGAGCTGGAAAACGAAGGGAGTCAGGGCTATTATTTTCTGGAACTATGCTGGTATCTATCTCGGAGGGGATTCCAATTTTTTTTCGGATGTTCATTCCATTCAACCTTTTCTTCTTTATTTTCGATTTTGTTCTACCATGGTTGGCTAAGGCACTAATCGACCAACCCACGAATTGAGTTTCCGCCTTCAATCCAGAGGACGTTTTTGCCTCATACTGAGTTCGTTCTTTTCCTTTCCCTTCTGTATTTCGATTCTGGATAACTTAAGGGAAGGGGTGTTGAATGTTAGATTTAACATTTAGGTTGATTAATCGAAAGGGCTTAAAATCAAAACGGGTTTAAGTGGGTACAGTATGTTGAATGAGTGAACACGCCGAGTTTCTGATAAAATGCTAGGTGATCGCCTAGTAGATTCGTTTTTCTAAATGAATGCAGGGATTCCGATTTGTTTAGAATCAACCACGAATTCAGTGATTCATTGTTCAATGACGGATTTTTAGGAACTCAAGTCTGGGTTGGTTGCTTTAAAATTGTTGATTTCATTTTTTTTATCTATTATCTGTTATCTGTATTGAAATTGAACAAACCTCCCCTTTTTCGTTTCTGTTGCTAATTCTGTATTGTGTTGTTTCCAATTGAGCGAATTAGTTCATTGCGAATTCCTTGAGAAACGACTCAGGTTGCTCTATATTACAAGTTTTTCTTTATAGCCTGATTAATTTGAGTGAGTTCGACAGTCACGTCACCTATGTACTGCTCATTGGTGGATATTGTTCTTAATCTCTGTGTGTATGAATCTTGCTATAATAGGTGGTTTGGCACATCACTTTTCTAACACAAAGGAGAGGTCCCTCCTCCTAACCCTATATATAGGCGCTGTGGCCCCATTGAAACAGAATGTCTTTTCGGCTCTCTGGAGAATAGGAGGAGCTCTTCTCTCCCTCTGGCCTTTCTTGGCCAGTTCCTTTCTTGTTTATCTAGAATCAAAGATCGGAAAACAGCTTTGAATTGATCGTTCTTCATCGATTGAATTAGGTTCTCTCGCACCTATTATGTTCTTGATTTTGTTCTTGATTTTCATGCCATAATCGGAATCAAATCTTGATCCAAGGGCGTTATAATTCTTTCAAGTGGTATCAGAGCCCTGTTTGATATCTGATTATGGCTGTTGTTTGTGTTTCTGGTGTGATTAGACGTTTTGAAGTTCGAATGTTCATAAACCCCAAAGGGGTCTATTTTGAATTTATGATTCTGGCCATTTGATTTCAAAATTTGTTGAGGATTATTGTTGTTTATGTTGTTGTGAATCTATTGAACCGATTATTGTGTAATTTATGGCTGGATTGAGAGAGAAATCAAAGAAGAACCGAAGAATTTTTAACACTTTCATCGAAAAATCCAATTTAGTTATCTAGACTGATTCGCGTTCGAACTCCATATGGGTTTTGTAGAGCTCTTCAAGCAGAATCCATAGAGACTAAGAACATGAATTTTCGTTGAGAATTGAGGGAGAAAATCGCGAAAAACCGCGGATACCCACGCAATTCTTTTTGAAGCAAGCCCAAAAAATATTGACCACGGTTCTTCAAGATATCATATGGATATTGTAGCTCTCTCTCTCTCATGAGTTCATAGACACCAAGAACGCGTTAAACGGAGGTCAGATGAGGAAGTTATAGCCTTCGACCCGTTTAAGGCTGAAGCGGGTCGCGAAGCGGGTTGCTCAACCCGTCTAGAGGAAGGAGATGATGAATAGTGCATGCGCGAAGCCCACTCGCGGGCCTAGGTGCGTGGGGGTGCGTACAGGGCCCAAATGAAGCCCAAAATTCACCAAAATTTGCAGGTTTAGGTTTTTTAATAAAATAAAATTATTGGTGAATTTTATTTATTTTTTTGAGTATTAAAAATATTTATTTGAATTTATTTCAAATTTAAAATGCTCAAAATTATATGGTACTCTCCAAATTTTGGCTTGAAATTTTTTGTGCATATTTGTGCTATTATTGGGCATATTGTGTTAATCATATTCTCAAAGTTAATGTGCTTTGCATATTGAAAAAATTTTGAGCTCCTTATGTTTATTATGTTGCACATTAAAATTATGAGATGTCACTATTGTTGAATATTGTACAATATTATTCTGAGAATTATAGTTTAAGAAATATTAAGACTATTATTTTAAGCATTAATGAAATTTTGGGCATCAAATAAATTATTTTGAATTTTCCAAAAATTAAATTGATTAAAGTCGTATGATATTTCCCGAATTTTATTCTGAAAAATTTTGTGGATAATTATGACGTATTTAGACATGTCATAATTCGTGCAGTCTCAGAGTTTGAATATTTTAAATATTGAAATAAATTTTGGGCACCCTTCTTGTTTATATTGATTATGGAACATTGCAAAATTTGTAATTATGTAGTTTTTATGCAATGTTACTCTGAGAGTTAATTTTTGGAATATTTTGTTAATATTGTTGGGTATTTTTCATGATTGTGAGCTCCTCTTCGTGGGACCAATTGTGATAAATGTTAATTTTGTGAATAATGTTGGGCAAAATTGTTCTGAGAATTATTTTCTAAAATTCTAGAACATAATTTTGCTACACACTCCTATTTTATATGAAATAATGGCTTTTTTTATGTAAAATTTTGAGAATCTGATTTATGCAGTCCAAGTAGAGAATATTTGATATTTGTAGACTTGCATAAATCAGAATGGATTTACATAAATCAGAATTTGAATTTGGATTTAATCCAAATTAAATACATGCTTAAATAATGGAGCATGTTATGGATTTCGAAAATATTTATTTCTGGGGAGTGTTTGTTGTTTAAGCACAAAATTTATGATAGTCAAATTATTATTATGTTGGCTAAAATCTTACTTTCCATAAATGAAAGTTATTTTAGGTAATGTGATTTACCATTATAAAATGAGAGAAATTATTCAAATTTTGAAAATCCCTCTATATTTGGATCTACAAATTGACAACCATGTGCATTTTAATTTTAAAGGGGAGTTTTGTACATAATTTATTATTTATTGTATACCTTTTGTGCTTTCCTCTGAGAAAATTTAAGGAGTTATTTTTGATAATATGAGCATTCATTTGATAAACTAAAAAATTTAGCTTATCTCCTATTTTGGCTATGCTGTCTTTAATTTTTGTGGACATTTTAAATATATTGTTACTTATGTTGCATTGAGAATTACGTTAATAATGAACTTACCTTTCAGTTTGTCTTTATTGACATAATTTTTAATGATTTGAATATTGTATCTTAAGGTTTTCAGTATTCTCTCGATACTAGCTTTGGAGATGTGATTTTATTGTTTATTAGAGTTTACTCGTGTTGAAATTTGAAACCCTAAAAGGTATTGCAATTACATGAGACTCCATTCATTAATTGGGCATTTTATAGCAATCAATATTTATGAACTTTGCTTTTACCTATTGTGAAGCTTATTTATGTTGAGTTAAATTATTTTTGGATTACCAATATTGTTGGGTTATGTAGATAATGGACATATCTTTCGGTGTGACATTATTTAACATAATCATTATGTGATAGAGAAGACTCTATCAAGTGGAAAAGACTTGTCTATTGTGATCTGATACCCTTCCATAGGATTGCAATGATACAAGGTCTTTAATTCAATTAATTGCCCAATTGATTGAACGTGAGAAAACCAATTTTATTATATGAATAAATTATGATATTATGATGTACGGTTTTTTTTTCTTTTCCTATTGGGCTGTCATTGTGCTATTGTTTTGAGATTTATATTGTGGACACTTTAAGTCTCTTAGAATATAACGTTACTCCCGTTTATGTAGAAACTATTGCTATAGTGGGAGTTAGAGACTCTATGATTTTATTATGTCCTTATTAATAGCTATATATAGGTCTAAAATGATTTGGCTAGCATATTAATTTTGCTATGCCTTTATAATTTGTTGTTTGAGTTTGTGATGACAAAGATAGGGGATATTTGTTTTTAAAGTGTCAAAGATACTTATGATCTCCTCAATTATATAGACAGAGTATATGAAGCCAATTCTGTAAAACTTTATGGCTGAAAATTTTGATGACTCTACACTTTTGTGATTCTCTTTGTTTGTACTTTTGTTATTAGAGAGAATAGTGGTAAGTTTCAAACTTATATTGAATACTTTACCGCAAACTATTGCTTATCTCACTATTGATTATTGTACTATTAGAGTATATTGAAATCTTGTGGTCTCTAATGGGAATGTTTATATTGTTTGATATATTAGATTAGTGGGAGATATTGTGCCATATATTAATTTGTATCTTTTTGTGATTATATGGCAATTCATAATAAACTCGATATTCTTCTTGAGTATATTCCTACAGAATTTACTATTGTTGATCCCCCTAACTAATGGTTAGCCATCAAAGGTTTTATTGTTGATTTTGTAACTCATATGGGTATATTGAGTTCTCTTTGGCATTTTGGGTTAGTGGGAGTTTATTCTATAGGCTTATTATGACCTCATGCTACTGTCAATGCCATTTAAGTTTGCACAGCTTAATTGTTTATGCAATTTTGCATAATGGCATTATTATTGAGACATATTGGACCCAGTCTCAATTTTGTTGTGCCGAGATATTTTGTTGAATCTCAGAGAGTATTTTGGGCGGAAACTTATATTGCCATATATTATTGTGCATATTTATGTTGATATAGCAAATACTGGAGATATTTTGGACCTGTCTCATATTATGATGAGATTTATTAGATCTCATATAACATTCAGGGCAAATGCTAGGGCCAATTATTGGGAATTGCACTTTGATAATCTATCAGCATGCTATTCTGTTGTTGTGCATTCTCATTGGCTTGTGTACCACCATTTATTGGGTCACTGGGAAATGAGTATCTCATATGTATGATGTCAGTACTTCTTCGAGTATGATTTTCTGCATTGTTGAGTGCCTGTTATCTCATATCGAACCATTTGGTTGAAAGTGTGGGCTCAATTTTGACATAATATTGTGGCCATATTTTGTGAACTAATCTGGGGAATTGTTTTGTAAGGATTTGACTTATGTCGTTCAAGTGGGAGATTGTTGGAAAATTTTGTGGACTGACATAAATCAAATTGGATTTAATTTTGAACCCAGATTAACTGAATGTCAAAATTGATTAATACCAATTGTTGAAGCCCAAATTATTGTAATTATTGTTGTTATTTGGCCTATGCCCTGCTCATTGTGGATATTGTTATTAATCTCTGTGTGTATGGACCTTGTTATAATGGGCGGTTTGGCACATCACTTTTCTAACACAAGGAGAGACCCCTCCTCCTAACTCTATATATAGGCGCTGTGGCTCCATTGAAACAGAACACCCTTTTGGCTTTCTAGGAAATAGCAGAAGCTCTTCTCTCCCTCTAGCTTTTCTTGGTCAGTTCCTTTCTTGTTTATCTAGAATCAAGGATCGGAAAATAGTTTTGGATCAATCGTTCTTCATCGATTGAACTAGGTTCTCCCGCACCTATTATATTCTTGATTTTATTCTTGATTTTCATGCCATAATCGGAATCAAATCTTGTTCCAAGGGCGTTATAATTCCTTCAATTTAGTGATCTGGGAAGGCACAAACACCTCTAGAAGTTAGTGCAGCGGCTTAACTCAACCAAAAATTCAAATCTTCATGTGGAGAATTTGCAGAAATATTCTATCGACTATTACTAAGCTACAACAAAGAGGAATGGAGGTAGATGGGTTATGTTACCTTTTTGGAAGATGCTGAAGAAACAAGCGCCCACATTTTTCTGCAATGCCCATATGCCAAACGAGTTCTTAATCTTTTGCAGCTGTAGCTCCCCTATGGTCAACAATGAGATCTCAACATCCTCACCCTCATGGACTCCACTCTTCAGTCTGTGCCAACCTATCAAAGAGGCCTTTTAGCAAATGCTTGGTATCATGTTTGGTACCAAAGGAACTTGGTGTGGCAGGGGAAAATTGCAACGAGCCCAAATCAAACAGCAAGATCAGCGAAAGTGAATCAAGAGGCTTACCTTAACCCAGCGTATAAAGGGAATAGCGTGAACACTGATGTTGTCATCTCCTCTTGGAAACCTTTGAGACAGAACGCAGTGAAGGTCAATGTAGATTTCACAGCGGATGATGGTAATGGAATTCACGGCTTCGAGATAATTATTAGAGATGGAAGAGGAAGCTTCTTGGCAGCAAAAATCAATTCAGGGCTAGGGCTATTTGCAATTTGAGTGTGGGGAGATTATGCCACTAAAGAAGGACTCCTCTTTGTAATGGAGTTAGAATACCCCAGCATATGTTTAGAAAGTGACTCTCAAGTGTCCATCAATACAATATTAGATGTATCATCGGACTACTCCCATAATGATTCTATCTTACTAGATATTTTTTATTTTGCTCAATCTTTTGTTGTTTTTTTTTATTGTTGCTTTGTTCCGCGTAGATTTAATTGTGTAATGGACACATTAGCAAACTTTGCTCTGACTTTTGGTTCTGCTGTTTGGACAGACTCTCCACCTGTCTTTTTGGAGAATGTCCTATTTTCTAATTTAGTTTGAATAAATTTAGAGCTTCCATAAAATTAAAAAAAATTTATCAAAGGAAATATTCTACTTTCGATTATATATAGAAACTTTATATTTTTTTTTTTTGGACGGGGATTATATAGAGACTTTGTAACAAGTAAAATTAAAACAACAAATATTATCTTCTCGAATCAAAACAAATACATTTAATGGAAGAAATAGATAGGTAAGCATTAGGATCAATAAAATAGAGAGCAAATTTTGGACGGCCAAGATTCAGCTAATCATCGAAATCAAACAAAGAAATTAAATTAAAAAGATGATTTATAAGCTAAGCATATTTGAAATTTGGCTTTGCCTTATCGAGGAAAACTCCATTCATGTTCATTTTGTTGTCGGAAGAGAGGTAAAAGTAGTAGATGAAAGAAACAGTGGCCATTACAGCTATAAACAGTGGCAATTAGGTTTTCATAAGTTTCTTTTGATGTGAAACAAAATACTCGATTACAGCTTGTTTTGCACCAAAGGTCTAGGCTGTTTTATGAGGTGGGGCCGGCGTTGTATTAGATGGGACCCTGTGAGTGGTTAGCGAGTGATTAGAGGAATGAGCATCATTTGTACGGTACAGGGTTTGTACCAAATTTTAAGCATGAACATACAGGCTATTCCATATTCTCCACCATACATTCTTGTCAATCTGACAACCAATAAATGAGATGCATGTGGGGATGAAAAACCCCCTTCTAAGATTTGATATAACAATATGATAAATGAGGAGAATTTCCTAAAGGTTATGTGTTATGTCGTCGACCAAGCCTTCGCCTACTTCTCAGTTGCCAGCTTTTCTGCTGCTTAATCTGACTTTTTCTCTGAAAGATTATGAAGTATATACGGTATAATTAACTAGGGGTGGCCTTAGCTCCGTGTAGCTAGCTCACTACAATGAAAAGAAAAGGAACATTTGTGGCATTTCTGTCATATTAAGGCACAGAATATTGCTAACGGAAGTCGTAAAAGCGCTTAATAAAAAGACTCCTGTTATTTGGACATCGATCTTAAAGTGTTTGTTGCTCCAAGGGTTTCGTGTGCAAATAATTGAAAATTTTACGTTTATGATTAAAGAGTCAAGTGATTGGGGATAACAAGTGATAATATTGTCACATAATTTTTTAGTTATATACATAAATTTTTCACTTATTTATATATAAATTTTAACAGATAATAATATTATCACTTATCATTTGTAATTACTTGATTATTTAGTTATGAATATGAAATCTTTAGTTATTTGTACACAAATTCCCTATATCAGTGGATATCTAAAAAAGCTATATGCAAATATTATTTTGTAATAGAAATATTAAACAAAAAATAAAAAGTAAAAAATATTTAATATTTTTATTATTAAAAAATATAATTTAATAAATCACAATACATTTAAACAATGCTCGGAAGGTATAGGTTAGTATAATTTTTAAATAAACAGACTTTGCTCTTCTAAAGTATGAGGTATATTTTAAAGAGTAAAATGCATAATTATTGATAAAAAAAATCAATAGCTGAGGTCATGCATTTATCCTCTAAGACATATCCAACACTTTATAGGGATCAAATCTTAAATAAATCGTTACTCATAGACAAACATGTTTAAAATGCTTAAATTTAGCATCACTTGTAAAAGAAGGGTGGCCTAGGGCTGAAAATGGCAAATTTGTCAGTATTTGGGAGTACACCTCCATCACGTTTAGGATGATTAGGATAAGCTGATATTATAATTGGACTAAAAATAGTTTAGACTTAATTTCAAAAGGTAATTCATAATTTGCTCATGTATTCATTAAAAAAGATGGTTGGCTTCCCAACTACTCAGGATTTAAACTTAGAGACCAAAGCTTAGTTGGTTCATGTAGTTCGACATTTGCTCATTTTAAGTAAGGTTTTGAATACAAATCTTGTAAATGGAAAAAAAAAAAAAAACAAGCATTGGAATAGTTTTATCCCCATAGTAGATTGATCTTGCTTGATTCAGATTAGTTAGAGTCCAATGAATTTTAAATATTAGTATTAAAAAAAAAAAGAAATGAGATTCAAACATAGCGTCATTCCTATTGTATTTTCTACTAAGAAATTTGTGGATAATAACCATGGAGCAATAGGTAGATTGTACTTTACTCAATAAGAGGGTGATATTTCAAAAAAAAGTGAAAGTTAGCAGAAAATTTTACTACTAATTGAAGCTAAAATGCCACTCTATTATTAGGTAGAGAGCTCAATCTTACCTAGTCTTTCATTAACATCTAATAATTTCTCATTCTAGACCTAAGATGTTTGACTTAAACCAGGAGCTCATTGACAATTATCTTCTCCCCTCCTGCGAAGCCAAGCAAATTTTAGAGATGCTAGTGGTAAATTCGCATAGCATTTAATGCATGTTTGGGTAATAGCTAAATTTTGAGAAATAATCATCTTTTGTTTTAAAACTGTCTGCAAAAACTTTTATTATAATTTTTTAATTCAAAATAAATTTATTCAACTACACTTTTAACTATATTGATTACTCTAGATGACATAGATGGAAGGCATGTTGTTACAAGGATTAATTCATTGGTGAGGGGTTAAGTTCAGATCTCATTGCTGACAATATAACCAAAAAAAAGTGGGAAGGCATCTTAAATGAAATTGATCTTAATCGGAAGGGCCTATGTATATCACAAACCCCGCCGCGCCCAAGACCTAGAATTTTTTCATTTGGCGTGCAATTAATGGTGCCTCTTGCCTATAAGGAAAACAGCTTGTCATGGGATAGCTTGCATCTCTATATGTCCCCTCTTTGCCTGCTGAAGGAAGAGTCTATACTCATGCTCCGAGGGACTGTGAATGGGCCAAAAGGTTATAGTTTGTATCATCCTTGGGGCTGAAAATCCATGGATTGAAATCCAACTCCTCTCTCGAATCGTTTAACAAAACTGGACATAATCATCCGAAGAATCAAGAATTTCTATCGGTATTACATGCAGAATCTATTCTCAAGTGAATTGGTCATGAAATTTTTTTAAAAAAATGTAGAAACTCTAATAAAAAGAATAGGTTAGATGGAAGGTATAGTTACAGACAGAGAAAGACAGAGAACTATAAACGAAGTGATTAGAAAAGATTTAGATTTAAATAACTTGTTAATATATCTGATTTGCAATAAAATACAATGATGTTATTTGATCCTTATAATCGATCCTGCCTAATAAAAAAAAAAAAGGTTTATTGTTGCTCTTGTTGTTGATGCTTCCTACGATCTTGCTGAACTAAAATGCAAAGTATTAAAAAAAAAAGATAAATAGCACAAAAATGATAGGGAAATTTTTTTGCGTATTTTTGTAATTTTTTTTGGGCAATTTAGGTCTGTTTGAAAGTAGTTAATTTATTCTGTTTTCATATTAATTATTATTTTAATTGCAAAATTAAGGTGAAGGTATGTTTATTTGTATGCCACGTCTTGTTCGTGAGTGATTTTACGAAAGCTATTTGTAAGAAATAGCAGTTCTTTTTTTTTAAAATTGTATACACACTCTGATAATTTCATCTGCCTGCTGTTAATTTTCTAGCCTACTACGTGACTTGTTTCTTCCCAAGACTAGTATTATAATCATTGGTTTTGTTAAGTTTTAAAGTATAATTTTATTGAGAAATGATAGGTTGACTCACATTTGGTGATACATATATGACTCAAATATAAATATGAGAGTGACTTATGGTGGACTAATAACTATTAGTCCGGTAACTCTTTCATAATACGCTGGTAACTTTGTTGAAAATGCTGGTAATTCTTTATAATGCGCTGGTAAATTTCTAGAAAACTTGCTATTCGTATAAATTTTTTTCTTTAATGTTACAAATAAATATTGATCAAGTGCATCTAAATAAATAAATTGAACATGTTCTCTATATTTTAGGCTTCCTAAAAATTGATTTATAAGATTTGATCAGTTGATGGTAATTTTTTTATAATACGCTGGTAACTTTGTTGAAAATGATAGTAATTCTTTATAATACATTGGTACCTTTTTGGAAAGCTTGCTACTCATATAAATTTTTTTCTCTAATTTTGCAAACAAGTATTAACTATGTGCACCTACATAAATAAATTGAATATGTTCTCTATACTTCAGCTTTCTAAAAATTGATTTATAAGATTTAATCAGCCGTTGGTAACATTTTCAAAATACATTAGTAACTTTATTGAAAATATTGATAATTCTTTATAATACGCTAGTGATATTTTGGAAAGCTTGCTATTTGTATACATTTTTTCTCTACTTTTGCAAACAAGTATTGATCAAGTGTACTTAAATAAATAAATTAAACATGTTCTCTGTGTCTTAAGCTTCCTAAAAATTGATTTATAAGATTTGGTGCACTGCTAGTAACTTTTTCATAATACGTTAGTAACTTTATTGAAAATGTTGATAATTCTTTATAATATGCTGGTAACTTTCTGGAAAGCTTGCTACTCGTATACATTTTTCTTTTTCTAATTTTACAAACAAGTATTGACGAAGTACATCTAACTAAATAAATTGAACATGTTCTCTATATCTTAGGCTTCCAAAAAATTGATTTATAAGATTTGATCAGCCACTGGCAATTTTTTTATAATACGCTAGTAACTTTGTTGAAAACACTAGTAATTCTTTATAATACGCTGGTACCTTTCTAGAAAGCTTGCTACTTGTATAATTTTTTTTCTCTAATTTTGCAAACAAGTATTGACCAAGTGCACCTAAATGAATAAATTGAACATATTCTCTATATCTTAGGCTTCCTAAAAATTGATTTATAATATTTGATCGGCCGTTGGTAACTTTTTCATAATACTGTAGTAACTTTGTTAAAAATATTGGTAACTTTCTGAAAAACTTGGTGAATTCTAATTTCTCATTTTCTTTTTAATTTTGCAAACAAGTATTGACCAAGTGCATCCAAATAAATAAATTGCACATGTGCTACATTGGTTACATCATTGTATGTTTTTATGAAATGGTTTATAGGTTTGTTCAAGTTGCTAGTAACTTACTCATAATATACTGGTAACTTTGCTCAAAATGCTAGTAGCTCTCTTGATATGCTGGTAACTTTCTGAAACAAACAATCGACAGTTGTACCCACAACAGCATAGACAAGTAATCCAGCTGACCAGAAGAAGAACGACCAAAATCAACTCAACAAAGTAAGAAGTGGGCACCACCAAGATAAGAATGAGCTTTAATTGAGTTTAGAAACGAGAAGAGTTTGGGATATAGAGAGATTCTTAGTGTTTTTAGGAAGAGAATAGTTTAGGAGTGAAAGGAGATAGATATGGGAGATGAGAAATGACGACGTTTTTCTCGCCTTTTCTCTCAATATGGAGATTCATTGGTGAAGATTGAAAAAAAGAGATGCGGTTGAAGTTTGGGGGCATGAAGTTGAGATTGAGTGTGCTATTTGTGAACATGGTAGTGGAAGAATTGGAGATGAAGATTTTTAGCTCTTTTTAAATTCAAATTGCCACCTCCTTTAATCCACCTTAGACGTCCCATAGTATAGTAGTCTACCATAAGTCACTCATATATTTGCGTATGAGTCTTGCCAAATGTGTGTCGACATATCATTTCTCAATTTTATTTATGCATGTTGGAAATTAGCTTTTGTTCAAAAGTCAAAAAAATAAAAGTAGGTATTAGGACGGTGCTTCTTTTCCTGGTTTTGGTTATAGCCTTATAGGAAACTTAGGTTGAAAACAATTTCATTTAAATATAAGGTCAAGACAAGGAGAACTTACTGAGTCCTTATAAATGTAAGGTCAAGAATGCCTTTCTTAGAATATGAAACTTTGATCAGTTTATTACATAGACTTTGATATTATGTTTAAAACTAGCTCTAAGTTAAATTAAAAAAAATACTATAAGAAAAACTTACACAATTTTTTTTTTTTTTGGAATAACACAAAATTTACATTGAGGGGAAGGCTTACCCAATTCAAGATTAGGGCATATTTTCATGCTTATCGAACATTTACAGAAGTATTTATAAATCACTCATCCAGTAACAAATCCAAAAAATTTAGCTAATTAGTAGGCAAAAAAAATAATACATATATATAATAAGAAGTTTTATAATTTTTATCTTAGAGTGAGATCAAACATATATATATATATATTACTATCATTTTATATGTGGATCCGTCAGTGCACCCACCAATTAGAAATCTTAGAAATGGAATCCAAGTGACTATGGCAATACATAAATAGAAAAGATTAAAATTACACTAATTACTAAATAATGGATAGGAATCTAAGAAAAAAAATTATTTCACAAAAATTGCAAATAAAATATAAATGCATATTTTGAAAAAATGGAATAATATATATTTTTTTTTAGTAAAGGCAGTGAAACTACAAATTATTCTGATAGGATATTTTTTGAAGGAGGGGTGTGAGTTGAACATGAGATATTCCAAACTTAAATGAGATATGCAGGAGACAATCACTAGGTTGTGGATTTATCCGCGGATGAATCTTTTTCATCACAATAATATTTTGGCCAAAAATTAACATTATGTTTTTGGAACACTTATAAAACTTCTTAGATTTAAGGGAGTTTTTCAAAACTATTCGAATATAATGACTATGTCAAGTATTATATTAATTATGAGAATCCACACACAACTTTTATACCAGTATCATTATGTATTCTCCAACGACAACTTCATTATTATTATTATTATTTGTTTTTAAAGTATCTGTATCACAGACACTGTTACATTTAGGAGGCTATCCCATTTTTTCGTTGAAATAGTTACATAATTTTATATTCTAATTTTAAATATACATAAACAACTTAATAATTCAAATTTTTTATGTTAATTTCCCAATAATCGCGCCCCCCTCTCATACAATATAACTTAAACTTACTTTATAAATAAAAAGCCCAATTAATTATGTGGCATCCCGTATATATTAGAGATTATAAATTATCATGACCCAAATTTAAAAGAGTAATTACTAATTTGGAGCTCTTAAGATAAACGTGACATTAATTTAATTTTTAAAACACTTGTGACATTAAATAATTAAATTTTTTAAATTTTAAGTGATATCAAGTTAATTAGTTCTACCATCAACTCTCACCTCCTAGCCGTTACAAATATATCCATGGATCATGTTATTTTTCACTGTGAAAGAACAAACTTAATGGCACTAAAGATAAACATGACATTAATTTAATTTTTAAAACACTTGTGACATTAAATAATTAAATTTTTTAAATTTTAAGTGATATCAAGTTAATTAGTTCTATCATCAACTCTCACCTCCTAACCGTTACAAATATATCCATGGATCATGTTATTTTTCACTGTGAAAAAACAAACTTAATGTCACTAAAAACATTTGAAAGACTTATTTAATGTTAAAAAGCTTTAGAAGACCAAATTGATGTCAAGTATATTTTCAGAAGAGCAAATTAAGAGTGCAGTCAAATTTGAAACTTTATCCCAATATTTCATTCGGTGTTTTTTCTTTGCTAACTGCGGAAGCTGTGTAGTTATCATTGACTCAATGCCTTCCACACTGAATTTTAGCATGGTGAATACAAAAACAAACGTAGCCTCTATTTGTATTTAGAAAAGAAAAAAGAAAAAAAAGGTTAATAGCAACATACCCAAAAAGTTTCTCATTTGAATTTTACATTCAATGTGTCGGCTGATTGACATTTACCGACTGCTTTGATAGACCATTCCCCTTGAGCAAAGTTGTACTGTGTTTTTTTCTGTAATTGATTAATTGTTGTAAAGGACATGCTTGCCGACTTGTATCATCACAGTTCTGACCATTAGATGTAATGGTCATAGCATTTCAAATGGATCGTTCTGATCCTTTTTCTGAGTGATTAGTATTTTGGGTGTCAACATCATAGAGCATGTTTAGATTAATTAGTTTAACTAAAGTGAACATTTGTTTCAACGAGAAAAGTAAGATCTAAACGGTTGATAAAAAATTCAAAGCAAATATTATGATAAAATACATACATATAATGAATAATAAATTTGTTAGAATAATCTGGCCTTAATTTCTTAATTTATGATAAAGATCCATCACTTTTACCTCTCTCAAAAATAAATCGCTTATTTTAAAGGTGATGTTGGGGGTAATTTGACTCTCAAATAAATTCTTTTCTGTTACATTTAAAGCTCCTTTGACAACTGGAAAATTTCTAACGATCTAGAATTTTGACAAAACTATCCATTCAAGTTCCCCCCCCCCCCTCCCTATGAAATATCGCCCTCAAATAAATTTGCACTCGCGAATACTCCAATTGAAATTTCAAATATTGGGGGATAAGATACTAAATTCATGAACCATGATATGACATTATACTTGTTCATGACAAAATAATGATTAGAACTCAATATTTAATTTAGTTACCACAGAATTCATAATTGATTTATAAGACATATTTAGCTAGTTTAGCAAACATCCTATTCATTTTGATGTTAGTATTATATCTAAATGATTACGATGGTTAATTCAACTAGTTATATATAGTTGAATCCAGTTGTGCAGATTTGGATATAATTAAGGAAGACTACTAATTGTTCCTCTAAAATAGTCTCTTTTTTGTGTGTGTGTTGGTATATGCTAAGCTCCATATCAAACAAACTGTTCTCATATTATGTAAGAAAAATCTGATGATAAGGGGGGATTTTTTTCTCATATACTTGAGTTAATTTATCTGAAGTCATATGTATCATTTTGAAAAATCGGTAAATTGCGTAGCTATTAGTGTTTGAGGGAGTCAATTATATTTCATGAAATTTCATTATTACATAATGTTCCTGAAAATTCCTGTGTGTGAAGAGACAAAAGTCTGATTCAAGGTCTTATGTAACTGCAAGATCTTGCTCTGTAAAACTGGCTACAATTTAATATTTTCCATTATATGATGAACAATTTGAATGAAATATTTAACTACTTCACTGTAAATGTCGGGTAAAGACCACTTCTTATCACAACGCGTCAAAAAAGTGGCAGAGAGAAAGGAAAGAGAATAGTTTAATTACCAAATGGCATTCACTCTAACTGATTTGTGGATTTAATGAGAGGAAAATGTTTTTTTTTTGGACATTGTAAGCCAACACCCCGTAAAATATCCCACTAGGATTTTAGGAAAAGTTAAAAAAAAAATATAAAATATAAAATTAAATAAATTAAATAACTGAATATAAAAAATATGTTTATTTGGACACCCACTTTTAAATATTCAAATAACATACCTCTTAATGAAATCCCCCAAATAGTGCCTCTGAATTAGTGTTTTCCTTCGGTAACATTGCAGTTGGTGGCACTGGTATCCTAACTAGTAGTACACAACTTTCATTAATTAACTGCTTGATTAAAAAGTCGACACCCCGACAGATAGCTAGAGCAAAGTTTGTCATCTACGGTGTCAGCAATTAAAGGGGTTAAGTTCCCGATATAAGAGTTAATGATCCCATATTGTTTATAATAAATTGTGATTATCTCTGATTTAGCCTAGGGTTTTGGAAACCCTAACACCACCTTCAACCGTGGTCAATGGTAAAGGCTTTTCAATCATTCCAATAGAAAATGGGAAGGGCATACCTTTGAGAGATATACAACTTATTGGGCTTTAAATTAAACCGGCATGCAATAATTAGTAGAAGTGCAATTTTACATGATGCTTTATGATCATACAAATATTTTTGTTTGAAGTGCAAAACTTAAAATTAATTATTGCTAGGATAAGACTTATATCAAGCTTTTTATATGTAAATATTTTTCTTGGAATATATGATCAATTTAAAAGTTAAACGCGTGTATTCTTATCAATAAATATGTCTACTTATCATATGTTAATTTGATAATTGGATGAAATAAATATAAAAAAGTTGACTTAAGTTTTTCTTCTACTGCCTCTATTTTACAATATTTGTTTATTTAAGATTTTTTCATGTTTTAAATTATTTGTTTATTTTAAATATTAAGAAGTTATTAATCATTTTTCAGTTTTATCTTTATATTAATTATACTTATTGATAGAGTGAGCGAAACATATAAACAAGATTATAATTTTAATACGAAAATAATTTCATAAAATTAATTAGTTTAAATTTTATTTTTATTAAAGTAATTTTTTAACTTATTAATCTGTCTACAAAAAAGAAAAAAAAAACTGTCAGTAAACTCTAAAATAACAGATATTATAAAACAAAGAGAGTACTAATTAGTTTGGTTTTTAAGAAAGACAACAGCGAAATATTTGAAAAAGGTTAATACGCTTTGTTATGATTTAATTAATTAGAATAATCTAATATAATTTACAATGAGGAGGTTATATAAACACAACATAGACGTGTATATGGAGAAGCAAACAAAAACCCCTTTGTGTGGGTCTTTCTCACTCTCGGCTAAGTCAATCGTTTGGTGTTTGCTTCTTTGTTGTTTTTTATTTTAATACATGGAAATATTATAAAAATCCAATATGCCCTGAGAATTTGAAAATTGTAACAACCAAAAAGTACGGTACTGTAGCTTGGCAAGTTGGCATTCCCATTTAAGCAAGGAAATGAAGCACGCCGTTGATTTTATTTACTTTAGAGAATAATATAATATAATATATAATTTATGTTATAGATATTTAATTCAAACAGTGAAGAAAGAGAGATATGGTGGAAGCGAAGAGAGTGGGGGAAAAGGAATCACACATGAGGGTGTCCTTCTCTGTCTAATATTTTTTATCCCGTCGACTGCGCAGAAGGGAAATCCAAAGTGACCCTATTTTTTGGTACAATTTTGTGGGTTTTGACCATAGTGAGAGAGAGAGAGAGAGAGAGACCTTGTGTGTTATGTATCTTCTCCTCCTCTCTTCTTCTAGTGTCATTTTCCGAGATATACTCTCGAGGAAAACAAAACCCAAATCCACCTGTTTTCCTTCCCATACCTTTCTGGATTTTTTTCCCCATTATTTTAATTTTTTTCCTTCTTGAAAAAAAGAAGAAGAAGAAGAATTTAATTCCTTCTACCTCACTATCACTGCTCAACAACAGTTCCCTAGCTATCTCTTCCTCTTTTATGTGTCTTTATTTCTCTTACATCTATCATCACATTCACAATCTCTTGAGCATGTTTGTTTTATGTTTGGTAACGATTGTTAAGCACTCCTTGTGGTTCCTTTGCTTCTTAGCCTTCTCTAACTCTCTTTCTCTACCACCCCTCCCTCCCTCCCTTTGAGCTTCTTCTCTTTTAAGGTTTTCATCTTTTCCGGGGAAAGACATAAAAGAAAAGCAAAAAGAGACATAGAGGGAGAAAAATCTGAGTATTATCTTGAACACAAAAGCACAAGGATTACACACTCACCTCATCTTGTGTCAATATTCCACTTTAATAGCTTTGTGCCTCTCCTTAGTACCAAAATCTGATTTGAACATAGGTAGAGAGCTAGCTCTCTCATATACACACACACATATATTATATTTTGTAACCATCAAGCTAGCTATAGCCCCTAAAGAAGATGCCCTTGGAAGGGATTTTCATTGGGCCAACTTCAACAACAAGTGCTCCTGATCTTTCCCTTCAAATAAGCCCCCCAAGCACCTCTTCTTCTTTGATTTGCCATAAGGGCACCACTACCCTAGGAAGTGGCACCAATTATGAAGCATCCCACAACAATTCAGGCACTAATTTCTTCCCTTATTCTCATCCAGCCCACACTGAGCTCTCTCTGGGAAGGAATTTCACAGGACCAGCTCCAGAGGGAACACCACCACACAATAACCCTTATTACCAAAGCCAAACAACCCAGTTTCATCATCTTCACCACCACCAAAACCACTCTAACAATAGTACTAGTAATAGAGCTACTACAAGTGCTACTAGCCGTGCCACTCCCTTGAATCACATAAACTATGGAGTTTCATTGCTTGATGTATCATCTGACGGCTTGAGGCCAATCAAGGGCATTCCTGTGTATCCCAACCGTTCGTTCCCTTTCATGCCAATGGACCATTCTAGGGACAAGGACACTCATCACCACCACAAGATGTGCTTATATCATCACATGCCTTCTTACCCTTCTTTGTCCTCTTCCTGTTCCTCTCTCTGCTCTACTCCTTCACCTTCACCTTCATCTTCACCTTACTTTGCAGCGCCTTCACCGAGTTTGGATCCCATGCCACTGTTGAGCTCCGGGGGTAGGGCAGGGAGTGCTGCCACAAGGCTCAATGGGATCTGTGGTGTTGATGCCTTCAAATCCCATCATCCGTTGCACTCATCACAATATGAGGTTATTGGTCCTTCTTCTCATGAGGCCTCTTCTCATGGGTTAATGAGATCCAGGTTCTTGCCTAAGCTTCCTACAAAGAGGAGCATGAGAGCACCAAGAATGCGGTGGACAAGCACCCTCCATGCTCGATTTGTTCATGCTGTTGAGCTTCTTGGTGGTCATGAAAGTAATTAAATTTTCCTTTTTTGTCTTTCGTTTTTCTTTTCCTACTAATATTTCTTCAACCCCTTTCCATTTTTTTGATATTAATTTTTAGAGCATCGTTGGATTAGATTGATTTTGAGAAAATAAAAATAATTTTTTTAAAGAAGTTGTTTCGAGGAAATTTTAATTAGAAGCTGTTTTGAATATAAAATAAGTTAATACAAACTTACTCTTAACTTGACTATATTTTCATTTGTTATATGTCTTCTTCTTCTTCTTCTTCTTTTTGTTAACAAATTAGAGTGTGTATTAGGTGGGTTTTCTTGTGTGTTTTCATTTTGTATTTTTAGGCCTTTTAGCTAATGTATTTAGATGGTGAATTTTAGGAGCTACTCCAAAGTCAGTTCTTGAGCTCATGGATGTGAAGGATCTCACATTAGCTCATGTCAAAAGCCATTTGCAGGTATGGTTAATTTGATTCGAATATCCCTTCTCTCTCTCTCTCTCTCTCTCTCTCTCTCTCTCATATGTTCATGTGGGGCGGTGTTGGTCTATCCCTACCAGCACGGTAACCGATGAAGAAAGCAGTGAATGGTGGAGTGGATGAATTTAAAGAGTGTTGTGAGCATAGTAGGAAGCCTTTAACTTCTGAGACGACCAGACACAGGAACAGCTTCTGCTCTGATAGAGAGAGAGAGAGAGAGAGAGAGAGAACAGACAAAAGTCATCATTTTCCAATAATTCATCTCTCATTACAACCTTATCAAACATCAACCTCGTGATTAATGAGGTAACCCAGACAATCCCAGAAGCCAACGTATACATATAGAGTGAGAGAATGAAAAGGGCGTCCATTTGAAATTTTTATATTATATTATTTTATAATTTTTGTTATAGGAAAAAATTGGTTTTATATCGTGTACACGCGCACATTAATAATGGTTTTCTTCCAAGCATGGGAAAAGCCTTTATAAAATGCCTTGTTTTTTGTATATGACTTCTTCCCACAGATGTATCGAACTGTTAAGACCACTGACAAGCCTGCGGCTTCTTCAGGTAATTCGTATAGCTTAATCTTCAACCATTTTTTTCTTTTTTTGGCAGCCTTATCTTTTCCTTAAGCACACACAATTTTCTTTTTCATATAATTTAAAAAAAAAAAGGAAAAAAAAAAAAGAAGCCCCCCGCCCCGGGGGGGGGGGGTTATGTCACTTACCTAGTAGTTACCTTGTTCTTTTTCGGAGTCTACATTTTTTCACTATTACTTTTTAATTTCACAGCACCTATTCCGTTCTTTTTTTGTCTCTCACATCGAAACTAACCGCACGCTCTTTAAAGGCTTTTCAAAGAGCCATCAGATATCCAGCAAGCTAGACTCCACATTACTCAAATATAAATAATATAAACTATGAAGACTCATGCACATATATGAACAAAACATCTTAGGAGTTCATATTTGACTCATGCCTTTTGCATTCAGATGGATCTGGAGAGGATGACATTTCTCCGATGGGCGGCAGCGGTGACCGTGGCGGTCTCCGGCAATTTCCAGACCAAAGAGGGCGGCCGGATCGGCCAGTGCAACAAGATATGGACTACTCTTCCACCACCACCACTCTATGGAGTAACTCTTCAAGGTACCGTTATAAATTTATAACAATTCCTCTTTCCCTTGTTAGTGACCATAAATGAGTTCACATGCTTTATGTGTCTACAGACTGCAGCTATGCATAGATATTGTACATGTTTGTGCTTATTGTGCCATATTGCAGCGCTTGATTTGCTTTTGCTTTTGCATGGTATCGATCTCTTAGAAATCAATGCAAACCCACGTACGTCCACCATATCAATTCTTTTTTATGAAGAATAAAAAGGGTTCTTTTGTCAGCTTTTGCTTTGCTTGTGTTGGGTTGTTTCCTTTCTTTTATATCCAAGGGGAAATATTTTTTGAATATGATCATGTATAGTCATAGCATGAGATATATTATACTTATATGAGTTTGAATGAGCATTGAGATATACGTATATCAAAATAAAATAATATATTATATAATTATGTGAGACTGTTATATTTAATGCTATATTTTAGTGTCCTAATGTGATGTTGAAATAATGGAACCCATATTTCAGCAAGTTGTTTTCGCCTGAGATATGCAGCTTTGATGTGTATATATATAGTAAAAGAAAGCTGCAAGATATAATCAAACGTTAACTGGGACAAAAGCAAAGCACCCGCAGCAACATGCACTTTTTCTTTTCTTCTTTAGAATTTGATCTATTCTAATAGTACTAACTACTGTTAGTTCTTTGATCATACCCAAATCTATATTGGTAGTTATTCTTCCTACTAGTATAGGGTACAAAGCCGAAATGACCAATTCCTTCTTATCGGGTGCCATCTTCCTTGAAATATTCTTATTCATTAACAATGTATATTAAAATATCTATCGTATAGTACTCGGGAAAGGGCATATTCTGCTTCAGATGTTTTACCTGAAAATGGCGTTTCTTTGCCTTTTATTCTTGAAGATATGTTGTAAGCGAAAAATCTCGATAGATTCTCATGGAACACCCTGCATGAATTAGAATATAATTAAAAAAATTTGAAAACATATTTTTATGAAAAATTATTCTATTCAACTTTTATTAAAAAGTTAGAATTATTATTTTTTTTTTAGATTCTGATTATTTTAATTTAAAAATTTATCTAAATATGTTAAAAGTTATATTTTTTTAGTGAAAAAAATGGTTTTTTTTTTTTTTGTCAAAATAATCTTACGCATCCTATATCTTTAAATTTATCTCAACTTTAGCCTACCAGTGCCTACTTTTACATACATTTATTGCATATTTGAGTCAACATAAAAGCCAGAATTCGATTTAAAGTAGATATTAGTGTCCAAAGCGCCATGCCACGCCATTACCTCAAGAGCTTGTACTTTTTAAAGGCTGGAAAAACCAGAATGCACAACCTGTTTTGTTCAAATAGTGTGGTAGTTAGTACTGTCACGTCATGAATAATTTTTTTAAAAGTGATTATTATAAAAAGTTAAAAGATAAACAATCACAAAATTATATATCCCTTTGTTATATCTCAAAGAAAAGATATTGAAATCATCTTAAGAAGATATCTATTGTAGTTAACTGTTATCTTTGTTAAAAGGGAACATTCAATAAGTTAAATTGCTACATAAGAAATGAGAATAATGGCATGATCTTACAACTCATTTGAAGACGTATGGTGTACATATTTTAGAGTCTGATGATATATAGCATTTCTCGGATAAAAAACTAATGGACAAGTGAAAATTGGTAAAATATTTGTAGCAAATATAACATCTACGTATTTATATATATTTTTTCCACCATTTTCTACCATGTTATTTTTACTCCTATCAAGCATGCACACCTTTATATACCATGAATTTAGTTTAGAACAAGGATTTATAGTCCTTCGTATTTGCAAGGCATTGCTATACAAAATAGCTGATAATTTGGTAAGTATAGAAAGTGACGGAACTAATGCAACTTTTTGGTTCTTTTTGTGGCCTTCTGAATTTTATGGAATTGATCAGTTGTAGAGAGCCATGGCAACAAACTACATCTAACATAGACGGTCTCAGACCACCTATCATACAGTCACAAATAATATCAGGAGACCATCACATTCAGGTACTAATGGATAATACTTGCGTGTCATGTGTTATATTTTTAATCTCATTTACAATTGTTTCCTTATAAACAATGTTAGCACAATAACAACAAATAACCCTACAGGAGTGTGATTCGACCCAACTCAAGAACAGTTTTCAAGGTTCTAATTTGGAGTGCAAGAACCCAAGCTTGGAGTTCACATTAGGCAGGCCAGATTGGAATGGCAAAGAACAAGCCTAATTTTGATCGATTCCCATATTGCCTTTTATGCATTTTATATAATGGTGGCAACGTCATCATCTTATATAAAGAAAAAGCCATGCATATAGTTCTACTTAGTTCCCTCTTGGAAGTGTTTTGAGTTCATGAATTTGTTTATATTTTTTGATTTAATTGGTGAGTGTGAGGCGAACAAAGAGATGTTGCTACCATGCTTTATTAAGGAAGCTGAGATGCAGCTGTAAGTGTAGAAGAAGAACAAGGAAGAGGAGGAGGGTAGAAACGAGGGGAAGAAAATACTAAACTTTATTTTAGTAAACTAGTTCTCATTTCCCCCAAAACTTCTCTCTCTTTCATTTTTTCCCCCTTCAACTACC
Source organism: Pterocarpus macrocarpus (assembly GCA_031439585.1). Taxonomy (NCBI): domain Eukaryota; kingdom Viridiplantae; phylum Streptophyta; class Magnoliopsida; order Fabales; family Fabaceae; genus Pterocarpus; species Pterocarpus macrocarpus. Next base: position 19,921,440 of record CM062514.1, read on the forward strand.
GCCTCTTTTCAATTGCTTATGTTAAAACAATAATCATTGCATCGAATTTGGTTTTGAAAAAAAAAAAAAAAAGAATGATAATATTTTGGGATTTCCTTGGGTACCTTGCTTTTACAAGGATATTGACATCTTTTCGTATTTAATGGTTGTGATTTAACTATAAATTTCATAAATCTTAAATATAATTAAAAAATAATTTTAAAATTTTAGTAATCTAAATTAATGGGATATGTGATAAATTCTTAACCACAAATATTAAAAGGTACTAGAATCTTTGAATTTTATGGGGTACCAGAGAAATCACGTCCCTCCTCAAAAATGGAAAAAAGTAGAATATATATGATGTTTAACTCTTAATTATGTTGAAATCAAGTAATCATGATTTAAGGGGGAAAAAACCCCCCATTACGTTGACTTATGCTCAATCAGATTATTTTTCTTATGGGTTTTATCGGGGAAGAATAAAAAACCTTAATCAGCTTATAAAAATTAATTAATCTAGACGAACGTAAAACCACTACATCTCTGGAAAAAAAAAAAAGGTCAATATTCAGCTAAACTAACCTGATACCACAATAATAATAATAATAATAATAATAATAATAATAATTTTTTAAAAAATAAACAACCTGCCAACATCTTTAATTACAAAAACGGATGGTTTTGTACAAATTAAATTAATTAAGAGCTCTGCTAAGTGCAAATATTTTCATAAATTGCAATGTTTCAAGTCCTGTATTGAAAGTAGTATAGACCATTGAAATCATCTATTCACCCATATCTGCAACATCTCATGAAGTTTCCCCGAAGTTGATTAGGGTATTTATTGGATTTTTGTTTTTGATTTTAACTAATAAGATTAATTTTGATATATTGTAAGATATAAAATATTTTACACTATCAATTAATCACATCTTATTATATGTGTGATTTTTTAGATAATTATTATAAAAGCCAAACACTTTGAATAATGACAATATATGATCATGAAATTATCGTATAAAAAATTTTATACTAATAATATATCAAAATTAAATTTTTTAAAAATTAGTTGTGTCATTTTAGGTCAGAAGTTATAATCAAGTAAAGTTTTTTTTTCAAAGAAAAAAAGCGGAAACTCCACAATTTAGATCATTGACATTTAAATAAAGTTTGTCTAAAATTATAAATCACTCCCACTGCAATTAACCTTTTTTGGGTGAGTATTTATTGGATTGAGTTAACTAACAAACTCGAGAGTTGAATTGGGGAAAAAATTGTCAATTTACGCTTGCTGGTCAATTTGCCAATTGGCACTCTCTCAATTCACACAAAACCATGGATTCCACCTTTTTTGTTTTCGTCTTTTGGTCTAGTGGGCCGGGCGTCCCCCATATTAGGCTAAGGCACTTCTGCCTTACGCCATCTGGGCTAGGCCTTGCATCCCATGGATTCTTTTTCTTATAGAAAGAACAAAGAACTTATAGCAAGTGGGAAGCACTTTTTGACAAAAGTTTGAAAACTAAAAATTCCTAATGTTCCACTAAGCAAAATGAGAAGTGGGCTTCCAAGAAATACCAACTAAAGGTGCAAATAATCTATTATTGATATTGCAGTTCTTCATTATAGTCACATCCCTCAATTTTTGTTAAAACTTTTTATTTGCCAACGAACTGGTCAACAAATCCTCGGCTCGTATCGGTCATTTGCTATGATTTACATTTTATTCTTAAATTTTTTTCTGTTGATAAATTATGTATAAATACTTTTGTATATACCTATGAGTATGAACCGAAAGCATACCTAACTTGTAAATTAAAATAAATTGGGTCCATTTGATTTAAGGATAAAAAATAGAAGTTTATTCATAAATTAAGTTTACTAACAAAAAAAAAAATGTCTATAAATTTTTCACCTTATTTTTATCCTAATCTTAACTTTAAAAAAAAAAAAGGTTTTCTACTCATTCTATGCATACATACAATGATTATTCCGTATGGCCTATCCTACTACATGCTTCAGAATACATACAAGGCACTCCTAAAAGATTATTACATAATACTAAAGCAGCAAGTAAAAATATTTCAACCGCTTAACTTATATTTATTCATTTTTATTTTATAAAAATTAAAAAGCAAGGTTTAGGGGTTCATGGAGAAGAAATATGAGTAATATAAAATGTTATGATATAAGACCCAGCACTCTTAACTTCAACAAATATACGGCGTTATTAATTTCACAATCATATGATGAATGGCTGCACTAAAGTCGCAAATACATAGTTATTCACACAAATGCAGCAATAACAACTCATTCCAGAATTACATCATTTTTACCTATAAAAAGTCCAATTTCATGTCTGCTAGAAGTCGTACAATACCCAGCAACAACGTACGCTGACCAAGATTCCGACATAGAATTGGAAACGCAATACATACAACCACGACTTTTATCAACGCTACTGGCAGCTCATAATTACAAACATGACTATAAGCATCCAAAGCAAACCGTGAGTAAAATCCAGGAGTAACACATCGTACCAGTCGACAGAAGAAGCTTGTGCCATTCCAAAACATGCAAATGCAAATGCAACTTACGATTTGTGCATAATCTTATACGCGCAATCAGCACCTAATCTCAATCACGTTGTTTAAGGTTGCGAGTGCCCCAAGCAGCAGAGTAAGTCGAAATTGCAGAGCCAGTCACGCTCAACGAGTGTTTTGCGAATCCGAGGCTCTTTCTAGTTACCAACCACATGGTATAAAAGAATCCAATCCATGCTGGCTCGCATCATTTTCATACCCAGGAAACATTAAAGTGTTAGCCCACATAAAAAAGTGACAATAAAAGAGCAACATTATAAAAAATCCGTAATGGAAAACATAAAGCATAGTCTTAAAATTTTAGTGTGGAAGGGACAAAATCTATTGTCATTTTATAGTTAGATATGCCACAGAAATTCTGCAGTGGCTAGCACTAGCAACTATTTTGACTGGCAAGTGCATAATTATTCTAATAAGGGGCAATTAAACCATTAAATCACCCGTTTCCATTTGAAGTTCTCTAGAAGGTCTTTGTCTAAGATATGTCTAGTGGCAGTACAATTGCATGAAAAAATGTGACATCCAATTTATCATGTATATGCATGTTGTGACCATGAAAAAAAATAAAATAAAATAAGGATTTAATTTAAATGTACAGTAATCACGTATTGCCACATTAGCAAAAGTGTTTGACTCAACCACCTTTTACCTTAAAAGTCTTACAAATACAAGTATTTGATTGGATGACTGTCAGTACAGAGTAATTAAACTCAAAATAAAATATTACTGCCAGTAGATTCAAGTATCTTTCCACACTGAGTAAGACAACAAGCTAGCAGAGTCATTAATCTGATAATGTCAGTCTTCCTATTCCAACAAACAGGTGCGTTTCAATTAAAATTCAGAATCTTAGCTTATATTAAAATCCTAATCACTGATCAGAGTTACATCTTGTTAAAAATATATATGTCTATAGCTCTACTCAAACAATCAAACCAAGATTCTCCTAAAATGCAATAACTGGCAAGTAGAGATAAAAGAATGAGGTCGCCACAGCTTTTTACCTGTAGTAATCATGATAGCCACAATCGCCCAAAATGTAACCGTGGAAATAGCAAATATGGCTACTGACAATGCTCCAATATATATAGCTGTCACACAAGCAAAGAAAAGAGCCAAGCATCCTCCGGCTGCTGCCAAAGAAATGAGCAACGAGACGACAATGGCATTTATAGTTGCAAAGACAAAGAAAAGCATAAATACAAGAAGTCCTGTCAAAGCAACCAGAGTAATTGTCCCAACCTGCAGCAAAGTGGAAGAAAAAATCATAAACATTCGACTCAAAAGACAAATTACAATACTCCATTTTCTTGACCTGATGATTTATACAAAAGATGGAAAACTGTAATGCTTAACAATCTCTTTGTGCACCAGGCAGATACGAAGAGGCATTTTTCTCTGGATAGGATCAATAGGTATAGAAGATAGTTGATGATAACTATTATGATTACAAAAGGAAAAGATTACAAGACATCAAAACTGACACTTAAGCATCCCTATGTTTTAGGTTTTTCCTGTGGTCAAAAGCATGAAAAGGAAATCATCTTCCATTCTTTAAAATTTAGCCATTCTATATTGCATATGGACAAATTTATTGGAAATCCTCTAAAAGAATTCCTCTGAGTGGCTCACTGGCATCTAGATGTTATAACTTTCGAAACTATTTCTTATGTCAACATTGACCACAACTTTCATTTATCAGAAGTATTAGATAACAACTCAGCACCAACAACCGAAAAGAATCTTAAATTTTTTAACAAATAAGATGAACGAATCGAAGACAATGTCATCTTTACTTATATCATAAAATGCCAATCTCCAAACTATGCTGTCTGCAATTCTGACAACCTTCTTAACGGAAACCAAGCATGATAAGTGCTGGATAATCTATTATCACACATATCTACTCTTAGTTTTCATGAGTACATCAAAAGTACAACATCAATATTCAATATAATCATGTCACACTCACAGCTCAGAAGATAGATTTCAAAGTCTGAAACTTGAGAATGAGGGTTTGAGATGCACTGGAAAGGTTTCAAAGTTTGTAGAATTGAAGTGAAAGCATTGAGGTATTAACTGAAGTGGGTTACTGAACCTAGGAAGAACAGAGAATCTCCGAAAATCATTACATAGCTTTATGACTGTAAAATATAGGGCAAGACAAATGAAGATTCAGGCTGCAGAGACTCAAGAACAGAGATCAACAAAGGCCTCTATTTCCCTGGAAAACAAGCAGGAGGATGAGGAAACACAACTGAGAAGATAAAACAGGCAGGAAACTTGCCTCAACCCAACATTCAGGACTTACTCATTCAGGCACCAACAAGTTTGCATATAATGTAAGAAAATTAAAACCCAGTTTTGACTTTGGTCAATCACACACAGATTATCTTAAGAGTAAATTCTCAAATTTGGTCCTTATCAAATTTGTCCTTCAAAACTTCTTTACACCAAGTTGGTTTTTTATAGTATAAAAAAATCTTTATAGGACTAATTTAAGTATTTACTCTTAAATAATAAAACTTGTGGCTCAATTAAGGAGTTATTTAACCCAGGTCTGGGGACCCTTTAAACCCCGAGATAACTGTTCCTCATGTGTTGCCACTGTGACCTGCATAACTTCATCTGTTTTTTTTTCTTTTGATTCAAGTCACATACATGCACAAACGAATTAACTAAGACCAAAAAAATAGTAACAGTCAGAAAAGATTGGAATTCGAACAATAAGATTAACGGAGGCGACAGCAGAACAATCAAATATATGGCTAATTTTTTAGCTGACTAACGTAAACGATTAAGTTAATAATTTGAGTCGTTACATTGCAAATAAGACAAAAGAAATATATATAAAAAAAAGTGAACATGTTATAAAAAAAAAAAAATAAAGCAATGACTAACAGAGTAATCTATTAAACTATTTAAGAAACTACTTTTTTATGCGATATTTTTCTTTTCTCAATCCTTAGCTAGGAACTTACTATTAGTAAATAATAATTTCTACTAATAATTAAAAATTTTAATTAGAGTGTATTGATAATTATTTAATTAAAATATTTTATTTATATAATTATTTAAATAATAAGTGATTATGTTAAAATTTTTTGTTAATGTGATAATATATATTATAAAAAAATTTTTACATTAATGATGTATTCAAATTAAAATCATAATTGAAAGTTAATTAATTGGAAACGAAATTAAGAATTTTAATTTCATTAAAATTTCGTTATAGGAGAAATTCAGAGAGAGAAGGTGAGTTGGGGAATGAATAGTATACTAACAGAGATTACAAGGAGGGGGCGTAGGGGAGTGCCGGCACGTGTCCAGAGGATGATGTCTTGGGCGGTGTTTCTAGAAGCTTCGGAGATGAGGGGGACATTGCGGGAGAGGGTGGTTTTGATCCGGTGCAGCAGGGGTGTAGTGTTACCGGCTTCAGGGAACAGAACTGGGGAAACGATACCCTGAACTACGTCGTACAAGTTCACCTTTCTCTTCTCCTTGTTCTTCTTCTCCGACATCCCCTGTTGTTCTTCTTCTTCTTCTTCTCCGGCGACTTCTACGTACAACACTCCGTTCGGCTTCTCCGCCATGTTGGGTTTCAGTGAGTGAGTGATTGAGTGAGTGATGGGTGTGATGAAGTAGGAATTGGAATGAATCTGAGTGAGGAAAACTTCAAAGTAGGATCCGATTAGCTGCGTCCCTCGTTTTACGCGCGAGACTCGTGACTCTTTTTTTTAATTATTATTATTATTTTTTTTTTTTTGGGTCACCATCCCCATTCGTCTATTACTATCTATTTAAAAAATTCTAAATAATCAGAATAATTTGCCAAAGTTATGTGATAATTTTTAAATAAATAGGTGAATTTTGTCATTTGCATTTTACACAACTACCATTATAATTTATGTTAAAAAATTTGGTTGTATAACAATATTGTTTTCCATTAGAAAAAATATTAAAAAGACAGAATTTTTTTGTTAGAATTTAATTACTAAAATATTGTAGTATTATGTTAACCTACCATTTTATACCATCGATTATCACCATAATATCTATAAAAAACTTTCCTACCATATTTTACATAAATTATCTAAATTTTTTATTAAATCACCCCTAATAATATATATATATATATATATATATATATATATATATATATATATATATGATAAATTCTATATTCAAATATCATTATCATGAATATATCAAAAACACGGTTGAGAGAAGGTTCGTTCAATCTAATATCAAAATATGTAATATTTATAAAAATATTTATAAATCTCTTATCAATAAAAAAAATATAAAAATTAAACTCAAATTATAATAATAAATTAAAAAAATTAATTAAATAAGCTAACCCTACTGTCAAATTCTCGTTATATCTTTCGCCCCATGTAACTTTGTTTATTATTATTATTATTATTTATTAGTGATGTTTAATGTGAAAGCGACACGTCAGAGGGACAGGAGCGCGTGGGCACGTGATGACAGCTTCATGGGCCACGTAGGTGCTGTTATGGTTGCGTGGCGATTTATCTTGTACAAGTGTGCTTCTTTTGTTCGACCAAAAACAACAATGCAGCGTGATTCTTGAGCCATGAGTCAAGTCAAGGTTCAAAATTTTACATTATTTTATCGACAAAGTATAAATAATGAGTTTATTTTGTTATGCATGGAGCCCATGCCGAATTTAAGCTTTCTTTTTTTAATATATGTTCTCAAAGTAGCTTAATTATTTGAGAAGTTGATTGGCTTGATGACACAGGTACACTAAATAAATAATAGTATAAGGGCGTGTTTGGATTAATAGTAAAAATAAAATTATTTCAATAGTAATGATAAGTATAATTGATTTTATTGACAATCAACTATGATAAAATTAATTTATGTGTAGACGCTGTAAATGAAAAGTGATTTAAGATAGTGTATTTTATTTGAGTTATATTAAAAAAATATTTTTATATAGAAAATTTCTAAAAATGATATGAACTAATTTGTATATATTATATAATATCCAATCTTTAAGGTTAATTTGATGAAAGTGTTATAACTTTAAAATAATCAAAATGCTCAAAAATATTTTTTAAATGTAATATAAATAAAATATATAAAAATAGAAATATATTTTATTTATAGATGAAATCTTATGTGTAAAATTTTTAAAAGTAAGAAATGATTTAATTTAACAAATTTTATGTTTATGGGATTTAAATTTTGAAATTCTATCAGATTTGATAAAATTTAGCAGGGGTTCATTTTTTGTTTAAATTTTTTTAAAAAATTTACCCTTTTTTAATAATAAAAATATAAATATAAAATAACAAAGTCAAATCAAATCAAAGGAAAATACATTTTAGTCCGAAAAATATTCCTATAAATCTTTCCCCTTGAATTCTGTAAATAATAGAGTAAACATCCAATCAAATTGCATCGCATCAATTCGTATTATTGCGTGCAGAAGGTTTTCGAGCTAAATAAGACTGCTCTCTTTATTTTAATTGATTCTAAATATAATAATTAATTGTTTAAATCAATTCAAATCTCATTTGAACTTTACATCAATAAAAAAAAAAAAATCTCATTTGAACTTCTTCCTGGTAATTCATTCCATATTATAAATTTTTTTTTCCTTTTTTACTGCTAGGCTCTTTGATAATAATTGATTGGGTTGTATTTCTAAGTTTATTATTTATTTTCAGGTATACATACTAAGAAATTAAAAAAAGAAAAAAGAAAATTTTAATTCCGCAACACTAACTGGCATACCCTCCTCAATCATCATTCATTACAAAAAAAAAAAAAAAAAAAAACCTCCTCAATCATCATCATCATCACCCTTGCCGCACCCAAAGGATTTTCTTCTTCCTTTCATACCTAAACTTTCTTTTCCTTCTCACTTTGTTCTAATACGCTGGGTAATATTTCTTCCCTTTGGTTAATTTTAGATTTATTGTTTGTTCATGCTTCTTAAAGGTGATTGCATTGGTTGCCTTTGTAGTTGTAGTGTTAATTTTAGAAAGATGATTCTTGGTAATGGTAATTTCAAATAAAACTTTAAATTAGTTCTTGAAATTGTAAACATTAATCAAAATAGTCCCTTACATTTAAAAATTATCATTTTAATACTTGATATTGTAATTTGTTAATCGATTTTAGTCTTCACCTTAATATATTAGGGTCTAATTTGACTGTTTTGATTACAATATCATATACTAATTTAAATACAATGTTAAAGACTAATTTGAGTTGGGAGAATAAAATGTTAACGGCTAATTTTACTAGAACAAAAATCATGGAGTAAAATGATAATTTTTAAATATTAGAGGGACTAACTTGATCAACGCTTATAGTTTTAGTACGAATTTGAGAGTTTGCTTTTGTAAATTCTATACTTGTACATTTCTTCTGTCTATTATGAATTTTGTAAATTGAGTCTCCTTATTATCTTGCATTTGCATGCTCATATAATTTCGTTTTGCCCTTTTTAAGGAGGAGATTAGTGTCTTCCTCACATCACTCTGTTAGGTTCATTAGACATGGCACAAGGGGCTGGCATGTTCGCGGTTCATCAAACAATAGGCTGTGTTTTGTGCTGCAAATGTAGAATTCTAATGCAACCAAATGCTGCTAATATGTGTGCAAAGTGTTTGGTTGTGTCAGAAAATATCACGAGAGGACTATGGAAGCATCTAAGGCTATACCATTGCCCCAACTGTGATAGCTACTTGCAGCAACCTGCAAGTTGGGTCAATCTACAATTAGAATCATAAGAGCTCCTAAAGTTTTGCTTGAAAAAACTGCAGAAGAATTTATGTTCCAATAAAGTGAGGATGGTGCATGCTGAGTTCATTTGGACTGAACCACACTCCAAGAGGATGAAAGTCAAGGTCAAAGTACAGAAGGAGGTTCTGAATGGAGTAATTGTTGAACAGTTCTATGTCGTGGAGTATGTTCAACTAGAACGTATGTGTGAATCTTGTTCTAGGATCCAGTCTAACCCTGATCAGTGAATATCTGCTGCAAAACTCTAGCAGCATGTTCCTCATCCGGGTACTTTCTTTTAATTGGAGCACCTAATTCAAGAGCATGGTGCTGCTGCAAATGCTAAGAATAGAAAGGATTGATCAAGGTATTGGCTTCTTTTTCTCCAGACGAAATCATGGTGTCGAATTTGCGGATTTTGTAGGGAAAGTTGCTCAGGTAAGGAGCCGCCACGATGAGCAACTTGTTTGTCATGATCCAAAGAGTAATAACTACAACTGCAGATATACATTTTCTGTTGAAATCTACCCCATTTGGTGCGTGGATTTGATTTGCCTGCCTCCTAACGTTGCAGCCAGTTTACGAAACCTTGGTCCTCTAGTTATTTGCACTGGAGTTACAAACAGCATTGCTTTACTTGATTACAAACAGCATTGCTTTACTTGATCCATTTAACTTGAGGCACTGTTCCTCAGTTGGTGATCATTATTGGAGGGCACCCTTTAGGTCTCTACATATTAGCAGGCGGCTAGTGGAATATATTGTGTTAGATGTGGCTGTTTCTTCTGAGGTTAACACTGATGGCACAAAATATGTTTTAGCAGATGCTCAAGTGGCTCATGTGTCAGATTTTGGAAAGAATGACACAATGTTTTGTATCAGGACTCATCTGGGCCATGTTTTAAATCCTGGTGATTATGCTTTTGGTTATGATTTACATGGGGCCAACAATAATGACATTGAATTGGACAAGTACAGGGGACTTGTCCTTCCTGATGCAATTTTAATAAAGAAGAGATTGGAAGAGAATCGCCATGATAAGGGTAAGGTTGAGCAAGATAAGAAGAATTCAGAATATGAACAATTCTTGAAAGATCTAGAAGAAAACCCTGGTCTGAGGTTCGACATATCGTTTTACCGAAATAGAGAATACCAGCCATCAGTGACTGGTGGTGAAGAGGTACCTTCTCTTCCATTGGAAGAGTTGTTGGCTGATCTTGATCTCAGTGAGGAGGAAGATGAGAATGATAGTATGATGGAATAAATCTATTCTGATTAGAAATTTTATGTAATCTTGGTTTTGTTATATGGTTATGTCAAGGATGATTTCATATTGATTTTGTGTTCATTTGCTATCTTGGATGATGTTTAGGGTGATATCTCAATTCTCATTAAATCCAAGACGATGTCATCTTTACTCATAAGTAGGTGTTTTGTAGAAATTATTAGGTCATTTATTTGTCTAAGCAAAGTTAACAAAAATTCAGTTTCAGTTTTCACTGGAATTGGAAGTTATGTGAGTACTGCAAGGTTATGAAGCTAGAAGAGGAGGATTTCTTTTCAAGAGTTGGGCTTAGAAGTTTACTAGAATCTCTATATTAAGTTGTTTTTACTTCAAGTGAAATTCTCATGCAAAGAAAGAGAGCAATAACTGAAAACAGGGAGAAGCTTCAAGCATCAAGCTTCAATTTGTCTATTTGCAGACTCAGTGTGTTAAATCCTTTAATTTTTACTTTTAGCATCAAGCTTCAAGCAATAACATATTTTTGCAGAATGGCTGAAGCACTAAGTGCATATATTGAGAAAGATCGCCCATTTTTAGGCATTTGTCTATATTGGCCACATACTAATATAACATATCTATATTGGCATCATACGATAGAATGTTAGAAAAGAGGATTTTCACATGTTGATATAAGTAACCATGACCACCTCCAAGATGATGGATGCAAAATGTCCAAGGTTACTTGAGCATATATCAAATTTATTGACAAATAAAAAATTTAGTTACTTTCACTCTCCCCTAACTAAAGGAACTAAATACCAATCCAAAAAGATGAGTTTATTGTCTATATGATTAGAACTGATTTAGAACATAAACAAAAGCACAGAGAACATACTGGAAGAGCAATAATTACAGTAAATGAAAAACATGGTTTATATGACAAGCACAGAAGCTCCAATATTGTCCTCCCAGAGCTCTTATACAACAAGAAACATAAAAAGCAAAATACTAATGCAAGGAGTCCTAAGAGAAAACTGAAGAAGGAAGCAAAAGGAAATCCAACAAGTATAGTGATCAATCTGGCAGTCATGGTCCCTTGCATGCATGTCTTACTGTACAAGAATATAACAATAAAGCAGACAACTCAAGGCCAGTTCTATTCCAAATAGCCCCCCTCAAAGTTTCAATGTCAAATCTGGTGTTGAGTTCTCTATGTCTACTGGTGGATTCACCTCATTGAAACTCAAGTTTGAACTTCCAGTCAGTATGAATTTCTGATGATTATTATCACCTACATCTGCGACCTGACGAAAACTACCAGGCCACATCAGTCCTAACTCATCATCCTCCAAGAATACTGGAAGACCAACATATCCTTGCTCAAATCTTGCATTACTTTTCATCTCAGGAGGCCTCATTGTTGGTGAGAAACCATGGTGCACTGAAGAATGTGCCTTGACTCCTAAGGACCTGAAAGAACCATGCAGAGGAAGAGATGCTAGACTGGCATACCTCTCAGAGAAAAATCCCATTCTCATAGCCCTTTTTGCTAATGTTCTTTCCCTCTTGTGAGCATTCTGGTGTCCACCAAGAGCCTGCGAGCTGAAAAACTTGCGCTGACAGTAGTTGCAAGAGAATACTCGCGGAACGGTTGCTGCTGTGGTTTGAGAGGCAGGTTCATTGCTGCTCTCACTAGTGCTTGAGAATGAGAATCCTACTGAATCTCTTGCCCCTAACTCATTATTCTTGAAGTTGAGAGTTAAGTCAAGTGAAATAGCATCTGAATTAGGATGAATCGTTGTAGGATTCGTGATGATGGAAGAGTTAGTGAGGCTGTCACTAAAAGGACCTACAGAGGTTTCTTGAATAGATACACTGGATGCAACCTGGCTGCTAATTTCAGATTCATATTCTGCAGAGGCCTCTAATTCGAGATCAATGTTTCGTTTCATGATTTAGCTGTGCTTAAGTTGGAAAATAATTAACAAAATAGATGCAGCAATCAACCGTCAGAGTCCTCAGAATAAGACATGTTTCTGAGCTAGCAGGGAAAGACTTATTTTATCCTGCATTGTGGCAAGCAATGAAAATCCATTACTTCATTTTTAGCAAGCATCAAAACAAGAAATTCTTGAGTCAATTATTTATATTGGTATTTGATACTGTGAAAGATTACTATTTACTAGACACAGACAACCTCCTCTGTGGAAGCCAATTAAACTTGGCATACATACACATCATGCACCATGACATGTGATTTAAGTGCCTTGAAAATGCTGGGATGATTGTAATTTTAGGCAAAATAGGTCCTACATAAGTACAAACTCAGTACCAATAAATGGGTTGCATAGCAGTGGCCACAATCCCATATAAAAAAAAACCAATAAAACCAATTTCTTTTCTTGTGTCTTTGCAGTTTTTCCCCCAACACTATTGACATAGTACTCGGTATCAAAGTTTAATGGTCTAATATTTCACTTGATTATTTTCAAAACGAAATTCAACTATACTAGGTTGTCGATGCAGAAAGGGATTGTTAGTGCATCACAAATTAATTACATGTATCATAAGCAAGGCTTCAGGATCTTCTGTTTCCGGGAACACCATCCTTAAACTTATTATGCCTTTTCAGACTTGTCAAAGAAAGATTCAGCAATCGAAGAAAGTTGAATATGGAACATTCAAAACCATCTATTTTGCAAATGTATGATTGAATTCAAGGTTGAACTAGATATGGAAGCCGATTCAGATCGGAGAATACAGATGAACACCTTCAGTAAGGAACTATTTCTGACTGAATCTTGAGCCTTGGCCTATGGTTGTTATCTAGCCTAGTCGCTCGCAAGTATGTGACAAAGTGGAATAAATTAGCAGGAAGCATGCCATGAAAAACTAGTTAGCCAATACATAATGTTTTCAGATTTCTCCATGACCTGAATATTATCAATAATCCAGAAAATCATATTCCTATAATTGTGTAGTCTAATTAGTAACCTACTAGCATCTGATATCAAATCAATATGAAATCACACATAGAGAATATTTCTGATTTTATATTTCAAAGAACTGAATAACTTAGAAGATTAGACACCATGTCCATATTTAAATATACTTCAATCCCTTAATGTGTGTGTGTGTGTGTGTGTGAGAGAGAGAGAGAGAGAGAGAGAAAGAGAGAGCAGCAGCCAGGTTAAACTTGAATTCTATCAGTTTGTAAGTGCAAGGCAAGGTTGAGAGACAATAAGAGGCAAAGTGACCACCATGTCACCACACAAGACATAGAAACATTAATATAGAGAACTAACATCAACATATCCAAAACAAAGAATTGCATGCAGATGCTTGTTTCATCTTCATCCTTGCCAATTCTAGGACTAACTCTTTGTCGATTTTTATTCTATATGAACAAACACATAGTCCTACGACCAAGAAAGGCTTACTTGGTAGAGTTAAGAGAGGAAAAACTTCGTTGGAACTTGGTGAGAGAGGAAGAGTTTGTTGGCAAGGCCAAACGGGGTCACTTAAAGGATGTTGGAAGTTTCAAGGAAGAAGTTACAAACCACTTTCTTCGTTGAGTGATTTTAACCAATGTAAAAGCCAAGAAAGACTTAAGACAAGGAAAACTAAAACAAGACAACCAGTAGTTTCAGTACACAGATGACGGTAAAAGAGTATTGCATACCTTCCCAAGTTTCAAGATCAAGTGAAAGTATCTTGCTTCTGAAATCACCTATAAACTGCTTTGGAATTGGAGACATCTATTTCCAGTGTAGCTTTTTCTTGCTATGACTGATCATGAGAAAACAAAAACATGTCCTTGGGTTTTCTATGTTTCTGAAGCACTTGTATAGGTTAAGGCGAGAACTTAGGTGTTTTTTTAATTAAGAAATATAAGTACTTAACTGACAAAGAATAAAAATTAGAAGAGTAGTAAATGGGGAGAGCGAGACAGAGAGATGGTGGGTATTGATGTTTAAATATGGTAAAGCAAAGGTAAGAAAGGAGTGGAGGGTTAGGGAACGGAGAAGGCAGAGGAGAGAAAAAGGAGTTGGTGGGATATATAAAAAGTGTTGTTTGTAACACTTTTTATTATATCTTTTAAAAGTATCTTGAAGTATTTTTTAAATATTGATTTAAAAAAAAAGGTCAGAAGTCACTCTAAATCAATCAATGTTTACAAGATATTTCAGCATATTTATTGAAAAATGTCCCAAAAAAATTGTCCAAATAACATTTCTAAAAAAAAGAAAGAAAGAACGACAGTGAAAGGATATGATTAGATATGCTACATTATTTTTAATATCATAGGTAGTGTACCTCATTATAATTTTTTCTTTTTTGAAATTTTGGGCATTTTCGTGGAAGCCAACAAGTAGCAACTGCTTTCCCTACAAACAAAAGTGTCAAACTTCAAAGTTCAAACTAACAACTGGGTTGATCGTACATAGTATGAGAAAGAACCAAAAACAAGCCAAAAACAGTGGAGCCATTATTCCCTCCAAAGATTCTCTCTAGCCTCCTCTCTTTCTTTCTCCCTCTCTCTCTCTCCCTATCCCCCACTTCAAAAGTGTTTTCAGATAACTCCACAGTGCCTGGGGTCAGCATTCATAGTTTCATATTTGGTTCCATACTATACCACGTCTTACTCTATTGATCTTATTCAGACCACAACATATATATTATTCATTCCATATGCTGTGCTATAACATCATTTGTTCCTTAGCAACTCCATTCACTATAAATAATAGACCCGATTTCGATCATTCCCAACAACCGCTTTATATTTATGAACTTTTTGACCCATTTTTCTCTCTTGTTTTCTTTTTCCATCCTAATAATAATCCTTGCTAGTTGTTCCCCCTTAGATAGCAATTAAATCATGTACTCATTAATCTCTTCAAGCAAAGCACGGTTTAATTAGCCACTCTTGATTTGAATAATTTTACAATGCAAGGCTCTATTAGAACAAAAGTTGAACACACAGTCAAATTGTTCCTCTAGGGACCATACTAAAAATAACTGCTAAAGTTGAATTTGAACATGTACGATTCTCTATTTCAAGGAAAAGGATAACAATTTGATCCATTACATATGATAGGATATAGGGAGCTATGTGGGCACAATCAACCCATCAAAGGAAAGAGATTGGAGGGGTTTCAATGGCCTTGTTTGAATCTTCATGATTAACTATAACATTTTTAAGAAGATAATGGGATGGTCCATTATTCCACGCACGAAATTATAGAAGCATCATGGCCATAGGTCCAATATTTGCTCTTTTCAACATGGAAGCGCCCTCTTTTCTTTCCTTTGATCTTTAATTTCAGCCACGGGAATCGTTATCCCATTGAGAAGGAACATATGGGTCTGAGCCTCCGAGGGTCTCACCTCATGGTCAGCTATCTAACAATATTTTACATTTTTAAACAAAGGGAAAGCTGCTTCAGTTATTTAATGCCACTCCTGCCCCGAATATGATTGAAATAATTAACAATATTTCCTACACATGCAATTGTCTAAGCATATCTTATGGATGATCATTATGTGGGTATTGGCAAGGATGATATAATGGGTAAGTAAGCTTGAATTCAACGTTAAGGCCTTAAAGGGGTCTTTGGCTTCAATTTACAAAAACAAAGCATTTGTGAAGAGAAAGAAACAATCTTCGTAGCTCCTATGCGAGATTATAAATCTAACATCCAATATTTATGTTTACTGACAATAGTACTGGTCTACCAATTTTGTTCAATACACACTCACTTATTTTTGTAATCCACTAACTTTGTTGTGATTTATGAATATATTTAAATATAAAGTGTTAGATTTATACTTATACAAAAAAAAAAAAAAGTATTTTAAGAATTACCTTAGTATTTGGCTTTATATTTATACAGGATTAATTTTGATATATTATCCATATAAATTTTTTTTATATTATTATCTAATTAGATACTACTATATATAAGACTTTTAGAGCAATGAGTGTACGAATTAAATATTTTTATTAATGTGATAATATGATTGAATATTTGTATAAAATATTTTAATATTAATAATATATTAAAATTAAATTCTATTTGTATTTATACAAAAAAAATTTCTATTACTTTAAAAATCAGCCTCATATGTGGAAAGTTTTTTTTTAAAAAAAAAATTTGTAAAACCAAAAGAAAATTATGTGGCTGCACGACTATTGACATGAATTTAAATTATTTGCCAATCATATACTGAAAATTGGTAAATGGAAACATCATTATGAAAGCAAAATAAAATAAAAATTTCATTTTAATACATTGTCAATATTTTTTTATATTAATATCCAATCATTTATTAATATATTAACAAAAATATTTAATTTAATTATAATTATCTAAAAAAATTTATAAATAAAAATATCTAATTAGATAATAATATAAAAAATTATATTAATAATATATTAAATTTAATCCCATAAAATATAAGCTCTATTTTTCAAAAGTTTTTTTTGAGGGTCCTGAAAAGTACATATTTCTGGACAGGCACTGTATAGATCTACATGGGCCGCTGCGATTGGAGCATCATATGGATAATGGATCCAACATTTGGATCTATTGTACGGTAACATCACAATGGTACTATTATGCAATAAAAATATAAAAACAATCAAATGAATGTTACAGAAGAATATGCCTCATTGCCGTACACAAACTTTTTTTTTTTCAAAAAAAATGGAGTTTCTGTGAATACGTGTTTCTAGGAAAGGTCTTAAAGTTTAAAATAGTATATCTTACTCACTTTTAAATAATGAAATATTTATTAACTTTTTAATATAATAAATGTTTATATATTTTATTTAATAAATTTTATTTTTAATTTTTAAGTCTATATTTCTTAGTCACACATTAAGAAACTATTTACTAAAATAATGCAAAAGAATTTAAGTGTATCTTGTGGGCATTGAATTATAATTATTTATTTTCTAGTAAATATATATAAACACAACCATGCCTTCGCTCACTTCTATGTTTAGTCAATGTCAAGGAAGAACATTGACATTAGTTTTAGTATTTTTAAGATTCTGTCAAAATTTGTTAATCAGTTATGCTATGCCAAAGAGGTCGTACAATTTTAAATTATTACATCGAGCATTGTTTTTAACATTACATTAACATTAACATTTAGGGAATGTTTTTCATGCCATATTGGTATGATAAGATAAGGTAATATAATATATTATAATCTTATTTTTTATTTGATGCAATCAACGTATTGTATAAGTTTATCCATCAAACCTTTCTTATATATTATAATAATGAATAACTTAATATCACCTAGAAAGATCGTATTAAACCTAATTAGTTTTTAATATATAAGGATTTTTTACTTTTTTATTTTTTAATATATTTTATGAACAAAAAATTAATTATTAAATAAATAATAAAAAATAATAATATTTAATAATAAATAAATATTTTTTAAAAAATAATTATAAAATAACTATTCAAACTAAAATAAAAATATAAGAATAAAAATTTATTATTAAAATATATAAATAATAATATTTAATATAAATTTAATTATATATAATAAAAAATACAACCAAATATAAGAATGTGATACTAAGCTTGCTTAAATTTTACTGTATAAAAACTTCATTTTTATTTCACTCACTCTCTCTCTCTCTCATATTTTTTATATTTATGAAAAAATATTATAAATAATTAAATAAATAATTTTTAATATAAAATTATTTTTATATATAATAAAAAATAGATAAAATAATTATAATAACTATTTAAATAATTATATTAATTTTTAATTTTTAATTTAATATTTATTTAAAAATTATATTTATTATAATCTCTTTTTTTATTATATTTTATAAATATAATATCTTATACAGTGACATACTAAATACTGTATAATATTAAATTTTTATCAAACATTATATAATTAGATCTTATACTATCAACCCTTATCTTATCTAATCTTATACTATTAGACATATCAAACGGGCTTTACTGATTATGTGTTATGCACTTAACACATCTTTGCCAGCAAGCACGTACAGCAACATGTGGATTAGTTAAGGTTGAATCAATCTTCCTGTGGATGAAGAGTGGCTTTTAACAAATTAGTGATCAGTTACTCACCCAAAAAATAAAATAAAATAGTCATCTCATCTGTTACTTTAAGGTTGTCACTGTAAGATTCCACTCCTTCAAGCTGAAAAAAAAAATTTTAAAAAAAAGAATGGTATTTTAACACACACACTCACACATAACTCTCCCTGCTTCTTGTGATGTTCATCCACGCAAGAATATTTTAATAAAACCCAAAGTGCCATTCTCAACACTAAAAGCATGTTTGAGAAAAATTATTTTAGGAGGAATAATAATTGCTTTATTTTTAAAAAAAATGTTTCAAAGAAAATTTATTATAAATTATTTAAAATTTAAAATAAATCAAACCATAACTAATATAACTTATAGAATGCCATCTGAATCTGGTGCCCAAGCTTCAGATATAGAGAAAACTTAGCAGTAACTGTACTTAGTGTTAGGATAATGGTTCATTAATTGCAATCTTTAAAGTACCAACCAGTGCATTGGCCAAAGAACAATAATAGTTAGAATTGGAAGGAAACTCAGCAATATCATGAATGGAGAAAGAATATTGGAGAACCACTTGTCCAAAGGGCTGACAAGGCAGGGTTTATAAAGAACTATACCTATCTTACAAAAAGTGCTTTATGAAGAATATATCTTGGCGCAATTGGATCTTGCATCATGCTTTTGGGGTGAACCAGCCAAAGTTAAACACAATATTTTAATGAGCATTAGAAGTTTAAGCACATGTTCAAAGCAGATTAGTCTTTTAACACCCACAAAGATAGAGAAAGTAGCACAGGCTAGTGGAGAAAAGGCCTATGCTTCTCAAATCAAAGCAAGTTTTCTTTAGACTTTTGCACTTGAAAAGAACACCTAGCTAAGCTAGGCCGGGCAATAACCTACTTAGTAGCCCATTAATGCCTAAGCACATGTCTAAAGCATATTAGTAATTTTCTCAAGTAGATCAGAGTGGCGACCAAGAGCAAATACCAAAATAATCATTACCAATGTAACCTTGCCACGCTTACTTGATCTTATTCCAATCAAAATTTGTCAGGTAAAAAAACATAGTAAGAAAGAAATAAACAATAAAATATAACAGTACTTTTTCTAAGGAAACTAACAGAAGTATTAAGACACCGCCAAAGCCAACACAGTTAATTGAATCATGTCTATCTGATATATCAACAATGGATTCTCCTATGTAAATGTTCCGATCTCAACCTAAAGGGTGATGACACATGATGATGAAGAGCTAACAAGAGAGGGGAAAAGAGCTCTCCCAAAGAGGAAGAGGTATGATTTATGCTAGAAGTAGAAAAAGTGGGAGGTTTAGTATATTGGTTGAGAAGAAGCTGTTCAACCCCTTCCCCTTCCATGGAATTTATATGGGATAAGAGTGATACCTGCTATTAATATGAGGATGAGTTGGAGCCAGCTAATAGGAAATTCAGACAGATCATAAGCCCCCAACCTCAAACTCCGAAGAGGTTAAAATATGTCTTAGATTGAGTGAGAAAAGTCAGAGAGCAGAAAATCGAATAGATCATAAGCCCCAAGCCTCAAGCTTTAAAAGAGCAAAGGAACTAAGAAATATCATAAATCGAGTTAAAAAAATCAGGAACCGAAAAATCGAATGAATCACAATCCATAAACCTTCCTGATCTGAGCCTGTAACGATAAAAGGTCATAAAGTGAGAAGGACTTATCCGATTGTATGATTAGTCCAGTAAAAATATCACATAATCAATATATATATATCATTGATTATTTTTTTTTATAAATTGTAGATTAAACCCCACTTCATAATCAATGATAAAAATTTATATCTGAAGTCCTATGAAATTTTCATATGTGAATTAATTCCCTAATATATTTCATAAATGGCACGTGACCAAGTGACATTGTACCTTTTGGTCATGGCAGTTAGAGACAAGTCCCTCTTTCCATCGTTTATTGTAGTTCCCAAAACGCTGCTCGTCACCACCTTAATTAGCCTCCATGTGTAACTATGGTTTCATTCTGGTCCCCCACCACACACCCAGTTGGTATATTTTATTATATATTATATATAGTCTAAACGCAAAGCATATTCAGCATTAGTATTGTAGTGCACAAGATACACATAATAACTCTAGTGATAATTACACTCTCAGCTGACATAATATAAAGTAAATTCTTCCACTTGTTCGGTGACTTTTTAATATATATTCTCATGCTTCCTCACTTTACAATTGTTTACTATAAACATGTAACTAGTGCTGATTAGTTAGAGGCCACCAAAGACAAGAATTAGTCCCATACGCTCAATTTTTGATAAATTTATAATAGCCTTTCCCTATATTCAAATTACTGTCAAACACATGTTCTTGATTCCAATTAATTGGAGAACTTGCCTAGTAAGCTTCTATAATCTTCAACTGATTTTGCCAAAGTGAACCTACTTAACTATCAGAATTACATTTTAGATACCACATCAATATTGGTCAGACACCAGTGATATCTGAGGAGAGGGAGGAGATAGAACCTGTTGGAGTTGATGGACAAGTAAACGTATTGGTAATGAAAGGATTTATAAAAATAAACTGAACAATTTTTAGATGTTATCATAAAAATTTTCACATGTTATCATTTAACATTCATCAATTCAACTTTATGCGTCATATTTGTCTTCTGCTTTAACAATATTTTTGATGTAATAGTTAAGATGTTAGATATTAAATGGTTAACTAAAATGGTCGATCAAGTATGACTGACATGTGGCTATACATCAGCTGAAAACGGTGGCACCTTTTTTTTTTTAATTTTTTTAACCTCATACCTCCAAAGATTGTAGCAGAAATATAATGCATAACTTAGACTAGTTGTGCAATGAAAATGCGTCCCTTTTTTTTTTCTTTTTCAAAGATTCTGTTATTTGAACACTTCTTTATGCATATTTTGGGGATGTTGCCAAATGTCACTTATATAGTGTAAAAAATACTTATTTATCTTTTTATTTATTTCTTACCCCCACTCACAGTGTTCTTAAAAGTGTGTAATATTATTTATACAGCTATGTCATATGGCATAAAGAAAACTGATACAAAATTTGACGAATGGATATAATGCAATATGACTGGATGTTCAGTGAGATCAGATTGGCGAAAATCTTGTGGGTAAAAGTGTGAGAACGTGAACCGCCTTATTCGTCACAATTTTCGTTTGATGTTTTTTTTTTTTTTTTGTACTAACAAGCATTTTTCTTATATATAAAAAATGTGCTTTTTCTTTTTTAATACCTTCAAAATAAGAATTTGCTAATTAATGTGTTTGAAGCAGTGACTAAGTAACAATAGAAAACAGAAAAAAAAAAAAAAACAATGTTTAACGCATTGAAAACTTATATATATATATATATATATATATATATATATATATATATATATATATATATATTAAGAAATTGATATATATATATATTAAGAAATTGAAAATAATTAATAAAGGTTATTAAACTAACACTACACTATGTTTAATTTTTAGTAACATTTATTAACAAAAAGTGTTTTAGAACTCTTTAGCAACATTTTTGAGTGTAGTATATAAACTATATATGTTACTAAAGAGTTTTACTAACGCTTTTATATAATTTAGTACCATAACTAAATCTCAATTATATTATAGTATAAAAAGCATCATGTACCCAAAAAAAAACTACAAATTATCAATATTCTAAAATGGTTATCATGATATCACTGTCAAATATCATATTGAATACTTCTTAAATAGTTTTGGATATTTTGAAACTATATTTTCTAAATTATTCTTTTAAATTTTTATCCTAATATACTAGCATGAGATTGCCATATTATGAGATCAAAATATAAAAGCAAAATATTGAAAAATCAATATAAATAGTAGTGGGTAGTATTATATCAAAATTTATGTCATTCTCTCTTATAATATGATACTCTTATGTTAATACCTGATTGATTTATATTTGTGCCAATATTACATTAGTCTTGGAATATTAAAAAGTAATTAATTCTTCCTTTATTTAATAATTAGAAGAAAAACATTTAGAGAGATTTGTTAGGAGGATAAATTTATCTGCATGTCAAAGTTTTGTCTAGAGGCCATATTCATTCCACGTTAATATCTTAAAGTCGATTCCATATCATGCTGATGATCTCTTTTATTTTCCTTTCATCATTATCCTTGGTCTCTAGTGGCTATATAGTCCAATTTAATTTTAAATAAAATAAAATAAATCTCGGGGTGAACCAACGATTAAAAGGTCAAGTTGCAGCTGAGTCAAACGAAGGATCCAAAGGATTATATTATTAGTAGAGAAAGAAAGACTGTTGTGTTTGTTTTTGTTTTGTGGTTTTTGTTGTCTTTTGTGGTGATTTTTGTTTTTTTTTTTTTGGGGGGGGGGGGGGGGGGAGCAGTATGAAAATCACCGTGATTGCACTTATAGAACATCGGAGCTCCCTTTGTCAGGTAAGTGCTAAGTACCAAGAAGAACTATAGTTTAGAATCGATTTGAGACTTCTAAAATATAAGATCCCTAATATGTAATTTTAACTATTGATAAAATATTTAAAAATAAATTAATAACCTTAAACTTTGCTCTCTTTTTTTTTCCCTCTCTCTCTCTCATTGCTTCCCTCGATCACTGGAAGTCCGGCATTGACTTTTTTTTTGGGGGGTCAACAGAATTGACAACATTCAATATGTCCAACACAGAAACATAGACACTTATTGCTGTATATTTCCAAAAATTACTTTTAACAAACTCATGGTTAATCACTTAACTGCAACAATTTTCACAGACATATTAATTGAAAAAAAAAAAATTGGATGTACGGTAATTATCGGCATTTGTATTTTCTGGACAAGTTGAACTAGAAGCCCATTTGAGATTTTTCTGTTTTTGGTCAGACCCATTTGAGATGTTTGAATGCGGTCATTAGTTTCATGAGGTAAAGTACTCCTAGCTAAGCCCACTAATCGACCAAAAATAAAGACAAGCCCACTAATCATATTTATATGAGCCCGACGTTCAAATTTAACGGTCCACAAAAATCACAATCAACCTTGGACGTTATGCCAAGCTCTGCAAAGCATAATCCAAATGCCAGCATGGAAAGCACTGCAACAATTTCCTATCGTCTTTTTCTTTGGGGGGTCAATAATTTCGTTTTTTGTTTTTTTGATCCGGGGTCAATAATTTTTTTGTTGGTTGTAAGCTATAAATCATGAATATAGATACAATATGACATAGATATAAAAATATGATAATGTTTACAAATGATAGGACACAATTAGGCTATAATATAATATATAAAATTAGTAAAAAATTAACATAGAAACATAAATATTAAATTAAAATAGAGAAATAATAGTTTAAATGTTAGTATAAATTCTTGTAAATATATTAAAATATAGCTATTTTATTGGTTATTTTACAATTATTATTTATATATAGGTATAAAAATATAAAAAATAAAATAAAAAATTTTAAAATATAACTAGAAATATCTAAAAGTATAGGTATTTGTTAAGTGTCCAACAAGATAGTATCATGTATAAATACCATAACTATTTTGAAGTATCTATACTCCATAGGGCGTGAGAGTCAATAATTTCTTTTTCTTTCTTTCTTTTTTTTGGGTCAGGGGTCAATAATTTCTGATAGACTTTAGTTTCGCTGCAACCACAACAATTTGGTTGGGGTTAAAAAAAATTACGACCAACAACATTGGGTTTTCATTGGGAACAAAAATCACAGGGCCCACGACAATTAGGGTAACTTGTTCGTTAAACAATATTTTGTCTAACGACCCAAAAAACGAAAAGAGAGAGAGAGAATTTTGTCTGCGCATACTTTCATTTGTTGACGGAAAAAAAAAAAGAAAAACTTGAATTTATGCACTTTTTTTATTATAACATTTTTTTTGGGTTGACGATCAAAAGAAAACATCTTTTTAGGTTTCAAATCGGCAAATATGAGAAGACTGTGGTGTGAAAAAAAAAAAAGCAAATTTATTTGATAAATAATAATATTATTTTAAAATCTAAAAACTAAAATAAACAAATTTTGAACTATGACACCTTAATTAAAATAAAATAAAATGGACCTAAAATATAGCACTAAGTGAAAATTGGTGAATTTAGTAGACTAAAAAAATTTTATTTACTTTTGCGTTTAATAGGGAAACGGGTAACCATACGTACGTTTTTTTAAAAATAAAAAATAAAGAAATAAAACTTACAATAATTTTACATATTAATCATAATAGTTTGCTTGGTGTTAATTAAGGTGATGTTACGCCACTGAGGCGTTAGCCCAGTGATATTGAATTTAAGCCTCCGTCAGAGTTGGGACAGTTCGATTCCCCCCTCCCCCATTCCCAATCCCTAACTCCTCTCAGAAAAATTTCAACAGCCAAATAGCTGTATTAGACTGCCTTTGTTAAAAAAAAAAAAAAAAAATTTAAGGAGACGTTACATAAACCTTTTTATTCTTGTATCATTAAACATTGTTAACTTTGGCCATAGATAAACTATAACAATATTTAGGCCTCGTGGTTATTTAGTTACAGTGGTTGAATCAGAGTCAAATAAAAATAACTTCGGTTACAACCGCATACATGATGTTATGTCTAATATTATAAGAGCATTACTATTTAGTGTAATTTTTTGTTTTTTTGTTTTTTGTTTTCACGAACAATTGACTAATATAAAATGGTGTTATATTGTTGAAAATGAAACCCAAGGAAAGTATCGAAAAAGGAAAAAGAAAAAAAAAAGTTAACATAAAGGGGACGCAATGCCTGGTTTCCAATTTGGACTATGTATCTTTATCTCTAATGTAATCTTTGATTGAATCTTAATTAAAATTATTTATGATGACATGTCTAATGGCAATTAATATCATTGATTTAGATGAAAAAAGGTTTCTAGCATGGTGTTTTGTAGTTGAACCCATAGGATAATGGTTATCTTCTGCATATCTCATTGAGTATAGAATGGTTCATGTTCAACTCTCATTCCCCCTACTTCCTACCTTTGTTAAAATTAGAAAAAAAAAAAAAAAAAACATGGTGTTAACGATTTTCCCTACTTATAAATCCTTGCTTCCTCATATGAGCTAATGCCTACACCTTGGGATGACAATGGCAATGGAAATCTGTGGGCAGGGATATCCGCAAGATTCTTGTAAATAGAGATTCAAATTCAGAGATTTTCCCTCATGGGGATGGAGGTGGGGACAAAAGTCCCCTTATTGTATCTTTAGAGATGAAGACAAGGATTATGCACCCCTTGCTATAAGGGCAATTAGTAATTTCACATATATTAATTATATTTATTATTTACCCTAACTCAGTAATCTCATTTTGTCACTCACTCTAAACATTCTAACACAGTGCCACTAACACACATAACTTAGCCTTAACCTTCTTCATGCGCCCTTTTCCTTTTCCCTACCAATGAGCATTACCAACTGACAAGGGCATGACAACGAGAACATAAGTAGACCACGACAACATGGATAGAAGCAGAATGATGACATAGCGGTGGAGATGAAGCAGCGGCTCTTATGTTTGTTTTTCTGTTCACTTCTCCGGCTCTATTGTCTATTCTCAGGTCCATCTGCCCTCTCATTATTTGACTCTTAGGATTGAGAATATTGAATATAGCCCTTTTTTTTTCTTGGTTACGATGCTAAATGAAATGATGCAAATATTTTGTTTCCTTAAAAACAAGTGTTAAAATAGTAAATAGATTATTAGCATTGAAATGTTACAAGCTTTTTGGACCTGAGTAATTTTGATAGTGGCTTGTGAAGGTGTTTCTCAATTAACAGAAGATACAAATGAATCAATGAATTTTCTTTTGCTTTTGTATTTGGGGTCAATAATTCAGTGTTTCTTGAGGAGGGGCGAGAATCCACAGGGATCAAGGACAGGGACGAAGGAACTCTAGAGGCACGAGACAGGAATTAGGGGAGTAGTCCTTGCCTCTACTCCGCCTCATTATCATCCCTATCTGTGCCACTATTTGTTGCCCCCACCCACTCCAATCTAGTGTTGTTGTGTTTACCTAGTTTGATACATTTATAACTAAAGTTGAATAAGTGATTTGTAGATCAATTTAGTATATTATAGTCATTTCAATCTTTGTTATTTATTGTATGCAACTAAACTAACACCCTACACCAAACTTGACACCATAGTTTTTCTTTATTCTTGTGATTTATTAACTTCATAATACACACCTCTATGACAATTGTCCATCATGTCAATTATTGTTCATCTTAAGTTTTATACATCTATTTAGTAGAGATCAACTCATGTTTGTCCTACCATTTGTGGTAGATAAAAGCTTCCCAAAAAATGGTAAACCCATTTGTAGAAGTTTTCATTCTATCTTATTTCTTTAGATTATGTGCTGCCTTTTTGCACATTTTTAATTGCTAATTGATAGATAAATGAAGCAGAAAAAGGTATGCCACCCTTCAATTGTTTTCCTTTCTTACTTTAGAACAATTGTGTCACTCCTCTAAAGAACTTATTCTCATCAATTAGGGCTATAAACATTGAGGATTGCAAGCTTGATGGATACGAATTTTTGTTTTTTTGGGTCTAAAGAAAGGGGAAAATTTGGGATGCTTTAACTCCTAATATGGGGATTGAATTGACTCCCTGCAGTTTTATGAAGTGCAACTTCACTACTGAGCCATTGCCTTGGTAAGCTTGATGGATTAAAGTTTGTTGTGATGGAAATAACTTTTTTACATGTTAGAAATTGTTATTTTCTTTTTTTAAGTAAGACATCTCTTGTTGTTTGTCATGTTATCACACTTTGGATGAAAATTCACTTAAGGATAATATAAGGGATCAAAATGAGTAAATTAAAAATATAAGAACTAAAATAAATACAATAATAAAATATAAGGACCAAAAAATTATTAATGACTTTTTTT
Organism: Pterocarpus macrocarpus; assembly: GCA_031439585.1. Taxonomy (NCBI): domain Eukaryota; kingdom Viridiplantae; phylum Streptophyta; class Magnoliopsida; order Fabales; family Fabaceae; genus Pterocarpus; species Pterocarpus macrocarpus. The sequence continues at coordinate 19,949,076 of CM062514.1, forward strand.
AATAATTATTTTATGGTTCATTAGTGAACTTGGATTTGCTTATTTCTTCACATCAGCAAATGGTAGGTGATCATGCTTTGGTTTGTAAATAATTGTAAGGCGGTTCTTCTTCTTTAGTGTGTATGTTCAATCCCTGGGAAATTATAGAATGCTCACTGTAACATCCCAAGTTCTAGGGGTAGACCAAGATAGAAGGAAGTTCAGGGCCGAGGCAATGTCAAAATTATAATTACATAAAGGGACAAAATTATAATTATTGGACTAAAATGGCAAATTTATAATTAGGGCTTTATGATTGTCGAGAGAGGCATCCGTAGAAAAAGTCGATGTCTGAGGTTTATTCTTGAATCTCATGACACCGGTAGCTAATTAAAATGATTGTAACAACTTTAAATTGTCATTTTCTACTCAAACCTATCAATAAAATTTAACCTATAAAGTTTAAGTAGTAAGCTAACCTATCAACCAATAGGATGTTATCCACCAACTTAAGCTGCTAACCAATATTTTCTTCCTATTTTGGCCTTGGACTTTTAGCTACTCCCTTCTATTCTTCCTTCACCATTTTTCTTCTACACCTTCCTTTTTTCTCATCATCTCCATAGCTATTAGCTTCAAGCTCATGGTTGATTTTGACCTCAAAACCACTTGCTCCTTTTATAAAAATTGATCCTTATCTCCTCCTCTACAATATATTTCCATCAATTTGATAATTAAATTTCAAATGGAGTTTCTCCACCTTCATAGAAGCTCTACCATGGGGGAAAAAAAGAAGGCTAGGAGTTGCTTTGGTCTTTCTTACTTCTATAGTTTCAAAGATTTTGATGTAGGTAGCTCAAATTCTTAGTTTTGATTGTGGTTATGTGGTTAATGTTACCTCTTTTGTATCATCATGTATTAATCTTTTATGATGCTTATATGACATCTTTTTAGTGATTTAAGATAAGAAATCTTGGTTTAGGTTGAAGAGTAGACCAAAAGAAGAAGATATAACCAAAATAGAAAATTGTTGGATGTAAATCCTAGAGCAATGTTCATATGGTGGAGCTCATATCTCAACCTACATAACTCTAATTTGAATAAACTTAATTTTAAATGAAACTAGACTTCAAAATCAATCTAGGGATATAAATTATAAGACATTGGATTTAAATTGAATTAGTTATGAATTTTTGAAATTGGCTATTGAGTTTCACTCTCTATTTTAACCAGAGTGTGATGTGAAGGGCATAATTCATTTTATACAACTTAAAATTAAGTGAAATTAATTTTATTAGAAATATAACACACAACAAAATATGTCGTAAAAATTTTAGAACTAAATTATGAGTGGGATTTCCCCATTAATACTTGAAAATTAACCCATGCTCTATTTAGGTTGAAACAGGGCAACTCATTTAGAGAGCTCATAACTTAACCTCTAATTTCCCAATTGGACTGAAACTATAAGGATTGAAATATGGTTCTAATAGCTATAATTTATATAAACTTTGGATAAAAATGATACAGGATGAATTTTTAGTGATTTTCTATATTTAAATGTGCAAGTCTATCCTGAAACAGGGTGGCCTTGAATAAAAACTTAATAACTCAAGTTATACACATCAAAATTTAGTGAACTAAAGAGGTTCAAAAATAGACAAATGAGGCTCCAAAAATTAAATTTTTAGATTAAAATCAACTAGAATGGAGTTTTTGTGAAATTTACAAGGACCAGGTAGATTGAGAGAACTTAAGACATCTTGACAGCTTTAAGACTTAGAAGTCTCATGGACCTAAAGAACCAAAAGGCGGAATCATTAATGCAAATTCTTATTGATTTAAGGTGATAATGGTATATTGATGTTAATGAATTTTGACCATTGGGACTAACTGACTATTCGTATATTGGGATGTATCCATATTCAGCCGTTATACTGCTGAATTTTCGATAAAAATATGTGAAAGTTATGAATGTTTATATGTTATGTACATGAATATCATGCAAGCATGAATGTTTGAAAGTAAGATATGAGATATATGCATAGTACATATCGCATGTGCATGTATGATCATGTCCAAGAATAAAGAAATATGTTAAGAACTTGCAAAAAGACATACCGAGCCTCCACCTCACAGTGAGTTAGGGCGGTATTTGTCTAAAACTTGGGCCAACCTCTGATCAGATTTAAGGGAAATAGATTGGTGTGAGGGTTAGGAAAAGTAAACCCATTACTCATATATGGGTACGAGCTTGGACCTGAGAAGTAGGCTATTACACAGGGATGAGAGAGGTCATTCACCTCCGGGGGATCAAGTATAGAAGAGCAAGATATAAGTTAAAGAAAGAAAGAGATATGAAAGTTAAGTGCACTTGCATAAGTTCAAATATGAGCCTTAGCATATGTATATTCTATTGAGTTTTCTTCTAAATTGTAATCATATTACTTTATATGTACCAAATATTAGGATTATAAATTCTTATTTAGTAATAAAATATGAAGTTTTTAAGGGCCATATATTATATTTCCTTATTTAGAAATATTTTACAGCACTGGTAATGACCTCTAAATAAAACTCCATGGCTTGAGCATAGCGTATGTGTTTAGAGGGTGTTACACTCATCCCCAAAATTGAACTTTGAATTTTCACTCAAAAACAACATGCTACAACTTGTTTTTCCTTTTAATTCTTTTATTCAATAACTATGAAAAGGCGATATTACCCTTCTTCTTCGATCAAATTTTCGTTTCGAACCTTAGGGGCACTCCTCTCTTTTTCCATCTCTTTGCTTTGTTCTTGCAAAATAATATGAAGAAATTAGCTTTTGGTTAGGCTTAAAAAGCAGTGAAGCATCTTCCACAAATAGGAGAAAAAAAGGGGATATAGGGAAGGAGCATGCTTTGCACTTACAATGTCTAGAGGCAAAAATTTATTTGGTTCTATACCCTGTGAAATGAACAAAACTATACTTAATTTCAGATTTAACACACAACAAAAAAATAACAACATACAAATCCCAAAAAAAGAAAAAATAGAGAAACAAAATATCAGTTGTTGCATTGCATTACATCATATATCCTTTCTCTCTTCATAGGCAGTGGTGGTGGTGGTAAAGTGTGATGGTGGAACTCCAGCATTGCGGCAGTTGAAGTAGCAGGTAGTGTAGAGGTTGACGACTAATGAGGATGAACTGCCAAGCTTGGTTGAGGTGGTTTTCTAGCCCGTAGCTATACTAGGTTTGAGGACTGCAGCTAAGGCGTGAGGGTGGGTAAAGATGCTTGTGTTGTTGAGAGGGGAAGGATAGTGATGATGGCGGTGCGTCCAGATGTGATGGTTGTGTTATGGGTGATTGACAGTGGTTTTCTGGCGAGATACAAGTAGCAACATGGTTTGTGGTGGAGGTCGAGGTTAGGGCTATGAATGGCTCACTTAGAAGATGAAGCTTTGAGGGTGATTCGCCGCTCATTCTGAAGCCTTGCCGGAAGATCTCGTGGATGCGGAAGCCATGGTCGATGTCGGCGGCTGAGCAGTTGGAAAGGGTAGTGCTTAGTCATTTGATTTGCCATAAATTTTTTATTACTAAAAAGTTTGACCGATTAACTTGAAGAGTATCCAAACTCCAAATACGATATAGACTATCATAATTAGTTTTGTGCAATATCCACTTATATATTTGATTTCTTATTTGATCAATGATTAAAATTAAAATAAATATTTAACGCTCATTTTTAATTGGAGAGCATTCTAAAACTCAGCTCATTCTCTTTACTTCTTGATACTGGCTTTTTCATGTGAACATAATATTGTTACGCTTATTTCCAATGCGAGAGGATACTTATCTTTTTCATAAGCTTGTTTATCACCTAGAGTGGGAGTGAAATAGAATGAAACTAATATTTAATGAAACTAAATATAAAATTAATAAAGTGAGAGTGATAATAATAGATACTGCGGAGCGATAATAAATATAGAGGAGTGATAAATAGCCACTGAAAAAAACAAAAAAAAACCTATTATAGAAATTAGTTTTATGAATTATTTATATGATTAGCTCGTACTCCTAAACTAGAAGTTTGAATGCATATTAATATCATAATTTCTCAACCCTGTACAGCAAAGTCAGACCCACCCAACTCATGTCAGTACAGCCTCACGCACTATGTCATGACAGCCGGGGCTTTCAGATGCGTGGTCCCCACTTGCATGTGCGCCCTCCCTCCTTCCCCTCCTTCCCCTCCATTCCATCCTCTCCCCACTCCACACTCCACACTCCCTACTGCTCTCTTATCTATGCACCTCTCACCATTGCCGCCATTCTCTCTTTCTCAAGCTTGAAACTTGAAACAACATGAAGCAGAAACCTTTCTTCATCTTCATCTTCCTCCATGTGCTGTTCCTCTCCCTCACTATCTTCTCACACTCCCAAAACGACGCCGCGCCAATGCTCTCCCTCAAGAACAGCCTCAACCCGCCCCAATCTCTCGGGTGGTCCGACCCGGACCCCTGCAAGTGGCGCCACGTGTCATGCTCCGACTCCGGCCGGGTCACCCGGATCCAAATCGGGCGCCAGGGCCTCACTGGAACACTCCCAACCACCCTCAACAACCTCACCGAGTTGCAACACCTTGAGCTTCAATACAACAACATTTCGGGCCCCATCCCAAGCTTAAACGGTTTGAACAATCTCCAAGTCCTCATGCTAAGTGGTAACCGTTTAGCTGCAATTCCCGGCGATTTTTTCGGCGGCATGTCGCAGCTCCGGGTGGTGGAGATAGACGACAACCCGTTTCAGCCATGGGAGATACCTCAGAGTCTCCGAAACTGTTCTTCGCTTCAGAACTTCTCTGCCAACGGTGCTAACATAAAGGGTAAGATACCTGAGTTTTTTGGGGGTGATGTTTTTCCTGGGTTGACCCTTTTGCATTTGGCGTTCAATGAGCTTGAAGGAGGGTTGCCCTCGAGTTTTTCTGGGTCGCAGATTGAGTCTTTGTGGCTGAATGGGCAAAAGGGTGATGAAAAGCTTGGTGGGGGTGTTGGTGTCTTGCAGAACATGACTTCTTTGAGTGAGGTTTGGTTGCATTTGAATGGTTTTACTGGCTCCTTGCCAGATTTTTCAGGGTTGAAAATTTTGGAAGATTTGAGCTTGAGGGATAATGCTTTCACTGGTCCTGTTCCGGGTTCGTTGGTGGGGCTAAAATCTTTGAAAGTTGTGAACTTGACAAATAATCTTTTTCAGGGTCCAATGCCGGTGTTTGGTGATGGGGTTGAAGTGGATAATGTTAAGGATTCTAATAGCTTTTGTTTGCTCGGTCCTGGGGATTGTGATCCCAGGGTGAAGGTTTTGCTTTCTGTTGTTGAGCCTTTTGGGTACCCACAGAGGTTTGCTGAGAATTGGAAAGGGAATGACCCTTGTGCTAATTGGATAGGGATTACTTGCAGTGATGGGAACATCACTGTTGTTAACTTTGAGAAGATGGGGCTAACGGGTATGATATCGCCGGATTTTGCATCGATTAAGTCACTGCAAAGGTTGGTGCTTGCTGATAACAATATCACTGGTTCAATCCCAGGGGAGCTTACTACTTTGCCTGCTTTAACTCAGTTGAATGTTGCAAACAATCAGATTTATGGGAAAGTACCAAGTTTTAGGAGCAATGTGATTGTAACCACAAGTGGTAACAAGGATATAGGGAAGGATAAGAGTAGCCAGTCCCCTCAGGGTCCATTGTCTCCTACAGTTCCTAATGCAAATGGTGGAGAGAATGGTGGGGGTTCTGGGAATGGTAGCAAGAAGTCTAGTTCTTCACATGTGGGAGTGATTGTGTTTGCTGTGGTTGGTGCTGTGTTTGTGGTTTCTTTTATTGGTTTGTTAGTTTTCTGCTTGCTTAGGATGAAGCAGAAGCGGTTGAGCAGGGTCCAGAGTCCTAATGCATTGGTTATTCATCCTCGCCATTCTGGATCAGATAATGAGAGTGTGAAGATAACAGTTGCAGGTTCAAGTGTTAGTGTTGGTGGTGTTAGTGAGACACAAACAGTGCCAAGCAGCGATGCAGGTGATATTCAAATGGTTGAGGCAGGAAACATGGTCATTTCTATACAAGTTTTGAGGAATGTTACTAACAATTTCAGTGAGAAAAACATATTGGGACAAGGAGGTTTTGGAACAGTTTACAAAGGTGAATTGCATGATGGTACAAGAATTGCTGTGAAAAGAATGGAGTCTGGGGCAATAACTGGCAAGGGTGCAGCAGAATTCAAGTCTGAGATTGCTGTTTTGACTAAGGTTCGCCACAGGCACCTCGTTGCTCTTCTTGGTTACTGCTTGGATGGGAATGAGAAGCTTCTTGTGTATGAGTACATGCCTCAGGGGACACTGAGTAGGCATCTTTTTAACTGGTTGGAAGAAGGGCTGAAACCATTGGAATGGAATAGAAGATTGACCATTGCCTTGGATGTGGCAAGGGGTGTGGAGTACCTTCATGGCTTGGCCCATCAAAGCTTCATTCACAGGGACTTGAAACCTTCAAACATTCTCCTTGGAGATGATATGAGGGCAAAGGTTGCAGATTTTGGTCTAGTGCGTCTTGCTCCAGAAGGAAAAGCCTCAATAGAAACAAGAATTGCGGGAACTTTCGGATATTTGGCACCTGAATATGCAGGTATCTTTTATTCTTTTCCTCAGTATTTCTTTATGAGCTAGGTTATTTTTATTTGAATTAGTATCCCCAGAGAAACAAGTAGATATAGCCAGACCATGGTTGAGATATTGGTTTGATTATTTGAATGTTGGCTTACCTTTCGTTCTTTCAAGTTAATGCTTAGTGCCTCAGAGTGTACTATGAAATCTAGTTTCACCAGCATATTTTTGGCAAGCTGGCATCCATAAGGCTTTAGAAGCAACTGGAGACACGCATTTCTTCGTAGGAAGGCTATAAGACTATTTTCAGTAACCATAATGAAACCTGGCTGTGTTGACTGAGAAAGTTAAGTAAAACTTCTCATTACAAATACTTCATGTTATTAAAAAGCCAAGATTGTAGTCTGAGTACGAGTTACCCATGTCCAACTCATAAAAATGGCATTATTGAGTGGGCTTTCTAAATGTAAACTTCCCCTTGGATTGGTCTTGTCATTAGATAGTGTGATACACTTGTATTGATTGGATGTGTATTATCTCATTTCTTTTTGCTTTTTGGTACACAACTTTTGAATGCTTTGTGTTTAATCTCTATTGGAGGGCCATGAATTTTTGGGCAAATGTCTCTAACACTGCCATGCACATGGCTATCTGATTGTAGTTACTGGCCGTGTGACAACTAAAGTTGATGTGTTCAGCTTTGGTGTAATACTAATGGAACTGATGACTGGAAGAAGAGCACTTGATGAGACACAACCTGAAGATAGCATGCACCTTGTAACATGGTTCCGGAGAATGTACATAAACAAGGACTCATTCCGCAAGGCCATTGACCCCACAATTGAGCTCAATGAGGAAACACTTGCTAGTCTTCACACTGTTGCAGAGTTAGCTGGCCATTGCTGTGCAAGGGAGCCATATCAAAGGCCTGACATGGGTCATGCTGTTAATGTGCTTTCTTCTCTTGTGGAAATGTGGAAGCCTTCTGATCCGAGTTCTGAAGACATATATGGTATTGACCTTGACATGTCTTTGCCACAAGCACTTAAGAAGTGGCAGGCTTATGAAGGTGGAAGTCACATGGAGTCTTCTTCTTCTTCACTTCTTCCAAGCTTGGATAACACACAGACGAGTATACCTACTCGCCCTTATGGATTTGCTGATTCCTTCACATCAGCAGATGGTAGGTGATCATGCTTTTGGTTGTAAATAATTGTAAGGTGGTTCTTCTTTAGTGTGTATGTTCATTCTCTTTGCTTTTTGTTGCCTTTTTCGTGTGAACTTGTTTATCAATTTTCATGGTGTAGTCTCTTCCATGAATGATTAATCTTTATACCTACCTATCTTTAGCACTTTGTTTAAGGAGTTTTGCTGACAAGCTGAGAAGATATTCTCTGCAGAGGATTGATTTTTCATCTTAGGTTCATGTTTTTCATCTTTCAGTTAATATTAAGATGTGTAAATCAAATGTCACTATTGAACTTCCCCTTATTTGTTTTAGCTTCTAATTCTGATTAATTCATTTTCGTGATATTACCAACCCTGTTGAACCAATTGATTGCAAGTTGTATTACGTGTATGTAGATGACAAATGACATGTGCAGATCAATAATATACAACAACCGGCATCATTTCTAAATCTGCAACTTGAATTCGTTTCATTGTGTGTGAGAGAGATTTCAACTTTTACTTTTATTTTTTAAAGTAAGGTTTTAGACTTAATTTGTGGGTCAAGCAAAGTGACTTCTTAGTGAGCTCCTTAGGGGGGGCATGCAAGGGAAATGCAAAACAATAGAAGAGAAATTAATATAGGGAGTATATGTATTATTATTATTATTATTATTATTTTATCCTCAATTCTTATTTTGAAAAGTTTTGATAATGAAAACTTGTTATTACTAGCCATTATTATAATTTTATATATATATATATATTGCTAAAATAGTTAAGAATTAAGATGATTCTTGAATTCTGATTATTGAATTTTTTATATAATAAAATAATTATTAATAATTTTTTTTTATAGAAAGAATTCAAGAATTATCTTGATCCATAATTTATTAAAAATTATGTTAAAACTTATATATATATATATATATAGTTCTGATTTTGAAAATTTTCGATAATGGAAACTTGTTACTACTAGCCGCAAGGTAGCTGTCATGTCAATGTTGCAGGGAATCCTGCCATGTGTGATGCAGTCTTGGATGAGCATGAAATTGTGAAATGGACAAAAAAGACAGGTATGAAAGTTGTTCAAGAAAGCATCAAATAAATATTATTTGGTGATTTTGCTGCTGCCTGCCTTGCTGTGAAAGGGGGACAGTGTGGCAAAAAGGCAAGTGCAAGTTAAGCCAAAAGATGTGTCACCCTTTCCAACTGGCTTCCATAAGCCCCATTATGATTTCTTATCTTTGAATATCAAATAAAGAAAGGAAAGCATCAAGAAGTTGAAGATGTTTCTTTAACCTGGTTGTTATTAGAGTAATTAAAAATGGATGTTGGTTTGATTAGTCTTGAAGAATTAGGAGATAATTAATGGCGTATTTTAACCCGCAAGACACGTAAGAAGTTTGACTAACAGGCATCCATATTTTTGTTCTCTCAATATGACATTGAATAGATTTAGTAAGATGCACGTAAGCATGTTTCACAGCTCGAGATTATCCGAGTAGTAAAATTAAAATAGCTATAATTTATGTTAAGACAATTGTACATAAGTAGCATTGATGTTTTTCATATTACCATATATCCCAAATAATTACACTTCCCTTTCAATCAGTGGAACTGATGACAACTAAGTGCATATATGGTATAGCGTTTAGAAAGTTTTAAATATAGTTTTTTTTTTTTTTGGTCTTAAGTTTTAAATGTAGTTCAAAAGTTCAATTCATATCAACGTGTTTGACAAAAATAGGTTACGTTTTGAACTGGGTTTTTGTGCCGAATCATGATTTGAGTAACACCTAAAAAAAAAAACGGCTACTTACTAAATTATAATTTACATACTATAAACCAACCAGGCCCAAAAAGGACAAATGATCAAGTAAGGTGGCTGCAATAGTGGCGGGCCACCCTTTCGACATATGAGAGCTTCGGGTCTACTTCCACAAGTTTTCAAACAAAAAAGTGTATGACCGAAAAAGAAAAAACTAGAAACAAAGACATTCACTTTATCTTTTTTCGAAAAATAAAATACAATGGAAAAATTTTAATTTTAAATGTCTTCTTATTTTATTCTCAAATTATAACTTTTAGAATAGTTTTTTTTTATCTGTTTTTTTTTACAATTTTTTTTTTTTGGTTTTAATTAGAGCTTTTGGCAATAGCTTTTTTAGGAATAGGCCTTGTTCATGATAAATAGAGTTTTACATATACGGTAGATGATGTGCGTGAGAAATTCATGGAATGCTTATTTTGATATGGTTTCAAAAGATTGATGAGATGGAATTAGTCACTCGTAATCTAATAATTGAGAAATTGTATACATTCTTTGGTAATAATGTTTTTTGGTATATGATTGGCAATGAAGTTTGAACCTAACACTTCATGTAAATTATCAAAATCCCTCATTACTAAATCATCCCTAATGATATTTTGGTAATTGAGGATAAAGAAAGTAGACATTTGAGTATTTAATTTACGTGAAATTAGAACATATCACAATAAAATCTTCATAGCTTCTTTTCCAAATATCATAATTGAGTGATTCAAAAGGATTTAAAAAGAAGAGATTCAAACGTACAACTTTCGTTTTTAAAACATTTCCAAATTTAAGTCTCCAAGGAGAAAAGTTACACATAATATATCTTACCTAAATCCTAATATCTATGCACAAAATCAGATATTGGAGAAGTCCAATTTAGGTGGTTCCAAAGGTGTCAAAAAGCTAAAATAAAGAGGTGCAACTTTTATGAAGATCTCTAAGCCTAAATCTCTTCGTAGAAGATCACATGGAGCTGCGTTCAAACATGTGACCCTAACATACAAAAACAAAATTGAGAAATCAGTCAGTGCATCGATCACATCACACCCGCCATATGTGACATGGGGCCTAGCTTTGTTATTAGAAAACTCCTAATTCATGAAAAATCAGTTTTGAGAAGCTTAAGGGCCAATTTTATAAGCCAAATCATGATGATTAAGTTTAGTCCTAGTCCTAAACAGAAGACTACTATATTAGGTCTCTTTAAGAAGAATTAAGGGTGATCGATGAATTGAACCCATGAAGAACTATGCCTATAAATTTGTAATATGTACCATAGTTGCAATTCAACAAACACGTATATTGAATGATACAATCAATAGTATACTAAAATCGAGGTTTCATAGACTTTGTGCATAAGAACAATGGGGTAGATATACAAAGGATTAGAAATGACTGTTACATTGTGACTTTGTAGCTGTTCACAGTTCACCTAAAATTCTCTCGCAATGGGACTGGCAGAAGTTAAAATTCAACAGAAGTATGCCAGCCAACGGCACCAGCAACAACTATGCAAGGATATATAAAATATCATAATCATCATCCGTGCATGGCAACATCCACATGCCAAGTCGAGTTAAATTTTAATGCAGTACTACCTCCCCCCCCCCAAAAAACAAAAAAAAAAATTAAAACAACACTTTTTTAACCATTTCTGCCCAACTATGGCTAAATAAACTTACCTGAAGGGTGTGATATCGAATTGTGTATGTAGTGATGTGACCAAGAGTGTGTTTGTTTGGGATTTTTTTATAAAAAAATTATATTTTTATAAAAAAAATTATTTTTTGTATATTTAGATAATTTTTTAAAAAATAATAAGAATACAAAAAAAATCTATTTTTATTTTTTTCATCTATATATAAAAGATTTGTTTGTTTGAGATTTTTTTTTTTTGCAAAAAATCATTTTTTCATTGAAAAAAATTAGTGTTCGTATAGGCAACGTTTGATTAGTGGGACGGGACAGGAAATACAGGAATACAGAGACGGTAGAGACAGAGACATAAAATTGGAAGAAAAGTTATTAAATATTTCTATTTTTAGCCTTCAAAATTCATGTCCCTCTCTGTCTCTATTTTTTGAGTAGATACAAATTTAGCCCAAAATTATCTCAAAACAGAAATAGTTTTCCATCTTTTGTGCTTGTCTCTCCTTCCAAATATCTTTCTGTCTTCATTGTCCCTGTATTTCCTATCCTGTCCCACTAATCAAACGCTATCATATTTAGATAATTTTTTTAAAAATAATCAGATTATCAAAAATATTTATTTTTATTTTTTTTAGAAGCTGAAAAAGAGCCACTTATGAAAAAAAATCAGCTTTCAACTTTTTCAATTATAATATATTAGCCTTAGACTCAATAGTATTATTATTAGCATTTGATTAGACCTCAGATGTAAGACTAGCTTGAGTCATAAAATCGTTTGCACACAAACTAATGAACAGAAGACGATGTGACAAATTGGGAAAATTGTTCTTCATTAGAGAATTTAGCTGGTATAAGAATTTCTTGAGCCAGATGAAATATTCTCTCCAATGGATTTGTGCAAATGTGGTTAATAAGGCTGATGGAAGAAGATAAAATCTACTATTTCATTTCATACAGCAAACAGCAGGGCCTAGCTATGGTTCGTTTGTGTGAAATTCATGTGCCTTCCCCTCATGTGAGGCCCATGTCAAGTTTGAATAGCCGTCATCACTTAAAGTAGGTGGAGTTTGTCTCAGTCGGAAAAAGCAAAGAAAAAACGTGGTTGAAGATTTCTCATAAATCATGTTGGTAACTTGATATATCTTTCCCCTCTCCCCTCTCTTTAATTTATACATCTATTGATTGTATATCTATTTCCAAAAAAAGAGATGAAAAAAAAAAGAAAGAAAGTTGTAGAGCTAAATGAGTCAGAATCCAAGAAGGACCTATCACTGAAGGGCGGGGATCTATCACTGAAGGACCTGTTTGGGTCTTTTTCCCTGAATCTCTGCTTGGAAGCCAAGGTAAACCTTTTCTTTCTCTGTCTATTCTATTTCTTAACTGACCTTTCCTATCATGGCTTCTTTTCTTCCTCTGGCATTGGATCATCAACCACCTTCCTCCTTGAGAAATTCTTTAAGTTCTCGTTTTGGCGAAGGTCTGGCTGAGGATGACCATGCAGAGGGAGTTGCAATGACAGGGAAGGAATATGTTTTCTCAATTTATGTGGGTAATCTCCCCTTGAAGGCTTCTAAGCGATGGGTCAGAGGCCATTTTGATAGGTTTGGGAAGATTGTGGATATCTTTGTATCAAAGGAAAAACAAGCACTCAAACATCTCACAATTCACGTTTGTGAGATACCGTAAATGGGAAGATGCTCAGATAGTGGTTAAAGCTGTGAATGGTGCATATGAGGATGGCTGCAGTTTGTTGGTCTCTGAGGCTAGTACAAGGAAACCATTGTCGGGTGCAAGGTAAGTGACCGAGGAAGGCAAGACAACAACTATGGGTTACAAGCTTGTTGAGAATATCCGTGTGGCTTACAACCTATTGAGTGATGTCCCTAAAAGTGTGCCTGAGGTATAGCGTGTTTCCTTGCAACTCAAAATGGCTTTCCTTGAGTATTGTATTAGACCTCATTGTATCAATGAAGCTTGCGGTCATTACTGATCTTGTTAAAGCGGTTTGGGATAATGTTGATAGAGTTGCTACTTTAAACTCAGTTAAGATAATGGTCGTTTTTTTTTTATTCAAAGGAAGCTATGGTGAAAGTTTTATTGCCTGGGATGTACAGTGCTTTGTTCTTTTTCGTCTTCAATAAAGCCTTGGAGCTTGATACAGTGGTCTTTTCAATTTTGTGGTTATTGGCTATGAAGGGCACAAGATTGAGGTTATGGTGCGTCAGGTGCCGATTTGCCCATCAATACCATGTTCCCTTGTAAATTCCTTGGAAGTGGCTGTAATGGCAGATTTTCTGGTGACGGACTGTGGTTGGAAGAGTTGGAAGTGCAACATTCCGGTGGTCCTGCAAGAAGATCATTGGTCACCTCGGGAGCAGGGTCTTCTTGTGTCTACTGCTCTTTGCTGGGTTGGGAATAATTCCAAGGGCAGTGGATGTGAGGTCACGATGCTATCATTGGGAATGACCTTCCTATGATTAATGACACACGAAAAAGGCCACGTGCAGATGCAGAACTTTTTGAGGAAATTAGAGCTGATGTAGGCTTTGATGAATTGGGCCTATTTCATGGGTTGGAGAGCCTAGAGTTGGGAAATATAGACATTATACAATGACTGATCGATGATTCTTTGTTTTGAGTTAGCCTTATGAGCAAAAGCTTTTTTTGAGTATGGTTCTTTATATTGAGTTAGCCTTATAAGTGTAGGCTTCTTTTGTATATCTCAAATAATCTTGTTTAGAGGAAGCCTAACATAGGCTGTAATTGTATTCTTCTCCACTTTTTTGAGTATCCAGACATCAATAAATTCTTGAAAAAAAAAACCTTTTTTAATTATATATAATTTAAGTTTCAAAATAATTTTTTTAAAAAACTAAAATAAATGCACCTAAAATTTAGACCTCAAAATTACTTTTTTAAAAAATTGAAATAAACACATCCTTAATCAATTCAAGAAATTGCTGCTTGTGTTCAATCATTAGTATTTGATATTTGAATTGAGAATAGGTATGTTATATGTACATATCAATAGACATCCTCCTCCTCAACTTACTCTCAATCAATGGTTAAAACCCACTTAAATTTCTCTTTAAAATTTTTCAAAATATTTTCTATAACATCATTTGGTCATAAAGCTGCGTGTCCAAGACACACTATGTACAATTAGACTTTCTCAATTGGGAAACATGATATTGTGTTGATTCTATTAGTGTCTCCTTTGTCTCGAACGAGTCTATGACCCAGATAGAGACCAAACATGGATGAATTCTGACCCCCCAAAAAAAAAGGGGGAAAAAAAAAGCAAGTTTAATTTGTGACAAAATAACTGAAAATAAAATCTATCACTATAACACTAAAAAATTAGACAAACAGGTTCTGTGTGACATATATATATATATAGGAAGTTTAATTTGGCTGCTGTAATAATAATTAAAAGCTTAACATTGAATCTTTATCATGAAACATCTGCACAACATCTATAGGCACCAAAAATGGAAAAATCTAAGTTCATTGTAGCAGCAACATCTTCTTAGTAACAAGCACAGTTCAATCCTCAAAGGAATATAAATAAAAGTAGGGAGAAAATCGAATAACCCCCATGGTTTGCCCATTTCCACGTTGAACCCTGTGGATTGAAAATAGTCTCGCTAAGTATATTTTATACATAATATTGATTACCCGGAGGTCTTTACTTTCTAATTTTTTCAATAAATATCATGTAAATGGAAGGGAATGCAGAATCAAACTCTTTTCACCTTTGATCATTAGCATGGGAACACAATCTACACCATATAACAGAGGGAATTTTATGCTCTTTTGAGAAGAAATCCATATTTTGTTAAGATAAGCTAGAAAGGTTTACTTTAAATAGATAGAAAGATAAAAAGGGAACAAGACAAAAAGACACCTAATCACTGGAAACAACTTGGACAGGCCCAATATTTGCTTAGAAATATTTGGTAAATATATTATGTATAAGATATCATGCTAACTCACACTCTATTTATTATTGAATGACTCCATTTGGATTGGACCCATACCCATTTAATGAAAACTAATATGTAAGTTGGCACAGTTTACCATACATAATATATTTACATAACATAACTTATATTTACCCCTAGCAGATAACTTTTACTCCACTTGTCTCTATCCCAAATATGTTGAAATTTTCAAGAGATGAACCTCAACTACCAAATAAACGTGTAGATGACACTTCACAGTTAAATAATGCAATCTTCCACACTCTTCATGTAGCAAACTCTTAAAGGCAACCACATCATGCAACTGATGCAAGGTAAAACAATTATACTTCAAAAACATAATTCAATTAATGCACCACATATTTTATGTTATCAATGTTGGGTTGGGATTCAATTCAGATTCAGTCTCGGATTGTTTAGAAAGCCTTGGAATTGAATTCAATCAAGAAATTGAATTCAATTCCCTAGTTTAGAATAAACTAATAGCATAGAATGAAAATCTAAAGAGAATTCAATTCTATAAAAATATTTAAAAGTAAATCACATCAAAATAAATCTGATTTGTAATTTCTAACTTGATGGATTTAATGTTTAAAATTAATATACCGAAAATATCATTAACCTTATCTAACGAATAATTGAGTTATTAAAATATAATATTTCATTATTAATGAGGAAAAAATAGTCAAGCTAAAGAATTCAATTAATTTTTATATATATTTCAAAAAGTAAAATTGAATTCAATTATGTAATTTATTATTTTATTCCAAAAATAAGAATTCAAATCATAACACAATTGAAATCAATTGCTGATAGAATTGAATTCAATTCTATCTCGTTTTTTCATTTCAAACAACCTATCCATTTTGTAAGTACTCATGATGTGAACTATTAAATGAGTACTCTTATAAGGAGCAATCAAATTCATTTCAAGCATTTGTTGCCAACCAATACACGACTATCAACTTTAACTGCTTCTAAAATCATGTTTTGGACGATCTGAACCAAATCAGATGAATCTCTAATTTCCAATCTCCTATTAAATCATTTTCAAACAAACAAGATAAACACAACAAAAGAGAAAATCCTCTAGTCACTACAAGAAAATTGGTCTATGACAACCCTTTAAAAGTGTGCCTTAAGGCACCATAAAGTGTTGCCTCTAA
Source organism: Pterocarpus macrocarpus (assembly GCA_031439585.1). Lineage (NCBI taxonomy): Eukaryota > Viridiplantae > Streptophyta > Magnoliopsida > Fabales > Fabaceae > Pterocarpus > Pterocarpus macrocarpus. The sequence continues at coordinate 19,965,480 of CM062514.1, forward strand.
CAAAGTCTATATTTTCAAAGCTAAAGGCATCACTTTTGGTGGGGTTGTCAAATAAGTCGTGGCCTTTTGTTAATAGCTACACTTTTTGACTCAAAAAAGCAACAATATTTAAAAGTGTAGCCTTTGGTATAAGCAAAGACAACACTTTTGGAGAACCCTTATAACCACACTTATTAAGTATTGTAACTTTTGGCAACGCTTAGAAATGTTGCCTTTGAGTTACTATAACAACATTTTTCTACCAAAAGACAACATATTTTTAAAAGATTAAGCAACACTTAAATATGCCTAAAAGAACTTTTTGTAAGCGTTTACAAATTAGAAATCTATTGTTACACTTTACAAGTGTGCCCTTCTCTCGTGTTTTTTTTTTTTCAAAAAATACAAATGAAAATTTCTTTAATCAGGCCTATATTACATTTAGTGATATTGGAACCTTTTCCATTTGATGTTATTATCATATATTATAATCATATATTTAAATTAGATTTGGAAAATATTATTGTAATTTTACAATTTTATTATATTTTTAATATTGATTTCAGGAAATAAAAATGTTTATTTAGTATGTAATTCTAAGAAACAATATCAATTGAGATGACATTCAAAGTACTAATGAAGAAATCCATAACAACATCATTCAATGTATTCATAAACAAAAATATTAGAGTTATCATTGTCACTACCAATGAACTCAAAATCAAAACAAAAGATGTCTATAGTTCATAAAAATGAAAAACCATCATCATAGACAATCTATGTACTTCAAATAAATCAACTAAATATCTCCATTGCCATCTTCAAGTGCATCATTAAAATTCTCCTACATAATAAAATTAACTTTTGTTAAAATAGACATAATTATGAGAAAAGTAGACATAATTTGCCTGTGTAATTTCTTTAGGGGATTGCCAAATTTCTTCAAAGTCAATGTCAACCTAGAAAATTTAACCAAAATGTTAACATCTAGAGGCAAAAAGAAAATCAATCTAAACTCTAAATATAGTGTGACCAGACATTCCTTCAACACACATCTCAAGGAAAAAAGGGGGGGAATGCATTTGCTGTATTCACTAAACCAGATTCCACGAGTGCTCACAAGTGCAAACACACTGTAATTAACTCACCCCATAATATAACACAAACATACACACACACACACACACGCAAATATATTATATTTTAAGATAATTCATGCTTCTATATAAACTTCAATAGGATATTCAGATACCGTGTATCACACCAGCTTTCTCTAAGAATACAATATTATCTTAATATATATAGACCACCTTCAAGGAAAACATCAAATTTCAAGAGAGCATATAGAAGATTACAAATAATTGATGTAATAAACCTCAGGTCCTAGATGATTCTAATTAATTAAAATAATAATCAATCAAGTATACTCATTTACTTTTTAATTTAGTGTTTTCATCATAAATACTTTTAATTTCCCCAATCATAATCAAAGTTACTCTAGATAATTGACCTTATCATAGTTTAATGCTCAATTATAGTCCACTCATTTTTTCTATTACTTGCTTGTGCTTATTTGAGGATTTGCTGCATATATATTTGACTTGATATCTTATGTCTATAAGTCTAATTAAAGGGCTAATTGTAAGCCTAGTATGCTAAAAGCCCGATGACACTGAAGCCTAGAATAGGAGAGTTTCATAACCTATATATGGATGTTAAGTCTCGTGTATAGCCCAAAATATTTTGAAAGTGAAGTAGCCATCATCATTATACACATTTTTTTTTGTTTTTTTATAGTAACAGCAATTATTCCCTACGACAATAATCACACTACAAAGATTAGAAACAACTTGGAAGCTGGTGTCATTGAGCCTGCAATGAGCAAAATAAAAATCATTCAAGTAACTATTTAGTTGCAGTTAGTAGTTGACCTTAAGGCACAACTTCCCATACAGCTATCTAAGCAAACTGCATAATGCTATTTATCAGTTTGCCACCGAAGCTGCCATCACTATCCTCCGAATTGATGACATGATCAATCTTGTCAAGGATGAAAGTCAAAACGAAGAGGAATAGTGGGTAATCGAAGGTTGAACTTGCATAAGAGGGAGGACTCTTGCAGGCTGTACCGGTGTGCATTTGAAGAAGGCATTTACATTTTAAATGCCCTTGGTGGTTTTGAAGGGAGATTGTCTTAATTTTCTTTCTAAAGGTAGCAGTTATTTTATTTAAATCCTATTATTTTCTTTTTCGGCAAATTTGCTGCTAATATTTGACTCTTAATCTAGATACACTCAACGCATATCTCTCACAACCCACAAAACAGAGGGTATCAAGAATTTATTTGAAAAAGAAAACAAAGGGTTCATGAAACATACGCCCCAATTTGTCGAAGAACTCTTTCACCTTGATAATCTTGTCATTCTTCTTGATCTTTCAATGGAAGAAAGAAAGAGAAAGAGAGCTACTTCTGCTACGTATGTGCAGAGGTGATGCCACCAAGATGATGCTGTTGCGCACAAAGGTGATGCCCCCATGCAGAGATGATGCCGCTGTGCACTGAGGTTTGATGCCGTCATAGAGTGATCTCGTAAATGCCTCACAGAGCGGTGAAGAATTAATTCACAATCCCTAGTGAAAATTTGTTTAAGTGTGGTATGCTAGAATAGGAGAGTGGGAGAGAATGAGTGTGCCAAAAAACTCCGTTTGTTAACATGGTTTCCGAAAGTTCAGTAAGGAGTGGAAAAAAAATTAGTGGGAAATGTTTTTAGATAGCGGGTATGGCTTAAAAAATATACACCACATTTTGGAAGCGTTGCTTATGAGAAAAAAAATGGAGCAACACTTGGAAAATGTTGTTTTTTGTCAAATAAGTGTAACCTTAGCTAATGTGGTATAGCAACATTTTTAAAGCATGCTTTTTGATCTTTAGAAGCACACTTTTCAAGTGATGCTAAATAACTATTGCCAAAGCCTCAATTCAAAGGCAACGCCTGCAAAAGTGCTTCCTATTATGACATAAGGGTACACTTTTTAAGTGTAGTTTTAAAAAATGTAGCCATAGGCCAAATTTGTTGTAGTGGATCTTCAAAACAAAAGAATAGAGACAAAGAAGGTAAGCATAAACTTTGATTTTAACATCCCAATTTTCAAAAAATAAATAGTTTCCTAAGACTAATTTACAGGCCAACACAGAAAAAGGAAGAGAGGGGGGGAGAACTACTAACTTTAAATTCAGTTAGAGGTTATGATAAACATATCCTGACGGGCGAATGGTTTAGGTCACACTTCTACATAAACCAATTCAAATTTTAACAAAAGTTTTGAATGTTGTGAACCTTGATTCCAAATTATAAACTTATAATTACTATAGTAACCCAATAACACACTAGCAATCAAAGCATAAGATATCTCCCAAGATCCACGTAATCATAGGAACTAAAGTGTGAAGCACAGGCAAAATTCTGCATATAGCAATGAATTCTGGTCATATGATTCATTGGTTCTGTTATCATATCAATATTTTTTTTTTTTGGGTCATTTTGGGGAGAGGGGAAGGGACATTGGAGCTCTACCCCTGGGAGTCGAACGCTCCCTCTAACGGTCCCAGGTGCAATTCCTTGGGTATGTTTGTGAGTTGTGGTTTTGGAAGGGAGGGGAGGGTAGGGAAAGGAAGGGCTTGAAGAATAAAATAGACTTCATTTTATTCTTTGAGCCCTTCCTTTCTCTACCCTCCCCTCCAAAACCCCAACTCATAAACACATCCTAAGAGGCTATGGTTTAACCATATGAGCTGGCCTCCAACTGCATATCAAGATTTTAAATACCTGTAATATCCTGTAAAATTGGGTCGAACTAAATCAATCAATTCGAAATATGTTCTAGACCTAACACAAAAATAAATAAGGTCCAACTTTTTAAAATCCAAGCCTAGCCCACTAAACCTCGAATCAAGGCATGGAGCCGCATCGAATCTTTTGTGTGTTATGGCAAAAGGTCGCTGTGTGAGTTTGGGGCTCTTGTGGAAGAAAGGCATAGAAGTTGAAGCACTGAAAGCATGCAGCAACTGCAAGCACACCTCTTGCAATAAAAATAAATAAATAAAAATAAGCTACAATCTAGGATTGCATGTTTGTTTATGGAAATTTTCAGGATAGGAGGCATCCTTGGGAAAACCTTAAATGTATGATGGTAAAAATAGGAATAAAAATTGTATGAATTATATTCATGAGTTATTTCACTCATAAATTTAATTCATAAAATAATTACTCCTATTTTATCCCATACCAAACACATTCTTATGGCATGCATTGGAGATTTTGACAAAATTCCATGTCAAGAGGAGAAGCATGGTCTTAGGCTACATGAGCAGGATAAAATTAATTTATTTCGGGAATTTTTGAATGATTTTGCGCCCATAGATATGTCACTTAAAGGTTAATATCTTAGCCTCTTACAATTAGGAACCCCTCTAAGAAGTTGAAGGAACTAAGTCAAGTGTTGCACTAGAGTTTGAAATAGGAAAGGAAAGGGGGGATGAGTCCAACCGACTCAGTGAGGGGTAACGAAATTATAATATATGAGGACAAACTCTAGAAGTAAAGCAACTACGCTTAAATAAAGAATCTATCTAATGAATAAAGCTTAATTAAGACTTCATCATTTAAAATACACACACACACACACACACACACACACGCACGCGCACACACACACACACACACACACACACACACACACACACACATATATATATATATATATCAACATTAGAATTATGCATATGTAAAAAAAATAACATTGGTCTATAAACTGAAAAACATATTTCACAAATATATTACCAAAGCGGGGAGAATTCCAATTCCAATAAATTTCCAAATAAGGGTTAGTTCGTTCAGATCTAACTAAGTCAACAATGTGCATAGGCCACACAACACACACACACACAGCTAGCAACACTTTTGCTAGCTAGGTTCAAACCAAGGTGCACCTAGGCGAGCGTCAGTGACCGCTAGCTATCGTTTAACTAAGAATCCTCCCAAAAAGTATATAGAAACTAAAGTAGTAAATATTAATAAAAAGTTAAAGTAATGAATATCAAATCAAATTTCTAAAGAACAAAAGTATTCATCAAAGTTCAAAAATTCAAAATATAATTTACTTAACAAATCAGTTTAGTAATCCAAACAATGGATCAAAGCTTGTCCTTCCGTTTATAATCTGTAATCTCTTCCAAAAAGCTTTCAAAACATTCAATAATTACTTACTAGTAAATGTTCCTCAAAATCAATTAGATGTCCACTAATAGTTAAGTATATCAAACTATATGATAGTTATACCACCATACAGAACATTCATAATTGACCAGATATTTAAAAATAAGCTTTCACGATATTCTAAAAGTAAACCAATGTTAATTGCATAAAATTCATATGCCATAAATGCATTATTCACTCACAGACAGTCCCAAACGTTGAATTTACATCCTTGGGCCGCTAAACTCATAGGTCGATCTCTTGGGGAATCTGAAACTAGTACATAATCAAATTATTTCTATTTTAAATACAGAACTGTAATTTAGGATCTAAACCTCAGTTCTATTTCCTTTTCTTAATTTTTGGCAAACATAATCGGAAATTCAATCTCTTCCAAACATTCAAGCCTCATGCGATTTAACTCCCCGTGAAACTATGGTTATAATAATAGGTCTGTTGAGTTAGAATGTGTCTCATAAACATTCTATACAAATTTGTTAAGGTTCTAGTAATTATCACACAGCTTTGAAAAATAAAAATAAAATAAGTTTTCAATTCACTTTAAAATCAAGCAAAGTATTATTTGCTTAAACCCACACACATCATAAACATTCTATTTCCTCACCTATGCACCCACACATGTCCCAGACTTAGAACTACCAACCTAGGTTGGAGATTAATCCTCACTAACAAAACTCATCTCTAGAATCAACCATCACACTCAAGGATCAAAATCTGATTAAAAACTACCTACACTCTTATCATCCATACCAATATTCCAACCAAATTAAAACTTCCAACATCTATTCCTAATAGGAAAGGAAAGCAAGTAAGCAATCATATCCCCGGAAGGGGGAACACAAGGTATAAGAGAAGGAATCTCACCAAAGGTTGTGGGTTGGTTTTCGAAGAAGCTTTTCAGCACCTCAGCCATAAAGGAGGGCACGTGGTGGAGAGAGATGGTTGTATGATGGAGAGATGCGCAACAAGGAGAGAGAGCTCGTAGCTAAAGAGAGAAACTGAGGTGCAGGGAGGCACGAAGAAGAGGGGAATGTGCATAGAGAGGGACGTGAGTTAGGGAGAGAAAACAAATTGATGAAGGGAAGAGGACGAGCGAAATGGACGTGGTGAGGAAGAGAGAGTAGTGGCAGTGAGGGCTAGTCTGAGAAAGAGGGTGAGTGATATGTTGGTCCTTAAAGGTTATGGACTAACATTAGTCCCATGTCAAAAATTACAAAAATATTCTTATAATTTAATTGTAGAAAGGGTGTCAATGTTTTCTATTTGCAAATAGGGTTAGTTTCCAATAACCCTTCTTGCCGGATAATTATCTCTTTGAAGTGAGTTGTTTTCTCTTCGGGTCGACTTTGGTTTGTGGCATATGACATGGTTTAGGTGGCAACGGTGTTTGCCATTGTGCTGAAACAAAACAACCCAACCCTATTACTTTTGTTCTTATCCCTGCTGAAACAAAACAACCCAGTCCTTATTAGTTTCACTCTTTTCCCTTTCGTTCTTCATTTTCTACTGTCGCTGGTCATCATTTTGCATATGTTCAACATTTTGTTCAATGTTTGATTTGTTTGATCTTTTCAGTTGTGATTGTGTAAAAGGTACTTTTTCCTAGAACAAAATTTGTTGGGTTTATCCATGGGAAATAGTAGGTACATATTGTTAGATGAAACAAAAACTCCCAATGATATGCAATAATATTCCATCACAAAGTACCATCGACACAATAAGGGACAAGAGATGACAATCTCAATGGTACTCATTCCTTAATTTGAACCAGAATGGGTGATGGCTTGTGATGGTAAGGTGGAGGGTGGGCTCCAGTCACTGCCATGGATGGAGGGAGATGGTGCTGTTGTGGGGGTTATGGCAATGGGAATGAGTCTGTTGGTGGTGGGAATGGGTGTAGGTCCTAGCTACAATTGAGGCAAGAATGGTGGTAGAGCTGTGCCGTGGCTAGAGAGGATAGCAGCGGCTCGCGATGGTGAGGGGAGGATAGCGAAGACATCGGTTGGTAAGGGGCGACTTGCTTCCTTATTTCTTTGACGACAACGTTGTGGATTCAGAGTTCGCATGCTGTCTGCTTCCCAAAAGCTCCCAAACCGACGGCAGCATGAATAGCCCAACTCCGGTGACAAACATATGGGAGGATCTATCTACAAAATTTAACATTTCAAGCACTCATTGTTAAATTCTTTATAATTTAGCACAAATGAAAAATGAACCGTAGATTTAAAATAACAAGCATCTGACAGTTCTAGTGGAGTTATTTTACAGTTTTTAAAAGGGGAATAACGTAACTCCCAAAATGGGGAGGACCAACTTATCACTCACCGAGAAATAGAGGGGAACAATGTACAAGAGAGGGAGAGTCACGGTCCCAAAAATCAAGGGAGGGGTTGGATAGGGGTAAGGTAGAAATGAGGGATTTAGTGTGGTCCATCAATGTTGAGGGTGTTGGATAGTCACAACCAATAAAATTGTGTTATGAAATATGTGTCACTTCACATTAGATACATTTCTGTATTTAAAATAACATCCCACTAGATTTATTTCCAATTTCTCTATTATTGTAAATTTTACATAAGATTTTGAAGTTTCCACTTACCAACGTTTTAATTCAGACGGGTATTACATGATTTTTATTACTACCATGTTGAGAAGATTTCACCCACGCTCCCGATCCATTGGGGCCAACTATGCCTATTAATTTGCAAAAGGTACCATGGTTGAAATTCAACGAACACATAAGTTGAATGCTAGATTCAATAATAGTATACTAAAATCGAGGGTTCATAGACTTTGTGCATATTGCATAAGAACCATGGGGCAGATATCGAGAGATTAGAAATGAAATCGTGATTTTGTAGCTGTTCACGGTTCACCTAAAATTCTCTCGCAATGGGACCGGTAGAAGTCAAAATTCAACCCAAGTATGCCAGCCAACAGCACCAGCAACAACTATGCTAGGACAGAAAATATCATCATTATTTGTGCATGGCAACATCCACTTCAAATTGAGTTAAATTTTAATCCAGTGTACGTGAACGTTAAATTATACACTGTACATAATGTAATATCTTAAACACAATCATTGTATATCGTTATATCTCGTATATAAATAATTTTCTAAAAGAAATATAATTACATAAAATAATAAGTGTGTTTAGATACACTTTGAAAAAAAAAATATTTTAAGACAAAAGATAGGGGCAATATTTAACCCAATTCTAAAAAAAAAAGCATACAACTAGTCATTTTTTATATTATCTTTTCTAGCAAATTTATCAAACAAGTTACATAAACTTAACGAGTGTTTTTTATAATAAGAAATATTTTATTATAAAAATAATAAATAAATGCACTGATATTAGCATATCACATTAGATGAATGGTTTATTATAAATATAAGAGGAATAAACTTAGTTATATAATTATATAAGAATGGTCAAAATTTAAAATATTTAAAGATTATATAATTACTTAAAATAGTTACATAATTTTATATTTTAATTTTTATCATTCATATAAAATTCAATAATCAAAATTTACTCCTCTAACTCTCATAATTAACTACTTCTGCCACTTGTTCCCGGTAATTGCAACCGAAGAAAGAAGACAAAGATTAACTCAACTGTTGGAATGACGTGGAACACTAAATCATAGCATCAATTTATTCATGCAATAAGATTAATGCTACAAGTCACTCATACCTGTTGCATATTTTTTTTATTCTATTTCATTCTTTATTTTACAAAATGAGATTTGTTTATTATATATATAATGTTAATAATAATTCCGATTTCATAAAAATAAAATAAGAAGAATTTGTTCAAATTTTAGATATATCAATTACTTAGTGTAAAATTGTGTGTATATATATATATATATATATCTTAAAATCACAAGAAAAATTTATTTAAAATTACAACTTACTTTTATTGTAATTAATTATCTTTAAGTACAAATAAATTTGAAGATAAGATATTAAATTTGTAATAACACTACAAAACTAAAATAATGTAACCAAAATTTTTGATAAAAATTATGATATTAAATAAATATGATAATAAGATGTATTTATTTATTTAAAAGTTACCACTCATTATCATTGTGACAGTTAGTTAATCTATAACAAAACATTATAGTTGTCTAATATTTTTCTTAAATTTGTATTTATATAAAAACTAGTTTTTAAATCCATGCAACGCACAAGCAACGCATAGAATAAAAAAAAATTAACAAATATATTTATGATTTAAAATTTTATTTGATTGAACAATTAGGTTATAAAAATCATGTAATTTGATATAAAATTAATAAAATAACTAATAAATATATAATTTAGTATACAATTTTATTATGATTTTAATAATCCTATAAATAAATTATAATATAAAAGGTAATAAAAAATAATAAAATAAATCCTCCGTGTTTTATATTTATGAAGAATTTATTTTATTATTATTTTTTATTAACTTTCCTATTATAACTTATTTATAAGTTTATTAAAGTCATAATAAAATTGCATACTAAATTTAGATAAATTATATTTATTGGTTATTTTATTGGTTTTATATCAATATATATTATTTCTATAAAATAATTATTCAATCAATTTAATTTTTATAATTATGATTATATTTATTAAACAAAATTTTTATCCCATTTGTTGCACGGATCTAAAACGCTAGCTATAAATAATAGTATAATTATTATTATTTGAACTCTTATTAACTCTTAAATAATCTCACCGCCATCTCATACGCAAATAGTGCAAGTTCCCCACTTTGTCTAAAGCCACCGGCAATACCCTCACTCACCCGTCGCCCACATTGCGATTCGACTGTTGGTTATTGGCATAATGGTGTTAGGGCCACTAACATTAATCTGCATCATCCTCAACCTGGATGCCTGGCATAGGTGGTAACATGCGGAGTTGCCACCGGGGACGCTAATGCCACCCTTGCCACCACCATAGATTGGAAATGATGCCACCGTCGTTATTGCTAGAGCTGCCACTGGAGGAGGAGGAGGAGGAGGACGTGATTCTATCTGAGCCGCCCTTGAATGAGGAAGGCCTACGTTCTCTGCTAGTGCTGGTCTCCAAGGAGGGCGAATTGAATATGAGGAGGAGAAGGAGGTGGAGGTGATTCTATCTGAGTCGCCCTCGGCCAAGAAGAGCCTAGATTCTCTGTCGATGATGGCCTACTACGAGAATTAGTCTTTTATTAAAGCTTCTTGGATTTCATAAGTAAACTAGATAGATAGAAGACTAATTTACTGTAATATTGGAAAAGTTCACAGGAGTACCGGTTTTTTGACTTTTATTGATTGATTGAGATGGAGATTTAGAGACTGAAATATGGATCACAAGGAGTTATTATATATTTAGCTTTGAGCTGCAAACATGCATGAAGTGCATACCTAATGAATGATTGCTTTTATTTTCGCAAATTAGAGATCATAGTAGCATAATTGGAAGGCTCAAGGTCTATACATTAACTTATGCTGGTGTTAATTCTTTTGATGCGGTGTTTTGGTCACTACGTTAGCCTATTGCAATGATTGTTTAGCGCTTATGGGTGTATTGGCTACTGTTTCTTTTTTTTGTCTGAGACTATTTTGCTCCTCTCACATTAAGAGTTTTGAGCCTTATTTTGTTACAATTATTAGAAAAAGGACACCGACTCATGTTGATTTGTTCCCAACACGGTTGGTGTAAACACGCTCGTGCACACGCACTAGCGGACTCAATACTCCAACAAAAATTCTTATATAGATATCAATTTAACATCTCATATTTTTTAAAGTTAGTAAAGCACAACTTTATCATGAACAAATTTAAAAATGTTTATTAAGAATTATTCTCATAATTTTAAATTAGAGTAGTAGTTAAATAAGACTCTTTTTAAAATATTGATGACTTCAAATTCAAAACTTAAAATCACAAGTAAAATTTATTTAAAATCATAACTTACTTTCATTGCAATTAATTATTTTTAAGCACAAATATATTTGAATATAAGATATTAAAGTTGTAATAACGCTACTAAACTAAAAGAATGTAACCAAATTTTATAATAAAAATTATAGTAGTAGTTAAATAAAATATGATAATAAGATGTATTTATTTATTCAAAAGTTACGGTATTTATATCTAAAAATTATAGATGTCTAATGTTTTTCTTAAATTTGTATTTATATAAAATCTTGTCTTTTAAACCCATGCAAAGCACAAGCAACACACAGGATTAAAAAAGTTTAACAAACGTAATCATGATCATAAAAATTAATTTGATTGAATAATTAGATCATAAAAATTATCTAATTTGATATAAAATTAACAATATAACTAATAAATATATGATTTAGTATACAATTTTATCACGACTTTAATAATCTTATAAATAAATTATAATATAAAAGGTAATAAAAGAATAATAAAATAAATTCTCCTTGTTTATTGTTTATGTAGAATTTATTTTATTATTATTTTTATTACCTTTCATATTCTAATTTATTAATAGGGCTATTAAAGTTATAATAAAATTGTATACTAATTTTTATTAAATTATATTTATTAGTTATTTTATTAATTTTATATCAAATACTTTATTTTTATAATATAATTATCAAACCAATTTAATTTTTATAATAACAATTATATTTATTAAACAAAATTTTTTATTCCGCGCATCGTACAGGTCTAAAACACAAGCCATAAATAATAGTATAATTATTATTGTTTGAACTCTTATGAACTATTAAATAATTTCACCATCTCAGATGCCGATAGTGCAAGTCCCCAACTTTATCTAGAACCACTGGTAATATCCCCACTTACCCCTTCCCTACACCGTGATTTGGCTGTCAACTATTAGCATAGTGGTGCTAGGGGCGCTACGTTAACATGCATCATCCTCAACCTAGTTGCCTGGCATGGGTGGCAGTGCACGGAGCCGCCACATGGGATGTCGATGCCACAGCTGCAGCACTTGGAGATGATGCCACCCTCGCCATTGTTGTGGCTGCAGCTAAAGCTATTGGAAATGATGCCACCGCCGCTAGAGTTGTCACCGAAGGAAGAGGAGGTGATTCTGTCTAAGTTGTCGTCAGATGAGGAGAGCTTAGATTCTTTGATGGTGCTAGTCTCCGTGGAGGGCGAAGATGAGGATGAGGATGAGGATGAGGAAGAAGTGGAAGTGATTGCCAAGGAGAGCCTACATTCTTCGTCGATGATGGCCTCCTAGGAGAATTAGTGTTTCATTAAAGATTCTTGGATTTCATAAGTAAACCAGTTAGAAGACTGATTTACTATAATTGGAAAAGTTCACAAGAGTACCAGTTTTTTAATGTTTATTGATTGAAATGCATATTTAGATATTGTAATATGGATCACCAGGAATTATATATTTAGCTTTGAGCTGCAAACATCCTTGGAGTGCATGTCTAATGAGCATGTTAGCAAATGATTGCTGTCATTTTCGCAAATTGGAGATCATAGTAGCATAACTCATAGGCTCAAGGTCTACATGTAATGCCCTAATAACCGCAATACACTTAAGTCGCATTGTGATATTTGTTAGCCGTTACAGCTGAACTAGTGCAACAGTTTTAGCTCTAAAATAGTTGGTCTATGAAAATAGCATATAAATTTTTCTTTTTTGAAAATAATATTTTCTAAAATTGAGCTTTTTAGCACAAACTACAAAAAGAAAAAAAAAAAAAAAGGTGTACATATTGGCTAACCGCAATTAAACAAAAAGGAAACTTTAGCATTTACTCGAATTAAACAAGATTTATCCGAGCCAAATGTACCGATTAAAATTTGAATCCTTCCCGAATCATATGCTTTTATTTGGCAAATTGGGAAAAGAAAACAAATCAACTATATATTAAAAGGATGTTTAATTAATAAATTTTATCAATTATTTATGTAAATCCTTTTATATTATCATTTAACGATGTATTTGTAGAATATCTACAAAATTTAAAGTTTATGTATATTAATTATTATAATCATATGTTAAATTAATAAATTTTATCAATTATTTATTTAAATCTTTTTATATTATCATTTAATGATGTATTAGTAGAATATCTACAAAATTTAAAGTTTATGTATATTAATTATAATAATCATTTTTTCGTATTTTGATATTAATTTTGAATTATTATAATCCATTTTAATATTAATCATAATAACAAAAGAGTAGAATACATTCAAAAGGATTATAATAATTCAAAATTAAATTCTTAAAGAAATATATGATAAATAATTTTTTTTCAAAAACCGCTTTTTGCTCAACTATAATATAATTGCAGTTGTGCTGAGCAAATTAAAATTGGCATGGTTACAACGTTTTCGGCTAGTCCAGCAGGGCCCATACCGTAGGTTTGGCTTTGGGACCTTCTACTGAGGTTTTTTTAATGAGCTACGTGGAAAGAGCTAACAAATATAAAAATAAAAAAAAAATATGAAAATCAATTACAAATATCAAATTGCACTACAAGTGGTACACTTTTTTTGAAAAAGAAAATAAGGGGATTTTAAGATTTTTTTCTATTTAAATGTGAGAAAAAAATAAAAAAAATATTAATGATAGAATTTATAAAAAAAAATTTTTTTTATAATAAGTGAAAAAATTAAAAAAAAGAAAGATTTTATATAAAATTATTATTATATTTCATATATAAATATAAAAAAATATTTATATTATATTATATAAAATAAAAAATAATTTAATATAAATATAATTTTTTTTCTTATTTTTTTAATTTCCTTTTTGTCCAAACAATAAAAAAGAGAACAGATGCATTTCGTTGCTAACTCAGTGTATAAGAACAAATAAAGGTCACCGATGCATAACCCCCCAAAAAAATAAAAATAAAAAATAAAAAGATTAAAGGACACCGACTCACGTTGATGATCCAATGGGGCTGGTGCAGACACGGTCGTGCACTGTGCACACGCACCTATTCTCCAATAAAAACTTTTATATAAATATTAATTTAATATCTCATATTTTAGTTAGTAAAACATAATTTTATTACAAATATATTTAAAAATATTTTATAAGAATTATACTGGTAATTTTAAATTAAAGTATCAGTTAAATAAGACTTTTTCAAAATATTGATGACTTCAAATTCAAATATTAAAATCACAAGTAAAATTTATTTAAAATCACAATTTACTTTTATTGTAATTAATTATTTTTAACTGCAAATATATTTGAAGATAATATATTAAAGTTGTAATAATGCATGCTATATAACTAATAAATAACGTAACCAATTTTTTTTACAAAAATTATGATAATAGTTATAAAATGAATTTAATTTAAATATCGACAAACAGAAATAAGCAGATCACAACTAATAGAAATAGTAAAAAATGTCAAATCACACAAATAACTATCCATTATAATGAGAGATCCACCATAATTTCTCACTTTTCCCTATTTCTCTTAGTTGACAATGTAAAACAGTTTTATACTGTCAGTACATACTAATTAAACTCTTATAAAATATGATAATAAGATCTATTTATGTATTCCATAGTTTCCACTCATTATCATTCCAGCGGTTAATTTATAACCAAACATTATAATTACAAATATTTTTTTTAAAATATATATTTATAAGAAAATTTATCATCTTCCAAACTCAAAACCCATGCAGCACAAGTCAGCACACCGACCGGTTGACTCAGTCCCAGCAGCTACATACCCACGCCATTCAAACCTTCGACCGTCTTATTAGTACAGCTACATCAGCAACTACTTTTCTCGTCATTAACTATTCTTCAATCATAGTCCTCATCTTTCATACTCCTGTTTAGTTTCTCTCTTTCCAAACTCTTTCAAACATTCAACGTTCAACGTTCAAACAATACCCTAGCACACACGCAAAAAAACACCGAAACTAAAACTAGAAGGTACCAAAACCAAAACCTCTACATTTATTTATTTCTCTCTCAATTTTCGCATAGTTTGAAACATTCTCCATAAACTATTCCCCTCACCTAGCTTTGACCCGCGTTCAAGAAAAGCACCCTCTCCCCCTTACCCTTTGCATATATATATATAAACAACCCCCACAGCCAAGTTCCCCTCATCACATCACATTACATACGCAACCATCTAACCAAAAAACACACACACATAGAAAACAACCAACAAATCATTAGGATTTGTTGTGATCTTACATAGCAAGAACAACGAAAATGGTTTTGTCTTGGACAAGGGGGAGAGTTTTCCGGCGCTCACGCAAAGGGAAGAATCTCCAGGTGAACGATTTGGAGGTGGAGATTTCTGCCCCTTCCCACTTCCGGTGCCCCGTCACCCTCGATCTGATGAAGGACCCGGTAACGGTGTCCACGGGGATTACCTACGACAGGGACAGCATCGAGAAGTGGATCGAAGAAGGGAACAGCACGTGCCCGGTAACCAAGAGGGTGTTGACAAACTTTGACATGATCCCAAACCATGCTATTCGGAGGATGATTCAAGATTGGTGCGTGGAGCACCGTTCTTTTGGGATTGAGAGGATCCCTACTCCTAGGATTCCTGTCACACCCTACGAGGTTACGGACACGTGTACGAGGATCGTGAATGCTGCGCAAAACGGTGATAAGAACGAGTGCAAGGAGTTGGTGAGGAAGATCAAGGCTTGGGGGAAGGAGAGTGAGAGGAACAAGAGGTGCATAGTGGCCAATGGTGCTTCTCTTGCGCTGGTCAACGCCTTTGACTCTCTCTCGTCACGTGGTTTTGAGAATAATGTTGGGGTGTTGGAGGAGATCTTGGGGTTGTTGGCATGGATGCGCCCTATTAGTGAAGAAGGTAAGTCCTTTTTGGGGTCAAAGGGTTCCATGAGTTGCATGGTTTGGTTCTTGTTGAATGGTAAGGACCTTTCCGCAAGGCAAAGTGTTGCTTTGTTGCTCAAGGAACTGCCAATTGAGGTGTTGGAAAAGACTCAAGGTGTTGTTGAAGGTTTGGTTAAGATGATTAGGGAGCCTATTGGGAGTGCTTCTACCAAGGCATGTTTGTCAATGATTTTTCAATTGGTTTCCTTTTCTCAAAATGGAGAGGGAATCTCACAAAGATTTGTGGAATTGGGTTTGGTTGAGATTTTGTTGGAGACCCTTGTTGATGCTGAGAAAGGGGTGTGCGAGAAGGCTTTGGGGGTGTTGGATTGCATTTGTGGATCCAAACAAGGGAAAGAAATGGCCAAGGCTAATGCTCTTACCTTGCCTCTCGTGATTAAGAAGCTTTTGAGGGTGTCTGAGTTGAGTTCTAGTTTTGCGGTTTCTATTGTTTGGAAGCTTTGTGACAAGACTGAGGAAGGGCTGTTGGTTGAGGCACTTCAAGTTGGGGTGTTTCAGAAGCTTCTTGTTCTGTTGCAAGTGGGGTGTGGTGAGAGCACAAAACAGAAGGCTACTGAGTTGTTGAAGTTGTTGAATGGCTACAGGAGCAAGGTGGAGTGTGTTGATTCATCGTTGGATTTGCAGCACCTTAAGAAGCCCTTCTAATTGATTGATCCATGAAGATGAAAATTTGATTTCCATTTTTTGTATAGTTCATATCATAGAAACAGAATCGAAATCTTGTACAAAGACATATATACAGTCACATACAAAAGATACAAATTGTATCCCTAACATCGAATTAAAGTTTTGAAAAATTCTTCATTGGCAATTTCAGATTTCAGATTTCAGATTTGAGATATTCCGTGGAGCTAAAAGCATTCTATTCCTTTTTTTTTTTCTCTTTTTTGGAGACTTATAACTTCTTAAAACGAAATTGATGAAATTAACAGGAAAAATTTGATAAAATTATATTAATCTAAGAAATTTGATCTAAACAAAGACCTAAGATACTAACTGGCGAAAGTGGTAAAGGAATTGGAAGTGACCTACATATATTCATACTATTGTGAGATAAATATTAAGTTTTCAAGAGACATAGGAAGCGGAATTTTTTCAATCCTTTTTTTTTTTTTTTTTGATCTGTGAAAACACAAGCAAAGGCAGGACACTGGAGATCAGTTGCATCAGCAGAGCACAAGGAATATTCTGACAGAACGAATGGGCACACTTGGGTGGATTGTCAGTCCAGCTTGGTTGCAGAATGTCAGAATGGATATCACTTGTGAAATCCAATGTAGAAGCACAAACTTTGGTCAAAATATAATCACGGTACACGTGCTTTTTTTTTTTGGGTCACTCGGTACACGTGCTTCTTTTATTGGTCATAGTGCTTTTTTTGGGCCTCGGGTATACGTTCTTATTTCTATTTTTTGGGTCTTGTGGGTACACGTGCTCTAAGGCTAAAAACGCTGAACAATATGTGCCTAGGTCAAGCGGATAGATTTGGTGACTATTCATTGATCCGCTCATGTTTGGGACTAAAGTAAATGTATCTACTAATAACAGTTAAATCTTAAATGAACGGTCTAAATTAATAATTTATAATATTATAAATAATTTATTAAATGATATAATAATTTTAAAATTACAAATTTATCTTTTTTCATTTTTTTCTCATTATCTTCTTCCACCTCCCTTCCCCTCTCTCCGTCTCGTGACCAGCCATCTCAAACCCCAGCGGCCAACGCCAGCCACCATTGCGTTCACCGCTCCTCCTCCATCCACTTTTTGCCAACCATCGCAATGGATTAGAGTATTCACTGGGTAAATGGGACAAAAGACATAAAGTTCCTATTTTGAAGTTAGCTTGCACCATTCTTTCGACCAGTCCTCAAGCGGTAGCAACCAAAGGCTTTAAAGTGCCCATTTGTATATTTTACTTTTTGTTTTTCCCATTAAAGAAGGCAGTGAAAATGAACACAAGAAGTAATGGATCTGTAATGAAAGGAAGCACAAGCTAAAATACCCATTTATCCAAAGTGCAAGATTTGAAATTGACAATTGGTTACAGATTGTAAATAAATCATCAGTTTTGGCAAAAATAATAACCACGGCATTAAAGAAAGGAAAGATATGGGTGGCTTTGTGGTGTTGGCAGCGACAGTGGTGTTGTAACTTGGATTTGCCGACATGAGTTTTGGGGGTGTGGAAAAAAGAAGAGGAGGAGAAAGATGGAAGAAGGTCAAAAGTTGAGTGAGAGTTTGGTAATTTTATAGGGTGGAGTAATGTTAGTCCCAAACTTACCTGGACCAACGAATCCTTCACCCAAGGATTGACCTGGTTTACATGCCTAAGTATTTTTTTATTTTTTTTTTGCTCTAGAACTATTTTTCTTTTGGTATACGCAGGCGTAGCTTTTTTTTTTTTTTTTTCGGTCAAAAGTGAAAGTAAATCGAGATAGATGTATGTGGGTATATCTATTACTAGATGACGCAAGACCACAAAGAACAAAAATGTATTACTAGCCAAAAAAAAAAAAAAAAACACAAATATCTCCCCACATCCTTCGCACCCTCACCTTGCTGTGTAACCAAGCACGTTGCTAATACCACCCACCACCTCACCAGAACCATGCATCAGTGACGGAATCTTCCGTCGTTCCAATGCGATCTTGATTTTTCTTTGTAAGTGGGGAGAATGTCGAGAATCACGATGGCAACGATGAGAATTGTGCACACGACTGACCGGGCAAGAACTTCTCTTGACTTGGTTGAGCATTCTATAATGTAAATGATGATTGAATATCCTTAGCTTTTCTCAATAATAACTTCCACTTTTTCTTTGGCAAATGGTCGTGCAATTTTTTTTCTAGCAGGAGTCCATTTGAACTTGTTGAATACAAGGGCAAAGTTTATGTTTCTTCGAGTTAAAAACACCAACTATTCTTTTACGAAAAATGTTGAGTATACTCACTTTTTGTTGAATACTATACCAACTTATTATTCATTCAGACTTTTTCTTGTACTCATTTTTTCTTAGATAATAAGTTAACACAGTATCTCAGAAAAAGTGAATACACCTATCATTACTCTTTTTTCCTGGCTTGCACATAATAGAGTTCGATAAAATTTAAAAAAAAAATGTCATATCTCAATTTTGTGAGTGTTTTATGAAATTTTCTAAATGCTTCCCCATTTCAAGGAAAAATATCCCTTATTTATTCAATTTTGGTGTTAATTGAAATTTATTACAAAATCCCTTGATTTGATTCTACACTACTAAAAATATCTTAATTACCGATGAAAAACTTAAAAAAAATCTGTCAGTAAATGACATATTAGTAATAAAAAATATTAATATTACCGACGGAGAACTTATCCGTTGATAATTTTTTAATTTTCCCGACCAAATATATCCATCGATAATAATAGTGTAAAAAAGCATCATTGATAGTATTATCTGTCATCTTTTTTATATACCGACAGATAATCCGTCGGTAAGGTTAAAAATAATAATTTTTTATTATAAATTTATCGACGTAAAATCATTCTATAAAATAAAATTATTTATTTTTTAAATTTTTTAAATTTTTTAATTATTAATAAATATTATTATAAATAATTTAATTTTTTTGTTATTTAAATAAAAAATTTTAACTTTCTGTTTTAAATGCAGTAGAAATTAAAAAGACTATTAATTAAATAAAAATTTATAAAATATCATTCAAAAAATATTTACAATACAATTTAAAAAAAAAACCTAAAATCTACGAATATTGATCATCGTCAGTATCTGAGATTCCGTTGTCGTCATCATTATCTCCGACTCTAGATGGGTGGCGATGTGGAGAAGGCTGCGGAGATGGAGGTGAGGGCAGAGGTCATGGAGGAGGGGGAAGAGGTGGTGCAGCGGATGAAAAACTGTTGCTCCATATCTGCTCGTAGAAGCTATACAAAGTCGTCATTCTCTACTCCATGGACTGTATCTGTTGCAACCACTGCTACTTTTCTCTCTTGTGGCGCTCATACAACTCCATGTTCCTCCAGTCGGCCTCCTCAAGCTGCTTCTACATTGACTTATTCAGTACATGGACCTGATCATAAATGGACTCTGGATCAGTTCCAGCAGGCCCAGCTCTAAACGCAGAGAATGGAGAATATGACCTGCTATAAGAGGCCCCTATCTTGTAAATCTGCCCTTTATAGCAGTTGTTGACCGTCTGGGCTCATATCTCATCATCACTAATAGGCGGGCCGCTAGGAGTGCTCCGGTCCCCCTGCTGCAACTACTGCAATCAGGCCTTAGTTAGCCGCTGGGTGAACTCACGCTACAATTAGAAGAAATACAAAATATTAGATTTAAATCATAATAAATATAATAAATTAAAAATATTGAAAACTAAAATTATAAGTGCTTACGTATGTGGTCTTTGACTGCGTATCAACCCATCGAGAGTTGTCCTACTTTCGAGTATGGATCTCTAATAACTTTCTTTGATGAGTTATATTTTTAGTTAGTTTTTATTTAATTTAGAATGTAGTTGTTTTGTTTAGTTACTATTTTGTTTCATTTTAGTTAAGTAGTTGAGATTGGGTGGTATTTTTATTTTCTGTTATTTTTCTATATTTTGGATACTTATTTTGGGCTTATTTTGATTGTCATTAGATAGAAGCACTCAAGTTGGAATTTAGAGCTATGAGAGAGTTTAGCTTGCATGAAATTAGGACCTTTCAATATTGAAAACTTGATATCTAGCTTTTTAGAAGTTGGATTATGATGATTCAAGATTCTTTGGAAAGAATAGAAGAAAATCTCCAACTTTGATGTTGGACACTTTTTCCAGTTCTCAAGTCTTCGAGGAGAAAAAGGCAAAACAAGATTAAAGCTCCATCCTGTCTTTGATGCTGTCAACTCTAACCTTTTATCAGTATTTCACCTATATCTTGAGCTATAGAACTCTGATTGAGGTGATTTTTATTGCATTGGAAAGCTTACTTAAAGATATACAATTGCTACTCGTACCTCCAAGGGTAAATTCTAACTATTATGACCACTGCAGAGCTTGGAAGAGTAGAAAAGAGGTTAGCACTGTAAGACGAGCGTGCTACTTTGCACTATAGCGCAACCCTTTGCGTTATAGCGAGACCTCAACTGCAGAATTAGTGGGCTCAGGCCAATTTTCGAGAAAAGGGATCTGTAGACTATAAAAAGCAACACCTTATATCAAAAAAGGGATCCATAGGCATATCTACACACTTCTCAAGATAGAAGACTTCTTCTAGAGAGATTGAAAGCGAAGATTCAAGGATTCCAGAGTTCAACTTCAACACAAAGAGATCCATATTCTTTTGAATTTATTGTCTTTAGCCTGATTTCTTTATGGCTTTTAGTTCTTTTGTCTTTTCATCTTTAAACTCTTTTGTTGTTTTCTTTTCTCTAATCATGAACTAATTTCCTTTTGCTAGGGCGTTAATGGATCATTTTTGTATGATAATTTTACTTATAAATTAATAGTAATCTTGTTTCTATCTTAGTTACTTAGTGTTTATGTTTGTGCTTAATATCTTTAATTGCTTGATCACCAATTAATTGATTTGAAAATTTACAATAGCTCGAGAGAGGGTTTGTAAATAAAGCCTTTTAATATTAACACTGTGAACTGAGCGAAAATTAGAGATAGACAAACGCAATTTATACGGTCAACATAGGAACCTATTCTTGTTCATCAACTTTTGATATGTAGTTCCCACATTCTTCAGCCCAAAGAGCATGACCCTATAACAATAATTGGCTATTAGAGTGTTGAATGTGATTTTTTCCTTATCAAGTGGGTGCATCGGGATTTGTTTATATCCCGAGTATGCGTCCATGAAGAAGAGAAATTGGAATCTCGACATCGTATCAACCAATTTGTCAATGCTCGGTAAAGGGTAGGAATCCATAGGGCAGACTTTGTTGAGATTGGTATAATCAATGCACATTCGCCATTTCCCATTAGATTTGTCTACCATGACAATGTTGAATAGCCAATTTGGATACCTTACTTCCCTAATAAAGCATGCGTCTAACAAAGCTTGAACTTGTTTTAGAACTTCCTTAGCTCTGTCTAGGCTCATCTTCCTTTTCTTTTGAGCTATTAGTCTGACGTCAGGAAAGGTAATTAAATGATGTCTCATGAACCCTGGGTCAATCCCTGGCATGTCTATTGCAGGCTAAGCAAACAAATCCACATTCTTTCTTAAGAAAGCCATGAGTTATTCTTTCAATGACATAGGAAGGTTCTTGTTTACTAGGGTTATTTAGTCATTTTTCAACTCAATTTGTACAACTTCAAGCTCTCCATTAGGTTCGGCTCTTTTTGTTTCTTGCTGTCCCTTGGCATCGAGGTCTACCAACATGACCATTGACGAACTCGGAGGTCGTATTTCTTCTTTTCGTTCCTTCTTCTTCTTAGTTACTTCTAAATTCGCATTGTAGCATTTGTGATCTGTGACTTGATCTGCCTTTACAGAACTACTTCTCCATCATCCGTGAAGAACTTCATCGTCAGGTAAGTTGTAGAAATTATGGCCCCAATCTTATTCAAAGTCAGTCTTCCAAGAATGATGTTGTATGTCAAAGGGCAATTGACAACCAAGAAGTCAACTTTGACTGTCTAGGTTTGAGGTTGGGTTCCCAATGTCAAGTGAATGATGAAGAACCCATATAGGTAGACCTTTTTGCTGGAAAAACCAATGAGTTCCTCTTTTTAAGCTTGGAGATTGGAATTCTTCAGACTAAGTTTGTTGAATGCATCCCGGAAGATGATATCAGCAAAACTTCCCTGGTCAATGAACACCCATTTGACCTCAGCATTAACCATCATAGCTGAAATGACCATGGTTTCATCATGGCTGAGAGCAACTCCCTCTAAATCGGAACTAGAGAACATAATCTCGGGAATGGATGATGGCTTGTAGACCTTCTTCATCTTTGCTTTAGATAAGCTTAAAACCTCCTGGAAGTGTTTCTTACATGCCAACTTAGTTGTGTCGCCTCCTACAAAACCTCTGGCTATAACATTGATCGTTCTCGTAATTGTCTCTTTCTCTCAATCCTTATGATTTATGTCAGGTTCCGAGATTCTCTGAGATCATGGGTTCCTTCTTTCATTTTCTCTAATAGGGGATGCCCTTCTCTTCTTTTGACTTAATTGAGAGATAATGTACCTCGTCAACCTTCCTTCCCGATTTAATTGTTCCACAGCATCCCAGAGATCATAACAATCTTCAGTCTTGTGCCCAAAGCCATTATGATATTTGCAGAATAAGGACCTATTGATGTTAGCCCTTACTCGAAGTGTTTTTGGCTTTGGAAATTGTTCCACCTGTTCGACTTCCTTGTACAAATCAGCTAAGGAGACGTTGAGGGGAGTATAGTCGCAATACCTTCTGACCTTCTGTGTTCGAGATTCCTTCCTCTGGCGGTCTTCTTGCTGCAAACTTGGCTTCTTCTCAGTTTGACTCTTTGCCTAGTTTGCCGTGGCCTCTTGTTTCCTCGAGATATATGTATCTCTCCGCCCTCAATTAGATCTCATCCATTGTCTTTGTGGCTCATTTCGATAACAAATCCTTGAATGCCCCGGGTCTAAGCCCGTTCAACAATGTGAGTACTAGTGCTTGGGTCTCCAACCCCTCCACTAGCAATGTTTCTACATTAAACCACTCGAGGAAATCTCGGAATGGTTCACCTTGCCATTGAGACAATCGCAAAAGGCTAGTAATTGGCTTTAGTTTGAACCTTCAAGTCATGGAATGGACCAAAAAATGGGATTGAAGGTCCGAAAACTTACTAATAGACCTTGGTGGAAAAGAGTTGAACCACTTTAATGTTGTCTTCTTCAATGTGATTGGGAAAGCTCTGCACTTTGCGGGATCCAAAGCCCCTGTCAAATCCTTTTAGGACTTGAAAGCATCCATGTGTTCTTGGGGATCCATGCTTTCATCATAAGGCTCCATGTCAATTGAAGGCTTAAATTCCCTTGAGAGTTTAACACACATGACATAATCTGAAAATAGCATTTCATCATCTTCATCTGAGTTGTCATATTGATCATAATAATGCCTTGATTGACGGTCTAGGCTTTCCATTTGAGATGGGCACGACTCAACATGGTCTACATAGCATGAGTATTCACTTCAGGGTTCTCTATGTTGCACATATTCCTTCTTCCGAGGTATAACGTCACCTCGGTGATTTTGGTCCTCGCCACAATGTCGTGATCGATGTTGATGAGGTTTGCTATGATCATGACCTCAATGATGGTGATCCTAGTGGCCTCGTTCGTCAACAACTCCTCCCATACGCTGCAGGTTTTGTTCTAACTCTCGGACACACGCGACTTGGTTCCTCATAGCAAAGACAATTTCTTCATTTAGGATGGGATCCTCTGGAACTAGCTCAATTTTGGATGCTATTACATTCCTTAGAGGTGGCTCCAAAGAACGATGAGTAGTAGCATTATGCCGATTTTCGGCGTCAGACTCTAACTCTAAGGTAGTTCGGCTATCATCCTACACTTGCCAAGGTGGTTGCATGTTGTTCACAGGAGTGCGTGCCACCATGATCTCTTGTTGGTGATGGGTGGAATGATTACTTGAGTGGCTATGGAAGAATGAACAGCAACTTGAAGTTCCTACAAATGGTGCCAATGTTCGGAGATAAGTCGCCAGGTTCTGGAAATGGAATGCTCCAAACCAAAGATGGAACTCCAAAAGCTGTTATCGATAGTGGTGACTGGTGGAAAGGTTGAATTCCACAGCAGGAAAGGCCTATCTACAAGGACTTCAATGCTCAAGTCAGCGAGTGCAAGAAGTACAAATTTTAGGAAAGTATATGTGTACCTGATTTGAGGATATCTACCCTTATCTATTGGTGAGGTTTGATTATAAAGGCTGCTTTAACAATCTTCCGAGATTTTTAGGTGATGGCTTCAGATTCATAATGGCTTCGTTCATGTTATGGAATTTGAGCTTGTGCATTATCGAATCTGGATTAAATGTTGTGTAATTGAAGCTGTGTCCGTTACTTTATTCTAAGCAGTCTCTGATTTGGGCTTTTGGGCCCTATAAAGGTTAGGTCTTAGTGGGCCGTCCATGACTTTGGGCCCTTAGGTTTAGTCCGAAACACTATTTATTAAGGAGATATATGTCATTTTATATAATATATCATTTTCTTTCCTCTCATTTTCTCTACATACAAACAAATATATTTTTTTTTCATTTTCTTTCTTCTTATTTTCTTTCCTCCAATTTTCTTTTCCTATCCAAACAAAGCATTAATGTAGTTTAGAGATGAGGCTTCACAGAATATGCTTTTTTTGGCTCCGGAATTAAATTGATGGGCGATGGGCATGGGTAATTTCATTTAGTGTGTCCTGTTTTTGATCTATTTGTTTTGTGAGCCCTATCTTTTTGCAACCTTGCGCTTCTCCCATTTTATGAGGGTCTTGAGTTCCTTGCACTTCTCCCATTATATGAGGGTCTTGAGTTTTATGTTACTTATCGAGAAAAAAAAAATGTATACGTAACATTACTCTCTGTGGACTATAACATTACTCTCTGTGGACTATCTAAAGTCCACAATAGTAGTAGCTCAATTCTTTGTATGGCAAGGGAATCATTTTCTAGCCACTCATAAATTGTTTTTCTACACACAAGTGCTTTAAAATTGACGGTACTTACCAGGTTTTTAATTTTTTTTAAATGAATAATCATTTAAAATCTATTTTCTATGGATTTTTCAAACACACTATATAAAATGATAGATCGATATAATTGGTCAAATCAATTTGACTTAGAGCGACAATTGAACCGATTTATGGCCCATTTGACTTACAATGCAAAAGGGTAAATCACATTTTTTTATGAAAAAAAAATGTCCATATGCAACATCAAAATAGATTTTGACCAGAGAATAAACATGCTATTAATTAAATTAACAGATGTTTGGTTTTAATTATTTGCGAGAAATAATTGTTTCATTTTAAAAATTATTTCAAGAAATTTTGTGATTGTAAATTACTTTAAACTCAAAATAAGATAATTTAAATACAAATATAATTTTCATGTGACGAGTGCCAAAGTAAACTTTTACAAAGGCTTATGTCATGATAAAATAAGAAAAATTATAAAATGTAAAACAATATTTATGCCTTTTTTGGTAATTTCATGTTTAAAAGTAATTTTGATTAACGATATCTAGGCAATATGCTTGTTTGGGTGCCATTATTTTTGACCAAAAAAAGATATTTTTTAATAAAAAAAACTTATAATAATTTTTTTAGTATCTCTGGATAAAATTTTTTCAGAAAAAGTATAAAAATATCTTTCTTGAAAAATATAATTTTCATCATGTAAAAAAGATATTTTTTTATAATAAATTTAATTTATATATATTGATAATATAAAATTACTTTATATTATCAGCCAATAGAAATTCAATTATTTGTTAAATCATAAAGGGTGGTTATTATAGTAGATTGTTATCTATTATGATTTGGCAAATCCTTGAATTTCTATTATCTCATAATGTAAAGTAGTTTTACATTATCAGTGTATATAAATTAAATTATTTTATAATATAAAAAATATTTAAAAATAAAAGAAAATTTTTTAATATTTCATCCAAATATAAACTAATTTTATATTCAAATATAAAATAACTTTTATTTTTTTAAAAGATTTTCCAAAAAAAGATTATTTTAAAAAAGATAAAGGTATCTAAATATATATTATTTTATTTCAAACACACTTTTAATCAAAAATAAGTTTTCAAAATCAAGTTGTTAAAAAAAGGTTTAATTTATATGTACTAATAATATAAAATTTTTTTACATTATTATCTAATCATATACTGTCACATAAATAAATGTGCATAATTCTCATCCTTATTACTCATAATATAAAATAATTTTATATTGTAAATATAAATAAAATAAAATAAAATAAAGAGGTTGGAAAATCAAATTCTCCCAAATCCGCCAAACACACTAAATAGCACTTTAGCTTTTGTGGTCTGTTTTCTTTCCCCTTTTCTCATTTAAAAAAAAAAAAAATGAGGGGTTTGGACTTTGGTGCCCTTTTCTTCATTTTTTCCTTGTGTGTTTGTTTGTTCGTTTCTTTCGCTGTTCCAACTACATTCTTGTATTCTTGTCTTTTATAACCCTTCCAAGTTTCTACGCTGAAAACAAAAACCCTTTGCCCCTTTTGTCTCTTCTTCTGCGTTTAGACGTTTCTTTTTCCTCTCCCTTTATTCTTCTTCAATGTTTTTCAGTGACGGCAAGTGCACTGCACCATTGGTTCTTTTCTTCTTCCCTGTAATGGTGCTTCTCATCAAAATGCACTCTCTTTCTCTCAAGGGTAAGTGTTTGAAACATGATTTGCTTCATAAATTTTATATCTTTGTTTCAACTTTTTGTTAGTAGAATGCATGATATCGGTAATATTGATTGACTGGCATATATGAATTTTCAATTGTAGAACAAGATTGAGAATAACAGCCAAAACATGTTGCATTGTTGAAGTATGAGCTAATAATTGATGTATGGTGCAAAATTCACTTCCATGGATGTTAGGTATATTAATATATAAAATGATTTATGTGTTTCTACCCAAGCGCTTAAGCTATTCGGAAGAGGCACATGAATGGTTCTATATCTTAATAAGGTATACTACAAGAGTTTAGTGTTTGAAGTTGGTGATTAAATGGTTGAGATTTTATTGGAAATTTAAGGTCTTTTTAAATTGGACATTTGGAAAATTTGTATGTAATGGTTGGTGATGATGATGATGATGATCAGAGACTTGGCAACCTATTTCACTGATGCTTTACTGATAAACAATGAAGTTCAGGCCGTCAGTGTATATGTATGTTTTTTCCTTAATAAAGAATGCAGTTTTTTCTGCTGGCCTCCACTGATAATGTTGAAATTTGCCGAGAATTTCAATTTGAATCCCAAGGTTTTTCTGCCAATTGTCAGATACGGTTACATGAAATTGTGTTCCCCCTTTACCCTTGTAATCTCTATCTTAGTAAATTTTTACACATCAGTGAAAGGGATCCTTGTGGAATTTTATACTATCTTTCTAAGGAAGGATAGTAATTGTGGTCGTAAAGATGAAACGGATTTCTGCTAATGATAATTTTTGTTGAGTCATGAGACAGACTATTGCCATTGCTGATTAAACACCTGTAATAGGCAGTTATCAAACAAGAAAAAGAGAATTCAACAGAAACGCCTTGGTTTCATCGGTTTAGTCTTTGCTGAATATATTTATCTTTCTTCACTGAGTAGAAGGACTCATCCTAGATCAGAAAGCTAGCATCATATCGGAATGGCCACTTTCTAGGGTAGCCCTTTCTCCCCTTTTCCTTTTCTTTGTTGTCCATTAGTCCGACTCGTCCAATTGAATCTGGAATTCTTCCTTAAACATCTTTTCATTCTGAAATATAGACGTAATTTTCCATTTCGATCTGCACAATGGAAACAATGTCAATGAGTGATTCTTCCTCCGAAAAAGTGAACAAGGTATGCGACCAGAAAATTTTTGCCTGTATGTTTCATTTATGTTAATCTTTTAGCAGTATTTAGCAAATACTTCTTTTTATTTGGTATCTTGGTTATTCTTTTTACATTTCCCTTTTCATGAAAATTTCTGTATTTGGAGTCCAGTGAGAAGACAATTTGTTATTTTGATAAGAGTAGGCTCTTTCAGTCTCTACATAAATTCATTGTTCACAAGTAGTTTTTCTCATTAAAAATTCACAAAGCACATGCTGTTGCTGGTGCCTGATAAACCATAAAAAGACGAGAACAATATCAATCATATTTTAGTATTTTTTTTATAGTGATTACATTTAATTGATAGTCAATGAAACATTTTAGAATGACCAAAATACCGAAGATTTGGTTTCTTTGTTTTATATACCTCGGAATCAAGATTTGATTAGAAAAATGAAAGGAAATTTGGAAATGAATGTTCCTAATAACAGAACTGTAAAAATTTGTAATTAATGAGCAGATACAAATTTTCACGCGTTTGTTTGAAATGTAACTCCAAACAATTGTCAATATCTTTTAATTATTTAACTTTTGTTACAATACATTGTCTGTCACATTTGAATAATGATCACTCTCAAGCATAGACAGAAAGAATTTTTGCAATTATGCATCTTTGATCACATGCTACTTTGCCATGGAATTAGCTGTTGCCATCATATCTTACTGTATCTTTGATAATCTTAATGCATCATGTTGTTTCTGCTTGGAAACATCTTCTAGTTCTGCTTGCAAATATCTTCTAATGACCAATTCAGTCTCAAGCAAGAGAGCTAAGTGACTTGGTTGAAGTAACTTCTTTCTGAATGGCCCCTGTTTAGCATACTTAATTCTCTGGTTATACTTCCTGTCCTGTTCTGCAGTAAACCACTAGGAGCTCTGGCATTTAATATCATTGAAGATCATTTGGACATAGTATTAACTGAAGCAAGTAGCAATAGACAATGCCAGTATCATTCTTTGTTGGCCTGTAATTTAGAAGTGACAACCATTATTTGTGATTGGTTCATATGTACTGGTTTTTATTGTCTCAAAGTTGAAAGGCAACACTGGAAAGTGACAATTGGGTTTGAATGCATTGATGACAATGCATCAAAATGTAATGAAGTACTTTTCCAACTGCAATATGTTAACCATTATGCAGGATGCCTGCCTCTTGTAGAAAAGGAAAACAAAAAAGCAAAATAAAGAATCAAAAGTAATAAAAAGATTGAAGGATAAACAACGATGAGATGAACATTGGTTTCTTTCTGTAACTTTTGGTGTAAACTGAACTGACATGGTTTATTTTGTAGGATGAGCAAGTGGCCCAATCTGAAATCCACAAGCCCACTTGGCTTGACGCTTTTCTAAGAAAAACTTTCTTTGGCTCGTGCGAAGCTCATCCACAGCATAGGAATGAGTTGAATAAATATTGTATAAACTGTGAACAGTCAGTTTGCCAACATTGTGTGCCGTCAGGTCCTCATCACGATCACAAGATACTTAAAGTCTACAGGCATGTTTACAAAGATGTCGTCTCCCTTGATGCTATGGAAAAGTATATTGACTGCTCAGAAATTCAGGTATGATATGATATTTTACCTTTACTCAAGTACTGACTAACTATCTTCTGTGTACATCCAAAACTTATGTGATTCAGTACACATTTGTGTGTTTTTGTGAATTTGTTTGTGAATCTAATATTAGCTCCTTAAATTCACCTGGAGAATTTGTTGGACATCATTATCTCCTCAGTAAGTCTTGATTGTCTGTCTTGTGAAATGCAAAAGGAAATATGTTACAGGTATAGTCGAAATTGATTTGAATGCATTATTCATTTCCCTTTTAGTTTTGCAATTGTGTTGTGGCATAACCTGACGAGCTTTAGCCCAAGTGACTATCATTAGTAATAGTGCTTAATAAAACATTTCATTCTGTTATGTCATTTGACCTTGAAAATAAAGGTGAGGTCAGTGATTATAAACAACATTTATCAATATAGTGGTGGCATGAACAATTGTAACATAAATATAGTACATCACTGGATTATGCCTAAATGTTGTGCTAATTACATGCCGGAACTTCTAGCTTATATTCTCTGGTGCTGATTGTTCCCAACCTCATTGTTTGTCATTGTCCTGTTTTCTTCCATGGCATGTCAGCTAAAAGAAACCAGATAAATTCTAACGGAATAACTAGTACACCATTTTGCATTCCTTATTGTTGATTAGACAATGTAGTACTACTATTAACTCTTAAGTAGTGTGTATGTCCAATACACCTCAACAGTCCTTACTTTAGTTTTGTATGCCTGAAATATATAATTTGTGGGTTTATATAATTGAATCTTCTCAACCAAACTCTTTACTGTGTTTCTGGATTTTGTTCGTCTTTGGTTGCAGCCCTACAAATGCAACAAGCAATTGGTTATTTCTCTGAATCCTCTCCCACACTGTGGTTCAGCATCAAACAATGAGGCATCATGCAACATCTGCACTAGAAAGTTGACTGAACCAAACCTATATCGCTACTGCTCCATTGCTTGCAAGGTGATGACAGTAATTTGAGAATCACAATCATTTGTTTTCTCCCCTCTTCATGCTCCCTCTGCCATTAACTTTGTAGCTACTTTCTGTTTTCTGACTTTTTAAATCTGAACTTTCAGGTCAAAGCAATTTCACCAGAACCTAATGATTTGGCTCCTCCCATCATTACCGATGAGAACCAGAGTGCTGCTCAGGGAAGACAGGAGGCAACCTCTGAACCCGAAAAGCCGCAGAAGAGAAGAAAGGGAATACCCCATAGAGCTCCCTTCTTCTAAGAGCCTCCAGGGGGTCACCTATCCTTATATAATTTGAACATGCAGGATTGGAAGAAATTACTTGATCCAGTTTATGTTATCAAGACAGTGTCATGTTGTGATGAAGTTCTGCAATATTATGAATTCTGGTCTTCTTTGGCTTAAAACTTCCTGATTATCTTGTGGTACTACATTATGATGTTTCTAGTTCTCTTTAATTCTGGTCTTTTGTGGTTAATACTTGCTGAGTATCATGTAGCACTCCTTATGATGTTTTACGTCACATTCAGCTTTGTTATTATTGTTATCTGTAGGGGATTTTTCCTTCTTCTTTTTTTTTTCATATATTTGTTGGGATGATTTGATGGCTGAAAGCAGAGATACTAAATATCCTTCTGGCACTTAGGACATGCTGTGCACTCTTAGCACTCGGCATAATGTCATCGCTAGTTCTGTTTGCCAATGATGGTTAACACTGCACTAGCATTTCAGAGAGACATGATGTGGATTGACTTCAAGTCTTCAATTTTCCCAAATTTGGAAGAATTGTTTGGGTTCGAGAAATATAATAAACTTGTGGTGGTGTTCGTGCTAGTCTCAGTCTCTTAGGTGTAGCTTTGTTGTGGTAATGGGAAATATTAGGACATCCTTTGCTTCCTCTTTGGTAGCGAGACTGCTGCTATGAGAATGGGAAATATAAGGGCCTGTTTGGTTTGTGTTTTCATTTCTATAGTGGAAGCCCGAGCATGACTCCAGTACAAAGCATGCTTTCTTATCATTCTCTCTGCCCACAATGTCCAAATCATGGTCCATGCATACCCTTTTCGTACTAATTTGGTAACGTGTTTAGAACTCCTAGATAGGCAAAAATACGAGAAATATTAAAGCCGTGGAGTTTTCCAGCATTGTTTAGAACTCCTCTTACACATGATGGTAACATTTTATATTTGCTAACGCTGCTGCTGCTTCTGAATCACTGGAGTCCAGGGAGAAAATGTTGAACACTGAGGAATGCATCAACTGCTGCTAATGTAGCAGCCCGAGAAGCAATTTTGAAAAACTGACAAGAGTTTCAACCTTATAGCATGTTTGGGAATTGCTTATTTTTAAGCTATAATCATTTATATTTTAAAACCTGTCTTAAGAAGCTTTTGATTATAAATTCTCTTGAACTCAAAATAATTGGGTATGCTGACTTTTGGGACGTAAAAAACTTAAGTTCTGGTTGCTACAAGGGGCGAATGTAGCTTGGTCCGCCTGAACATATCCACACATCATTTAATTGTAGATAAGGCTGCATTTGTTTCAGTTTTTAAAAGAGAAAATAATTTTAAAATTTAAATTTTATATATAACTAAAAAAATTGAAAATAAATTTTTTTAAGAAGCTATTTTTTTTAGCTTTTCAAAAAATGTTAAAAATAAATTTTTTTGAGAATTTAATTATTTTAAAAAAATCATCAAAATATATAAAAATTAATTTTTTTAATGAAAAAAGTGATCTTTTTCCCAAAAAAATACCAACAAGCACACCCATAAATGGTATGTTTCGTTCAGCTTATTCTAGCATAAAAAGTGATTCCAACTAAAAGGTCATTTTTATAGAAATTATTCATTTTAATTTATATTCAAAAGTTTTTAAAAAAATTATTTTTAACTTTTGAGTAAAATCTGGACTGAGTAATTTTTTAAAAAAATAATTTTTTTTAAGTAGCTGAAAAATCACTTTTTATCCAAAAAAAAGAAAAAAAGTTGGAACAAACCTGACCAAAATCCATATTAAGCTAGATTCCAGTATACCCCGATACAAATGAGAAGGATGTTTTTGAATCTGTGCTTTCGACAGTGTCATAACTAACCACTTGCCAATGCTGTGATAGGGGAGTATGGGGGGGAAGGAAGTAATGGTGGCAAATGGATCCATAAATTCCTGTACACCGGCTCGTCCTTATCTGAACGTGTGTTTAGATTTCTGTTTGAAACACTACAATCATGGCTTGAGCAAAAAGGTATAAAAGATAAATTTTTGCTTATACCATAATTTGAAGATGAAATATTGGATGGTTAAGGCACCAACTAATTTATGTTAGAAGTATTTATTTGATATTCAAAATTTAATTTTTCTTTACGAGAATACAAGATAATTTCAAAGATTTAACTTATTTGAATTAACTATAAGACTAATTCATATTTAATTGTGGCAATATAAGAATTATGCAATTCTTCATGATAATTATTTCTCTTAAATTTAAACTTGTATTCTCATTTCATAAGGTCAAATTTACTTCCTACTTTAACTAACCATTCATAGATGATATACTCAAAATAGATCATATATATACATACGTATCCCCCCAAAAAAAAAAAAAAAGAAATGTCATAGATTCATCAAACTATTTATTTGCCCCTCAGATGCGGATAAAATTTTAGTATCAAGTATTTTTACGATAATTTCTTAATTCATTTTTTAAAAAATATTTTAATTATCCAATTTTAAAAACAAAAATATTAACATTCTTTATTTCCATCTAACGATATTTTTAGGGGTGGGAAACAAAACCTTCTTTAGCTGGTATCATTAAGAATTTTTCCTTAGTGACTAATATATTTGGGGAGTTTCTATAAAACGTTTGTCCATATATACGGTTAGCCTGACAAGTGATAGTTTGTAAAATAAATTAAAATGGTAAAAAAAGTTAAAATTAAAATGCCCCCCCCCCCCCAAAAAAAGAAACAAAAAAAAACAGATAAAAGTTAGAAATGCACTTACCAAGGGAAAAAAAAAAGAAAAAAGAAAAAATGGACTAATCACAAAGTAAGATTGTGTCTTGATTGTAATTTTCTTTTTTTAAATGTTTTCATCTATGCTTGATAGAATAATGATAAATGGTTTGAAGACGAGTCGGTACAATTTGTGTGATTAATTCTGATTGGTGGAATTTTTTTTACAACTTTTTTTTCTCCCTATAATTTGTGTCTTTAACCACTCTCTTTTACTCATATACTTTTTAGTTTTTGCAATTTTCGTAAAGAAACAATCGTGGTGAGTGTTTTAGGTAATTTAGAGAACTTAGCAAAATGACAGTGATTAATCTCAAGAGTTATTGAGAGAGAGAGATCCAGGGAGAAAAAAAGACAGAAGGTGCAAACACGATTCAAGTACTACTTCCATTTTATAATTCTTTTTTATTCACAGAATTGAACTTTCCAAATCACCAAAAAATAAAAAATAGCGTTTTAAAAAAGTACTTTAACAAGATAATGAACTCAGCAAACCAAATTAGAACAGAAAAAGGAATTCTTAGGCAAATTAAGGGTGTACTAGTGGTGAGAGGTTTGGATATTTACACTTCAAATGAGGTAAGCTCAAAACTCAGTGTCACCATTATATCCACAAAGAAAAAAGGAAAGAAAACTAGTGTTTAACCATCCCATGCAATAGGCGAGCAACCAAAAAAGTGTTGCAATGGTATCCAAAGCATATTTCAGTAACCATACCCATACTCCAGCAACTGGGTAGGCTCAGGTGAAACCAGAAAAGAATCAGCACAATCCATAGCAAAGGGTGACTCAATCCTTGGGGGTGCAAGTGTGTCACAGCACCCGGAACACACAAACAATGGTGGCACTGTCTCAGAATCATCTATGCCACAACACCTTGTGTGCTGCCACACCTCACATATGTCACAAGCCACCATTCTCTCTCCATCATCATCTTGTGCCCCACATTCACACCTCACCTTCCAGTTATCAGCACCACCTTGGTACTTCAATGGGGTGCACAAGTCTATGGAAATTCCCCTCACACAAAGCTCCACACCAGATTGGATTATCCCAAAAAGCACCTCCTCATCACTTGCACCCATCAGTTCAGTGATGTCTGTGACTATGAGCCTTTCTGCAATGCAGTAAGTGTCCCTCAGTGCAGCCTCCGCAGCTTGCTTCAGGTCCCCAACAGTTGCATGCAGTGGAAGCATCACAATCTCACCACAAGGTGGCTCTCTACTCAACTCAGCTTTGATGTCAACAAAATTTGGTTTGAGCCTGCAAATGAATGTCAAAACTTGCTCCATTTCATCCATATATTCCCACTCCTTCACAAAGTGCCTGCTATCTAGTATTGTCTGAACTGCCAAGTCCACTGCTTCTGAATTGGGGTAACCCAATAGCACATTCTTGTAAAGGTTAAACACATCACTGTAAACATCATTACCAGGCACCCTATATGACTCAGTTTGGGGGTCTACAAGAGCCATTACCTCAGGCTCGACCACCACTTCTGGGGCCTTAAACCCATGGCCAAGCTCATGAATGGTGTACTCAAGGATCCTAGTTGATGGATTAACCATGCGGCGAACAACATAGTTGCCAACAATCACATTGTTCAGTGATTTCAGCACATAATCAAGCAAGCCTGTGTCACCAATGTGAAGCCTAGCTGCATCCCTCACATCCTGCCTTGTCATCCCACCAGAACCTGATTTCGCAGCCTTGTGCTCTTTCAATGCATCAACAATCACCTGAGCCGCAAACTCTAGCCTCCTTGTAGGCCACCTGCTATCCATATTAGCCACTGCAGTGCTGAACTTCTTGTACCTCGCAGACTTTTCCTTCAATGGATTTGATCGATTCGAAAAGGCATGTTTGGTTGAATTTCTTGAGATGGAGGCTGAAGAAGGAGCAGCACAATTGCCTGATATCTTTATCTTGGACAAAGGACCACGAGACTTGACAGTGAGCATGAACCTGAGAAGATCTCTCAATGTGGTAATCTGAGTCTCACTCATATCTCTATAGCAGCGAATCATTTGTTTGATTTCTTTCTGGCAAGTTGTCTTGCTAAAATCTCTCACAATCTCATCAAGCTCCAAGGAACCTAGACCTTCGATTGCTTCATAGTAGTTTTGCCATGTCACCCCAAAGCTTCCACGACAAAATGTATAGCCCCACCTACCGAACCAAGAGTGGCCATAAGCAACTCCATGAAGTAGGCGAAGATCCATTGACCTCTTCCTTGAAACATCTTCCACTGCAATTTTCCTACACATACAAAGAAAACACCCCAATAAACTTTAATAGACTGTTTAGATCTCAGTTAGTGCACCCCAAATCATAATTTGAAGGATACAATCTTAGCTTCAATTCATTTAAATGTGTTTATCAAAATCACATACCTTAACGTGATTTTTAGCCTATTAAAAATCAAACATGAAACCATACTAGTTTGAAAAATAGTTAAACCTGATTTTGTGATTACAAAACGCAATTTAAGTAACTCAAACACAAATCACAAAACCAAACACACTATTCGTTGGAACAAACTACGGTTTGAAAAATATAAACCAAACACACCCTAAGTCAATCAAACTAGAACCAAGATATGAGTTATTCTTTTCAATACCTTGCTCGAAGGTTTGTGCAGATCCTGTCCCAGAGATCCATGATCTCTCTTCCGCTGAGAACGTTGGAACCCCCTTCAATGCCATTAATGCAGACCAAATGGCCATACCCATTGCAATGAATCACCCCATGCAAGAGGTGGCTCTGATTATCAAGAGCACTATCAGGTAAGGGTTTATGCCACCCATTGTCCATTGGGATTATAAAATGGTACCTTCTCTTCGACACAAAGTGGCCACTCCAACCTATATGCACCATATAACGAACAAAGAACCACATCAGAGTCAGTATCAATAACAAGTTAACAAGCCATTTCAGTTCCAAAAATAGAGAGGCCCTAAACCAAAATAACCAAAACCCCCACACACCTATCACTGAAGAAAAAAGGAAAGCAAATCAAGATTCTTGGAAAAATAAAACAGAGCCAAGTCACCAATCAATATCTTTGTTTATTTTTGTTGGCAAACACTACAGACCCATATCACTATACGAAAACAGAGGACTTAGGACTCTGTTTCAAAACTACGCAAACCACAACAAACATCAAAGAAAGTACGACACTTGCAAACAACCTATCTCACAACATGATCAAACAAGCAGAAACAAAGCATGCCCATTTCAGAACTCGATCAAACACGCAGAAATAAAGAAAACCCAGTTCACAAAACAAAAGATAATAACCAAAATTCCCATCAAATCGAACCGACCCACTTTCAAGAATCACAAACCTACCCCCCCCCCGGCCCCCCAAAAAAAAAAGAAAAGGAAAATTTTTTCAAATACCTGCGCAGCGGCAATGGTCGCAGAAGGGGTGTGATGAGTGGTAAACGTCCTCTTCGAGGGTGTAGAGAGGGATCATGAGGTTGGTCTTCTCGCAGACCAAAAGGGTGCACCACAGAGGGCTGTTCTGCACCACGTAGTCCTCCCGCTCCGCGCATTCCCGAAGGAACGCTCGAACGTTGTCGCGGAAGGCACCGGAAGGAGCGATGGGGCTACCCGGCTCGGCGAAGGAGCGGAATACGAAGATCTTCGGCCAGCGCCTTCTCTTCTTGCTCGGATCGAAGAGAGGGAAATACATGGCTCCAAGTTTCTAAGAGCTTCAATCTGTGTGTGTGAGCGTTGGGTTTTGTCTCTGTTTCATGCACAGAACAGAGGAGTGAGTGCAAAAGAGATAGGTTACAAAAACAGTGTGTGAGAGGGTTTAACGGATTCTGTTATGAAGGGACTGTGCTGTGTTTTTGGCGCGCTCAAAAAGTTGAATTGAGGTTTGGGGCATAATTGTAAATTCGATTGATGGGTAAAATTTTTCAAACTTTCAAGCAAAGTGGTAATGGATAAATGGAACGGATGCTCTGGTACATTGCACAAAATATACATTTTGTACATTTTGTGATAAACGGTCAGATTGTGAGGTACTGTGTGGTGAGATTGTGAGATGTATCAATACACTAATCACTTATAATGCACTATAATAATATCTAATTTTAAGAAAATTTAAAAATATAATTAAATATATTTTAAAAATTAATTATCATAACAGTGTAAAATTATATTGATAGTATAAAATTATTTTATACTGTCAGTATAATAAAAAAATTTTATTAGTATAATTTTAATTATCATACACTGACAGTATAAAATTATACTGGTAATATAAAATAATTTTACACAGTCAGTATAATAAAAAAATTTTATCAGTGTAATTTTAATTATCATATATTGACAGTATAAAATTATACTGACAGTATAAAATTGGTAATATAAAATAATTTTACACCGCCAGTATAATAAAAAAATTTTATACTGTCAGTATAATTTTACACTGTCAATGTATGATAATTAAAATTACACTGATAAAATTTTTTTATTATACTAGCGGTGTAAAATTATTTTATATTACTAGTGTAATTTTATATTATCAGTATATGATAATTAATTTTTAAAATATATTTAATTATATTTTTAAATTTTCTTAAAATTAGATATTTTTATAGTGCATCATAGGTGATTAATATATTGATGCACCTTATAATCTATGATATGATCCTCACCATTCATCACAAAAAATATACAAAATGCACATATTTACAAAGGCACCATAGAACTCACCAAATGGAACATCCGTGTGATGGGGGAAGGAGTTTAGCTAGGGATGATAAGATTCGATGGGACCTTAGGCCTTGATTTAAAGTTTAGTGGGTTGGGCTTGGACTTTAGAAAGTTTGAGCTTATTTTTCGTGCTAGGTCTAGTTTGTTTTTTGAATTGATTGATTCGGTTCCACTGACTCAATTGTGTACTATATTTAAATTTATATATATTATTCAAATATCAAATAGATTTGATTTGATTCAATCATTAATTGAATTACCGTTGGGTCAAGTTTAAGTTTAAAAACATGGATCAATAAAAAATAAAAAATAAAAAATTAGTTGAATTTAAGTCCATGAAACCGATCACAATTTTTTTTACAGTCTATTTAAAGGAAATTAGAGAAAAAAGACATATTAAAATAGAGAATTTTTGATATAGAAATTAATTTTGATAAACTGTATAGTGCATCAATTATATATATATATATTTGTTACATACACCAAGTATCATATTTTAACTAAAGTAATATAATACTTGATTGTATAAAACATGTCGATAGAATGTGTATTTTTATTATTTTACATGCTAAGTCCTAGAAAGTTAGGCATATGACTTAAGTAGCTCGTATAAAACATTTTTAGGTGGAGTTAGTCCTAGAGTTTTAAGATTCCTATCTAAAAGAGATATTTTCCTACAGAAAGTTGATACTCTCCTTTTCTTTTTATTGATATAAGAATGGAGAAATATCTCTTTTCCTTGTTAATTGTGTTAAGGAAAACTATAATGTTAAAGGCATGACAATGCTGGTGACATTTGATATGATAAAATTTTCTCGATATATATAAGTATCAATTAAGCATAATAAAAATAATAAACTAGAGTAGTTTCTGTACATGTAACATATGGTATTGAATCATGAAGAAAGAAGGGGAAAAAAATTATCAATAGCCATCATGTTTTCACTAATTTGTTCCGATAAATCATAAGTCAGCTTTGAAGAACCGAAGTTGGTTATGCACTTAAACTCCTTTTCCCAGTGTAGTTGAAGTTGACAAGGAGATACAGAATTTAAGAAGGAAGTATAGGCGCCATCTACAGTGCTCCTTGCCGCTGATCAAGGAGCATGGTGCATATTGTAATATGATTGTGAGATTGTGAAGTGTATTGATGCATCAATCACTTATGATGTACTGTAGTAATATCTAATTTTAAGAAAATTTAAAAATATGATTAAATTTATTTTAAAAATTAATTATCATATACTGACAGTATAAAATTATATTAGCAGTATAAAATAATTTTACATTGTCAGTGTAATCAAAAAAATTTTATCAATATAATTTTACTCTGTCAGTGTAATTTTACATTGACAGTGTAAAATTATTTTATACTGTCAGTGTAATTTTACACTATTAATGTATAAAAATTAATTTCTAAAAATTATAAAAATTTTATCAATATAATTTTACTCTATCAATATAATTTTACACTGTCTATCAGTGTAATATTACACTGATAGTGTAAAATTATTTTATCTTATTAATATAATTTTATATTATTAATATATAAAAATTAATTTCTAAAATATATTTAATCATATTTTTAAATTTTTTTAAAATTAATATATTACTATAATATATCATAAATAATTGATATATTGATATATTTCATAAATTTTCACTATCTAATACATTACAGTCACAAAGTACACTAAATGCCTTGGACTGCGAATCACATTACACACGACTCAAGAAGTGTAATCCTATTTTGGACACATTTGACAGAAGCTTTTCACAAGATGGGTCCATGGTTAGCTTCTTTTGTTTCTACCTTTGAATTTATTATTATTGGATGTGTGGTAAGCAATAATTGAGAATGAGGCTATTAAAGTCTTAGGATGTGCATTTGATTTGTTTTTGCTTCTATACCTACTATGAAGGTTTTTTTTTTTTAACAAAGGCAGGGGTCGGGAAATGGGAGTTAAACGCGGGCTATGTTAGGCTTAATGAGACATGTAAGAGACAACTATTAAGCTATGGATTCAACTATTTTATAGTTCTTTTTTTAATTAATAATTGCTAGCATAATCATATTAAAGTAGTATCATTTCACCTCAGTCATTAATTGATTGGCTGACATTTATGTCAAAATGATTACTTCTAAAATTTTGCTAATTAGTTGTTTAGGAATGCTTTAGTTAATGAACTACAATTTATTTTCTTTGTTGTGGTGATTATATTATTTTGCAATATCCTTTTTTCCAAATGACTCACCCAAGTCATGTTATGGAAGATCAATTTCCTTAACATTACTAGAAAATCTGCCTTTTGACTTTACAGTGATATTTCAACTTTGTCTTATGTTGCAGGTTGCAGCTACGAGCTGGTATAACATCGATAATTTCTCCTCTTATTTCCCTATTCAAGATCAAATATAGAGGAAGTGACGATATATTAACTATCGATTGTGAACACCAATGGAAGCAGTAGTTCTGTACTGTCTTTATGTTAATAGCATGGACATGTTTTTTGTTTTGTCTGTGACTTTCAACGGCAACCTTTTCGATACTTGGCTCATGTTTTGTGGTGGATCAATGCTGCTAATGAAGTCATGTCCTGAGTTACTGGATTCTATTCACAATCTGAGGTTTTTATTTCTTTTTAATTGTATGTAGTAAGAAAACTTATTTATACATTTATCTTGGTAAATATTGGAATTTTACTTTTACTTTCCAGCCTGATAATTGTTATTCTTAATGTGTAACTTTGATCCTAATTAGATGACCCTTAGCCTTATTTCATGAGTCCAAAATAAGCTTATATGGATCTTTTTGTTCATAGTTTTCTATAGTTTCAGTCTTCATAAACATTTCTTTATATACCAAGAAATTTATTATATAGATAAAGCAGTTACAAGGGTAATAATAAAATAGGAGATAAAATTAACAGATAATAGAAAGATAGGGATAAAACCTAAAATTAAGGATAGGATACAATAAACAGAATCAAAATCATAACAAACTAAACATTTAAATTCTAAATAAGATAAGGTGTCATCCTTATTTTATTAGATATATCTATCACTAAGCTTAAGGCTGTGAAGATTGAGA
Organism: Pterocarpus macrocarpus; assembly: GCA_031439585.1. NCBI lineage: Eukaryota > Viridiplantae > Streptophyta > Magnoliopsida > Fabales > Fabaceae > Pterocarpus > Pterocarpus macrocarpus. Next base: position 20,007,579 of record CM062514.1, read on the forward strand.
AGGACTGAAGATTGGTTTATTAATGCTTATATCTCCATTTTATTTTGGGTCCGTTTTGATGTCAGTTTATTTGGAGAAAAGGTCTTTGTTGTAATGTTTGTTATGTGTGACGGAGTTTGTACAAATATTGTTTGCTCTGACACTTTTAGTTGCAAATATGTTTTTTATGGTTAGTTCTTAGTTTTTCACGTCACAAGTTTAATATTGAATGTCCAGGACATATCTAAATTGATAAGTGAAAAGTATGTTTCAATTAGGTTTTAGTGATAAGTGATCATGTTTGCTCTGACATTTTTAGTTGCAAACATGTAATGAATGGTTTTCATTTGAAATTGGAGCGGTAACTTCTTTTCCCTTTTTTTTTTATTAAAAAAAATAACAGGGTATTTTCTTTTGAGGTATGGTTTCCGGTTAAATTTTGATCATGGAAGTGTTATTTTCTGTTTTTTGCCGGATTAAGGGCATTCAATGCATAATTTAAGTGCGTTGTTATTTTGGATGATTTACAGTTCCTTTGGAGGCTTTGGCTTCCTCAGGATGAGGCAGAATGGTGTAATGTTGATGGCTTAGATAATCAGCTTCTGGGAACGATTCCTATGCCGGTTCCGGCCATGCTTCATTTTTTATCCTATAACTACCCACGTTTGCCTTTATTTATTTATTTTCTTCCTTTATAACAATTCACGATTTTCTCTGTATCAATGTGCCTGTGTTTTTTTTTTTTCAAAAAAAAAATTTCTACTGATTTTGTGAAACATTTTAACCTTATCATACTGAAGAAGAGATGTTGAAACATGAAAATGAAAAAAAGGCCTTGAAACATATCTATTTGTGAGCATTCATTTTCAGTTATTCTAGGCATTCCATATTCTGTTTAACAATAATGTATGTCAAGGCCGTTGGGGATTTGAAACTACTCATCTTAAGCAAAACAAGAGGGAGCTACTTGGAGATCGTCACTGGGGAGAAACTGTTGTTGACATGATTAATGATTCAACTCCTACCACAAATTCTTCCAACAAGCAAGATGGTTTCTCAGGTTTTGGAACATGAGACTGGATTATGTGACAGGAAATTGGTTGAGCAGTCCCGCCAACCAATGAGGGCACTATTGTAACTATGGATGGTCTTTCTTGTAGGTCATTGTTGAAAGAGGCTGAGAAATATAGTTTGTTGGTTGGGGGATGCTTCTGAAGTTGCTCTCTGGGATATTTTTCGGAGACATGATATTCCTAAATTGTTGGAATATTTGAAAAAGCATTTCAGAAGGTTCAGACATGTCTATTGCAGTCCTTTAAATTAGATAAATTAATAAAATATTTATCCATTATTTGTCATGATCTTTTCAACTTGATTCATTTACTGCTGGGTGCATACTCTTATAAGCTTCCGTATGTGTAATATATGGAGGTTTGACCCTAATAGCATTGACCTCATCCTATGTTTTCTTTTGATAAAAACTTCATTAAATATAGATGTCACAAGAGATTGGGAATGGACAAAGGATCAAGTTGCTGATAAATAATAGTTGTGAATGGTTACTTTGAGAATGGAAATGAATAATTTCTGTTAAATTAAGGATACGAATTATGGATCATCTGATATTCCCCCACTCACTATATATGTATGTTTTTCGTTTAAATAGCATTTCCTTCGGTAATGTAGGTTATTCATCCCATCCCTAATCAGACCATTTATCTGACTTTGGAGAATAAGAGAGAGCTTGAGGAGTAGTATAGTTAGTAATTTCTATAAACTTTCTATTTTGTTTGGTGTGTGCATGTGTATTTTGACAAAAGCCTTTGTGTGTGTAATGTTTATTTTAGGACTCTAATGATGTGATTTCAACTGAAGGAGATAAAATGTGATTTGTTTACAGGGATCATAAGCTGTTTGCTTTCTCCTCCCCTCTCCCTTGTGTTTCTTTCTTACTAATGTGTATTTCCTATATGATTAAATGGTTACCTCAGATATTTCATTCTAGAAATGGAAGAGCTTGATTAGTGAAAATGCTAATATGTTTGAATATGTCAATAATTTCTTCATATTGAGCCTTTTAATAGCCAGTAATTGTTCTAGATTTTGTCAAATTTTTTCTCATTTCGTTTTGGTCTATGAATATATGGCATTGACTACTGCTGCTGCATGCCTTAATGTTGTTTAGTGTGGAGTTATTAGGGGGATAACACATGATTCGTTGTTGATGGCTCTATCTTCGATAAGTATATCTTAAGCTCACAATATATATCTATTTATGACGTGACCCAAAAAAAAAAAAAATTACAATAGGCACAAAGAGTAACCGATAATGGATCCAAAAAATTTAGATAATGGAGAATAAAGATAATACATAAATATAACAAGATATTTCATATAATTTTATTTTAGTGTGGAATCAAATTTAATAAGATAATAGGGGCAAAATATGGATAGGTCTTAAATTTTGATAGGGACATGTGCTCCCTATCAAAATAACGAGTAAATCTGTCCTTAAGAATAGCTATCTCATTTAGTTAACTCAATAATAATGCCTTCAAAATTGTTATTTAAATTAAGTTGGCATGCTTGGTCTATATGTATATATACGTAATTAATATGTTTAGTTAGGTTATTGTTAACGATCTCAGCCATTATGAGCACAAGGTGTAGTTTAGGTACATGTTTTTGCCCACTAGCACCGGATATACCAATCCTAATCGCTACTTCCTATGTTGAGGCATTATAAACTCTATTTTGGTCTAACTTTTTTCATCCATTCTAAATCTAAATGTGAATTAATATGTGTTTATTGTTTAATATTTATGTTTTGTTGAGAAGTAAGTTGGAGTCCTAATGAATAGAAATTTATCTTCATTCTGTTCTTTGTGCTTGAGTTTATTTATAATTGGGGTGAGATCGCATAATATGGTTTTATTTTATTTTTTATGATTGCTACATTTGTTTCATTTTTTTTTTTTGGTGATAACTGCATTTGTCTTGAGAATGATATAACAAAGTCGACATTTTAAAATGGTTGTATCTACCCTGTAGAGCCTCCCTAATTTTGATTCAAATTGCGGTAGCATAAATAAGATATGAAGATTCCCATTAGTGTAGTCATTTCTATCCTGCTATACTTCTCTATTGTGTTCATAGCATCTATTTTGTGGCACCGTATGCGATGCGCTTCGCAGTCCAAGGCGCTTAGTGCACCTTGTGACTGTGGCGCATCAGATGATAGAGATTTATGAGGTATATTGATATACTAATCACCTATGATATATTGTAGTAATATATTAATTTTAAAAAATTTTAAAAATATAATTAAATATATTTTAAAAATTAATTTTTATATATTAATAATATAAAATTACACTGATAGATAATATAAAATTATATTGACAAAGTAAAATTATACTAATAAAATTTTTATGAATTTTAGAAATTAATTTTTATATACTAATAGTATAAAGTTACACTAACAGAGTAAAATTACACTAATAAAATTTTTTTATTATATTAATAATATAAAATTATTTTATACTAGTAATATAATTTTATACTGTAAAAGTATAATTAATTTTTATAATATATTTAATCATATTTTTTAATTTTTTTAAAATTAGATATTACTATAATGCATCATAAATGATTGATGCATCGATGCACCTCACAATCTCACTATCAGATTGCAAGATACATCATTTTCCTTGACTAGCAAGGAGCACCGTAGATGGCGCCCTATTTTGTTGGCAATCTAGTAATTTGCATTCTTTTATTTTTGTTGTTTAGGGAGATCATTCAGCTTTTGGAGTTGAAAGTTAATAGTGGTGTGATGATGATGTGAGAGTGATAGTCATGATCTAATATTATGAGCTCATTAAGAATATAGGAGTAAGTTGATATTCAAGGGATATTGGAATTTCTTTTTATTTTGTAATAAATGGTGTGAAAAGATTTCTACACTTGCTATTTATGGAAATGTGAAATTTCAGGGGGCAATTAGAATATATGTTGGAAAGGTTTTTTTTTATTTTTTTTATTTTTGGTCCTTCCTTTCTTTTGAGCTCTCTTTCTATGCTAAATTATCTTAGTGTTGTGTCTTTCTTACATAGAACAACGGGGTTGTACTAAATGCACCAGACAAACAAAACGATTCTATGACTTTATTGTCGTGCATAGTCAAGTGCACCACATTAGCTAACCTCCCTTTTTATCACATTATCACATGTGATTGCTGCCAATAAGGAAGATATTTAAATTTTATTTTTTCTTTTTAAATTTTTTTTTTTTGATTTTTTTTGAGGATATCTCCCTTCTTATTACTAAGAAGTCACATTCAAACTTGACTTTCCAATTGGAATTCTTTTTTAACCTATAGGCCTATTAATAAATTCTTTGACATTTAGTAAAAGTTACTGTTGTTTCATAAATTTTTAATTGTTATTAAAATCACTTAGTGGTCATGGCCGGAAATTTAGTTAGAGGCAGGGTAATCATTGCCTTTGTCTAATATTTATTTTATTTGCTGAAATTAGTTGTTGCGTTGCCGAAATTACATAACAATTTTAGATAAATCTAATTTCAAATCATTTAAGTTATTATTTTGTACAAATAAAAATATTGAGATAAATATCTTTTACTAATTTCAGTGTGAATGTGGACATGAGAATTACAAAAGTTTAAAAAGATTTATATTTCAAGAGCCTTTGAAATTAACGTTATTAATTAAAATCCTCAATTGAAAAATGAATTAAGAAAAATATCATATGTTGATTCATACAATTGCATAGTACTGAATAAATTTCCAAATTAGCCCCTCATAATATTTTTTATGAACACATTGATTCTCGGCAAAAATAATTGGTCCTATGACTCCTAACAATTACAAAAATCAGGTTATCCTAATTGATTCGTTCTCAATATTACATGATTATCATTAGTTTTTTTGTAGATGTGTGATTAATTATCTTTTTACTGCGTTAATTTTTTTTTTTTCAGTTTAACCTGTACCAAGTTGATTGAGAAACTGGGCTGTTATGCGATGGATTGTCTCTCCTCTGTTTATTGTCCTCCTCGTATTTTGGTTAATGTGCCCATTATATTTTCTAGTCTATTTTGCTATCGATTTTACTGGATGTGACATGTCATATGGCCACATTTTTCACTTTTTATGTTTGGTACCTTATAAATTTGTGTGCCAATGGAAGTTAGAACGTGAAAGAAAACTGTAATTTTTTGTTTGGCGTAACAGATTGATGACTGTAACCGCATGTTCTGATCCTATTACAATACTTTTTGTATGACATAGTTTATGCTTATTTGGTTGGAAATATAAAATCTTTATTTTTGAAATTTAAATATGCCATAGGTGCTGATGTTGTTCTCTATTTCCTATTGACATGTACCTTTAATATGACAAAAGTGAAAGCTTGAAGTTGGGGTGATGGTGCCACCAGGTATGCTTGCTTTATTTACTTTTATATTTCAATAAGTTGAACTTTTGCCGAGTGATTTTCGTTATATCATATTTTCATAGAAACAAAAGTTTTCTTGAATAGATTTAGACTAAAGTTATTTCTGCATTAATGATTATGACAGGACAATGAATACTTGGGCCATAGAAAAGATGTAGAAGTTAATTCCCAAGTTTACCTTTTTTTTGTAATGTTATTTTGCCTTTCTGGCACTCATCCTCACAATTTTTTTTTTTTTTTAGTGTTTTGCGACAATGCAAATTTTGGGTTGTAATCTTTAACCTTTATATGCTTGAAGACTTCAGGTATTAATGAATGTAGTAAGTTAATGGCATATTGTGAATAACTTACTTCCCTTTCTAGAATAGGTTACACATGAAGTTTGGCTTGGTCTGGTTCCGAACATTATGATATCAAGCAAAGAAATTATAGTGCTCTTGCTTCACAATGATATCAACAATAATTTTTTGTTATTTACTTGGTTTATTCGTACTTTTATTATTGTTAGACTCTTTCTGTTAATTGAAGTTATTTTTAATGAACCATGCATAGCACGAGTTCCCGACCAGTTAATCACACAACAAAAAGTAGAGAACTCCACACTTGCTTCTAAAAGTCTTTTAGTCCTATTTCTCTTCATGATTCAAAAACCATTTTAGGTTCGTTTGGCATAACCCAAGAATGTCCGCACCATCTCAAGCACGTACACCAAACATTCCATAAAAAACAACACGAAAAGAATAATGTTCATGCAAAACATGTACGTCAAACATCCCAAGCATTTACAGTTAGATGCAAACAAGTGAAAAGCAATATGATAACAAAGTAACATATATTGTAGCAAAAGTAAATGATAACAAAGTGGAAACCAAGTACCCAACTGTCACCACCAAGAAATTCCACTTTTAAAAGCTCTAAAAGTACAATAAAATTGATCTTCCCAATGCTCAGTTCCTCTGATGTCGAGTGTTGAGTTAGCTGGTGCTGAACTTAATATCTTCAATGAAAAAAACAAAAATTCTGCAATAAATTTACCTAGCTACCGGCCGGTTAATGTCATGGTCAATATTCGTTGGTGGAGAATCTCACTCCTCCTCATAGGCCATCATCGGAGACTAGCACCAGAATCTTCACTCTCCTCAGCCAAAGGCAACTCAAATAGAATCGCCTCCAGCTGCTCCTCCTCTTCCTCCTCCTCAGATACTTGCACCAACAGAGAATCTTCACTCCCCTCGGCCGAGGACAACTCAGATAACATTGCCTCGACATCCTGCTGCTGCTCCTCCTCCTCTTCCAACTGCTGTTGTGGCTGTGCCGGGGGTGGTATCATCTCTAACTGTTGCACCGGTGGCATCAGCATCACCTGTGGTGGCTTCGCACGCTGCCCCCTCCACCAAGCAACGAGGTAGAGGATGATGCAGAATAACATCGCCCCCAGCACCATTAGGCCAATATCCAACGGCCGGATTGCAGCAGGGGGAACAGGCGAGTGGGGCTCATGTGGATGGTTCCAAACGAAGTCGGGAACTGCCGGCATGGGATCATGTGGATGGTTCCAGACGAAGTCAGGAACTGCCGGCACGGGATCATGTGGATGGTTCCAGATGAAGTCAGGAACTGCCGGCATCGGAGATGGTGAGACATCCAACATCGTCTTAGAATCCCAATGGACATGCGACGGCGGTGCAGCAGAACAAAAGAAGAGGAGAACAATGCTTAGCATGCCCAAAATGGTCATAAACACATGGCAGCAGGCCATGACTACCTAAAAATTGGAAAAACAATCTTGATTAGCCTATATACAAATATCAAGAATCTTTTGATATAAAATAATGCTACATAAAAGGTTTATAACCAGAAAAGAAAGTCACTTCTATACTATCGAATAAAAGAATTAATTAGAAATTACGAAAATAATAATACCTCAATCTTCTTTTTTAAGTCTTATTTTTAGGACCAATAGCAAAATATAGCTAGACTTTAAAATAAGTTCTGTATCACTAAAAGGAGGGAGGCTTTACTATAAGGAGAAGTTGGTGATTCCCAAAGGATCCCCAAGGATTCCTTTAACTCTCCATGAGTTCCATAACACAGCTATGGGGGGACACTCCGGATTCTTTCAAACCTATAAAAGGAGAGCAGGGTTATTATGGTTGGAAGGAATGAAGAAATCCATCCAACAGTTTGATCAAAACTGTGACATTTGCCAAAGGAATAAGCACCAAACCTTCTCACCAGTGGTGTTACTCTAACCATTTCCCATTCCCACTCAAGTTTGGGAAGATATTTCCATGGATTTCATCGGTGGCCTCCCAAAATCCAATGGAATAGATACCATTTTAGTGGTGGTGGATCATCTAACAAAATATGCCCACTTTATAGGGATTTTTCACCCCTATACTGCCAAGGAGGTGGCCAATAGCTTTGTCAAGGAAGTAGTTAGGCTCCATGGGTTCCCTGCTACAATAGTCTCCAATAGAGACCGAGTATTTATGAGCATCTTTTGGTTTGAACTATTTAGACAAGCGGGGACTAAGCTGAAATTTAGTTCAGCTTATCACCCTCAAACTGATAGGCAAACGGAGGTGGTAAACAAATGCTTGGAGACATATTTGAGATGTTTTGCTAGCACCAAACCAAAACAGTGGAGCAAGTGGATAAGCTGGGCAGAATTCTAGTTTAATACCAATTACAGTGCATCCACTCAAACCACACCTTTCAAGGCCTTGTATGGGAGGGATCCCCCAACTCTTATCAAGGAAGACATGGCTCCTTCACCCATAGAGGAGGTGAATCTGCTAGTGCAGCAGAGAAATCAGATTTTAGATGAATTGAAATGGTAGTTGACTAAGGCTCAGAACAGAATAAAATTGCAAGCTAGCAAAAGGAGAGAGGTTGAGTTTGCTGTGGGAGATAAGGTCTACTTGAAGATACAGCAGTATAGGTTGAAATCCCAAGCAACAAGAACCAACCAGAAAGTAAGCTCCCATTTTTATGGCCCATTTGAGGTGCTAGAAAGAATTGGGGCTGCAGCTTATAAGCTGAAGTTACCCCCTGAATCCATAGTGCATCCCATTTTTCATGTGTCATTAAATGTACCACCCCAAATGTCATAAGCCAGCTCCTACCTACAGGATTAGCCGATGATTGGGAGTTGAGGGTTAAGCCTTCTAAGGTCCTAGCTGTGAGGACTAATGCACAAGGTGAATTGGAAGTTCTAATTCAATGGGAAGACATGCCAGAGTTTAAGAGCTCAGAGCTTGTGGGAATCCGCTGCTGACATCAAACTGAGTTTCCCCTCTTTCCACCTTGCGGACAAGGTGGTGGTTCAAAGGGGGGGGGGGTTGCAGGAGATCGAATGCCTCAGTGAGGGATAAAGGTGTGTAAAAGGAAGAAATATAGGGATAAATTACGGAATGAGTTGGGAATGAATACTATGAGGTCAACTCAGCCTACCAACCTTGTTGAGTCAACAAGTGAGGGCGCGAGTGAGACCCTAGGGGGATGATTCTGTTACATAGGCAATGAGAGAGAGTGAGAGGGGTTAGGCAAGAATTTGCATTGCTCTTGGAGAGTCTGAGCTGCTGAGTGCTCAAGGTTTCTCTCATTTCTTGCATATTTCCATATTTTCTTCTCTTCACTAAGCTGGAGACTCATTGTCCTCAGTTTATCGCGTGAATAATATACATACCTCTACCACTCTTATTATTCAGTTGCAATATCTTTCAGATAACATCTGTGGAATGCAACATTGACAAAGTGACCTCAAATTCTGCTAACCCTCAAGCCTTGCTAGCCAATTGACATTCATTAATCAAAACCAGATCCCAATGCTCACCCAATATAGTCCATGGCCTATGCAGCCTCAGATAGAATTACCAGTACCCCATCCTCTACTGATTGGCGCTCCCCAAACCTACCATGCTGCCAATGTCAGTAAATGCAATGATTCATATGGATGGGAAGGGAAATTCTTGCCAGCCAGTCCCAAAATTAAATATGAGGGTCCCTCTAGCAAGAATTTGCCTTCATTTAAATGGTATACTGCAGAGGTGGAAAATCTTGGGAAGAAAATGAAGGAGTGGTTCAGATTTAGTGTTTCAATTTGGCATGAATTCCATGGAACAGATGCTGACCTGTTTGGTGCACCTAACAAGCAGTGGCTATGGGAAGATGATGATGAAAGGTACTCTGTTGAGAAAATTCCTGTATATGACTCTGGAAGGGAGGAACAAAGGGCAAAAGTTCTAAAACACTTGAGCCTAGACGGTATTGAGATAGCATGTTTCAAGCAATGGGACCCTAGGGGAAGATTCTTATTGGTACCCCAAGTGTTAAGGCAGCTTATTCTGATTCTTAAGGAAGACAAATATAAGTTTGCAATTGACGGAGTGGAGTATGCTACTACATGGTTGCCTAGGTGTAGCACTGAATTGGATTTGTTTGATGAAAATGGCCTTTTTCAATATTGCTGACCACTTGTCTCTTGTGTGGAATGAGTACGGTGGGAACAAGGTTGCAACTATTTTGTCTGTTAACCAACCAACCAAATGGAGCTGGCTTTAGTGGCAGTATTGATTTGCAAGACATTCACCACAATGAAGAGCAAGTTAGCAATGATCTGTATGACCTTTTGCAGGGCTGTTTTGAACAGCATCCCCAGAAGCAAAGAAGGATTCTTTTATTACCCATGAATCGTATACTGAGCACTATTCCTGCATTTGCAGTTGATATCCATAGGGAAAACCAAGCTAATGAAAGAATTCATACTCACGTTCACAGGGGTAACAGGCTTACTGATGTAGCCATCAGAATGGAGATTGGACAGATTATGCACGGAACATGGGCATAATTAAAAAGGCTACCATGGACCGCCTTAACAAATTGTTGGCTCCAGCTTGTGAATTGGCAAGACAGCTAGGAGGCATAAACAAAAAGATTTCTTAATCTGTGTGGCTGCAAATGGCTGTAGGAACTTGCTGCTGTGTGAAAATGGGTATAAAACCAGATTGTTGTTCTCTACTTGCTGCTATAAACCACATTCATTTTTTTCACTTTGCTGCATTCCTACTTTCCCCGTATCAATTTCCTAATTCTTTCATTGAAGGATTAAAAGCCAAAGAGCAGTGAAGGAAATGGATTGCGTACCTTTTTCAGTTCGCAGAGGAATGGAAGGAAGCCCTAAACCCGTTGCCGTTGCCGTTGCCGTTGCCGTTGGGTCTCGTTCCTGCAGCCACAAATTATGCAGAAGAGCCAAATTCACCTCGGCTGAGGAATGCTGAGGTTTCTTTTTTCGCAGTTCCTTTTTTCTTTTTCTTTTTTTTTCTTTTTTTTGCGCGTTTGCATGTGCATATCCCTTGTAAGATCTCCATTTTTGGTGTTGTTTTGCTCCCTCCCTGGCGTTCTTCTTCACTGCTTATAAGGAAATGTCTCCTTTTTGGGCTCTTCTCCTGGCTGGTATTTCTGGAGGGAATTGCTTCTTTTGTTATCGCTTGCTGAACTCATCAGAGGTGGGGCTCGATGGTCCGCTGAAGAGACGTTAATTTTTGTAATTATATATATTTATTTATTTAAGCTGAAAATTTTGATTTAACTGAGCAGAGTTTTTATATTTTTTCACGTGGGTTAAGGGCTGGATTTGTAATTTTCTGTAACTTTTTTTTTTTCCCCAATCTTTGAAATGCTTCCACTTCAATCGAAACGGGATTTGTATATAAATGAATTTAATTTGTTCATCAATTTTAACTTTTGAATCATTTATGCTTTGATTAAACTTGATATTTTTTTAATTTATTTTTGTAACCATTTTTTCGTGTAACCTTTTATTATTTTTATATTAATGACATTTACTTTTTTGTTCCCCCTCTGTTATATATATATACACACTTTATTTTATTAATTTTTTAATTTAGATTAAGCCCAAAATTACAAGCCCAATCATAAGATTGAGAAATTAGAAATTGAGAAACAAATAATAAATTATTTTAAATAGTTTTTTGATACAAGTTATCACATTTTATATAATTATATTGAATAAACTATTTTATTTTATTTGGGATCACATGATGGGATTCTAGCACGGAGAGTTTTTAGCGAGTTTTGGAATTAGAATACACTACAAAGTATCTGTGATAAATGGCCAATTCGACGGTGGCCATGACTTGGAGCAGGCATTGCTGCCTACTAAAGTGGGCCAATAATGATCCTCTATATAGAAACACTTTTCGATACCAAAAATAGGTTGTTAAAAAAAAAGGAAATTGAAAAACATAAATAAATTGACATCATCTAAATCAAACTTCCATTAAGTTTAATTTATTAAACACCAAATTCGTGATTTCATCACCCTAACTTCTTGAACTCCACTCCTCTATACCATCCTGCTCTATTTCATCTACTTCCATTTTAGGAGCAAAAAAAAGAGCAACATGAGAGTTAACAAAAAGAGCAATAAAAGGAGCATAAGGAGAGTTAAGAAAAGAAGTAACACAAGAGTTGACAATAGTATTCAAGAAGTAAGTTTTGGTTTTATAGTTTCATCTCTGTCCAGCTCTTTGGACCACTACATTACCTTTGTGAAGCTTATCCGAGTGCAATACCTGCTCCTAAAATAAAGGTATATGAAGTGAAGCAATATAATATGGAGTGGAGCTCGAGAAGTTAGGGTTTCAATTTGGAGGAGATGAAATTACGAATTTGGGATTTAGTTAACTAAGCTTAACGGAAGTTTGATTTAGGTGACAATAGTTTATTTTATGTTTTTCAAATATTTTTTTTTTTTATTTTTAACAACCTATTTTTCCTGTTAAAAAATCTTGTCACATGAATGAGCATTATTGACCAATTGAGCATCAATGCTCGCTCCATGTCACGTTTACCATAGAATGCACCATGATAAATAAGCTCTACCCCCTACACCCTTTTCTCTCTCTCTCTCTCTCTCTATATATATATATGGCTTATCACATGAGAGGAATGGTTTATTATGAGAGTAAGAGGAGCAAATTTAGACCGTATAATCATATATAGATGATTAAGATTTAGAAGTGTTTAAATATCACATGATCATTTAAAAAAGTCACATAAATTTATGTTTCAATCTTGATCATGCATATAAGATCTAATTGTCAAAATTTATTCATTTCACTCTTACAATTAACCACTCCTCCCACTTGATCCTCTTCTTATATATATATATATATATAGAGAGAGAGAGAGAGAGAGAGAGAGAGAGAGAGAGAGAGGGCAAATATCAAAAACCACCCATGAGGTATCTAAGTATTGCACTCCACCCCATTTTTGTTAAGAAATGTAGTCCAGCCCACTTAACTCAACAAAATGCAGTCCACATCACGGAGATAGTAACGTCTTTGTAACATGTTATCTAAGCCTATACCCCTAACCATGGTTTTTACACTCTCACAACCCTTATCCAATCTCAACTAACTTGGTTAAACTTGAGGCAATTTTCGCGGGAGAAGAGAAACAATAGACAGTAATTTTCACTTACACTATCTCATTAATACCCAAAACAAAGTGGGAAGATCGGCAAGCATAATGAGAATCAGTCAAACTTCACCTTAAGCCATTTAAACATTTCCCTGTAAAACTCCATTGTGTGTCTCGTGTGTTTAAACTTGAGGTAGGTTTTTTTTTCTTTTCTAACCAAATTGACCGCACGTGTTTGTTCTTGTTGGTATAAGTTTTTATTTTGAGATGCTTTGGAAAGAGTCACAATTTATGTATTGGAATAAACAAACATATTATTTGCGGGTTCATAATGCAGGTAATGATCACAATGACAATATTAAGGTAACCTTTTATAAGGATTCCCATTATAGATATAGAAAATCTTGAACTAAGTCTAAATAGAGCTTCAGATGCAGCAAAATTTTCTCTCCATGCTAATAAGTCTTAAGCATGTTTTAGAGACCCACAAAATCTTCCACTTAATGGCAGTTTGGCATTGCTGCATTACATATATATTACACAAGTTCTTCCAACTAAATACAACAATTGATACTAAATTGCATTGCTTCATGGTCATAATTACTGTTAATGGGACATCCAAAACAATATAAAGCAAGTAGGCCTGCAATTAAACTTCAGGACCAGAGGCAAACAAGCACAAGGCCTCGAAATACTTGAGCTTGAAAGATCTTTGTCGTCCAGATACATACACTCTCATTGCCCGAAGAAAGTGACACTTTTTGTAGTAGGAGTTCCTTGTGACGTTCAGGTTAGTAAGGAGGGGAAGTGGGTGTTTCAGAGGAGCAAAGCTTAGCAAAGGTTTCAGAGGAGATGCAAAGCATTAGGCAGTTTGCACTTCAACGGCCATTTGTTGGGGCTTTCGTTTAAACAGTGATCATCTCTTTTTAAGAAATTCATCAAACAAATCATGGTTAATGGTATGGGTTCAGGTAATAGAGAGATTACTGTTTCCATTGTGCGGACTGCATTTTGCTGCGTTAAGTGGGGTGGATTGCATTTCTTGACAAAAATGGGGTGGAGTGCAATACCTAGATACCTCATGGATGGTTAGTGATATTTGTTCATATATATATATATATGGTAAACCTCATTTTATTTTTTGGTAAATTACAATGAAAACCCAAATATTGAGCAGAATGCGGTTACTTTTAAGGCAAAAAGTATGTAATAGCTCACAATTAAAGCTAGTTGCAAATAGTTAAGATATATTTTTTATATAGAATTAGAATAAGTCAGAATGAAATAGCGATTAAGAAAAGTCAAACTGAAACTTGAAATTCATTTCAACGATTAGTACATAAAATTTATGTTGAATTCTATCAAAGTTTATTTAAAATGATAAATGTCAATAACCAAAAAAGTTTGTTCTATACCATTTTATATCTGTGATGTAAATTTACTTTTAATTTTGAGGAAGCAGTACAAGTTCAAATATTAGAAAAATATTTTTTTTAAATGTGGAGAAAAAGATAATTTTCAAAAATGTCTCTTAGTTATAAAAATACATGTGAAGTTAGCCAGTGTCATTGCAATACTAAACAATTTAGCAAAAAGTGAAAAAAAATTATTTTTAAAAAGCAATGTTCACATTTACTTTCTTAAAACGTGATAACGAACAAGTTTTATTGCATATACAAAAAAATTAATCTTGGATCTCATCTCCAAAATTTAATATAGAAACACCACATCATTTTTTAACTATTTAAAGAATACAGCTGTTCTTCTGTGCATCGAACCTGCGGTTAATGTGTTTCTATTCTATGTAAAAAAAGTACAAAGATTTAATTTTAATTTATTATTAGTATAATTTATTAAATTTAATTTAAAAATACTGATAATATAAAATAATTTTATATTATCAATATATATTAATTAAATTCTAATTTGTTTTAATCTAATATTATAAAACTATATCATTAAAAATATTTTATTTTAATTATTATAATTCCAAAATTATATAAAATATAAGAAATAATTGATTAATAATATAAAATATTTTATAAAGATAATATATTATAATTAATCTGAAAAACTAATCTGAATTTGTTCTCTTAATTCTCAAAGTTGTACACACTAAAGAGCTACAAGCTTTTTTTCCCCTCGTTAGGAGCACCTCGCCGCTTGATGCGAGTAATGATCTAAATAAATATGTTTTTTTTTATAGTTCAAAAGAGCTCAAGATTGTTCACAAAAGATAGGAGCAAATGGTCACAAATGTAACCAAAAAGAAAAATGATAAAGGGACCAAGACAAAACAGAACAGAGAAAAAAAAAAAAAAAAAACCGCTAACACATTATCCAAACACCTGAATTGCAAGCACCGATATATGCTCCCGAAATGCAATCATTCAGATGTAGCCATCTGCATTCAGATGTAACTAAATAATGCAATTGCTTGTTTTATCAATTTATTTCTTGTTTAGGAGAATGTGTCAATGCGAAGTACACTTGGAGAGGGCAAGTAACTGAGCGAGGCACAGAAAGATACCGGCCAACTCGACACTAACACAACACAAATTATAGAGCTGTCAAAATGGCCGGTCAGCCAATTCAGGTTGAGCCATTTTTGGATAAGGTTTGATAAGATTAAGATAATTTTGAGTTAATATTTTACTAATTTGGCCCAATTTTATTCAAGTCACAGGTTGGATATCGAATCAACCAACTAATCTTTTAAATGCAATAAATATATTTTGAAATAATTAAAAAAATTAAAAAAAATGATCTTGTTATTATCATATAATTCATATAAAAGATCAATGAATAAAGATATAAGTTTTTTTCCCAATAATTAAATTTAGCTATTTTACTTGTTACAAAAGTGAGATGATTATTTTTTATTATTTTTTGTTTTTAGAGTAAATACCCATTTTGGTATTTCGGAGAACAAATTAATCCCTCAAAATTTGAAAATCCACAAATAGTCCCTCACCATTCAAAAAAAGGGACATATTGGTCCCTCCGCACAGAATTTGTACAGATCCGTACCATCAAAAAACCTGTACAGATTCTATACGGAGGGATCAATATGTCCCCTTTTTTGAATAGTGAGGAACTATTTATGGACTTTCAAATTTTAAGGGACTATTTTGCCCCCCAAAATTTTCTTTAAAAACCAAAATGGGTGTTTTGTCTCGTTTTCATTAACATATTTTTTGTAATTTAAATTTTCTTTAAGTGAAGAAATGACAAACAAAATCTAAGATCAAGTAGTAATGATATATATATATATATATATATATGAAATTAGTTACTTAAAAAAATAAAAAAGTGTTTGGGCCATTAGACTGGCTCATTCAAGTCAGGCTAAATTGAGTTGGGCTGAATTCGTCTAATTTTATTTTTTACTCTAATTTTTTCAACCCAATCTACACATTTTTTGGGTTGTTTAGACCGACCAATCGAGCTCAACCTATTTCAACCGTTCTAAAAACAACACAGCAGGGGCTAATGGAAGAAAAGGGAGTATTGCTGACAATGAGAAAACTAATAAAGAAAAGTAATCGATCCAAACGAGGCAGAATATTTGGGAGGAAAAAGAAAATGGAAACATTTTGATTTACAATAAAAATCAGTAATGCACATCCTTTAAAATTTGGTAAATATTTGAATATCTCGTCATGAATTCATGCTCAAAATAGTGTGAGTTGTCCAAGATGAATATACTGAGCGTCCTTAATCTCATAGCACTGAATATTGATAGTGTGAGTTGTCCCGTGTGGACAATACCACAAAATTTCTCCAAGATTTTAAATATATTCACATAAAAAATAAAATATATATTGACATCAACCACAAATTATACATACCAACAAGAGAGTTCACTTCTAGAAACTAACAAAAAACTGACGGATAAACCGTTGATACAATTTAAAACAAAAGTAGACGTGATATTTTATTGACGAAAAAATAATTTATTGGTAAATACATCAGTAAAAGTTCGCACGTAATGGCGCCACATTTTTATTGACGGATATTTCATCTTTAATCTTTTTGAATTTTTATTTCATTTTTTTCAATTCTAAAATTGCACTGATGGAGTATATGTCGGTAATAATTTTATTTTATTTTTATTTTTCTTTAATGTTGGTATTTAAAAATTGGATTATGCACCACCGCCTTTTTGTTTTTTATGTTACCGACAGATTATCCATCGGTAAGTGTTAATAAATGAGATGACTCATTTTATTTGCTCTTTACCGAAGGAAAATCCTTCGATAATCATAACACCGAATGTTAAAATGTGAGGCACTTTCTTCATCTCCCTCATTCAAATTCTCTCTCTCTCTCTCTCTCTCTCTCTCTCTCTCATACTTGCATTTGGCCATTTGCCATTTCTCCCCCACCGAAACTTCCATTTCACCACTGAAGACCACCATTGTGTTCCTAGTATGTTTTCAAACATTTTAATCGGTTTAGTTTTTTATGTAGTGTCTTTTTTTAATTCCATTTTTTACTCGAAGTGTTTACACTATTAGATTTTAACGAAAAATTGAAGGATTTATTCCATCGGTATTATCAACAGATTATTCGTCGAAAAATTTAATCAAAGTTTTGCCGTCGAATATTACCGACAATTTACAAATATGTCAGTCAAACCGTTGATAAATATTGACGCCTAATGGTGAGAAATCGTAATCAACGGCTAATCCATCGGTAATTTATATAAAATAATTTTATATTTTTTCCTTTTTACCGATGGATTATACGTCGGTATTTGAAAAATTGAATTTTTGCCAAATTCTTTTTTACTGATAGATTTTATGTCGATAAAATATCTTAATAAAACGATTCATTTCATTAAAATGTTACCAATGGAATTTCTATCGGTGATATTGTTCTTGAACATTATAACGCAAATGACCCCTTTCTTCTTCATTGTAACCTTTCTTTCTTTACACTCTCCCTATACCCCCATTATGGCCTCAGGCCATTTTCTTATCATCGGAGCTTCTATTTCGTCGCTAAATACTATCATTGTGTTCGTGATATGTTAATGAGTATTTTAATTGGTTTATTTTTTTGTTTAGTCTCTTTTTACTTTTTCATTTCTCTACTAAAAGTTTTTAGTTGCTGAGCTAATTAACTAATTTGATTTATTATGTTTTTGAAGCACTTGGTGATTGGTGGATTGACTGACTGGAGTGAGTTGGGAAGTTTTAGGTATGTACACCATACCCATTTATTATTCTTTATGTTTTCCAAAGTTTTAGAGACTTAAAATTTCTAGGATAGAATTATAGGATGGAAGAAGGAGAACAGGTTTGCATAACTGGGGGAGAGCTTAGAATTCATTCCCATTGTTTAAATTATGTGTTGTGGTGTTGTATGCCTACATGATATGAAGTAAAGGGATACGCTATAGAATGATTTTTATGATGAACTAATTAATTTGTATGACAGTATATATTTGTTATCCTGATTTTGCATATGATCTCTGCAATATTAGGTTACGGCTATGTGCTAATGGTTTTACTCCTAATAATCAATTTAGTAAACCATATTCTTGTTGGCCTGTGGTTGTCACTCCTCACAATCTTTCGCTTGAAATGTACATGAAAGATTCTTAATTGTTTTTAACTTGCATATTCCCTGGTCTCGATAATCCAAAGGCCAAGATTGATATCTATCTCCAACCTTTAATTGATGAATTAAATGAGTTACAGTATAATGGTGTTTTGACTTATGACAGATCAACCAAACAGAATTTTAGGTTAAGGGCAACATTGATGTGGACGATCAATGATTTTCTAGCTTATGGGATGTTGTCTGTATGGATGATGCAAGGGAAATTGGTATATCCGATTTGTATGGAGGATACAAAAGCGTTCACTTTGAAGTATGGCAGAAAGAATTCTTCATTTGACTGTCATAAAAGGTTTTGCATATGGATTATACTTACAGGTGCAGTAGGTATGAATTTAGAAAGAATACCATAGAGAGTGAGGAGGCTCCTATTAAACTTACGGGTTAGCAAATTTGGGACAGGATTAGGCGACTTTCAAATTTACAGAAGTTGGATATCTGTTAGATTACCTGACAATGGGTAGAACACAATTGGACCAAATGAAGTATATTCTGGGAGCTACCCTATTGGAATGATCACTTAGTTCGTCATTGTTTAGATGTGATGCATGTTGAAAAGAACGTATTTGATAATATTATACAAACTATGATAAACAGTGACTAAACCAAAGACAATGAGAAAGTAAGGATGGATTTGGAGGAGTATTATACACACCTTAAGTTAAATTTACAACTCTTAAGAGATGGTTGTCGGTGTAAACCTAAAACCAGTTATACCTTGACCTCTGTACAGAGACAAGATGTCTGTAAATGAGTGCAAGAGTTAAAAATTCCAGATGGTTATGCCTCAAACTTGGGTAGGTGTGTGAATGTTGCACAAGAAAATTTTTTTGCCATGAAAAGTCATGATTGTCATGTATTCATGGAGCGCTCATTGTCTATTATATTGAAAGAACTATCTGATCATATTTGGAGGCCGTTAATTGAGTTAAGTAAGTACTTTAGAGATTTGTGTTCATCCACTATCAGGGTTAATAATCTTTTGGTGATGGAGAAAAATAATCCCATTATTTTTTGTAAGTTAGAAATGATCCTTTCTCCTGAATTTTTTGATTTCACGAAGCACTTGCCTATACATTTAGCTTATAAAGCACAGGTATACGGACCTGTCCAATATAGGTGGATGTATCCATTTGAGTGGGAAATAGGAAGATTCAAAAGAATGGTAAAAAATAGAGCGAAAGTGGAGGGATCAATATGTCAAACATATATTTCAAATGAGACATCTAGTATTTACTTATATTACTTTGAACCGCATGTCCAATCTAGAAGAACCAGAGTTAGTCGGAATGATGATAATGGTGAAAGCTCAATCGAACCAACCTTATCAGTATTCAACCAATTTGGCCATATTGCTGGAGGATACAAGGATCGATGGTTGACTAGGAGTGAATGGAAATCTGCATATTTATATATATTACTAAATTATGATGAAGTGGAGTTATTAAGAAAGTAACTGATAAACTATTTTATTGTATTCTTTATTCTATAATTTCTCGAATTCTATATAATGGTAAATTGTGATGACAAGCTCTCTTCTCTTGTATTTTATCTAATGTTTACAGGTATTTTGAGTAGGTATACAGTCAACAATTTCTTGAACAATTTTTCGAATGGTTTAAATCATTTTATATGATAAAATAATTCTATTTTTCTGTTCATATTTGTGTTCTTATATTATTATGTTATTAATATTCTAATCATTGTATTTATGTGCATGATCAGAGGAATGGTATAACCAATCGTCACTTGTATAATTTGATTTGGCGTATGAAAACTAGAGCTACAAGTTGGCCGATGTATCATGTCAATGATTATAAGTTTCATACAATTGAATGGGGAAAGGGAAAGAAAACCGGCAACACTAGGGTTTATGTTAAGAGAGATACTGGAGATGGAGAAAATGATTGGCATGGAGTAGTTAATGAATACCCTAGTAAACCTCTTAACAGGGTTATGCTATTTGCTTGTAAATAGTATAATCCAACATGTCGCGGGAGAATATATAAACATAATCACTATAAAATAATTGAGATTAACCACACTAAAATGTATGAAAATTTTGATCTATTTATATTTGCTCAAAATGCAATACAAGTTTATTACTTGCTATACCCTGGAAAATGCAAATCTAACTAGAGGGTGGTAATAAAATGCAAACTAAGGGGTAGAGTAGAGCTTGAAGAAGTATCTGAGCAAGCTTATCAAACTGATGATCCAAGCCCTTCTAGGTTGTTGTTGATACCGATATCCCTTCTAATCTACGTTTCATCTCTAAGGAAATTGACATAATTGAACTCCCAAGCTAACATTCAATGCTGACAAAAGGGATGCTAACACTAAGGATGAGGATAATGATGAGGAAGAAGAATACAACGACGATGTTGAAACCAAAAGTGATGAAGATACTTCTAAATTTTCTGAATAACGAGGTGCCAAATGTGCTATGTCTTTATACATTTTTTATTTTGTGCATATATATTTCAATGTTATGTGTGCGTTAAATATGTTTATTGATTTATATATATGTTATATAGATGACTTTTGGGAAAATAAGGATCTAGTCCTAGACGAAGCAGTGGTGAACCGAGGAAGTATGGTTTACCCTCTCGTATATATAAGATTTTTTTTGTATGTATTTAGAATTGTATACTGTGATAATTTTATTCCATTTTTCTATAATTGACAATTTTTATTTTAATGAATAGTGCATATTTTTATATTTTTATTTATATGAATTTGTAAATAATTAAAATAATAATTTGAAATATCTAAACATTAATTTCAGATTTTAACAATAATAATTGAATTAAAGTTCAAAAAATCTTTTTTCCGACGAGTTTTTCGTCGGTAATAATAAACACATTCATCGATAAAATTTACTCAGTGATAATTTCTAACGTTAATATTACTGATGGCTTTTAAATAATATCCACAAATATTTTCTATCGGTAAAATAACATATATTACCAAAGAATTGTATTTTTCGTTGGTAATATTAATATTTTTTATTACTGACTCGTCATTTACTGATGACTGTTTTACGTCGATTTATCCGTCGGTAAAATTCTTACTAATGGATTTTTGTTATGTTTCCATTAGCAAATCCATCAGTAATAAGCGCATTTTTAGTGGTGTTAGTTTCTGAGGTTATTATGTTATGTTAGTTGTTAAAGATCTCATTTGGAGCACTTGGAGCACTTCTATTATTCTGCATTCGTTGATTTGAGTATTGTCAGATATTAGGTATGTAAATTATACTTTTTTTTAAGTCTATATTTTTTTTTTAAAATATTGGAGACTTAAATTCTCTATAATAGAGTTGCAGGATAGAAGAACAAGGATATGATTACATGACTAGGGAAAGGCTTATAGCTTATTCCCATTGTTTGAATTATGTGTTATGATATTGTGTGCCTGCATTATGTGTTTGTTTTTTATATTAAAATATTGAATTAATTTTTATGGAGATTGCTAATTTAAAAAGAGACTCTGCCTAAATATTTTTTATCATTTAAAATAATAATCTTTGAGTTAAATAATTATTGTTATGTATTAAATAATTATTATTTGTGTTAAAATATTAAATTAATTTTTATGGAGGTTCCTAATTTAAAGGAGACTCTATCCAAATATTTTTTATCATTTAAAATAACAATCTTTGAATTAAATAATTATTATTATTTGTGATATAATGTTAGATTAATTTTTGTGGAGGCTCCTAATTTAAAGGGAGATTTTGCCCAAATCTTTTTATCATTTAGAATATTTTATGAATTAAATGATTATTATTTTGTAATAAATTATTATTATTTATGTAGAATTGCTGAATTTGAATTAATTATAGTTTAATTGTTTGCATTTATATTTATATGCATATTATGTTTGTTGCATACATTAACTAATTTACACATATATTATACAGGTCATTTATGATAGGACGAGAATTGAGTTCTGGATGGGGTAGAGGTAAACCGAAGAAGCATGGTCTATTTGCTCGCACTCAGGTACTACACACCACCTCCACTGTGTTGATGTCCACCACTCCCACCGCTGACATTGCATCCACCTCTCTTAGTCATCCTTCACATGGCTAGGTATTTGTTATGATACCCAATCCTGGGTATATACAGTCAAGATCTCAACCTTCATTCCCTACTCAGCCTACCCCTCAACCCACCCCATCTCCACCCCTACCTCTAGGAAGTGAGGATCGCACCTCACTCGTACCTAGTTCTACTCCTTCTCCTACCCCCAGCCAGCTTGGTTCACAGAGTGCACAGGCCACATTGTTTGCCCCCTCACAGGACTCCATGAACTAGTACATGGAGCTCAGATATGATGGTAAATCCTAGTATATATTCTAAATTTAAATTTATTATGAATTTTTAATTATGATAGAAAATTTAATTAACAGATACCTGACTTAGTCTATTATTTCTGACATAGTTGGATTCCACCAACTCCAGACTTGCATAGGGTTGCCAAGGTGTTCCAAGAGAACTTTTGGGACCCGTATAAGAGTTTTTTGAAGGTGCTTGATGCTACACAGTAGATATAGTGGAGAGAGTAGAGGGGTAAAATAACTATTTTTTATTATTAATTTTTTTAAAACTTTTATGCATGCTTATTTATTATAAGGGAGTTAACTATTGTATTACTTGTGTGCAGTGCTCCTTCATTATTGATCCATGTGAAGAGGCCTCGATCTATAAGGCATGGAAAATCAAGGCCGACAAGCGGCTCCACAATATGTTTCACGACATTTGCAAGAATGATGCTAGCACACACTGGCTTGCTGAGGACATCCTCCAAGTACTCAGGGCACACTGGGACCCGCCTGAGTACAAGGCGAAGCAAGTGAAGGCCTAGGCCAACAGAAGATCAGCTTAAGGTAGCTCGTGACATACTAGACGTTCCACCACCCTTGAAGGCACACGACTGACGATGATAAATATTATCCTTTACACTTATTTTGTTATTTAATTTTTGTATTAAATATTATATTATCATGTTAAAATTATTCAAAATGTAGGAGAAGATAATGAACAGGCTACCGACTCAAGGGGAGCTGTTTCAGGACAGCCACACTTAGAAGCAAGATAAGTTTTAGTAGGTCGGTACTCGGTCGGAGACCACATATGTAAGTCCTTGTAATTTTAGTTTCCAATACTTTTTATTTATTCTAATTTCTATTATCTAAATCTAATTCAATTTGTTTTGTTTGTTTCAATTGTAGCATGAGTTCACTCAGTGATTGACCGAGCCTCGGTTGCAGCAGTTGCAACAGAGGGACGAGAGCACTCTTGCTGGCCTATGTATTAGTGACGACGACATATGGGTGCAAATGGTTTGCGGTCGCTATAAGGGCCCGATTTATGGTATAAGGACTATATATAGCAGGTCTTATTATCTAACCTCTATGTCTGGAGCTGGGCCTGCTAGTGCGGATGTGGAGGACATTCTTGATTAGGTGCATGCAATGAATGAATTAGTGCAAAAGCAGCTCATAGAGGCCGAGAGGATGATGACTAGGAGCAGCATGCGAAAGAAAAGGAGTACTGGAGCCAACAACTGCAGTCCATGGAGCGAAGGATGATGACGATGTACTCCTATTTCTAGCAGATGCAGAGTAGTAGTTCATCATCGAGTACACAGCTTCCACCACCACTACCTCCACCTCCACCACTGCCTCAGCCTCTACCGCCTTCGCATTCGCCACATGATCGTGGCTCCGATGACTCTGAGGACATTTCAAATACTGACGTTGATCAGTATTTGTAGTTTTTAGAGTTTTTAAGGTATTTAGAATTATACATTAATAGTTTTATTTTATTTCTTTGTTGTTAACAATTTTGATTTAATTTCATAATTTGTATATTCTATTTTATTATATTTGCATTTATATGAATTTATGGATAATTAAAACAATAATTTGAAATATTTAAATATTAATTTCAATTTTTAATAATATAAAATAGCAAAAAAATATTTTATATTACCGATGGAATTTTCATCGATATGTAAATATATTAAAGTATAATTTTTTACCAATGTACAATTCGTCAGTAAAATACAAAATAATTTTAAATCATCGATGAATATTCCGTTAATAATTATGTGCAGGTCGCCGGTATAAATGGCTCTGTGACATGTCTGACGTTCATTTACCTACACTTTTTTTTTTCTAACATCTTGTTCCATTGGTATAAACTCATTATTTCCGATGGGCTGCTTGCCGACAGATTATTTCCGTCAGTGATTCCATCAATAAAAACGTAATCGACAGATGTAACTTATTTTCTGGTAGGTAATTTCGTTGGAAATTTGCTTGTTCCTAGTAGTGGTTGAAATAGTCATAGAGATACACTATGCTCTTAGAAAGAACTCCGATTCGATTCTCAGAAAAAAAACTTCTAGTGGAAAGCAAGCCTAACTACACCTACAAGGAATTATATATTCTTAATTTAATTAATTACGTATGTTAAAATTATCGTTGTTTGACGACCAATGTAAGATTAGTTTTAATTGCTTGTTTGTATATATAAACTTCTTAAAATTATTACGTTGGCATCTAACTATTTGTTGTTAAATGTGTGATTTTTTATGTTGTAATTATATGAGTACACCACTTTTATTGATGAAATACTGTATAATTGAATGCTTGTTTCAAAATTTTATAGAGTTTAATTGGGATGTATTTACAGTGTAAAATTTTTTTACACTGTCATCCAATCAAAATCTTCCATTTGCATGACCATTCAAATAATGGGTAGTTATATCAAAGACTTTTCCTAATATAACAATACATGATTAGATGTCTGTGTAAAAGTTTTTTACACTGACAGTGCATTCAAATTAAATTCAATTTTATATGCTGACAATATATCAAAATTAAATTTAATTTGTATATTTGATGAATGAAATTTGTACCTTTTTTATGCTTGATGAAGTAAATTGATATCAATTTTTGAGATGATCGAATTAATGTCACTTTATGAAATAAATCAATTTAAGAAATCTTTGAAAGACTAAAGTAATAACAATATTTTGAGGAGAAAATTATTGTAAAATGACCTCAACTTTGGGCAAAAATTAATTTAAGGGTCTTAACATTTTAAAGTTCCAATCAAGGATCTTAATATAACCAATTCAATTTTCGATATCTAGTTGGCCCTGAAAAATGCCACTTGAACATTAAAAAATGCCAATTGATCATTATAAAATGTCATTTATTTTTAGTTAACTTAAAAATATGATTTGCCACATAAGATTTTTTCGATCATTGAAAAATGACTTGAGGTCCTTGATTGAAAAATAAAAAAGTTTAGATCCTAAATTGCTCAGAGCATAAAAGTTAAAGTCCTTAGAGTATACTTTACTCGTATTTTGAGAGAATTAAAAGCAAGGTTTACTCTCTATTTTTTCGTAGTTTAATTTAGACCTTTATAAAAATGTATTGGCAGTTTTTTTTTGTAATTTTTTTGCCAAAACTTTCTTTTAATAATTTTATATAAACTTTATTAAATGATAATTAATTTAATTTTAAAATATTTAATATTGATTATATTTTTATTTTTATGTGATCATTAAATATTATAACTGCTTATAATAAATTTATTTAAAATAATTATTTAGATATAAATATAAAATTACATTTTAAAAATTTTATAATGTAATAATTATCTACAGAACATAGTAGTAAGTATGTTCAATAAGTGATATTATATATAACACTTTTTAATTTGTTATGTCTACATTGACACCCTCTAAGAGATACTAAGGCCTAGTTTGGTAGTGCTCTCCGAAGGGGTGCTCTAGCTTATGAAAAATATAAGCCAATTTTTTCTGTTTGGTAAAACGAAAAGCTGGAGTGCTTTTAATCCTAGCTTTTGAGAGCCAGGGGCACTCTGGAGAGCCCTCATGGGGTGCTTTTTGGAGCTAGCTTGTGCTCTCCAAAATTTAAAAGATTAATATAACCTTACTGTATTTAATAATATTAAAAATAGAAATTATTCTTTTTAGTATTTATAACCATTGTAGTCATTTTAGATATTAAGAGCAATTTTATCAAATATTACTTCTGTGACTTCTGCTTTATTGAGAGTAATTTTTATATTATTTTATCAAATAATACTACTATGAGTTTTTGAAAGTAGCTTGTAAAGAGTCGAAGAAGCTCAACAGCTTTTAAAAAATTACAGCAATACCAAACTAAGCCTAAGTGTCATGTTTACAAGGTATTCAATGTCATATCTTATAAAATATAAGGGTATATAACCTAAAAAGATTTTAAAAAAAGAAAAAAAGAAAAGAAAAGAAGAGAGTCCAATGTTTTAGTCCAGGTCTATCAACATTTTTGGCTCAAAAAAAAAGAGAAAAAAGAAAAAATCAAAAATTAAAAAGTTAAAAAAAAATCATATCAACATTTTTTAATTTTATCAATATTCTTTAAATCAAATCAAATTTGCCAATAAGCATCCATAATCAAATTAAATTAAATCTCACAATAAGCATTAATTTAAAATTATTCTATCATTAATTTCAAGCTTCTATAAATAAGCATCAACAACCATTAACAATAAGCAACAATCATCAGTAAATTATCAACCATCATCAGGAAAATTCTAAAAAATTATCAGAGTGACTCCTTGTTGGGTGAGAGAGTGCTATTTCAACATTTTCGTGCAAAATTGAGGAGATAAGCAAGCAGACAAGAGTGCTGTTCTAGCAGCTATGAACGTTTGCCTGAGAAAGCTTGCGGTGAAAGTGAAAGTTTAGGTCGAAAGTCTCCGGGTGCATTCACAATGGTATTAACTTCATCTCATTTTATCTTTGTTTAATTTTTATTTTTATTTTTATTTTATTTTCATTTGTCTTTATCCGGGTGCATTCATACTTAGTGTCAGCTTCACCTCATCTTATCTTTGTTCATTTCCACCTTCATTTTCATTTTCGTGTGTCATTCACATCAGTTCTGGTCCTTCCAACACGACACACACTGGTTATTCAACTGCACGGCATCATTATCTCCAAAAAAAAAAAAAAAATGACAAAATAAATTAAACAATTTTATTATTTTTGACTTACCCAAGCTCCTTTCCTATTTTGCTAACGCAGAAGCTTCTTTTTTTTTTTTGTTTTTTTATTATTCTGGTTTCCTTTATCTTTGCCATTGCTTTCTTTTTTGTTTTTAAAATTGGTTCTCCTTGGTCATGTTTCAAATTAGTCTCGACTTGGCCTATGCTTTTTCTTCATGTGTTGCATGCTTTTTCTTCATGTGTTGCATTGAATCCTTTTCCTTTGGCCGTGTGGCTTTCTCTTGTTTAATTCCAATTTAGTGTTTTATTAGGTTTTTTAGCTTAAGTTTAGAGAGTGTTCTAATTTTAGACAAATCTTTAAATAAAAAAAATACAAAAAATAGCATGCTTGAATTGTTTGATGTTGTGAGTTTAGTTTCAAATTATCTCATGATCATTAGCAATTAACACTTTTCTTTTTTTATGATAAAAATAACACATCTATTCATAAAATCTTTTTAATCCACACAAAAATGTTTAACATTGATGTATAGTTTGACTATCTTCAAGGGTTGTGAAAATTATAGGGGTTTATTGTATAACTCATATTATCTTAAATCCTGTGGAAAAGTGAAATTTTTTTTCCCTTTTTTATTAAAAAAATATTTTCATGAATAAGATCCGAAAATTATATTTTCTTAATTTATCTTTTTGTAAATAGTTGCTAGATTTTAATCTTTTAAAAGGAGAAAAATTAATATTACTAAAGTTATTAATTAATTTACATAATAAGCTCTAAGGTAACTGTTATAAGACAGATGTATTAAAAGTGCAATAGGATTAAGTTTCCTCCTTCTCTATACATAATTAGACTCTTGAATCTAATCTTTTTGAAAGACTAGTTTTTGCTAAATAAAAGTTTGTACTGGTTTTTCCCTCGATAAAAATTGATGGTGACTCTATTGAATTATTTTTTAATTTTTTTGTTGCCTCTCATTATGGCAGCCCCTAGGTATATTGTGACAGGATGTCGTGTATAATATCACTTAACTTCAAAAGATGTTAGTATAATTTACACTAAAAAATAATTAAAAAAGCGAACAACTAAATTGTAAGATACAACATATATGCCCAAGGTTTTTTGCACCTTGTGTTTATATAATTAAGCTAGTATTTGTAACACCCTCCTAACTACAATATTATACTTAAGTTATAATATTACTCTTAGGAGTTGCTACAATTAGTTAGATGGACCTGGATACAATATTCATTTTACTTTCTACGAAATACATAATATCTTTTACATTCCACAAATACTGGCATTACAACACAACTTATCAATTTACAATTAATAACCCTACTAAGAGTTCCCAATTAGGGAGAATAGCTATCAAATACTTACATATATACATATTTGTCATCTGTCTTTAGCAACTAGCCCAATTCCAGTCACAATCCTCTAGGTTGGCTGTTGTCAGGATATTCTAGGCTATCTGAAGACGACACAGAAACATATATAGGGATGAGAATTTTATATTCTTAGTAGGATTTCTAGACTACTGCGCAATCCATATCATTATTATCATTCCAGTTGCTTTAGTTTATTATGAAAAGGTGATCGCATATATCGTGGTAAAGTTCATTTATTTAGTTTAGAAAATGCATACTCTTGAAGCATATTCATTTTAATTTATACACTTGGATATAGCATGGAAAAATGATATAGGTACAAAGTATGCAACTTCATGACAAACAAAATTATCAAATAAAAGTAAATATGCTACATGTCTATGATCGTATAACTGGATGCACTTTCTCAATTTTCTTTATTTCTTTGCATATGCTTTTAATCTTTACTACCCTTGGATAGCTTGATCAAGGAGCAAGCTCAACTTATGACTGTCATCACACAGTACTTTCTCACAAGGGGATCTACATGCCTCTAAATTGGAGGGACTCAGTTAGCCAACTGCCTTCAAATTACAGGGACCCAATAATTTTATCTGGCCTCACAATGAAGGACTTAATATCTGTCTTCAAATGAATAGACCCATATTTTATCTGTTTAACTGCCTACACAAGGAGGTAGGGGCGTGCACGGGTACGGGTCAACCCGTGAACCCAAAGACTTGACCTGATTCGTGTACAAAAAAATCGGTTCGGATCGGATAATCGAGTAAAACCTAATTAACCCATCTAACATTCGGTTCGGGTAACAGATTTAATTTTTAAACCCGTTACCCAAATCGAACCCTAACTCTTTTTTTTTTAATAAATAATAACTCATTTACTTATATATTGATATACAAAAATACAATTATACATATTGACTCTCAGACTCTGCTAATATATTCATGTATAGTTAGATTTATTGATGATTGATATTATATAATGTATGATGTATAATATATTTCATGGTTATAATTATGGAACTATCAATTATGTATGTAATTTTTTTTTAAATATATTTGATTATATTCAGATTTCAAAAGCACAATTTAGAGGTTTCAAAATGTTACAAAATAGAGTGTTTCAATATGTTTTTCACCAACCGAAAAAAAAAAAAAGAGAAGTTGACTGCTTATCTGAATACTCGGCCCGATCCAACCCGAAAGTGTTCGGGTTAGGCTAGTTCGGGTTGGGGATAAAAAAGCCAAAAACCCGACCCGACCCGAGTCAATTTGATTGGTTTGGGTATTTTTTTTCCCTAAACTCGACCCGTGCACACCCCTATAGGGAGGGACTTAATAACTGTCTCCAAATGAAAGGATCTCATATTGGCTGTTCATATTCTTGCACGAATAATTTCCAATGTATATAACACATGATACTCATAGTTTCATATACTTCTGCCAAAAATTCGGCAATATAATGGCTAAAAATTGGAGACTTCCAATATACAAACAATATAAATTTCAGCCAACTAGTCACAATAAAAAGAAGTATAATGTC
Source organism: Pterocarpus macrocarpus (assembly GCA_031439585.1). Taxonomy (NCBI): domain Eukaryota; kingdom Viridiplantae; phylum Streptophyta; class Magnoliopsida; order Fabales; family Fabaceae; genus Pterocarpus; species Pterocarpus macrocarpus. The sequence goes on from CM062514.1 coordinate 20,038,084, forward strand.
AATACATCAGTATCACATAAATATATCAGAGAGTTGCATCAAAAGTTCATTTGTTGGCTCTTTATGTGTAATATCCTGTTTAAAAATAAATGCCTATTTAAAATAAAATGTTCGTAACCGAAATTTTTTAAAATTTTTTTTATAGCGTATGCCTTGGTATTTTCTTTAATTACTTTAGGAATATAATGATAAAGAATAAAAAATTTTTAGATAAAAAAATTTTAGAGGTAATTGTTAAAAAAAGAAAAAAAAAAAGCACGAGAGACCATGGTGCACCATAAGTGACTTGGTGCACCATAGAACCCTCTCTTTCCTCTTTTCTCCGTCCAGAATCTTCCCTGAAGCATTTCGTTCCTTCCTTTCCTCCGTTTTCTTATTTTCTCTTCTTCGCTTCATATCCTCTTTCTCTCTCTATTCTCGTTCTCTCTTGCTCTTCCTCTTGAAATTTTTTTCTCACTCTCGCGTCTCTGCTTCACTTTACTAGCCACTATTTGCACCGCCCTCTCCCCACCTCCAGCACCAGAAAACCTTTTTCCTCCGTGTTTCTCTCTGTTTTTCTCTCTCTCTCATCAGTTTCTCTCTCCCTCTCGATTCACTTTCCGCCGTGGGTGCAAGAGACTCCGGTCCTTGCTCCTGAACCCAACTTCTACTGCAGTGGTAAGCTATTTTCTTTCTTTATGTCTTATTTCTCAATATTTTTGGAAGGTTAATGGATATGGATATGGATTATTACTCTATGTGTGCTGAAAAAAAATTGAGATAACTAATGTGAAATTAATTCTTAATTGGTAGTGTTAATTTTGGGGTAGAGTAGTGAGTAAATAAATAGTTGGAAACTTAACCCTTTGAAATTATGGTTAGAATTATTTAAGTGACTTAGCCATTAAAAAAGTAATAGGAAAATAGGCTACTAGATTCTCATATATGTAAATTTAAATTCTTATGTTTTACAGTTGATATTTAATGAAGTTTATTATGGTAGACATGATAGTAGTTTTTAGTTAAATTTAATTTATAAAGGTTAGACAGAGGGTCAAGGGCTAGTTTCTAAACCAAATTTGTGTCTAAATTGAAAATAATTGTTTATGTATGATTTCAGATTTCTCAGGAAATCAACCTGCAAATTGAGCGGCCCGAAGACATAGATTATGTACCTTGACAGTTTGTGAGTGGACAATGCCTCTATGGCATATGTTCTTTTTATACAATTAATATTAGTTTAATTTTAACAATTACTGACAATTTATTTTTATATATCTAGTTAATTATGCATATTTTACTATTGTCATATAGTTTAATATATCTATTTATTCATGGATGTCTGTTTCGGTTTTGAGGAAATTTTACTAGTATGCATTTGTTGAATGTTCTGAAAGTATTTGGACGAGAGTATGAATTTTATAAATGAAAGGACAAGCTCTGATCTTTTGTTGGATTACCAAACTGATTTGTTGAGTAAACGGTAGTTTGGATTTCGAACTTTGATGAATACCATTGTTCTTTGGAAATTTGATTTGACATTGGTCACATTAGCTTTTTATCAATATCGATCATTTTAATTTTTATATACTTTGTGAGAGGATCTTCAGTGAATCGGTAGCTAGCGGTCGCTGACGCTAGCCTTGGTGCACCTTGGTTCGAGCCCAGCTAGCAGGGGTGTTGCTAGCTCGGTGCATGTGTGTGAGGCCTACGACTCTTGGAAACTTAGTCAGATCTGAAAGGGCTCACTGTTATTTGGAAATAACTTTGAATGTGAAGCCTCCCTATTTTAGTATTTATGTTTGAAAAATATGTTATTAATTCTATGAAGTGGTTTAATGCTTTTATATGAATAACTTATAATAGTAATTCTTTATTTGTATAATTTAAAATATATATATATATATATATATATATATATATATATATATATATATATATTGTTAGAGTTTATCCTCATATGCTATAGTTTTATTGCCCCTCACTGAGTCGGTTGGACTCACTTATCTTCCCTTCCTATTTCAGATTTTAGTATTGTACCTGTTTCGGGTCCTGCATTGGTGTAGAGTGCAGACACTTTTGACAGCCCCTCTATATGTGAGGGCTTTTATCTAGACTTTTATTTTGAGGTTTTGAATATAACTGCCACCTTAGAGTTGCTCCACGATCCACAGATAGGAACTTGTTGCTTGTCATTCTTTTGGGATAGGATATGTGTATAGGGACTCGTTTATTTTGCAAACTATGTTTCTTGAGCACTGTATATATATATGTAAAAATGTGTAAGTAGATAGATATAAGATATGTTGTTATTATAATGAATGAATGCCTATATGTCAAATTGAATATAAGTGCCGGTTGATTGCTGGAACAAGTTTGGCTTTTACGGGGAAGATAGAAAAATAGGGGAGACTCTGTCCGTTTGTCACGGAAAACTTGATGTTTAAGGCTTGCTGGAGGTTCGTCACCTCCAAGCGCCGGTCACAACTCAGGGTGGGTTGTGACATTATGACTTACAGGGTTTCTAACCCTTAAAGTTGTCAATTCAGCTTATTTCCTTCAATTTTGTCTTGTTCTTGTAAATAGCATCAAAATTTCATTTTAACTCGCTTTGATCTAAAAGTTTAATATGTTGTAGTATTATTAGTCTACTTTTAAATCTCTTTAGTCTTATTAAAGTTTAAGGTGTACAAGTTGAGTTATTAAAGTTTCACTCAAAGCTACCCTGTTTTATGACAGACTTGAGTATCTAAATTTAGAAAATCACTATAATTCATCTTTTATCATTCTTGTCGGAATTTTATACCAAATTATAACTAATTGCATTATATTTCAATTTCAATAGGTTTCATCCTCATTGGTCAGTAGAGCTTAAGTTCTAAGCTCCTCAAGTAAACTACCCTATTTTAACCAGAACAGAGCATAAGGTAATTTTTAGGAATTACTGAGAGTAACGTAATTAGGATCTAAGCCTAAAATTTTTACGGCATACCTATCTATGTGTTAACTTCCTAATAAAATTGGTTACACTCAATTTAAAGTTGTATAGGACAAGTTATGTCCTTCATAGTACATACTAGTCAAGATAAGGAATGGATTTCAATACCTTACTTCTAAAAATTATAACTCTCTCATTTTAAATCCAATGGATCTGTAATTTATATGTTGGAAAGCTCTTGAAGTCTAGTTTCATCTAAAATTAATTGTACTCGAATTTGATACCTATGGATGGAGAAACACCATTCATTGTACGGATGGTCACCCTACGATTTTCTCTCAGCTTTTCTATTTGTAGTTTCTTTTGGTCTTTTGATCAAATTATCAAACTAAACCAATGATTTCTATGTTAAATCACTCAAAACAAGTCATATTAATATAAAATATTATCAAACAAAAGATGACATAGGAAACTTTAGCAACCTTATAAACCATAGAAATCAATTTAGTCTAGGAAATGCTACCTAAAAACACCACTTGTGACTTGTAATTTGGAGTTTCTTGGTGGTTTCTCTTCAATAAAACTCCAAGATGATGATGGCTTGCTCTTGTTCTCCTTAGGACTAAGGCTATATGATCTAAAGGTAGGAAATTTATGAAATGTTCTTGAGTTTTTCTTCAGGAATACAAGAAAAAAGCGAAAATTTTGAAAAGAAGAAGGTAAGATTTACTTGAAAGCTTGGGTGGAGATGAAGAGAATGGACGAAACGATGAAATGGAAGAAAGAAATGAAGAGTCTAAGGTTTAATGGGCTGGCCAAATTTTTGGGACATGGAGGGAAGAATTTGATGAATTGTATGCTAAGTTGGAAGGATGGAAAAAGAGTGTGATTTGTGGATTTAGGTTGAAATTTAAATTTTATTAAATCTAGAGACAGATGACCATGATTTGGCCAACAAATAGGGGTTAGGTGGCTAATTTCTAGCCACATGATTTAGGATTTATAACTAATACTTAGATCATATTATAGTACAGATTCCTATAGATTCGGTTCTTATGCTACAAAACATCGCAATTCCACCGATTTCTCTTAAAGTAACAAAACTTTGCTAATTGTCGACATAAAATCTTTCTACAAGGAAACTCAATTTTATCTAACCTTAATAGATATATTTCGATATTGGTTATTCGTATATCTATAATGTATTGAAATAAATCAGTTAACATATTAGTAGGCGCACTATTTTTTGGGATGTTACAGTATTAAATAAACATATTATATTAGCATTTATTGTGGTGATCTCTCAATTTTTATTATAGTTTTTATTCTTAAAAATAAAGGTAATATAATACATTAAATTAGTTCTTTACTTGATAATTATATACAATATTAGGATGAAAAATTTATACTGACATTTGATGTTATATTTTCACATCATTTAAGGTGTTTCAACAATATATTATATATTAAACTCATCAAATAAAATGACATAATATAATTGGATGATAACACAATTTTTTTGTATTGACAGTGAATATTAATTAAAATTTAAAATTATCATGAATAACTATTTTATTTGATTCAAAATTTATTATTTATAAAATTTAATTTTCTTTAATTAATTTTATTTCATATCATATTTATAGAATATGAAAATTAAAAAGTATAAAAACACTATTATCCTTAAAGAAAGTTATGTGAAATTTAAAAAAAAAAAAACTTAATTCAATTTAAAAACTATATCTAAGATTAACAGGATCGATTTGTTACATAATTTTTTTTTGTCTTTATCTGAAAATATAAATTTAATATGTTTCATGAGAAAATTGAATAAAAATTAAAATATTTTCATAAAATAAAATATTACAAAAGCAAAAAATTTGAAAATATAGTAGATATTAATTTTGATACACTGTCAATGTAAAAGAATTTTACACAGTTATCCAATTATATGTCATCATATATGAGACTTTTGAGATAAAATATGTAAGAGTCAAATACTTTTGCCGACATAGCAAAATAACATTGAATGTGTGTGTATAATATTTTTATACTAATAATGCATCAAAATAATAATAATAATAATAATAATAATAATAAATATGAATAAAACTAGAAATAACACTATATTATTAGTTTAATTATGATAAAAAAACTTATTAAATAAGAAATGACAATAAACACTAAGATGTAGCAATAGACATTTGCAACTTACAAATAGTTTAAGAATTGGAGAATGGAAAGTTAGGTGAAAGCTAATATATAGCGGCTCAGGTGGAGTGTGATATTAGAGTAAGAAAAAATTGAATGTGAACACCCTCCACGAACTCAATTTCAAATAGCAAGTAGCTATTATGGATTTTTAATTGCAAATTATAAGTTCTTAAACATTTTAGAACCTACAAATAGATTACGAGAAATACTTACATGATCCGAAAATATTATATGGCTGTATTTTTAAATTAATTATATAAATATATTTTATATGGGATCCATTATTAAATACACAATCCCATAAAAATATACTTATATAATTAATTAAAAATATAATCACATAATACTCCTAGATCATATAACAATTTCTCAATAGACTACACCTTAGAAATGTCAATAGGGTGCGGCACAGGTAGAGAAAAGCCCCCATCGCTCGTTGCAAGGATGAAAATTTGCCTCTATTTTCGTCCCATACCTGCATGAGAACCGGTCCTTATGTTTTTTGTGAGATAAATGGCTATCTGCGGATGGCCAGGGCGGGTTCTTAAATTGAGACGATGAGTCTGGCAGATGCTAAAATGATTTTTTTATCATTAATTTATTTATTTATATATATTTTTTTCTCTCCCACCACACATTTCTTCTTCCCCTTCCTCTTCCACCAAAAAAATAAAAAAATCAATTCCAACAATTTCTGCACATAACAACTCTCTCTTCTTCCTTTAAGCATTTGGGACATGCTGAGGACAACTTGATAACTAAATTTAAGCCATTTGAGACTTACCTTATTTGGTGGTGTTTATCTTAATGGGAAACCCCTACAATTTTGATGCACAAATAACAGACGGTGATTAGTATTTGACACCAGACAATATATGTGCCGATGGTTATTTTCTAATAGACGGTGATTTTCTAAGAGCTATCTCGCAACTGTGTCATGAGTTCGTTGCTTTTTTTATTTTCAAAAAATAAAATAAAATAACATAAAATCCTTCACCATCTCTCAAAAAGGGCCATCCTTTCATTCATTCCTAAAAACATGCGAATGTTCTCAATGCTGCCTGACCAATCTGCAATGTTAAGTTATTGGAAAGGTGCTGCTGACGACACTAGGCCAACACCTACAGGAGCCCCTGGGCCGCCGACCTGCCGACAAGAAGCGCAGGTACAGGAGTAGCGTTGCAATGGCAGAGTTGGGGGGGCGGTTCACAGTGGCGCGCTGGGGAGGTGGAAGGGGTCGGTGGTGTGGGGGAAAGGGTTGCGGCAGCGCCGGTGCCGGAAACGGGAGCGGTGCAGATTTGAAGAGAAAGGAAGGGAAGGATGGACGTTGGTTATAAGGGCAGAATAGGAAAATAGAAATTAAAATTAAAATTAAAATTTAATTATATATTAGATTAATTTCTCACCGTTAGATTTAATATCCAATGACTGCGATTTATTCACCATGCTGATAACAAACTCATTGTCTCTACTTAAGAACCCAATATATTACTACTCTTTCTCTCATTCAAAATTAAAGTTTCTGAGCCATTGATGTTTACCTTTATCTGTTTCAATTTTCAAAACTGGTGTTCAGGTTATAATTGGATCGCGGCTATAAATAATGAAATGAAAACTTTCAATATTTCTTGAAACGGAGTTCACATTTTATGGCACCAGAGCTGTTGGCTTAATCCATAGTCATAGGGTGCAACACATTGTCTTGGTAGTTGAATTTTTCTTTTAAGTAATATCGATAAATCTAGGAAGTTAAACAATTTTAAATTTCAGAATATTTTTTCTTTTGTTATTCATCAAATATGATAAGCATCTCCATTTTTGAAATTAAATCTCCAATTCTAAATTTAGTTTGAATGAATAACCCAGCTCTTGTGTGGTGTCATCACTCATATTAATGCAACAAATGAAGGTAGCGGAAGCTTAGTTGGCAGTTACAAAGAGGAGAAAGAGATGGGAACAGGGGAATGGAATTAGGTTTTATAAAATTAATATACATGGATAAGGGTATAATATTTCACATATCAGGTATCTAGCACCTGCAGTTTGCGGACCCGGAGCCCCATCATGTCTAGTAAAATCGTGTTTAAAAGATTTATCTCCACTATCCGTGGAAAAAAAAAAAAACTTTCTCTCATACCCACCCATAGCGGGTATTGGACTCGGATACTTAGGGCCCATTTGGTATGCCTGATAATATAAGGCCTAATAGGATAAAAATTGATAGTATAAGGCTTGATTATATAAGATATGATAAAAATTTAATACTATATAGTGTTTGATATATCACTATATTATATTATATAAAATATAACTAGAAAAAGAAATTATAATAAATATAATTTTTAAATAGTTATTATAATTATTTTAACTATTTTTTTATTATATGTAAAAATAATTTTATATTAAAAATTATTTATTTATTTATTTTTTAATATTTTTATAATATAAAAAATATGAGAGAGAGAGAGAGAGTGAAATAGAGATGGAGTTTTTATATATCAAAATCTAAGTAGGTTTAGTATCATATTCCTATATTTAGTTGTGTTTTTTATTATATATAATTAAATTTATATTAAATATTTATTATTTATATATTTTAATAATAAATTTTTATTCCTCTTTTTTTATTTTAGTTTGAATAGTTATTTTACAATTATTTTTTAAAAAATATTTATTTATTATTAAATAATTTTTATTTATATATTTTTATTATTTATTATTTATTTAATAATTAATTTTTTTAATAAAATATATTAAAAAATAAAAAAAATAGAAGAACCCTTATATATTAAAAGCTAATCCAGTCTAATACGGCCTCCTTAAACTGTATTAAGTTATCCATCATTATAATGTATAAAAGAGGTTTGATAGATAAATTTATACAATATATTGATGGCACCAAACAACGAATAAGATCATAACGTATTGTATTACCTTATTTTATCGTACCTAATACACCATGCCAAACACCCCTTATGGACCAGCAAAATTGACATCCCAACTCTATCCTATATAAGTTGATCGAAAAAAATCATTCGTTACAAGTCTTGTATATATCAACTAACTTATGATAGAAATAATTTTCTTTATTTGTTTTGAGGGGCTTGCTCGAGTACGCTAAAGGGTACGGAGCAGTATCTTGTAAGATTTAGTAATTAATATCAAACTATATGTGCTATTTTTATAAAACAAAAAATTTAAAAATAGTGGGTTCATAATTAAATAAAAATCACGAATTAGTAAAGAGTATTGGTACTCTTAACATTATCCTGAGTGCCAAAGAAATCTCTCTAATTCTTTTTAAATATTTGATATTTTATTTTAGGAAGATGGAAAAGGGACAATAAATTTTAACTCGTAAAAATATAATTTTTTATGAAAACTTTTAAAAATATAATTAATATAGAGAAAGTGATATTTTTCATAGGTTTTGGATGGCGCATAAGAGCCAGCAATCTTACAGGAGAGAGTGGGTCGTGAGTCAAGTAGGATCCGCTCTATACATCACATTTCGTGGGCTCTTCCTTCTAAGGGGTGGGTGAGTTGATTAACATTTTAAAGAATTTTGTGGTGGTCTTATGCGGAATTCTTTAGGACAGTATTTGCATGGTTTTGCTGATAATTTGGGTGTCTATCCAATTAAAGTAGTGGAAGTGTAACATGTAAAACCCACCCCTAGATGTAGGCTTTTTTACCCAAATAAAATAAAATAAAAATATTATTTTCATAAATATTTGATTTTATTTTTATTTTCTAAAATGTTCTATTTTAATTGTTTATAGGAAAATCGTGTGAGACTGCCATAATTTATGATTAGTTCTAAATGATCAAAAATCGTGCCAGTATCACACGATTTATAAACTGGCAAAACACCCATATATAAATCATGTGAGCCTCATATAATTTCATATTTTGAACTTGTGCAAGTGGTAACCAAACAAAATAAATAAATAAGAGGGTGCATATTAACATGGTCCGCGCCATATTTTGGACTATCATATGATCCACCCATTTTTATCGTTAGATCCTATTTGAACAATTATGATTTTAAGAGGCAATAATGATATAAAATGAGATTAATTGGTATACACTGTCAGTATAAAATTCTTTTATATTGACAACCAATCATGTGCAGCCATATAAGCAAAGATGATTTTCTTTTGAGATAGTGGGTATGAAAGTTAACTACCCTTACCTATGTGGCAGCATATAATTGGATATTAGTGTAAAAGAGTTTTATACTGATAGTATATACCAATTAAATCTAATTATAAAGTAAAATAATAAAATTTTCAAATTAAAAATAATAATACTAAATTACCAAACTATCCACCCCATTCCCCTCCCCCCCCTTTTTTTTGACTCTCCTGCCATCACCCTCGTTCAACTTCTCCCAGTAGTCTGCTGTAGACACTTGCTGTGGCATTGCCATTGCCACTATCACCACCACCACTTAATGCTCGACCAGATAGCGACCACATAGTTTGAGTCAAGATCTCTAGTGGGATAACAATTTTTGGTATCTGTAGCAAATTGCTAGGAGGAGTTGGAAGAGAATGGCGGCAGGAGAGTCAAAAAGAGAAGGGAAATGGGGTGGATAGTTTGGTAATTTAGTATTATTATTTTTAATTTGAAAATTTATTATTTTATTTTATAATTGGATTTAATTGGTATGTACTATCAATATAAAATTTTTTTATATTAATATCCAATTATGTGCTCCTATATAGACAAGGGTAGTTAACTTTCATACCCACTATCTCAAAAGAAAACCATCTTTGCTTATATAGCTGCACATGATTTGATGTTAATATAAAAATAGTTTTACACTAACAGTGCATACCAATTAATCTTATTTTATATCATTATTATCTCTTTAAATTATAACTGTTCAAATAAGATCTAATGGTAAAAACAGGTGGTTCATATGATAGTCCAAAACTTGGTGTGGACCATGTTAACATGCACCCTCTTATTTATTTATTTATTTTGGTTACCACCTGCACAAGTTCAAAACGTGAAATCATGTAATGATAACATGATTTTGTGCATTTCAATTGCATTGAAATCGTGTGAGGCTCACACGATTTATATATGGGTGTTTTGCTAGTTTATAAATCATGTGAGACTGACACGATTTTTGGCCACTTAGAACTAGTCACAAATCATGACAGCCTCACACAATTTTCCTATAAACAACTAAAATAGGACACTTTGAAAAATAAAAATAAAATCGAACATTTATGAAAATAATATTTTTTTATTTTATTTGGGTAAAACAACCTTAGATGTACTTCCAGGTTTTGAACCTTGGAGTTAATCTGGTATCCTCTCATTTTTTGGATGCTCACAGAGCAATATATATATGGGAAATATCTCTTGCAAGGTCCCACTAACAAGAAAACATGCTTTAGGACTAATCTATATTAATCTTTGAGGATGATGCAGTTTAGCGAAATTGCTATGAAGAACAACAAAGCAGAAGCAATGCGAGGAAATATAGATGCTAAAGGGGCCACAAGAAAACACAAATGTGTTAGATACTGATTGAGTTTTAGAGTTATATGTCATTGATGTGTTAAATGTTGATGATGTGTTGTCTGTGCATAGAGTGTGATGTCCATACTTTTTGTGTCTTGTGTGTAATATTTTGAAAGAATCTCATCTTTTTAAAGGTTAGTTGATGTAATATTCGCTCCACTTTTTGAGTGTTGAGCTATTAATCAATTATTAAAAAAAAAAAAAGAAGAAGAAGAAGAAGTGGAAGTATGGGTGGCTTATTACTCTCTTCTTATGGCTGGGCAAGAAGGCTTTAAACATGTTATTCTCGAAATTGACTCTAATACATCCATTACGCTTATTCAAAAAGTAACAGATACAAACATCCTTATGGACAGTTATCGCTCGTGTTCAAGATCTTTTGTGTCGGGATTGGCAGGTTCATTTGTTGTCATGTTTGCAAAGAAGCTAACAAGGTAGTAGATTGTTTAGCAGCTATGGGTCACTCCTTGGATCTTCGGGATGAAGTCACTGGGGTTGCTATGCCTTTTTTTTTTGTCATATTAGAGAGGGGGGGGGGGGGGATACATTTAGGGGGCCTGTGACCCTGGGGATCGAATGCAATCCCTCTTGATCCCTCTTGATCCCTCTTTGTTGCTATGCCTTTGATTGATTGCTTAGTTTGTTTTCTTTGTTTTGGGCTTTTGTTCCATTGAATCACCAAAACAAATGAAAAAAAAAAAGAGATTTGAAAGTATGTTAATCGTCGCATGCAAGTTATGTAACAACTGATTATAACATAATTTGAGAAGAAAAAAAAAAGTCCACTAAGTTGCAATTTTTAAAGAAGTCTAAGGATAAGAATCCATTACGTAAGTTTTAGCTTAAGGTGATTATTTTATAATCACCAATAGTTCAATAATATAAGTGTATGCATTTTCCCTTTAGATCATACAATCTCATATACTTTTTTGTTTGTTCTTTTATATTGGTAGCAATGAGGTTTAAACCAAAGATCTCATATAAACTACTACAGTTCCTCACCACTAGATCACTTCTAATTGCTTTACACAATCTCATATACGTTTTAGATAGTTAATTTGTAGACGTATTTAACTTATAAGCGAATTTTTTGTCTATAAAGTTTTAAAGCAGCAATTGATTTTATTTGAGCCGTGTGTTAAAATTTAGAATGGAGAGCTTTACTATCTAAGTAATTCTAACTCGCACAAGCAAACTCGCCTCTGATAAAAAAAAAATACCTGTAATTTTGATAATAATAATAATAATAATAAAAAGCAGCAATTGATTTTGGTTTTGAAGTGCTCTAACTTAAATTGTACATATTTAAAAATCCAGTTAAAATTATTACTTGATTTTACTTTTTTTTTTGGGGGGCACATAACTTGATTTTACATTTAACTGTTGTTTTTTTTTTTTTTTTTGATAAGTATAAAGGATTACTCCAAGGCAGAAAAGGGTGCATCCCAGAGCAGTCCAAAGTACAGGAAAAATCAAGGAAATAAAATAAGCCAAAAACTAAGAACCACCTAAAAGAAAACAGCAACATGCTGATAAAATGCCCAACCTGTAGACATGCCCAAGAAGCACTTCATATTCTTCGAAAACAGAAGCAGCAACAATAGAAAACCTTTGATGCTAGATAACTAATAGGTCCATCCAGACATATTATTTATTGTTATGTCTAAGCCAAAGTCTACAGGAGTTAAGGTTATTGAGGATAGATTGAGGCTGCAATTTAGCTTCAAAGCACCACCCAAAAAACCAGAAACCAATATTTAGCTTCATCATAGTAATTTCAAAGTCCCAATCCGGTTTAATTTCCTCAAAGATCACCTGATTTCACAGCTTCCAAATTGTTGCAATACCAGCATAGTACAAAGAAATCTGTAGCTTTTTCTCACCGCCAAAGATAGGAAAGCCATTCCAATAGTCAAAAACAGCACTTGCATCATTGCGAAGAGAGCCATAGAAATTCCACCATAACAAATAAGCAGACCACAGCTTCCAAGACTGAACGCGCTAGAAGAATAGATGATTAACTGTTTCAACTTCCGAGCAACAGAAAGGACAAATCGATTGTATAGGATTCAAAATCTTTAGCTTGCATAGTCTATCCCTGGGTTTGAATCTCTGTAAATGAAAAAGCAAATGACTAAGAATGGTCTAGTAATAAGGGATTTGAGTAATATAAATAAAGTTTGGAATTCAAATCTCATTACCATTGATGTGAAAAAAAGAAATTGAGAATCTAACCGCTATTTATTCAACCACTTTACCTGTAACAATCAAAGCTTTTTTCTTTTTTTTCAATACATTGTAACAATCAAATAAAGATGGAAATTAAGTGGAGTTAATTTAAATTAATTTGATTTAAAAATTAAATCTTTTTGTTTGGAGCCTATTATATAAACTGAGATTTGAATTATTTAGAAATCAATTATGAATCCATTAAAATTAGAATTGATTTAATTTAAGTTTACTATTTTACATTTTTACTTTTATGTCATAAAAAAATTAAGGTAGCGTTTTGTTTGTGAAAATATTTCCTATTTTCGCTTTCTATTTTTACTTTCTGAAAAGAATTTTTATTTTCAGATTTTCTAAATATAGGAAATGTGCTTGGTTTGTCTGTTTTCAAAAAAAGAAAATAATAAAAATATGTTTGGTTTGTCTGTTTTTAAAATATATTTTTAAAATCAAATTTGAGATAATAAAATTATATTTATTATTAAAGAAAAAATGTTATATATATTTTTTGTACATTTAGGTGAACTTTATTATTTGCAAATTTGAGATAAACTCTGAAGCATTTATTAAAATAAAAAAATTTGATAAAATTTTAAGATTAAGAATAAAATAAATTGTTCATTTTTAAGTGATTTTATTATTAATATCAACTATCATATAATTAATAAATACTACTATACATATATAAAAATATAACTATACCTGATTTAAAAAAGAAAGAGAACACTTTAAATACCAAATTTTATTAGCAGCATCAGACCAAAACACTTTAAAACGTACACTCTCAGCTCTTCACAATTCTGCCCAATGCTAATGGCCAGACCAAAACACATTCTACTCAATCCATTTTAATGACAAATATAAATTAAAAAACTTCAGTCAAATATGGTGAACATACTAGCAATTAACATATCAAGATCCAGTTGCCTAAAATAAGTAATCAGTGCAGATCCTTTCCATTAACAAATCCAACAATAAAATAAAAACATTCCAACAAGAAGCAAAAAAGAAGCCAACTATAAAACGAGCCAAAAAAAAAAAAAACAGAAACCATACCAAAACACTCGAAAACAAGGAAGAAGAAGGGAAGTAGCAAGCAGCGCCACCACTGGGAGGGCGAGCAGTGGCAAGGGGAGCAGCATGAGGGTGAGCGGCAAGGGCGAGTAGTGGTGAGGGGAGTAGCGCAAGAGTGAGCAGCAACGAGACACAAAGAAAGAGGAAGTTGTGTTAAAAAAGAAAAGAAGCTCTACTTATTATCACAATGCCACCGCATGTTAGTTGGAAATATTTCCAACAACCAAAGTGAAAAACTGAAAAAGTGGATTTTGTATTTTCAAATTTTTAGTTATTTTAGGAAATATTTTTTGAAAATATCTCCAAAAGATGGATACTAAACATATTTTGTCATCTATTTTTTATTTTTGGTGGAAATGACAATAGAAAATAGCAAACCAAACACCCCCTAAAGCTGTCTCCCTCTCTTTTCATTGACTTTAAAAAAGGGTAAAATAATCTTTAAAAAATTTAATCTTAAAATCAAATCAATTCTTCAAAATAAAAACAATCAAATCTCCTGGGATTTCTCAAATCGTATTATTTTTTATTTTTAAAAATCTTAAACAAAAGATTTGATTAACAAATAAAATCAAATCAAAATTTGATGATATTGTGATAGTTGTGTGTGTTTGGGAACTCCCAACAAATAGCTTTTTTTCTTAAAAAAGTTATTTTTTAAAAATAGTTTTATTTGGGTAATTTTTGTAAAATAGATTATAATCAAAAGTTGATAATTTTAAGCTGAAAAATAGCTTATAACCATAAACAAATTTTTGAAAATTATAATTATAAGCAGAAGTTGATTATTTTAGAATTGTTATATTTTTACCAAATTGACCCTAAGTATTACATATTATATAATATAAACAATTATTTCATACACTTTTTGGTAATTTTATCATATAAAAATAATTTTTTTTCATACAATCCAAATAAAACAAATTATCTTAAAACTACTTTTCAGCTAAAGTATCCAAAGATCAATTGATTCTCATATAAATGTTTATATAAAAAAATGATTATACAAATAAGCGATTATTGAAATAATTTTAATCTTTCAACTTTCCCAAACACAACTTACTCTAGATGTGTTTGGTAAAGAGGAGCTTTATGTGAAAAATTATACATGAAGCTATGAAATTTTCCACCCATTTTTTACCCTCATACCAAGCACAACCTTAATCTTTAATAAAGTTATCTTAAAATTAGAGATATGATTAATTCATATACGAATAAATTTGTATTAATATGTTTTTTATTTCTAAATTTGCATTAATATGTTAAAAGCTTTTAATTAACTATAATTTATGTAAGCTGGTAAAAATTAGTTATTTAAGTAAGTTTCTTTTACATTCCATACATGATAATTATTTTTATCTTTTAATTGTACCCCTTTCATCTCATGTTAATAGTCCTTTTGAACAAAAGAAAAAAAATTTCCATATTGTCTTTTGTTTTAGAATTGTAACAAAGAATTAAAAAAATTGTTTCATATTTTTTTATTTCTAACGTTAACATTATTAAATTACTTTCTTAATCCTAATTTCGTTATCTTAAATGACAAGTATTTTGAAATAAAGGAGTAATTAATAATTAATGGATTCAAAGTACGTAATACTCTTTACGTTTTCAAATAATTGTCACTTTAAAATGCCCACACAATTTAAAGAAAAATGTATAATAGATCTCATTTTAAAAAAAATTAGAATATATTTTACAAAATTAGAGTGTAATATATATTATTAATTCAAAATACCCAAGAACAAATATTGCAATTAATAACTTTCCTATGGTATATTAATTGCCTCTTTTACCTATACAATTTTTATGTTTAAAATAAATCTATTAGATAGTGTTTGGAATGATCAAGAATAGAATTGATTTAATTTGAATACTTTAACTTTAAAATTAAAATAATTTTTATTAAATCTTTTTAATTTTGATAAGATTTCAAATATAAAGCAATTAAATCTATAAGATTTAACAAATGAAATTATTTCTTATTTTTAAAATATTTAAATACAAAATTTGATTTACAAATCAAATCAATTCCTATTTTTTCTTATTCCAAAACACATAATTTTTCACATCAAGGCAAACATCTCCGAAATTACTCAAAATAGGCAATATATCCTTCAATATCATCACAATGGTTTCATCACTGTATAAATAGGCAATACTAAATGAAATTAATCATCAAGTCGTTTCGTTTGAGAAGAGAATTCTGAAGATGATAAATATATTATTTGTTTTCTTGTGCTTGGCCACTGGCAGCCACAGCCAAATATTTGATGGGATGCAAAGTACACTAAAGGAAGATTTAGAGTTTGAGAGACAACTAAAAGTCATCAACAAGCTTCCTCTCAAGAGTATCCATGTATTCCTTACTTTCCCTTATATATCACCATATACTTCCTTTTGTTTAATTTGATCTTTTACGTGGCTCTATTTTTTTTTTTTCTTTCATATATTTTGATTTCTATAGACAAAGTTTGGATACATTGTTGATTGCATTGATATTAACAAGCAACCAGCATTTGACCATCCTTTACTAAAGAATCATAAGTTGCAGGTATACTCTTTATTGAAACAACCATTTATGTGCTTAAATTGTAGTCGTCTTTCTCTTTCAATAATTCATCTTTCAATAATTGTAGAGAAAGCCAAGCTTTTTGCAAGCAGTAGCAAAAACAAGTATGAAAAACTCATCAAATAAGCCCATAATTGGGCTTGAGAAGGACTCGTGTCCAATGGGAACTGTTCCCATTCGTAGGACAACGAAGCAAGACCTCATTGGAGCCGAATCGCTATTGAATACTCATGTCTCGACTCAGGACAGTCCTGCTAGTCATGTAAGTTTTGTTTTTTTTTTTTTTTTGTTATTATTAAATCTTAAATATTCTTGATTTTTTTTTCTATAATATATTATGTGAATATATATATATACATGGAATTTGTAGGTTGCAGGAATAAGTCTTATAACACTTCCCAATAGTTATTATGGAGTTAGTGGAATTAATAGCATATATAATCCAAAGGTTACGAAGGACCAATCAACCGCAGCTCATATATGGGTTCAAAATGGAGAAGGGGATGGTGTTAATGCAATTATGGCTGGATGGCAAGTAAGTTTTACTTTGCTATCGATGCTATCATCCTTTCCTTCAATAGGAAAAATTGTACACGGCTTGTCAATTTATATTAATTTAAGAATAATAGAGTATCAAATTTATCATAACCATTGGTTTCAGGTATCCCCGCAATTATACAATGACGATGCAACTCACTTTTATTCAATATGGACGGTAAAGAAAAGATTTGACTGTACTTTATATCATCTATTACAATATAGAGATGTCCCTTTCTCTAAATGTGTATTCTTTTTATTAAATTATTTGTTGTTTGTAAATATTTTAAATTTCTTGTAAAAAATAATGTGTTGTTGAAATATGACAGTCAGATAATTTCAAGAAGACAGGATGCTATGATGTACAATGTGCTGGATTTGTTCAAACGGACCAACAAGTTTATCTCGGTGCAACCGCTCCTAAAACATCTGTTTATGGAAGAACTATGGAAGTAATGCTGGTTTCTCTTTCACTGGTATTTCCCACATTTTAAGTTTTGAATATTTGAATAAATTTATCCTCTAAAATTTTTTATTCAAGCAATTTAGTCGCTGAGGGATATTAAATTATTAATACGTCATGTGGCCTGCCAATATCTTTGAATTTTCTACAAGTTTTTCCTTCTAAAGATGGTAGTTATTCTTTACAAATTTAAGTTCGAATCTTTAAAAAAATTACAGGACCATATGACTAATTAATATCGCTAAGATACAGATGATTTTATGGAATACGCCGTAAGTTTACTCTTAAATTTGACATTAGTTAGAAAGTTAAATTATATAGAACTTACATAAAGGCAAAACTCATTCAACAATTCAACCAGAAAACATAAGTAAATCTTAGGCTCAATGTAATACAAAAGTTTATGGATGTATGCAGGACCCAGATACAGGAAATTGGTGGTTAAGTATGGATGAGAAGACGATTGGATATTTTCCAGCAGCTTTATTCTCCAACTTGGCTTCTGCAAGTAAAGTAGGATGGGGTGGAATGACGACAACTTCAACGGGTGATCCTAGCCCTCCAATGGGATCTGGGTACTTTCCCGATCATAGCTTTCTTCGTGCGTGCTATTTTAGAAGCGTTACATTTCAGAATTCATCTAGAGTAGATAATGGACCTGAAATTGATCTTACAGAAAAATACACAGACAAACCAAATTGCTTTGGTGCCGAATACTATGGATATCAAAATGAAGATGTAGGATATGCTCTCGAATTTGGGGGCCCCGGTGGAAATTGTGGCGATTAATTCAGCTTCTAATACATTGTAGCTCTTGCTTCTTTAGTCTTTATGAAATTACTTATTTCGCGTGGAAAAAGCTAATACATTCTTTGCATCAATATATTATTAATGTTATATTTTAATTTACAAGTTAATTTTTTTAAAAAAATTAAATATATAATTAAAGGTTTAAATATGTTTTTGGTCCTTGAAAATTTTGTGAATTCTGGTTTTATTCTCTGTAAAAAATAAATTTTGGTTTAGATCCAAACATTTCCAAAAATATTTGGTTTGAGTCTCTATCATTTTTTTGTTTAATTTTTTATCTCTATACCAAAGTAATATATTTGTTTTAAGTCCTTAAAAAATTATAATAATTTAGTTTAAGTGTTTTAGAATATTAGTTTGAGTTTCCTGAAAGCAAATTATCATAATTTTTTAAGGACTAAAACCAAATATTTTTGGAAATATTTGGATCTACATCAAAACAAAATTTTTATAGAGACCAAAGCCAAATATTATTAAAAATGTTTTGATCTAATCCAAAAAAAAAAAAGTTTAATTACTTTGTAAGTCCTTATAGTTTGACCTAATTTTTAATTAGATCCCTATAGTTTAAAAATTTTCAATCAGATTCCTATATTAAATAAATTTTTGTAATCAAGTCCTTTGAGTGATCTATTATTGCAAAATTGTTGGTTAAATTGAATAAATTTTTACGTTTGAACTTACAAAATTGGGTTCTGATCTATTAAATTATATAAAATTTTAAAAATTTTTGTAATTTTATGTTGTTCTAAGGACTTGATTATAAAAATTTATCTAATACAGGGACCTAATTAAAAATTTTTAAGCTATAAAGACCAAATTGAAAATTGAATAAAACTATAGGACCTTCAGAATAATTAAACCAAAAAAAAATTATAAGGACCAAAACCAAAATTCACAACATTTACAACGACCAAAAATATATTTAAGGCAAAATTAAATATACATTGACATCAAATACAAAAGAATATATATTCTTAATTTTATTAATTTTGTTAATTACATATGTTAAAGTTATCGTGGTTTGACAGGCAAAGTAAGATTAGTTTTAATTACTAGTTTGTAATGGAATGGAACGAATCAAATATTAATATAAACTTATTTATTTACAGCTAAATTATTACTACACTATCATCTAATTATTTATTATTAAGTGTGTAACCTTTTAGATAATAATTATATAAATTAAATATTTTTATTGATATAATAATATATAACTAAATGATTATGTTAAATATTTTTATGCTGACAATATATCAAAATTAAATTCAATTTGTATATGAGTTTAATTAGGGTGCACTGACAGTGTAAAATTTTTTACACTGTCATCCAATCAAAACCTTCCATTTACATGACCATTCAAGTAGTGGGTGGTTATATCAAAGATTTTTGCTGATGTGATAATATATGATTGGATGTCTGTGTAAAAATATTTTACACTGAAAGCATATTTAAATTAAATTCTTTGCATATTCGATGGATAAAAACCGTAACATTTGGATGCTTGATGAAGTAAATGGATATCAAATTTTGAGATGATTATACTGACGTCACTTTATAGAATATAAACCAATTTTAGAATTCTTTGAAAGATTAAAGGGGTGTTTGGCAAACTAAAAAAATCGGCTAATTAGGTACAATGGAGCTTGATTTTTAATAAATATTATTTAGTAAGTACCTAAACATTTTAAAACTAGTTTTTATTTGAACCAATTTAGACTTAAAACTAGTTCTTAAAAAACCTATTTTAACTTGATTTTATTTCATCCCAATTTTTTTCTCTTCTCACCACTATTCTTTTCACTTCACACTAATTAATTTTTTCTCCATTAACCTTGTCAATTGTCTACTACTGTTGTCCACCACCATCCGCTGTCGTCATCCACCAATGTCTGCCATCACCATTCATCACCATTTATTACCGTCATCCACCATTGTCTGCTGCCAATTGCCACCACGGTTGCCACCACCACTGTTTCTCACCATTTGCTGCCACCGTCCACCATTTTCTGCTGCCAATTGCCACCACGGTTGCCACTGCCACCGCCTGCCGCCAGCCATTGTCGATTGCCACTGACTACCGTTGTCCACTACTGTCTACCATTGTCTGCCTCCACCATCACCATTTTCCATCATCCATCACTGCAGGTTACCATCGTCTGCTAGATTGATTTTTTAATGACATAATAACAAAGAAAGAAGGACAAAAGAAGAAGAAGAAGAAGAAGAAGAAAAAGAAGACGACACGTATTAAAATTAATTTTTAAATTATCGAACCAAACAACATTCAATAAAAAATTATTTCATTTTTATATTGGTTAACATAACTAGTTCTACTTTATACCATGTTAACTAAGTTTTTTAGGTTGCCAAATGCCCCCTAAAGTAATAAAAATATTTCTTTTTTGGTAAAGAGTAATACTAGTATTTTGAGAGAATTAAAAGGAAGGTTTACTCTCTATTTTTCGTAGTTTTAATTTTGACCTTGGTGTTTGGCAAACTATAAAAATTGAATAATTAGGTACAATGGGGTCTAATTTTTAATAACTATTATTTGGTAACTACCTAAATATTTTAAAACTAGTTTTTATCCGAATCAATTTGAGTCTAAAACTAATTCTAAAAAAAATTAATTTTAAATTAGTTTTATTTTATTCTAATTTTTTTTCCTTTTATTTTATCTCTTTCTATTACATTCTTCTTACTTAGAACAAATTCTTTCTTTTTCCATTAACATTGTCAACTGTCCGTTGCCACTGTCCACTACCGTTGACTGCTACTGGCAACCGCCTCTTGCCACTGGCCTCTGCCAGCTGTCGTTAATTGTCGCCGACCATCGCCATTTACTGCCTACTGCTGCCAATTATCACTATCTGCCATTGCTAGCCACTGCTTATTGCCGCTAATTGCTATTGACTGCCGCCAATCGTTGCTTACTATCACCGTCAGCCACTGTCGGCCATCATTGATTGCCACCGACTGTCACCATCCGCCACTGCCAACTTCCATCATTGACTACCACCATCCCTCGTTGTTGTCTGCCACTACCGTCTGCTGCTATCAGCTGCCACCATTTGCCATTATCCCTTGTTGTTGGCCACTATTGCTCACCACCATTTGCCACCTCCATCTATCACCACCGTCTGCCGCCACATCTATGTTAAAACTAATTTTTTTAAGTTGTTAAACCAAACAAAGTTTAATATAAAATTAATTTATTTTTATACAGGTTAACATAACTCTTTCTATTTTATACTATGTTAATATAAAAAATGTATTGGCTGTACTTTCATGTTAAAGTTATCGTTGTTTGACAGCCAATTTAAGATTATTTTTAATTACTAGTTCATTATAGAATGGCATGAATAAAATATTAATTAAACATTTTTTACAACTGAATTGCTACACTGTTGTCTACTTTTGAGATTGTAATTATATGAATCAAACACTTTTATTAATGTGATAATATATAATTGAATGATTATATAAAATTTTTTATGCTAATATCGTATCAAAATTAGATTCAATTTATATATTTGTTGAATGAAATTTGTAACTTTTTTTATGCTTGATGAAGTAAATTGATATCAATTTTTCAGAGGATCAAATCGACTTCACTTTATAGAATAAATCAATTTTAGAATTCTTTGAAAGACTAAAGTAATGATAGTATTTGAGAGAATTAAAAATGTATTGGCTGTTTCAGAGTCTTATTTTTTTGTTAGAAATCTTACAATTAGTTCAGTGGAGAATGGAAAGGTAAGCGAAAGCTAATATATAACGGGTCAGGTGGAGTTTGATATGAAGGTTAGAAAATATTGAATATGAACGTGCACTATGTTCAACTCAAGTTGAAATTGCAAATCGCTATTACGAATTTTTAATTGCAAATTATAGGTCCTTAAACGTTTTAGAACCTGCAAATAGACTGTGTCTTTAAGCTAAATAAAAAGATCATTCATTACAAGTCTTGTATGCGTCAATTAACTTATGATAGAAATAATTTTCTCTATTTGTTTTAATTTCTTTCTAACTATTTGATATTTTTATTTTATGAAGATGGAAAACGGACAAAAAGTTTTAACTTTTAAAAATATAATATAGAGAAACTATGGATATCAAAATGAAGATGTACGATATGCTCTCGAATTTGGGGTCCCGGTGGAAATTGTGGCGATTAATTCAGCTTCTAATACATTGTAGCCCTTGCTTCTTTGGTTTTATGAAATTGCTTATTTCGCGTGGAAAAAAAGCTAACACATTCTTTGCATCAATATATTAATGTTGTATTTTAATTTACAAGTTAATTTTTTTAAAAAATTTAAATATATTCAAATACAAAATTAAAAATTTAAATATGTTTTTGGTTCTTGAAAATTTTCCAAATTCTGGTTTTATTTCCTATAAAAAAAATTTTGGCTTAGATCTAAATATTTTAAAAAATATTTGGTTTAAGTCCCTATTATTATTTTGTTTAGTTTTTTTATCTCTATACCAAAGTAATATGTTTGTTTTAAGTCTTTAAAAAATCATAATAATTTAGTTTAAGTCTTTTAGAATATTAGTTTGAGTTTTCTGAAACCAAATTATCATAATTTTTCAGAAACTAAAACCAAATATTTTTGGAAATATTTGGACCTACATACAAAACAAAATTTTTATAGAGACCAAAGCCAAATATTATTGCAAATGTTTGGATCTAAACCAAAAAAAAAAAAAATTATAAGACCAAAACCAAAATTCACAACATTTACAAGGATCAAAAACATATTTAAGCCAAAATTAAATATATATTGACATCAAATACAAAGGATATATATTCTTAATTTTATTAATTTTGTTAATTACATATGTTAAAGTTATCGTGGTTTGACAGGCAAAGTAAGATTAGTTTTAATTACTAGTTTGTAATGGAATGGCACGAATCAAATATTAATATAAGCTTATTTATGTACAGCTAAATTATTACTACAGTATCGTCTAATTATTTATTATTACATATGTGACCTTTTAGATAATAATTATATAAATCAAACACTTTTATTGATATGATAATATATATCTAAATGATTGTGTTAAATATTTTTATACTAATAATATATCAAAATTAAATTCAATTTGTATATTCGATGGATAAAATCTGTAACATTTCGATGCTTGATGAAGTAAATTGATATCAAATTTTGAGAGGATTATATTGACGTCACTTTATAGAATATATAAACCAATTTTAGAATTTTTTGAAAGACTAAAGTAATAAAAATATTTCTTTTTCGGTACAGAGTTATACTAGTATTTTGAGAGAATTAAAAGAAAGGTTTACTCTCTATTTTTTGTAGTTTTAATTTCGACCTTACTGTTTGGCAAACTATAAAAAATTGGATAATTGGGTACTAGTTGGATAATTTCATGTTAAAATTATCGTTGTTTAACAGCCAATTTAAGATTAGTTTTAATTACTAGTTCATTATAGAATGGCACGAATAAAATATTAATTAAACATTTTTTATTACATATGTGACCTTTTAGATAATAATTATATAAATCAAACACTTTTATTGATATGATAATATATATCTAAATGATTGTGTTAAATATTTTTATACTAATAATATATCAAAATTAAATTCAATTTGTATATTCGATGGATAAAATCTGTAACATTTCGATGCTTGATGAAGTAAATTGATATCAAATTTTGAGAGGATTATATTGACGTCACTTTATAGAATATATAAACCAATTTTAGAATTTTTTGAAAGACTAAAGTAATAAAAATATTTCTTTTTCGGTACAGAGTTATACTAGTATTTTGAGAGAATTAAAAGAAAGGTTTACTCTCTATTTTTTGTAGTTTTAATTTCGACCTTACTGTTTGGCAAACTATAAAAAATTGGATAATTGGGTACTAGTTGGATAATTTCATGTTAAAATTATCGTTGTTTAACAGCCAATTTAAGATTAGTTTTAATTACTAGTTCATTATAGAATGGCACGAATAAAATATTAATTAAACATTTTTTATTTACACCTGAATTGTTACAATGTTGTCTACTTTTGAGATTGTAATTACACGAATCAAACACTTTTTTATTAATGTGATAATATATAATTGAATGATTGTACATAAATTTTTTGTGCTAATAACGTAACAAACTTAGATTCAATTTATATATTTGCTGAATGAAATTTGTAACTTTTTTTTATGCTTGATGAAGTAAATTGATATCAATTTTTCAGAGGATCAAATCGACTTTACTTTATAAAATAAATCAATTTTAGAATTCTTTGAAAGACTAAAGTAATAATAGTATTTTGAGAGAATTAGAAATGTATTGGCTGTTTTAGAGTCTTGTTTTTTTGTTAGAAATGTTACAAATAGTTAAGAATTGGAGAATGGAAAGATAAGCGAAAGCTAATATATAACGGGTCAGGTGGAGTTTGATATGAAGGTTAGAAAAAATTGAATATGAACGTGCACTCTCCAATGTTCAACTCAAGTTGAAATTGCAAATCGCTATTACGAATTTTTAATTGCAAATTATAGGTCCTTAAACGTTTTAGAACCTGCAAATAGACTGTGTCTTATAAGCTAAATAAAAAAATCATTCATTACAAGTCTTGTATGTGTCAATTAACTTATGATAGAAATAATTTTCTCTATTTGTTTTAATTTCTTTCTAACTATTTGATATTTTTATTTTATGAAGATGGAAAACGGACAAAAAGTTTTAACAGACAAAAGAAAGGTTGCATAGACTTAATGTGCTAAGAAATGTTGATTTGTCATATCCTCTTTGCAATTCTCATGTTGAAAGTCTATCACATTTATTCTTTACTTGTTCATTTGCTTTGAAGCTATGGAATTTGTGCCGTAGTAGATGGGGATTGTCCTGGGTGGTTGCTGATTGCCCTGTCACTAATTTTGAAGCTTGGATTGGTGTTAGATTATTCGGTGAAGCCAAAAATCTGTGGATTTCTTATTTCTATACTATTGTGTGGTCTATTTGAGAGGTGAGGAACAAAGTAATCTTTGAGAATAAAGTCGTGAATTGGGATAGATTCTTGGTGGAAGTATCTCACACGTGGACTTCTTGGATATCTCCTTGCTTCGGAAAAGATTAACATAAGGTGTTCAGGCATTGTTATACTGCAGGTGTTATTCAATTGTTTAGTGGCTATTCCAATGGAGTTGTCTTGTGCTGATTATGACTAGTTGGTAGATTGTATTGTTGTATTCCGTCTTATCTAGCCTGTACTTCTTGCTCTCGCTATGAGATTGAGCTTTTGATCAATAAATATCGAAAAAAAAAAGTTTTAACTTTTAAAAATATAATATAGAGAAAGTATAGATTTGTAAATTTGTTAATCGTAGTATGCAAGTTATGTGGCAGCCTCTTTTTTCTTCCTTTTTTTTTTTTTTTTGACTTGTAACAGCTTATTATAACTTAATTTGTGAAAAAAAAATGCCTATTTGCATTTTTTAAAGTCTAAGGACAAGAATCTATTACTTAAGTTCTAAAGTTTAAGGTAATTGTTTCAAAATCACCTATAGTGGGTGTTTGATATGCAGGAATGTTTTTATTTTTTCGGGAATATTAAAATATTCTCATATTTGGTAGAAGGTTTAAAGTAATATTCTCGAAAATATTATATTTCTAGGAAGGAATTTCACCCCAAAATATTACCACCTCCCACATGAGAATCTAACATTCCCATGGAAAGCAAATATTTGTCATTGTGAAAAAATCAAAATACCCCTATCACCACTCAAAGCCACCCGCCACCGATCACCGCTTGCCGCCATCGGTCATCACCGCTAGCCACCTGCTGCTGCCGATCACCATCATTGGTCACTGCCACCACCGACCACCCTCCGCCATTGCCGGTCGCTGCTGCCATCGACCACCCCTGCCGCCACCGCTAACCACCCTCTACCACCGACAGCCACCCCCACCGCCGCCCACCGCTAACCACCCCTTGCCACTGACAGCCACCCCCACTGCCGGCCACTATCATCGCCACCGGGCGCCCACCCTCCACCGCCAACCACCCCCACTGCCACCACCATCATTGCCCCCGTCGACCACCCTCTACCACCAACGCCCACCCCCATCGCCGCCGACCGGCCACCTTTCACCACCTCCATCAAGGATATTTTTGAAAAATTATCAAATATTTTCAAAAATTTAATTTATATACTAAACACTTCTAAAATATCATACTCAAAAAAGTTATTCTCAAAAATAATATTTTTAAAAATCCTATTTCCAAGAATAAAAATCTATTCCACCTATCAAACGCCCTATAGTTCAAAAATAAAAAATGCAATAGGGCAGCAGACTCGGGCATAATGACCATGCATGGCTCGAGGAGGCACTCCTTCCTATTATTGCTGAACACGTAGCTTCTGATATGTCGTTTGAATAAATTCAGTTTCTTTTTTTAATTAAAAAAAGTGTATGCATTTTCCCTATAGAAAATACAATCTCATGTACCATTGACACTATATGTATATTATATATATTAATTTTGGAAACGTACTTAATTTATAAGTGAATTTGGAGTTTGAGTTTTTGTGACCCATTTTCTTTTGGGTCATTCAAAATATAACAAATAAAAAAACTGATTTTAAATTAGGAAGAAGGCCAAATTTGTTTTAGCCCAAGTTTCATAGTTTCTTTTTGCCCAATAACATGAGTATTCCGTCAGTTTAAAAGCGAAAAAGGGCGCACAGCAAGGCTTGATTCAGTGACTTAAGTATCGGTCCTTGCAATAGGTGCATATTGGGGTCAGGGTCGTGTATTTGACCCAGGTCACAGACCGTAGAACCCCTCGTCTCCCCCACTTCCCGGGTGTGTGTAATGTGTAGACCAAAACAAACAAAAAGAGCTTCAGCACAAAGCACAAAAAAAAAAAAAAAAAGAGTCGCTCATGGATCCTTTAAAAAATTTTGAAAACAATAAAAAAATACAAATAAAATAAAATATGAAAGAAAGACGTATAGGTACTTAGCACCGGCAATAATACAACAATTATGAAGTAAAAGAAAGCGACAAAAAGGAAGAAAAAAGGAGTTTTAAAATTTTAACACAGATACGGCAAAGTACAAAAGTGACCAAGGCAAAGCTTTGCAAGGCTTGGGGGGGGGGGGGGGATTTGGTAGATAGATAAATTTTTTATTTTTGGAAATACTATTTTTAAGAATGTTATCCCAAAAATAATTTTTTTAAGCATAATGTTTTGGGAGCATTTGATGAGGGATTAAAATTTCATGAATCTTACAAAATATGTTTGAGAATGAACATTCTTATATTTGGTTGACAATAATATTTCTAGGATTATTATATTTTTTTTCCAAAATACCCCCAACAAAATAGTGGTGGCAGTAGAGGTTTCGCGGTCATCAATAGTGGTCTATTAACTATTGGCAAAGGTTGTCTAGAGGCTAGCAAGGGTGGTCCAGCCTCCGTTGGCAAAGGTGGTTCATCAGTCAGTGTCAGTGGTTCGGCAGCCATCAGCGAAGGTCCATCGCCCGTTGACCGTGGTCCAGCGACCAATAGTGGCAATGGCAATCGCAATAGCAGTCCAATAGCATTGATGGTAGACTTGTGGTGGTGGTGGTTAATAATAGGAGTAATTTTATCTTTTTATTTTTGTAGAAACATTCTTTTCCCATATGGATCTAACATTCCGAAGAGAGAATAGGAATAAAAATGAGTTAATTTTAATTTCTAAAAATGCAACTTACCTAAGAATTTTTTTTAAAACCGCAAACCAAATATGAGAATCTTGCATTCCCATGATAATATTTTGGGGAATATAAAAATATTCAATCTACCAAACAATCCCTAAATTTAATAAAGAATTTATCATCAAAATAGTGGAATCACAATAAAGCAAAAAAAAGAAAAGAAAGAATAGTTGAAGCTAAGGAGTAAAATGAAGGGTAAAGAAAAGAGGAAAAATAAAGGGTTTAATAAACTTACCTTATCTGAGGGTTCAAAATAGATAAGAGAATGTATGCAATGTGTTTTTACATCTTTACTAGTTATTAAAATAACTAAACATAAATAATATGTTTCAAAATTTGGAAGAATGGGTTAGATAAGAAAATTTATTTTTTTTTTCACACTAAAACCCCCACTTTGATAGAAATTTGAAAGCTTACTCATTGAAGGATTGTTCCCATTAGGAGTGTTCATGACTTGGTCCAATCCGATAATCTATCTTAGCTCGAAGGTAGGGTTGGGTTCGAATTTGGAATATGATCTAGTACATTTTTGGGTCAAGTTCGGGTTGGCCCGACTCGACCTAAAGTCACATGATTGTTTAGAAGTTATATTTTTTAACAATAATAGTCTTGATTACAAAATAACATTAATTATAAATTATGATATTTTTATACTTCAATTAATATGTTTTACATAACATAAATGTTATTTTTGTATTGAAATAATTTGCTTTAAAATATGTATTATAAAATATTTCTTGAATTTTGCTTGTAACTTTTAAAATTTTATGATTTTACTATGCATGATATTCAAACTTGCATATATTGTCTAAATATCGGGTTGCCCCGATTATTTTTCGCATTATTATCGGTTTGGGTCTAAGTTCTGAAAAATGATCTAATAAAAAAATTGGATCGAATTTGGGTCTAGCTCAACTCGACTCAACCTAGCTTTTGAACACCCTCACTTCCATCCTATTTCAATGAGACATAGGTGGCTCGTTGATACAACAATCCAACTCCTTTTTTGGATCATTTGACGAACGACTATCTACAACTATTATATACTATTTGAATGATTTAAATTTAAAGTTATAATAATTATATGAAATTAGAAAATAAATAATAATTTTTAAAATTATAAAAATAAACTTCACCCAATTCTCAATCTTCCTTCCAACCCTTCACCTTTCTCCCTTTTCATCCCATCTCACCACCATCCATTCCCACTGCTCCCTTCCTTATTGTCACCGGCACCTGCCATCCCAATTGGTGCCCTCCACCTCCTACAAATGCAAGATGGATGGTAGAGATGGCTTTTACGTATCATCATGCACAAGCAGGTGAAATGACGTACGACCTCAACATTAGCTTAGGAAAACACACCATTCACCATGTTGTGGCTACGAAGAGATCACTGGACCATGGTTGCTCCTGTGTCATAGCTGATGGGTGGCACAAGTGTCTCGGGAGGAGGAAGATGAAAAGGAAATAGGTTTGATGCCTCATCTTCCGCCATTGACCCCTCCCACCTTCAAACCATCCTAAAATCTAAGAAAGAAACTTTCTAACAGAACAATAAGGATTAGTTTCTGATGCTTTATCTTGATTTTTGGTCTCTACATGAAGCATTTTAACTTAGTTGATTTCCTTGTGTGTTCTTTTTCTTTTTTCTTAATTTTGTGAAGGATAGAATGCAATCCAAATTTTTAATGTTTATGATTTTATTTTCTTAGATACCATTGTTCAAGTAGAATAAAGGATCTATTTATGTAAATGTTCGAGTATGAAAATTTAGGAAAAGTTGTTGGATTTTTCCACCTCATACTGCCTACTCCTTTTTCTCCACCTCTAATCTCTCCTCTCTCCTCACTTATCAACCATTGCTATAAAGTTTGAAATTTTGATGAGTGAAAAGAGTGTGAATCTTGGTGCAAATTTTAAATCTTTATATACAAACAATGTTGGCCTTCACCATAGATAAAAAGAACCATAAGAAGAAAATGAGAGGGTAAATGTTGCTTTACTCCTCAAGCACACATGAATATCCTTTTGCCTTAATATATCTAGATTGCTCACACCAGAAATGGACGGAAGGATATAGCTAGTTGCTATTAGTTCTGTTTAAATAGTATACAAACACCAAAAGTAACATGGGTATTATGATTTGATTATTTGTTGGTTATTTTGTAATTATTTAGGATAAAATAGGCCAATTTGGTAATTTTAAGGATAGACCACTAAATAGTGCAAAAAAAAGGAGACCACCAGGTGATCCAGAAGATAGGTGGACCACCTTATTCACCACCATCCATTAAGTATTCTTAACTTCTTATTGATGAAACTTCCTTTTTTTGGTGTTTTGTTCCATGAATCACTTTAAAACAATTTTATATAAGTAGCCACATGATTACTAGTTTATTGTCTTGTGATATGTAACCTGCGACAACATAAAAAAAGTATAAAGAAAATGATTTATATGCACATAAAAACTATAAAGGGCAATGAGAGAAAGGAATATGCTAGGGCCAGTTAAGAGCTTAAATGGTTCGCCATTTTCCTAACCAGTTTCTACTATGAGATATGTTATGTTGAGAAAGAATTCCAATATATACGAGGACACAGTTGAAATAGAAGAAAAACATATGACAAGTTACACATATGGTGAGTAAAAAAATTTTAATAACATTATAAAACAAAATTATTTTAAAAATTAATAAAGAATAGGGCTTCTTGTCACTACTAACCAACTTCAACTCCTTCCCCAACAAGAAAGTTTTCAATTTTCCTTTCGCTCTCCTTTGTCATGCTCTTTCTTTATCGCTTCCTTCCACGTTGCTTTTTCACCACTTTGGAAACTGGCACCATTTTGCCCTATCTGAACCCACAAAGGCCACAAGCAGATACATCTACAAATTAGAGAGTCACTTTATTCACATGCCTCCATCATCAATTTTGCTTGAGTTTGTTGCTCATTCTGAAATCTTGGTTAACATCATCCACCATTCATAGCAACAACATCAAGAACAACATTCCTGAGACACTAACACTGCCATTATTGTCTCCATCATCACCAGAAGAACAAGGACAGTTGCAACTGAACTTCCCTAAATAGGCATTGCAAAATCATTATGTTAATTATTTGCTTTTTGTAATGTTTTAAACTTTGTTTAAAGGGTTTGCTATTTATGTAAAGTTCTCATTTTTTTCCCTTTTTTTGGGGTGTGGCAAGTGGTCAAGAGAGGGAATATATTGAAGTTGAAGTAGAAGAAGGGGGTGCAAAGGAGGAGGAAGGAGTAAAGGTTTGAAGAAAAGGCAACTGGGGTTTAAAAAGAGAGCAATTCATAACAATAAATAATCATTATGATGGTGATGCTCTTAATGATTATGAAGAATTTCAGCTCTCCAAATTCCATAGGTTGAACCCCTCCAACCCTTTGACGATTATAATTTATCACAACATTAGAGTTGCAAAACCTTCTCTTTCTCAATTTCAATGCTCTCAACCTCACTTTGCTCCAAACCCCAACAACAAGTATGTTCTTGTGTTTTATTTCTATTACATTTGCAGAGAAATGGGTGGTTTAGGTCAAATCCTTCATGAAAATTTCCATGTTTTCATTAAATATTATAAAAGGGGTTCCTTGGGCCTTCAATAATCTTCCAAGACATTTTGTTATTTCTAGATTTTGAAATATGTTTAATTTTAACTTTAATTGATTCTCTTTCTTTTTTTAGCAACAACCAATCACCCTAAATTCCAGAATATATACTAACAGAATAATGTTTTTTTTCTTTCTCTTTGTTCATCACATGTTTTTGGCTATTGTGCTAGTGTTTTTCTTGTATTCAATGATTCAAGGGCTTATCCAAGCATCAGATTCTGCAAAGTATTTTTTGCCTCAAGTGGAAGCTGCATCTTTTATTAGTATTTTTAATTTCTTGCATTTGCTTAGCAAGAGCCAACCAAGAAATGTGCCATGTTTATGGTTCATTTTATACTATGGTGCACCATTATGATGTCCTTGGTAGTTGGGATTCTACTTAATTGATTCCAAATGCCTCCCACTAATGGTGTTGGAGTGTGTTCTGCTACTATTGCAATTGGCAATGCCTTATATGCTTGCTGGGTTAGTCACAGAATTAAGTTTTGTTGTACAGTCTTGACTTTATCACTTTAACGTGTGCCCAAATTCCCTGATTTCAATTGACCACTTATCTTATGCTTGGGGCTAGATTCTTATGGATATATGCCTATGGATTTTAGTAGTGGTTGGAACCTTAAACTTCTATTTCCCCTTTGCCCATCATTGTGTTGGTGTTGAGCTTGGCTTGGATTACAGATGTCATGAGGAATGTTGGTAGTATCAATGTTAGCGGGGTTATTGCCTTGGAAGAAGTACCTATGGTAGTCGTAGAGAAGCTATACTTTAGTATATTGACCTACTTAGCTGATGTCTTAATAAAAAATTTACTTAAGCTAAATAGAATGTCGATGAAATGATCTCCATATGATAACACCATTCCACTCAATGCACATTGCAAGCACATAAAATGCACGATGTTTGTACAAAGAAGAATAAAAGGCGAGGGAATGAAGGAAAATAAAGTGTTTAACATTACCGTTGTTTGAGTGTTTAAAATAGATAAGGAAATGTAAATGGAGGTTTTATGATGTATTCTTACAACCTTTTACTAAAATAATCGATGTCTTCTCCTCTTCCTCCTCCTCCTCTTCTTCCAGCAAGAGTTCTAATGGCAGTGATAGCATCATCTGCAGTAGTTACGCCAGTTGCTAAGAAGAGGATGATGGCGAGCTAGCATGAGAATCTTCGAAAACTTGTGAAACATATAGAAGAGAAAGGGTGGGTGGGACGAGTAGGACAGATCTGACACTGGAGGAAGCTGGGAAGCACCATTATCGCTGACATTAGAGAAGCTAAGATCTCTGTTGTCCTCTCCTAAGCCTAATTGGCCATGACTTGAAACTAGGATTTCGCCGGCTTGCCTAAAACTCACGATATCCCCTTTTGTTTTTTTTGGTGGTTGTTGTATGTTGATGAAAGAGATAGAAAGGCAGAAGCACTTAGGCAGTCGTAGAGAAGCTATACTTTAGTCTATTGACCTATTTAACTTATGGCTTTTTACAAATATTTTCTTAAGCTAAATAGAATGAGGATAAAATAATCTCCATCTGAAAACAACATCTTCTACTCAGTGCATATTGTGCACACATAAAATGCATAGTGTTGGTACATACAACAGATGTTGCACATTGCTTATGAAGAAAAATCATGCGAAGTTATCTAAAGAGAACAAAAGATGGTGGAATAAAGGAAAATAGAGTGCTTAACATTACCATTGTTTGAGAGCTTAAAATAGATAAGAAAATGTAAATAGAGGATTTATGATACATTTTCACAAGTTTGTCCTTTATTAAAATAACTGAATTCTTCTCCTTAGACAGAGTTTCCTTCTTCTTCTTCTTTTTCTCCTCCTCCTCCTCCTCTAGTAGTGGCGGTTATAGCAATAGTGGCAGCATCATTTGTAGTAGTTACGATGGCCACTTCTGTAGAGCTTGTGCAAGATGCCACTAGCTCTTGGCATAAATGATTAGGATGAGGATGATGGTGAATACCTGCACCCTTAATATGTGAATCTTCAGAAACTTGCAAAGCTTGTCGTGGGGAATAGGTAGGTAGGACAAGTGAGACTAGAAGTAGTCGGGAAGTGCCTCATCGCTAAAATTGTAGAAAGCTAAATCTCCATTGTCTCTTACAAACCAATCGGCCATGACTCGAAATAAGAATTTCGCATAATTACTTTTCACTCACAACATCCCTTCTCTAAGTACATATTTCAAGAAGCCCTTTATCTTTTTTTTTTTCTTTTTTTCTGATGGCGGCTATATATGGATAAAAGAGAGAAAAAGGAAGAGGTGCTCATGGCAACTACAGAGAAGCTATAGATATTGACCTATTTAGCCAATGGCTTATTTCATATATTTATTTAAGCTTAAGTAGAATGAAGATTACATAATCTCGATGTGATAATACCATGTTCCACTCAATGCACATTTCACACACATAAAATGCATGGTCTTGATACAGGCAACAAATGTTGCACACATACTTCTGGAGAATAATTTTGCGAAGGTATCTCCAGGGAATGAGTAATGGAATGAGGGAAAATAGAGTATTAACATCACTATTGTTTGAGAGTTTAAAATAAAATAACGAAATGTAAATGGAGGGTTTATGATATATTTTTACAAATTTACTCTTTATTAAAATAATTGAAGTCTCCTCCTCTTCCTACTGCTCATTCTTCTCCTCCTCTAGCAGTAGTTCTTGTGGTGGCAATGGCATTATCTATAGCAACCGTGGCAGTGACTGTTACAGAGCTTGTGTGAAATGCCAATGGCTCTTGGACTAGGGGGCTAGAAAGAGGATGATGGGAAACATCTACACGACTAGCATGAATCTCAGAAAATTTGTGAAACTTGCCATAAGGAACAAGACCTTCATCACCGACATTGGAGAAGATGAGATCTTCGTTGCCCCATCCTAAGCCCAATTGGCCATGCACGTCTTGAAATTAGAATTTTGGTGAAGTGCTCCTCTTTCACTCCTGATATCCCCTTTCTAAGTATAGGTTTCAATAAGCCCCTTATCTTTTTTCCAATGGTGGCTATATATTGATGAAAGAGAAAGAAAGGAAGAAGTGCTTTTGGCAACTGTGAAGAAGCTACTAGTGGATTCACTACAAAAAATAAGTTGATTAGCTACATTTAAAGATATCGATTAGCCATACTTTTTAAATCTAGCTAAATGATCTTTTAACATGTGGTTTTTATGTGACTACATATGTGGAAAAATGCATTTATTAGTCACACTTTTAACTTTTTTTTACTACAGTTATAAAGTGTGGTTAATGTGTGATGTAACCACACTTTCAAAAATGTGGCTAATGTCACCTTTTTAAGAAAAAAAAATAAAAAATTCTAGCTCTCAAATAGTTCATTAACCTACAAATATATGCTCGATTCGGATGGAAAATTTCACCCAACCAATTCAAAACTTATTCAACCAATTCTAAATTGATTTTTGCTTAATTCCAAACTATTTCACGTCCACTCTAAACTTGTATTCTTTTTTTTTTTTTTTTTTTCAGATACTTGAAGTTTGTATTCAAAATTGTAGAAAAAGATTTTTTTACATTAACCAAAGTAACATGTAAATATAGGGCACACACCCAAACAATATCTAATAATTGAAAATAAATCTTGCACAATACACAAAAAAAGAACACTTTCAAACAAACTAACACAAGTACACTAAATCTAAAAGTAACAAAAATTATAATAAACTTGAAATATCCAACCTATGGCCAATTTTCCCAAATTACTGAACATTTCATCAAAGTATCCAAAATATTAGGTAGACTTTCATTAACACTAATCTCATGCACAATGTTCTCTTCATGTGAATTTTCACCTGAAAGCAAGACATATCACAAATAGTATGTCTTATTCAAAAATTGGAATTATCCCTATTTTAGATAATCCACAACAGAGAAGTAAAGAAAATATACATGTAAGTGTCACCATTATTATTTATAGTTTTAAAGGTATTCTCTTTTATATTATAGGAAGATATAATTGGACAACAAACAATACATTCAATACTAATCTTAAATATCACCCAGCCTTTAATGCATTGCAATTAATCATACTACTAAAGCACTGATTGTTTGAAGTCATTACATGAAAAATTACACAAATTACTTGTTAGAAATTTAAAGCAACCATTAATACAAAATTGCAGAAAATGGAACAGTGTAAAGCATGTTACTAATTAGTGGCTACTTAATTTATCCTTCATCACCATGAGTCAACATGTGCAGCAGTACTGCAGGAGAAAGACCACATGTTGAATTAGATGGTTTCCTTTTAAAATTTAGAATACATAATTAAATTCCAACAAGTAAAATAAACTTACCATGATGATGCTGGGTAACACCATAAGAATTGATACCTTCGGCTACTTTTGTGAACAATAAATATTCTTTGGCACTATGCCCTACAAAAATGAACCACTTAGCAGAACCCCTATAGGAATGAGCAGCTATTATTGAGAACATTTTTTGCTATACTTGCAATAGAATACAAAAAATGTGTGTCAAAGTTCTAACTTGCTCCAATCGGCAAAGTTTGCATCAATAATAATATTTTTTCATCTAAATAAGATTAGCTTGCAAGCTAAAGAAAAATCAGAAACTAGTAACTCCAAGTAGCATAAAATCAATACTCATGATAAAGAAAAAGTTAGTAAATAAAATAAGAAGTATAAAGATTCTCTCAGTCCAAAACCATAGACATCAGATTATAGTAAGTAGGGGTGTGCAGTGCGAATTCGACCATGAACAAGACCCGGCAGGCCGAATGTAAAAAGTCGGTTCGGTCGGATATCAGTGTCTAATCGGGTAAAATCCGATTGACCCGTTCAATATTCGGTTCAAGTAACGGGTTTAAAAATTAAACCCGTTGCAGGCTTAATTCTAATTCGAACTCTTTTTTTTTTATAAATAATGATTCATTTACTTATATATTAATTTATAAAATTATAATTATAAATATTGACTTTTAGATTATGTTAATATATTAGTGTATAATTAAATTTATTGATGATTGATATTGTATAATGTATAATATATAATATATTCATGATTATGATTATGGAATTATCAATTATGTATGTAATTTTTTTAAAAATATATTTGATTATATTCAAATTTTAAAAATACAATTTAAAGGTTTCAAAATGTCACAAAATTGAGTATTTTAATATATCTTTCATCAAAAAAAAAAAAAATGCTATCTACTCTTATACCCGACCCGATCCAACCCGAAAATGTTCGGGTTGGGTTGGTTCGGGTTAGGGGAAAAAAAAATTAAAACCCGACCCGACCCGACCCGATTATATTTAATTGGTTTGGGTATTTTTTTTCCCTGAACCCAATCCAACCAGACCCGTGCACACCTCTAATAGTAAGCAATACCATACACATAATTCTCTTCTCTCCCTTTTATTTCAATCCATTTCTGAGCGATTAAGAAGTATGATATATTTATTATCATCATTTCTTCATGTTTGAAAAACCTTATATCTCCCTTTGTTTACGCTGTTAAGGTGTATCCATTAACTTCTCAAACCTTATATGTTCAAAGATGTATCCTCGTATAGCTTTAAATATCATGCTCTATTAGTGTAAGATGAATCATTACTATTAACAACATTCATGTCATGACAACTAGAAGTATAGAAGTTCAAGTGGCCACCATTCCTGAGAATTTTGCTAATTATTAGAGTAGCCATGTGTTAAGTTTATGAGTTATTGCAAAAGAGAACTGAAACCATACATGCCATGGTCATAGACAAGTTATATATGTAGAATTAGGAGCTGGCAAATTTGATTAGCAAGACAAATGGATATAGAGTAATTTTAGCAAATTAATTATAGCAAAACATGAAGAGAAAGCTACCTGATTAGTTGGCCTCTTTGAAAGATCACATAATATTTGTTTTGATAGTAAACATATCAGGTTAGCAATTTCTCTTCCCTGCAACTATTGTTGCATGCTTTTTGGCATCACAAACAACATATCAATGGTTCAGAAGAAAAATCTTTTGTAAGACATGAGAACATCACAAAATTAATGCAAATTCAGGATACATAATAGAAAGTCTTCAATCAGTTAAAGAAAATCTCAGTAAATTATAATTCCTAATACCTAATTCTATTCAAGTCCCTAATTGACAATGTATCCTAGGAAGCACAAATCAGAATCAATCTAAGTAGTGACATTGACTATTTGAGAGAAAATCAAACCTCAAAGAATGGATTCAATTTGAGACTGCTGCCATTTGATTCTTTCAACCCTCTGTTTCATGAATATACGAAAAAAAATTTCAAATGAGAAAAGTAATCAGTTAATCTAAACAGAGCTAAACTAGCAAGCATCAAAATTGATGCAGCGAAACAGAGTGAAACGATGAACTGAGTAGAACAATCATCACACAGAACAATGGCAAATGGCGTCA
The DNA here is from genome assembly GCA_031439585.1 of Pterocarpus macrocarpus. NCBI lineage: Eukaryota > Viridiplantae > Streptophyta > Magnoliopsida > Fabales > Fabaceae > Pterocarpus > Pterocarpus macrocarpus. Next base: position 20,076,277 of record CM062514.1, read on the forward strand.
AGATTGTAGCAATGAGCGATCAAATCTACAATTATCATAACTCTTAAGTCAAGACATAATCAGCATAAGTATATTAAAGAAGTAGTAAAATTAAAAATGATGATCAATCTAACAAATGAACAAAATCTCACTGCCAAAATTTTTAATGGAGGAACAATCACAGCACTGATATCCAATGAGCTCAGTAATTGTACGAGAACGAAGATGAAGAACTTCACCATTGAAGTCAACCTAGAGTTCAACCTCATAATAAGAGTGAGAAGGAAGGCGGAGACGAAAGTTGGCGATGAAACACGGCGGTGGAAGGCATTGATGGAACGAGACACACAGCAGAAGGCATTGATAGAACGCGGTGCGCGAGCAGAAGGTGTCGATGGAATGCTGCGGCCAAACGCAGCGGGGCAACGGCGAAAGACGGTGGTGGAACGGAATATGCCCTCCTAGAGAGAGAGAGAGAGAGAAGGGGGAAGATGCTCTATTTTCGGAGAATGGAGAGAGATAGTGCGAGAGAGTATGAGAGTGCAATGGGTTATGTTATTTGTACATACCCAAAACCCCAACACCTCAACACCCTCTCTCAGCTTTTTCTCTCTCCATCAATCATTTCACTCTTTTCATTTTCTTTTATAATTTTCTTTTCTTCTTTCTATTTCTGGGTGTCCAAGGTGTCTACCTACCCCAATGGTACAAAAAAATTTTCTCGAGTGCAATTGGGCTTTGCTAGAAAAATCATCAAGTGTATGGGCTTTAGTGTCATTTACCCATACTTGTGCAAGTGCAGCTAAAAAGTTGTTGTTTTTTATAGGTTTTTTAGTAGTGATTTGACCTTTGCAATGCACATATGTGAATTATATATATATATATATATATATATATATATATATATATATGATTTAATGCTATAATTTATTGTTGGGATTTTATTTTATTGTATAAATTTAATAAAGAGTTACAAATTTTGAATTAAAATATGATCATATAAATTAATTTAAAATTTATAAAATTAAATTTATGTAGAATGAAATAATTATATTAAAAATATAATTATAAAATTTTTATTGAATAAATTATTTTAAGTAATATTTGTATAAATTCATTTGATATAATAACTTATTATTGAAGGTGTAACTTTTCATAAAGATATGCACTTCTAATTTTTTTTTAAATAAGGATTGAACAACTCTAGGTAAAGAAAATCCTCTCCTTTTCATTTCTTTAGCCTTATAGTTAAGTAATTTGAAATATAACAGCTCATTATTAAAAGTATAAATTATTTTATAATGATATCTATTTAAATTTTCCTACACTTATTTCATTCTCTTAATAATGCAACTTAAAAAAAAATTGTACAAAAGCATTCCATATAGTCATTCATTATCAAAAATACAATCCGTTATATAAAAATATCTACATTCAATTTTTAAATGAGCATCAACAACTAAAAAACTAATTCCTTTTTTTCTCATCCTTCTCTTTCTTCAGCCTTGTAGTAAAGTGACTTAAAAAATTCAAATAATCATTCTATTTAACTACTCATTATTCAAAGTGTAATTCACTTTACAAAGATATTTACTTCTAATTATTTAAGTGAGGATAGATCAACTCAAAAAAAAAAAAAATTTGTTTAACTTCCATGTACCCTGATGTTAACTCTAAAGTAATTTTGTAAAAAAATTATTTCATATGACAATTCTTTATTTTCATTTACAAGAATATTTATTTTCAATTTTTAAGTAAAGATGGAATAATTAAAAAAGAATTGATCAGTTTCTTTATCCCTCTCATTTCTTTTAGTACATAATATTGAAAGAAAAAACTTGTATAAAACCAATCTACATAACAACTATTTATTTAAAAAGTAACATTGCTAGAAACACGTGAACAATGGATTTACTGATGGAAATTTAATATTTATCGATGGATTATGTGACTGGAAAACTTTGTCAATAAGATATTTTTAAATTTTGTGAGTAAATATATGGAAATATCGACAAATTATTAGTCATAATTATTTTTTTAAATTTTATTGATGGATATTTCATCTGTAAATATATATATTTTCTTGAATTTTTGACAAATTATTCATCGGTAATAATGAATAATAATATTTATTTATTTTATATTTTTGTTTATTTTCGACAAAAAATCTACTAGTAAATTTTTTTAATAATTCAATTTTATTTAATTATTCATTATCATTAATCTTTATTGTTTATGTTAATTTTATTTTAATTATATATTTTATTTAATTATTTCAATATTTATATAGTTGAAAATATAAAATATGTTAATTATAATAAAAAGCACAAGAAATAAAATTATTATATATGAATAGTATATTAAATATCCATCAAATAAGTATTAAAAATATTGTAAAATAAAAAAATGACAAGTCTAGGAGTACTCCTGCTCATCGGTATCAGTAATGTCGTCCTTATCATCCATAGTAGAGGAAGAAGAAGATGATGATGAAGACTACCGGTCGAGTATCGCTAGCTATTGGGGAGGAGGCAGTGATGAGCTGCTAGCCCACATATCCTGGAAGTATTTCTACATCTACCTCATGATCCTCCTCTCCATCTTCTTCCCCACCTTCCTCTCAACCGTCTTCAACTTCTTCTTCAACTTTCGCCTCCTTCAGCCAAAAAGCACTCCTCTTGCTGCTACAATATCTAATGAAGCTCTTCATTCAGGGCATGGACATGAGTGTGGATGGCCTTGTCCACCTGCTTGGACTTAGCAAGCACATCCCCGGTCACAAATGCAAGGGATAGGGAACCACTATAGAAGATCTCCATGCCATAGATGCGACTCTTAGAGGGACTGCCAATTGTTTGTGACCACACTATGTCCTTGTCAACCGGTGGGCACTCAGTAGCAATCCCGTCCTGCGATGCCTGCTGAGTCTACAGAGATCTGGCCTTCTCAAGTTTATGCATGTACTCAACTTACAATTAATTGAAAAAAAGTATTAAATTTACATTATATTTGATATAAAAATAAGAACTAAATGAAATATAATGTTTAGAAATTACGTATGTGGTCTCAGAAAGGGCATCCACCCATGTCATCTTATCGACCTTCGAGGTGTCGGTCTCCTTGAAGACCTTTCCCTGTGTGGGTGTCCTACTCAAAAGCCTCATCTGCAATTCAAATTAATTTAATGTTATTGATCAACAAAGAATTAAATATATAATATTATCAAAAATTTAAAATCAAGTGCAATAATTAAATTAACTTATCATATTGGCCTTTGTACCCGCGAAGGTAGTCGAGCCACCACATTGTAGAAATCCACCCTTAATGGAGGCCTTGTTGGCCTTGTTCTTCCTTAACTTCACCTGGAAATCAGGGGAAGTTCAATATTCTTGTAGTAATTGCAGGTGGGCCTGCTACAGCCACAAGTGGTCGTTGTCCCTCCCAAGTCGCACATCCCGATACACGTCATGGAGGCACTTAGAAACCCGAGATTTCCAAGCCTTATACATGACTGTATCCTCGGCTGGGTCAATAATAAAATTCCTCTACATATAGAAAAGTAAAACATGTCAGGTATAAATGTATATAGAATTAAAATATTAAATAAATATACTGTATTGTTATCTTATTACCTTCCACTCCCCGTACCACATCCGTTTTGTGGTCTTCAAAATTTTGTCGAAGTTCTCATACAGTGCATCATACAACTTCTTTATCACATCTATGATATGGTGCAATCCTTGCATAGAAGGCTTCCAACAAAATAAGATATAAACAAAAGGCAAAATGTTAGTCATTAATTGCTAATAAATCGCAATTTAACACTAAAATTAAATTTAAAATGCAAATAACTTACTAAGTACCTCCATCAAACTGCAAATGCTGGCGGTGGCATTCTCCAAAGGCTCTCCATGATTGCTGCGCAAATATTGAGGCGGCTGCTCCAATGTCACCTGCAGGGATGGAAGAGAAAGGAGTGGAAGCACCCATAGGGGCACACTGTGTTTGAATGGGTGGTGGTGGCAGAGGTGGATCAAACATAAACCCAGGAGTAGGTATCATGTGGATATCCTGCGGGTCGTGTTGAACGGGCTGAGAAGAGGGGGCTGGAGTGAAGGAGCTAGATGGAGTGCTACCGGTGCTGGAAAGTGTTGATGTGGATCGAGAAGGCTAACTATCCTTCCATGGCCGATCTTTGCCATGGCCAATGCCTCCACCTACTATATTTTAATCAAACACAACATGTATATATATAAGTCAATGCAAAGAATAAAAAAACTCACCTAAATAAATATAGTAATTTTTCATTTAATTAATGTATATAAAGTTTAAAAATATAGATAATATAATTCTAAAATAAATTTATTCAAATAATTACCAAAGTTCATATATTTGTCAAATAAGACTTTTTATTATACTTAAAATTATTATAATTATATTAATATTAATGTACTTTTTTGTTAAATAAATATTTTGACCAAATATAAAGATTGAGTTTTGTAAAATTTAAAAAATAAAGAGAACAATTTTAATGGTCTTCTACATACATAAAAAACTCACTTAATTATTATTTAATTTTTCATTCATCTATAATCTAATATAAAATTTTTTACACTATCAATGCCACATAGCATTTTGTCTTAATTTTAAACTTTTTAATTCTCAAAATTTTAATTATTCTCTAATTTTTTTATTTAATTTATTTATGTTTCTCTATTGCAATTAGTATGTGACATCTCTCTAATTAAGTTATTTTATTTACAATGAGTTATATATTTCTTGACCTTTTATTTCTCTTAAAAACTCTTTCTTAACTTTTTATCTTCTATAACCGTTTAGTAAAAAATTTATGAAACTTTAGAATAAATATATATAAGATAATATGATAAATTGGAATTTTATTTAGATATATTTTCCTAAAGCAAATGTTATCAAAATATAGTTAAGATCAAGTTTTATGAAATAAAAAATTAAGAGTAACAAATGTAAAAATTATTCATATAGTCTAAAATGAAAATAAAAATAATTAAATCTTATTTTTCATTTTTACCAATGGATAATTCGTCAAAAATTTTAAAAAAATTGGACAAAGTCTCCCTTTAATTTAGGAGTCTCCACAAAGAATTAATTCAATAATCAATACCAAACACATATAGTTATACAATTCCATCAATCATAAGAATAGTTCTAAAGCGCACCTCCTTACTCCACAACGTGCAAGCACACAACACCACAACATACAGTACAAACAATTGGAAAGGAGCGTTAAGCCTTTTTCCAATCATGTAATCTTATCCTCCTTCTTCTATCCTATGACCCTATTCTACAAAATATTAGTCTCTAATTTTATATAAATGTTAATTAAAGTAATATTATACTAACATATACTTCAGAAACAATGCTTCAAGCTTCAATTGGTCCCGAATGTAGCTCTAAAAGTGCTTCCTATTAAACAAAAAAAGAGAAACATTAAGTTAAATAAAGTGAGGAGCAAAGAACTTTGGGCACATAAATGCAATAGTAAAAAGAGGCCAAATGAAAAAAGTAAACCAATTAAAATACTCTATACAGTACTAGGAATACAATGTCGACCTTTAATGGCGTTCAAACGGCTTTGGTGGCGGTGGAGGAGAGGGTGGCCATAGGTAGCATTGTGGGAAAGAGAGAATAGAGAAAGACAAGAAAGAGAGAAGGGAAAGAGAAATGAGGGAGATGGCATCACGTGTGAAAGTCATGCTCTATGCTAACCGATGGATTTTAAATCTGTCAGTAATTAAAATAATGAAACAAATTATTTTATTAATTATATTACCAATCAATTTTCCTTCAGTAATGAAAAAATAAGGGAGCCAAAGGATTGTTGGTGCCAGCGACTAAAATTTAAATACCGACTGATTAAATAAAAAAATTAAAAATTCTTTTCAATTGAGAAAAATTAAAAATTACAACTTGCCGACACATTTTTCGTCAGTAAATTTTATTTTTCATTATTTAAATGTAACATCATTTGTCGATAATTTTCTATTCTAGGAAAATAAAAAAAATAAAAAAAATACTGATGAAAAAGCCGTCAATAATTAAACAATAAGCCCCGACAGATTTATCCATCGATAAGTTAATGATTTTTTTCTTCTTTTTTTTTTATATTACTTGTCGATAATACAAACGATTATAAATCTGTTGATAAATTTCAACGATATTTCGCATGTTTCTAAGAGTGTAATTTGTTATATAAAAATATATACTTTCAAATTTTAAGTGTGGAAACTATATAAAAAAAAAAAAAGTGATGAGGAATAAACAACAAATAAAAAACTGATTTCTTTTCGCTTTTCTTCTCCTTTCTTCAAAATTGTAGTAGAATAATTTTAAAGACACTCACATAAATATTTTATATAACTCATTATTGAAGATATAATTTGTTTTATAAAAATACTGTCTTATAATTTTTTTGTGAGAATAGAACAACTCAGGAAAAAAAATCATTTAATTGTCATCTACTTTTTCTCCGACTTCTAGTAAAGTAATTTCTTTTAAAAAAATTATTTTATATAATAACTCATTATTAAAAATTATAATCCATTTATAAAGATATCTACTTTCAATTTTTAAGTAATAATTGATAGTGTAAAATTATTTTATATTATTAGTATATAAAAATTAGTCTCATAGTTTATTATTAAAAATATAATTTATTTTATAAAAATATAGAATTATAATTTTTAATAAAAACTACACAACTAAAAATCTAATTAATTTCTTTCGTCTTCCCCTTCCCTTTCATTAACCTCATAGTCAAATAATTTTAAAGATGTTGACATGCATCTTTGTCTAGAAGTAATTTAGACATCTTGGCATTCAAGATAATAGGCATGGACATTGTATATGTCAGAAAATAATAAATTAATTATTAATAGCAGTTGTGAAGAAGCTGCTTCAATATTGGGCACGATGAAGCAATCGGGCTTCAAAGAAATAGACTAAGTTCATTGACTTAGGTATATATAAGTAAACCCAATGGAAAATAATTTTATTTTGTATTTAATTATTATATTGCTCATATAATACTTTTCATTAATGGAAAGATTTTGAAGGTAGTAAAATTGAGAGTGCTTAATTGAATGATACATGGAAAATTTTTCTAGATTATAGACCTTATTTTATTATTGTTATAGATTTAGGGTACGTTTGTTTAAACTTTTAAAAAAATAATTTTAAAGCTTAAATTTTATATTTAGTTGAAAAAACTAAAAATTTGATTTTTTTTTTTCAGAAATTACTCTTTTCCGCTTCACCAAAAAAGTTGAAAATAGATTTTTTTAAAATTCTATTAATTTTTCAAAAATTATCCAAAAACACAAAAATTGATTTTTTTTAGGTGAAAAAAGTAATTATTTACCAAAATAATCCTAAATAAATGCACTCTTAACTGATAACCTTTTGCAATTATTTACTTAAGTTAAACATAATGAGAATAAAATAATCCTAGTAAAAAAAAGGATAAAATAATCTCTATGTGATAACACCATGTCCCATTCAATGCACATTGCACATTGCACACACATAAATGCACACCATTGGTATAGACAACACATATCGCACACCACTTGTGGAGAATAATCGTGCAAAGGTATCTAAGGGAAATGAACGAAGGGTAAGAGAAATGGAGGTTTTATATATGTTGTAATTTTTCAAGGGCGGTTGTTGTGGTGCTAATTTAAAAAAATTAGCACTGTAAAATATTGTTTTATTAAATAAGTGGATGATAGGTATAATGAGTATACTATATAACTGATAAAATATGATATATCATAAATCTCTTTACATATTTTTATCAATATGACACATAACTTGAAACTCAAAACTAGGTGTTTATATGCTTTTATCAATGTGACACTCAACTTGAAACTCGAAATTCGATGTCCATACATTAATATTTGTTAATGCAAGACCTAACTTTGAATTCGGAACTTGGAGGTCGGAATTGGTGGTGCTTGATGGAGTTTTCAAGGGAGTGATTTTGATGGACCATGTGAGATTAACTGTATCATATACCATCCACATGTCATTTATGTAATTACTATCTTCACGGTGCTGAGCAACCACCTTTTTCAAGTTTATCCTTTATTAAAATAACTAAACTCTCTTCCTTCTCCTCGTCCTTGTCTTTCTCCTCTTTTTTTGGCGATAGTTCTAATGGCGGCGATGACTGGCAGTGACTGCTGTAGAGCTTATGCGAGATGCCAATAACTCTTGGCCCAAATGGCTAGGAAAAGGATAATTGCGAGCATCAGCTTCACTAGCATGAGAATCTTTGCAAACTCGCGGAACTTGCTATGGGGAATAGGCAGGTAGGACGAGTCAGACCGGAGGAAGCCGGAAAGTACTTGCATGGCTAGCATTGAGGAAGATGAGATCTTTGTTCTACTCTCCAAAGCCCAATAAGACATGACTTGAAATTGGGATTTCGCCAATGGCAAGTTATAAAATTTTAAAACTTCAATTAATATATTTTAGGATAAAGCTACATTTATGTCCTTTACATTTTATAACGATTTTAATTTAGTGTCAAAATATTTTTTTTAATTTTATTTACGTCCCTAATATTTTTAAAACGTTTCAATTTTGTCTTTTCGATATACGACATCCAAATTATAAATTAAAAAAACTAATATTAATGTCAAATTTTGATATTAGTGATATCTAAACACTATCAGTAAAGATTATTTGCCTTCAATTCTCTGAAAAAAAAAAAAAGCTTCAAGTATGAATTTTAGTAGGAGAAAGATTAATTGAGTGTTAAGGGAATTTAAATTAAAAATGAAAACTTTCATGTCTTATAAAAATATAGGAGGAAATGATGGTAAATAATATCATCGCATTTGTATAAGTAATGAACATATCATTATTAATATTATAACTTGATCTTTATGTCAGTTTTTTTCATTTATAATTTGATTATCGAAATGATAGAATTAAGATATTTTGAAAATGTTAGAAATATAAATAAGACCAAAAAAACTTTTGGGATCAAATTGAAATCGCTATAAAATGTGAGGGGTGTAAATGATATTTTACTCGATATTTTACATGGCATAAATTTATTTTTGCTTTGATATAATTTGCTTTAAATTACATGTTGCAAAATATTTTTTAAAATTTTATTTTACTTTTAAAAAATTTTATGACTTAATTATGCGTAATGTCTAAATTTGCATTTATTATCTAAATTTCAAATTGACTCAATCGTCACTTGAGCCACCATCAAGTGAAGTCTGAGTTTAAAGAGCTAATATGGTCAAAAAATCAAATTGGGTTCACATCTCGCATAAATCATTCTAACTCATTTGTTATATACACCTATTGTTTTTTTTACACCAAGACGTTTAGATTTTTTTAAGTTTGGAATAAGAAAGGTAAACAAATATACAGCTTAAATATATTTTTAGTCCTTATAAAAATATATTATTTTGATTTTAATCTCTCAATTTTTATTTGTTTTTTGGTTTTTGCCTCATTTTTCTAATATTACGTTTTTTTGTCCCTATCGTTAGCCAACATTGTTAAATAGCAATATTTATAAGGATCAAAAGAAAATTTTTAAAATATTTATATGGACCAAAAATAAAATTTTTAATATTTGTTAGTATTAAATATGTATTCTAAATACTTATAGGAATTAAAATTTAGAACAATAGGAACTAAAAACAAAATATTGGAAAAAAGAGGGATCAAAAGCCAAATTTTTTTTAAAGGGAATAAAACCAAAACAACCTATATTTATAGAACTAAAAATATATTTAAACCAAAATATATTATAATAGAGAGTTTTTAATATACTTATAAACTAAAATTTAAGTAATTTGGTGAAAACTTAATTTAATAATATTTTATTTTAATTCGATGGTTTATATTTTTTGGTATACACTCTTTTTTTTGGTATACATTCAATGTTTTATATGATTATGCAGTATTAAATGTTATGTTTTGATAAATACTGAAAAAATATTATATTTTAATAAGTGATGTAATATTTTGATTGTACACCAAACTTTTTCGTCAGAATGTGTGCCTTTATTATTTTATATTTTAAAGAGAAATGATGTAATAATAGTATGATAAATTGATGTATAAATATCATTTTTCATGCATTGATGATCCTTCAAGGGATGAAGGATGGTGAAAAAACTGGATCAGTTGAAGGACAGACTAGAGAAAATAAAATCTGTTTTATATGCTGTTGTATGCACTACATAAGCACCATACTCTATTCACTAAATGATACTCACCACCGTTGCCTCAACTACTCCCTTGGTAGCTGCTCTTTTTGGCCACGCTTTCTCTGTCTATCATGATTGTTTTCATGACTGACATTCCCTCTTGAAAGACTATGGCTCTTTGTAGCTACCTTCTGGCTATTGTTATCTTCAACCTTACCATAATTTAAATAGAGGTGAATTACACTAACCTCATCTGAGATTCAGTACAATTATACACTCGGCACCCCTTTAATTCACTTTCATCAGTGTATTTTTTATAAATAGAGGGATGCGGAATATAATTATATTGAATATTAGAGGAGGTCAGTGTAATTCACCCTTTAAATAGTTTCGGGAAATTTATAATTTTTATGTGATCATAAATTTAACATATGAATATGATTATACACATATCAGCAATGCTCTAAGGAGCAGAAGACTAACACTGAACCGAAAATTCTGTTGCATCTTGCATGGACTTGCATGCTTTTTGATGCATTTATCAAGAAATATAAAAAATGTGAGTAAACTTTGTTGGGTTTTGTAGAATTTTCTGTGTATGTTTCAATAAAGGTTTGGAAATATCTTACTTTCCATGTCATCAGGGAAGAAGTTTCATGCTGATTGGAAATTTTTTCAGCTCCAATTATTTCTCTTATTGACATCATCCTCTAATGGTCAATTAGAGTTGGCTTGACAAGATGCAAGCACAAGCATTCTTCCTTTCCTCTCTTAGCTTGTTTAGCAAGTTAGACTTTTCTGCACGCAACTTTACAAGCCCTCCATTCCACCCCACTATAAATTTAGCACTCTGCCAATGTTAGATCACCAAAAAGCTTGACTTGAAGTTTGATATCTGAACTTTGAGGAGCAATAATTAGCCATGAATGTCATCAGAATTGGAGTGCTTGTGTTCTCAAGCTTGCCTTTGTTGAGCTGCCTTATGGAGTCCATGGCTCAACTTTTTGCTGCAGCAGCTGCTTCCCAGCCACACTTCACCAGAGTGTCGGAGGAAAATAGGTTGAAAAGGAATAGAGATGATGTATCAATTGCTGCTAATGTGGCAGCTCAAAAGCACTTCAGACAAATTCAACGCATACGTTAAGTGGGTCTTGGATTAAAGTTTTGGGGTAATATAATGTTTTCATAATATTTAAGTGTCATGTCCGGTTTTAAAAAATTTGGGGGGGAGTGGTCTCCAATGTCCGCTTAGAATTTAAGTTCTGCCACTGCGTGTCAAGTGTGAACCTTAACTAATTGTTGTCTGAGTGCTTGTTTCAATATTATCAGGTATGTTGACATTTGGGGTGCAAGAAACTTCAGTAGTGGCTGGTGGCGGCTGCTACAAGGGGTGTTGAAGTTGAGAATCAAGTGAAAGTTGCATAGAGAGAAGATAATGAGAGAACAAAAGCGGCTTAATGTGACCAAATTTTGTTATATTCCAATTTCCAAAATAATGAATGTATAATACAGAAGATGGGTATTTATATATTCTTAGTGTTAATGATCAATTAGCATTATGAAACCCTACTAATTCTAGGTGAGGTTTGATGTGTGCAACGATTAACAAGTACACATTGTTCTATTAGCATGGACAACTTCAAATGCTTCCACTAAAGCACATGCACATCATAAGCACGTTATTTGTGTTGGTTACTCGCCTGTATTTTGACAGGATACTACACTTAAACGCTTATTAAGATCAAATAACGCGCTCATTTCTAGAGAATACAACACATTACAAAAAGGCAAATTATTATATGGTGGTTATATGAGAACCGTGGTATGAATTCAAATCTCTAATGTGTTTCTTGGACTAAATACAGATTCTGACCATCCTTAATCATGTCCACATCAGTAATTTTACCAGCATCTTCTGATAGAATGCAAGAATCGCTAGAAAACTCCAACTGCTCTGCTGCTGTTTTGATTAGCTCTTCAATGGTGTGTGGAACCCATAATACAATGCCGTGTCTTCTATGATCTTTTGGATCCCACGGGTGGAAGGGGAACACTGTGCACTTCTTTGGGTGCATTTTATCTGAAGATGATAGAAGAATTTAAGCTTTGAGTATACAGCAATAGATGATATAGACAAACTAGAGATGAGCAGAAGTAACAAATGCATATCTAGTCGGAAGGAAAGGTTTGTTCAATCTACTAGCTCTAGATGTTTGAAAAACTAAAAAACTTATAATGAATTTCGTTCTAATAAAGGTTGGCAATGGGCCATCTTAAGCAATTTCTTATATCAACTATCAAAGCAGGAGATGGTTGTGACTTGAGAGTTGTGATAATGATTATCTGTTATTCAAGAGGATTAACTTCAAAAAAACAAATTTAGTTAAAAAAAAAAAAAGAGATCAAATTTTACATGACAACATAGTAGACAACTATGAAAAGAAACAGTTAAAAATTACCATGATGTAAAACTAAGTAATATGATATTTTGGTGCATGTTCATGTAAGTAATTCTTAAAGATTTTCAGCTGAGGGTGGAGTTAATCAATGGAGTGCTACATAGCCCATTTTACTACACTTCCTAGTTCCTACCATCTCTTAGAATAAAAGAAGGGTAATACAATATGTCAGTACCTGTAAATTCTTGAGAGGGACATCGCAGTTCTGACAACTGAGCAGATTTTGCATCTTCTAGTAGTTTGATCAGGTTCTTATTTCCACACATCCGGGCTTCATCAAGCGGGGTATTTCCCCATCTGTTTTAGTGAAATGAGAAAGAACAAAAAGTTTTGGATCCGCTTTTCATGTGATAATTAAAAGTAAAGAGACAACAAACAAATTAGATTCTTAAAGAGTTCAGTTCAGACTTCTGAAAATATGGGAAAAATATGGAAAAGAAATTGTAATGAGATGATATGTGTACATCTAGCTTATTCCATCTTATTTATACTACAAGTGCACGGATAAGAAAAGGAAAACTAGTTGGCAGTTCAATAATCAAGGGAAGGAGGCTGAAACGAGGATCTGAGGCCAGGGATGGCAGCGGGTTGCTGACAAGGCTGGCGGTTCAGAGAAGGGACCAGTCTAATTAGGGATTTTGTAGGCTGGGATAAGTACATATCCAGGTTGAGTGAAAGAAAAGAAGAAAAACTATTAACAAGGAGAAAAAAACAAAGGCTGACACAGGTCATAGTAGATGATACTTGTAATATCATATTGAAATATATTTATGGAATCACGTCCAAAATATTAGAGGATTGCAAAGAAGAATTTTAAGGTTTCTATCATGAATTCCAGAAAACAAGCCCCAAATATTGTCAGGGCTTCGGGCTTCTAGTTGCTTGCACTACAGACACAAATAGGTGCATGCACACTGCACCATCATCAAAATCAAAAGCCTAATACACTAGTTAATTATGCCAGCCATAACTAAGCATGTCACTTTTTATTCTTCAAGTGAAAACTACTATCAAAAACTTTGAAGACGCTAGTACTGTCCGCATCAAACGCAAAATGAGTAATGAATAGTACCTGTCTTTGGTAAAAACACTAGCTCCCGCTTCCAATAGCAACTTTGCCATGAAGTATAAACCTTCAGCTGCAGCGACATGCAGAGGGGTTCGGTAATCATAATCTTTCAAGTTAGGATCCATGCCATTAGATAGTAGCCTTTTAAGATAATCTGAATCTCCCCTTGCAACTGCTGTACATAGAAAACTACCAGCATTTTCTATCTGCATAGAGGCCCCTTCTCTGACAAGTAAAGAAGCAATTCGATCATGTCCATTCTTAACTGCTTCAAGTAAGGGTGTGGTCCCGAAATTATCTATAAAATTACCACATTAATATTGTTAGTGTCAGCTAAAATTTGAGTATGTTCCAAAGCAATGACAATTTATTAAGTTGCAGTTACCTCTAATATTGACATCTACACCTTCTTGAATAAGGAAAAGTGTGATATCTTCATATCCTCTGGATGCTGCAAGATGCTATTGGGGAAAGAAAAAAAAGTTTGCATCAGGCAAGCATTTTCATAACAGTATCCTTAAGTTGCTTAGCTGTTTATTACAAGAAACATCATAGATGGAGAGAAAGCAGCTAATAAACTGCAAGACATCTACGAAGTTGCAAGCTCCTCACCAAAGGCGACCTTCCATCATAATCTGTCTTGTTGGGATCAGCTCCAGCTCGAATTAAACCTTTTAGCTGATACAGATCCCCATTAAAAGCTGCACTGTTGACCTTCAAAGCAAGTTCAGCTTCTTGCTTTCCAATATGAAATGTGATGTCTGACTCCAATTGCTTACCTCGAAAAGACTCTTTTCCCTGTAAAATATGAAATATTTAGCTGTAGCTTGATTATAAATGAATAAATTATATATAATCTAATCCTATATGTGTAACTTAGTATATCCATGCCAATATGCCATGTTTCAACAAAACAGTAGCATGATGCGTTTCAATTCAGGTCAGAAATTCTACTAAGGATAAAGTAAGGACCAAAGGGAGGATGATGTAAAAAGTAACACTTATAACATTATTACCTCAAGAAGGTTGTTTAATATTTTCCTTCCATCATAAAAGTATATATCTAGGATATTCGTAAATGATTGTTTATCAAGCCGCAGGAGCCTACACAGTTCACAAACACGAACAGTATATGGCTGAGGAATGTTGCAAAGAATAGATATATCTCCAAATGAACTGTTAGGTTGCAGAAGTGAAACAGTCTCTTCAGACCCATCTTCAGCTGTGCCTACTTCCTCCTGCATAGGCATAGCTTAAGCATTCAATAAACATAAGTTGAAATCCATCCTCTTGGCAATTTTCCAATAAGTATTTCTAGACTTCATAGTAAAAAAAGTTTAAATCAAGGAGTACATTAATAAGATTCTCGGACCTAGCATTCATGCAAATACTTTCTTATGGTGATACCATGTAAATAAGCAAGAAAAGTCATCATAGATCAAGTATGTCACAGGCCTGACAAGGTATGCATACCAGCATGTCTATAATTCAAATTACTCAGAACTATAACTGAAAACATCAGAAACATTGAAGAAACAAAGAAATTGAATAATTGCAGATATGCTTGTCAAAATAAAAAACCATACCAGCACACCATGACAGACAAAATATAGTTGATCTACAACATTTCCTTGTTCCATCACAACCTCCCCTGGAAGAAAAAATTCCTCATGGAGCTTAATAACCTGAAAGATCAATGGAACAGAAATTATTATCACTTCAACATCCCACTTGCAGACGAAGGTACCACTAGTCACATTCATTCTGCAGAAGAGGCCCCAATCGACACAAAGTTCAACCTCAAAAGTAAAAGAGGCAATTTCAATAAAATGGGTAGACAAATGTAGAAACAGGACAATTATTGTTCCTTGTGCCGTCAAGTCTTCAAGGATGAATTCTTTTTAAGCATATAAATTGCATAGAAAACAATCAATGCAATGGACAAACAAACATACAGCACTTAAAACCATTTCCAGTTTACTACAAGGAGCAATGGCATGAAAATATACATGTTCTCTAATTAAAATCTATACAGCAAAAAATTACTTGTCAAATAAAAAAGAGCTAGAAGGTGCTGATGCCCTCGGTTTTAGTTGTAATTAATAGATTAAAGATCAAGTCCCAAAAGGAAAAGAGAGCTTTGTGCACCAAAAATACAGATAATATTAAAGTCATTTCATATTGACATTCATTTAACTTCCTAGAAAATGGGAAAATGATTACTTACAATCTGATTGATGAATTCTGAAGAGCAGCCCTTAAAAAGAGAAACATTTTCAATGTATGGCAAATATAATGTTTGGGATATCTGCAAAAAGTGATCAGACCATTACGTCATTCATGACCAAAATGTTGGAAGCAATAAAAAACGTCCTTCTCAAGACATGAAGTGTATACTAACTGTTTTATTATCAGAGTCGTATTAATCTCTTTATTTTTAAAAAAATATAAGCATGGGATACTCCCGATATTGTGCAGAATAGAATGAAAAAGGATATGTTCAAGCTCATATTCCTTAAACACCAAGCTCGCCACCAGAAGCAGAAAAATTAAAAACCAGACATCAACATGGAAAATGTGAACATAAGATGGCCTAAAATCTCTCATAAATCTGTTTAGATTACTTTATAGTTATACAGTTATCATGAATGTTACTGCAAAAATCTAAACAGACAATAATATAAGGGAACTTCATGAGCAACAACCTACAGAAATGGTTCCAGGTCACAAATAACTACTAAACATTGTAAAGAAACGTCAAAAATCATTTATAAGCTGATAGAAGGCCATAATATTGGTAGAAAATCAGAACAAATAGGAATAATTACAGTAGTGATTTTTGTAAATGACCATAAATGATGTTCAGCACCCTCTACTTTATCTTATTATTACCTTAGAACGAATAGAAATGGGGATGTCCTGAATGACAGCAGCCTCAGTGTAGCTACTCTCAAACTGTAAGCGCAAATGGCCTTTTATTTGTTCACGGATATCCCGTCCAAGTCTATTTCTGTTCATATATTTCATAAGATCTGTCATCTTGTCCCTAAACTTTTCAGTCTTTGATCCCTTGACTATCAAAGCTGTCATGTTACCAATCAAATAAGCACCAAGAACCATGTCAAATGAAACATATATCATTATGAATATCATCTCCCTCATGTTGACTGCATGTATGTCTCCATACCCTGTGAAAGAAAAGAAAATCACAAACATGATTCCTTCAGAAGAACTTTCGAGAGAGATAAGATAATACTAAAAATATAGACATTTAAGCATTAATACATGGAACTAGAAAGTATAACCAATTAGAAATTTTATTATCAATTATGATCAATGAATATTCAGAAGCCCACATAACAGGTCCTGATAACACTGTTGGTTCATTAATTCATCAATAACCCAGAAAAACTTCAGCAGATGCTGACAAGTTAACAACTATATCAGATATCAACTAAGGTTCACAAATATATTTTTCAATTTGTGTTGATAGGCTCCCCAGGCCAGTAATCTCACAGAAACTTCTGGTGCTTTCGAGATTTGGTCTGTGAAGAAACAATAGCTGACGTTCTGTTGCAATATTTTTCAAAGCATTGGATCTCAAGCGACTATGACAAGTTTATCAGTAGAACTCTTTGATTGCCAATGACCAAAAACAAAATCAAGCATTTTTCTATTAGATGAGCTGGATTAAACCATCCCATTGGGCTCTAACACAAACCAAATTTCCACTAAAGTCCATTTAATCCAGAGTAAGATCTTTTTTTTATTGGTTTCTCCTATAATTTCCTTTTGGTCTTCCTCTAATCCCTTAATTGGACTATCTTCCATTCTTGTCCGATTAAAAGAGGTAGAGGAAGACTCGTTAATTCACGTCCCAAAGATTTGTCAAAGTTTTACATTGGCTGCTAATTACATAACTCAACCCCCCTCTTTTATATGGGCTTGGGACTGGCTATGTAAATTGTAACAAACTATGACATAGGCAGAGTTACAGTTACCGACTGCCAACAAAATGAAAACAATTTTGCTCTGTGAATTAAACAAAATAACTTACCAACAGTAGCCATCGTAACGATAGCAAAATACAAAGATGTTGTGTAGCGCTTCCAAAGATCGATTTCTCTGAAATGTGAATAACTAAAATCACCCAGTTGTAAACTTCCTATCCATGTGTACCCCTCTTGGGATTCAGGTAGTGTAGTAGCCAAAAAGTAGAAAATGCAGGCTGCTGTGTGGGTGCAGTAGAGTTCAACTACTAGAAGTTTCACAATCCGAGTAATAATGTAATTAACACGAATATCCTTCTCCAACCTATGGAAAAAATCCGTGACTTTCCGCACCCGGTATAATCTGATCCACAAAAGGTACCTCACTTCCTCTTTTCGTCCACAAGCCTGTTCATAGAAGGTTGTCCTAGTGGTTAGAGTAAGAATCATGACCTAAAAAGTTATAATAGTGATTAAATTGCTAGAAAATCAGATGGCATAACAAAACTTGCTAGTATGAGTCTTAAATTCTGTTTAACTAAATGAGTTAAAAGGCTTCACTACTTCTCTTGCAATAAAGTGCTAAGAAAAAGATACTCTCATGTCACAAAACTTATGAACCAACAAGGTATTCCATCATTGTAATTGACTTGCATTATGGTCAAATACGAAACTGAAACACAACAAAAGGATAACGGTACATGTACCATTGCTATGACGGGATGTACTCCATTGTTTAAGCTCCGAAGGACATGAATGAAATCCCCCCAAAAGTTCCATTATCATCACCACAACAAAATAAAGATGCGAGGCCATTCATCTTTAATTCTTTATCAGTTCCAAGAAGTGAGACAGAATGTTAAGATACAATGGTTTTTATTTCTTCTTTCCTTAATAGACGTCATGTCTTTTCCTAGTTTAGCCAACTAATAGTTGGCAAGTTGAAGTGGACATTTTACTTGGAGGCTTGCAGCTCGTAAGTTTATATAGAGATTAAAAATAATTTATCCCAATTCCTAAATACAGATGACCTGGACATCCTAAAGCAAGCTCGTAAAATATAACTTACACGGAAAGTGAAGGAAAAAAGAAAAACAGATTAATGGTTCCTTCTAATGATATTGGCGTATTGAAAACTGAAATATTATGCTAGAAGCTTAGAATTACTTTGAAATGTAAATAGTCAATATAAAAACATTTATATAAACAAAGTTATTGCTGATGTTCCAGAAGATGGCAATCTGAGGACTGGCATTCGACCCTCACATGAAATAGCATTATAGACTCCATTGGAAATAGGTAAGTAGCAAAATTCAAACAAATATAACTGGGTTTTATCGGGAAGAAGTAGAACCTTGTAGATGAGGTCCCAAGGCATACATCCAAGAAAATCAAAGATAAAGCTAGATTTTAGATACCTGCATCAACAGAAACAAAAAACCCATAAGCCTCAATTAGAAAAATACACAACAAAGACAGATATCCTTAGGTACTCTTAGTGCAAGAAAGTTAGTTTTCTGTTCATTTAATGTTCAATGTTTGTCTATCACTTTAGGTATATTTTTTAATGCAATTTTTAAAACATTGATAATTAAATATTTCATATAACGAACTTTTTTTTTTTTTTTTTGCTTTTTAAATCTCGGAGCACCTAATTTTCCACAAGCTAATACCATATACCATTTCAGGATTAATAAAATATTTACAAGTTGTAAACAATTGCAGACTTTCCAAAGTCATAGTTATACATGACTGCATCCTGAAAACCTACGCCAGATTGTTATAAAATAACAAGCAATCAAGCATTAATAGTCATGGCAAGAAGAAGAACATCATTAGGAGGGGAAAAAAAAAAAGAAAAGAAATATACCGCAGAGCAATAGGAGTTCGCTTGTAGACCATGCGATAGGTCTGACTGTCTCTGTAAGCAAGAAAGAACTGCAAAATAATGTCCATAAGAAAAGCTATTTGTCCTATGATGTCCAGTATGAAGAGATTCTCAGGCAGGCCACGAAAAAATCCAAACTCCATTGGGGTGAAGAAGGATGAGTAAACTGCCCATAACAATATGAATTTTGTCCATGCCCGGTACCACCTGTAGTGCCCATTAATATCAGCACCAAACAATTTAATCTTCCATTATTTGAAGAAATTACTAAGCATCTATCAATACTTTGCTTAAGTAATAGAAAAACAAATCATCCGCAAGGTGCAACATAGAACAGTGTTTGGAAAATTGAATTAAGCCCATCTTCTAAACTGGCTGCGTTAATATTTGGACAGAAAATATGTCATTTTCTTCCCTTTTAGGAGGCTGAAGAACTAACAGGTCATTACTTGCTTAGTTGTTTAAGAGGATAAGAAAATGATGTGATATGAAAGATTGAGATCTCAAAAAAAATAAAAAAAAGCCACCTTTTCTGTGCAGTCTTACTTTGTTCGCAATACTTTCTTTGTCTGCAAAAGCGATATATTCCCAGAACCAACTATGCCACTCAGATCGCATATTTTCTCCACCAGTTAGCTACTATAGGTTTTCAGCTTACTAGCAACTATCAGCTGAACCAATAATGAATAACGAATAATTAATAAATCACGTTTTGCTCTCAGCCTATTGCGTGGCCCGCATGGGCCAAGACAAACATTTCATGCATTTCTTCTTTGGTACTTGATTGCTGCTATGCTTTGCTTGGCAAAATCCGTCCCAATCAATCCACAAGAAAACCAAAATCCAATAACTTGTTTTGTTATTCAACAATAAAATGAAATTCTATACTCTCTATCCATTTCCATTCGCACTAAAGTGAGTTTGCCTTATGTTCAAATCCCACTCTCTCCACTCCATATTATTTCCACTTTTTATTGTACAATAAATAATATATATTTAACCAAATACATTCTATTTTAGTTTCTTTTAATTATAACAAGCGTAGTTTAAACATTCTCACATGGGGTGAGCCTGTGCTTATGCAATAAAATCCGTATAATATAATCTGTTTGTTTCATTTAATTTACGTAGTATTAAGTTACGGTTTAACTTTTCTGTGTTTATACTAACGTTTCTGTGATTACGCTGAGGAAACTTTGCATAAGACTGAAGGATTGGGCCTTGTTCAAGTTGGAACTCGAGCAATTTTCCCCACCTGTTCGATCTTTCAACAGTGCTCACCCAATTTTAGAAAAAGGCCTAAAAGGCACAAAAAAAAAGAAAAATTGAAACATCATAACATATTTATATCGTTATCATTATCATTATCAAATTTGTAGACTGAATATTTGTGGTCATCTTTCAAGAAAATATTTGTGGTCAATATAAACATTTTTCATTTATTATTTTAAAAGATGGAAGATCAGGACTAGACATAATCATAAGACATCATCATATGGCTTATTTAATTACAATTCAGATGTCTCCAGGCATAATTAACTATATAATTGTATAATGCCAGTGACAACTGTCCTTTGAAATTAGGGGCAAAAAGATTTTCTTAAGAGAACGATAAGTGCTTATATAATCCTTTATATAAAATTCAATTATAGATTTTCTTATTATCATTTTTTAAAACCTTATTATTGAGCTATATAGTTTAAAGAATGACAATACACTCGTTAAATTTCCAACAATATAAAACTGTAAAAATGAAAATTATAAAAAATTGACTAGTTCGTAAAAATTAATAAATTTAATTCTTTAATCCATCACAATAAAAAGGAAAAAAAATAAGAATTTAAATATTTTAGAAAAAATTTCTTGTATAATAATAAAGTAAGAGATTATCTACCCTTAAATTATGTAATAAAATTTACATACAATATAATATATTAACTTAAGGATAGATAACTTTTTCCTTTTCCACTTTACAAATAATCTTACCGTAAAAGTCTTAATCCAAAATTAATATATATCCAGCTAGTGTTACCATTTTTTTAACGATACAGCTAGTGTTACATTACTCGCTTAAAAATAGCACAGCTGTATATAAATGTCCAAGTGCAATATGTTTCAGCCATTCGATCTTCCCTGCTTATGGTGCAATCATAAATAAAATTATTGCCGGAAAAAAAAAAATTAAAACCAAGGTCATTAGGTCAATTACTACGATTTGAAGGATCAACAACATGAGAAATCAACGCGACAGAGCAAAGAAGCGATAAGAATTGACAACATCGCATGCAATGGCGGGGCCAGCCAACTAGACCAGGACAAGACCACATGCCACGTGTACGGAGCGGATGTAGTGAACCTCCCTTCCTAGCTTCTCATTTCAAACTTGCCGCCCTTTTCTCCCAGTTTAGTTTCCGTCCACCACGCACCAAATAACCAACCAAAACCCAACACAACCCCACCACTTATGGAGGAGCCAGCCACAGCCACCCACATCATCTGTGTTTGACTCTTTTTCTCTTTTCATTTTCTCTACACTATTAATATTTAAATTCTATTCAACTTTAACTAGTTTCACCGGAGCTGAATTAGTTTATAATAAAACTTTTCTTACACTTTTTCTTTTTAATTTACAAAACTTAGATATATTTTGCTTACACTTTTGTTTTTTATTTTTGATAGACAAGGAATATTCAAAAGTTTATAGGATTTTGATTAATCTGATTCGAGTTGAATCAGTCTTATTATAGGAGTAAGATTCTTCTGGTATTAATTTTTTCTGCCTACATGACTAATGTCTATAATTAAGCAACTAACCATCTTTTTATTTAATTTAACTAAGTAAATTAATATTAACCATGAATTAAATTAAATAAAGAAAATAATAGAAAGCTGAAGAAACAGGACCTGTTATCAGGGTGGATGACGAGGTCCTTGGAGAGGCCTCGGATTCCATCGAGGAGAGCTAGGCGACTGAACTTCCTCCAAGTCGAGTTGAGGCCCAATTCGTTCTCTATCAGGTCGAACCGGCTCCCCCGCGACGATTTCAACCGGTCCCGAAGGTCCTGCACCTCGTACTCTCTCCCATCCGAAGACGACGACGAAGTAGACGACGAAGAAAGAGATCTGGAAGACGACGTCGTTTGCTGCTTCCCGTTCCCTTCCTCCTCTTCCACCAACTCCCTCTTCTTCTTCTTCTTCCCCCCGCTCATTTCACCTCTTTTCTATCAATGATCGGTTAATTTGTAACTAACCTTGTATATGTGATTATCTGCGGTGGATGGATCTACGACGTCGTTTTTATATGCGATGATGGAGGCCTTGGCATTGGAAGGTGACACGATGATAAGAGCCACGAATTGGATATGCAAGTTGTGTTCATGCACGAAAAGGGAAATGGAAAGGGAAAGGGAGGGATCACGAGATGAAAGTGGGTCACGGGTGAGGAGTTAAACGACGTCGTGGTGGTTGAGGGGAGGGGTAGGGTTCTGATTGTGAGGTTTGGGTTTATGGCGGGGGAAACAAGAATGCGGGTTACGAAAGGGACAGAATTAAGGATGGAGAAAGAGATTGATTGATGCTAAAGAAAGAAGGGATGGACTGGGTGATGAATTGTCTGCGGGGTGGGTCTCGACGATTCCGGTGGGACTCCTTTTTATACATGCACACAACTCACCATGGCCACATGACGCGTACTTGCAAATTATAAGTTTCCACCTTAAAAACAAAATAAATAAAGGAGGGAGGGAACTCATGTCACACTTAGGGTAGGTCCATAGTGAGCTCTGTATGCCTCAAAATAAAATTGTTTTAGATCACAGGATTTATTATATGAATTTAATTCAATTTTTATAAAACTTTTATATGTAATCATCTAACAGCAACCTTACAAAGTCAGAATAATACAGTCAGGACTTTTAACAAAAATTATAGTTGTACTTAGATAAAATATAACAGTAAACTTCATTTATTTATTTGTAGACCACTAATCAAGTCATATCATTTTGACGCTTTATTTTTTATAATAAATTTTGATTGTACAGCACTTTTTGTCGTATAATAATATATCGTTACATTAACATATATAAATATTTATATAAATATTTAATTTTCACCAACAGAATACTAAACGTTACACACATTATAACATATGCTTGAATAATAATTTAAAATTTTTTATATTTACGGTATATCAAATTAAGCTTTTATTATAAATAGAATTATACACATTGTGAAAAAGACATTCCAACACTCAAGTTTAAAGTGAAAATTTCTTATGGTCAAGTGGTTTCAATGACTTAACTTGTTTTATTTTACTTATTTTCAAAGATGGATCTACTTAGTAACTCTTGGAGGCATATGTCTCACGAAAATTTGAAAATTTTTTTAGAAGTATATAGATATATACATATTTTACCTCCACTATTTGAGCACAGATATTACTTCAACTAAGTTTTGTATGATAAATGATTTAATTGTTAATTCAGTTGCATAAATGATTAATTAGATTACTCCCCATACATAGTTAAATTAGCTGGATCAATCATTAGTGTATTCAAAATTAATATGCAAATAAATGATTAAATTTTAGTTTTTTTTAAAAAATCTTAAAAATATGTATTGCATATTCCTAAAGGCGAGGGTAATGTGAAACCATGTGATTAAATATGCTTTTTTTTTCTTATATATATATATAAGTTTGTTGATTTCTCACAATATTTTCAATCTATTTAAAATAATTAAAAATTAATAATTTTTCTATAGTAACTAATTAATTTCCTAACTTTATCGTTCTACATTAATAATGGCACCTGAAAATTTTTTTAGAATGATTTTATATAATCAGTATATTAAAAACTACGAGTTCACTATTATCATGCCCTTTAGACTCTGTTTCAAGACAAAATACAGCTATCACACACATACATGTCACAAACATACATGTCACACATTACAGTGTCAGCTCGACCTAGTATAATTATTACTTTATTCATAATGATATATAGTTTTGAATAAATGGATAGAATCTGATTAATATATATATATCCAATCTAGATATTTTGGGTTGCATAAAAACCTTTGCCTACAAGATCATTAATATTTAATTATTAATAACGTCATTGGATAATTATTTTATGCATTAATTAATGGATTTGGATTGAGGTAGAACGTGTGGTGACGAGCACTCGAAGATAGCGGCTGACAGTGACAATCATGTTTGCATGTAAGGTTGTCCACAGATCCACGACTCTACAAATCTACATCCAGATGGAATTTGCAGATGTTACGAGACATAAGACCTATTTTTTTTTGGGGGTGCAATTCATTAGTTAATGTCTACGAGTGATTGACATTTTTGAACAAAACAAAGCTTGTTGTCGTAATTGTTTCCTGTTAATTAACCATTAGTTGTCACTATATAACTTGTACTGCTCTTCATTGTTGACTTAATTTGTTTCTTTCATGTTTTTGAGGATAACTTATCAAGCATGAGATGCGTTTAACACATTTTCAGACACAAGCAAAATTTTTTAAATCAATGTTCAACCTACGCCAAATAAACAAAAGATGCATTTTAATTCTTTCTTCGTTTCTTTCTTTTTTTTCTTTTTTCTTTTTTTTTCTCTGTGGGCAGTTTAATTCACTATGGATACTACAGTTAAAAAAGGCTTAGAGTTTGTCAACAAAATAATAAATTTTCACCCGTGTCTTTAAATTAGCTCTAGAAGGTAGCTTATACATATTTTCTGGATAAGGACAAAAATTATGTGATTTAGTTGCTTTACACATATAGTGGCATATTTCCACTTGCACTGCAACGCTATCATACGTATGCTGGATCAAAGTTCAAACGAAAATTATAGTTTAAGCAGAAATCTATAATGATAAAGACGTTATATATAAATAAACAGGCAAAAACCCTTTTGGTTAATTATGACATAAATTTGTAATAACAAGAATCAAGCCCATTTTCTTGTAGAAAAATAGTATATAGCCATATTTAATTTAACGGAATCAGAACAAATTGAAATTATATACAAATGGACAATATTTTTAGTCTATCATTTTATCTTATTTAACAATTACTAGTGAATTCTATATACACTGGGGAGAGAAGAAGAAGAGGAAAAGGGTGGGGGATAAGTTCCTTCTTAAAAAGTTAAAGAAATTAAATTAAGAAACTAAACGTGAACACCGAAAAGTGGATTACATACAAGCTTCCAGATATCACAACGACGGACCTAATCCAGATCACGGTTGCACTTCATGTGAGTCGACTTAACTAAATTCATCCACTTTTGCTTAATTAGTTAGTACTTTTGAGCATTAAATTACAGATTTAATTATTCTACGGGTCCTATAATTTTACTCAATTTTTAAGTAGATCCCTATAATTTAAAAATTTATAATCAAATCCTTAGATTGAATAAAAATTTGTAATCAGATCTCTGAAATTAATCATTGTTACAAAAATATTTAGGGCTTATTTATATGTTTTTTATTTTTATTATTTATTTAATAATTATTTTTTCTTTTAATAAAATATATTAAAAACAAAAAAGTAAAAGAGCCTTTATATATCAAAATCTAATCAAGTCTAATACACCCTCTGTAGATTGGATTAAATTATCCATCATTTTAACGTGTAAAAGAGGTTTGATAGATAAACTTATATAATATATTGACTACACAAAATAATGGATAAGATCATAATATATTGTATTACCTTATCCTATCATGCCTAATACAACATATTAAATACACTCTTAATGGTGTAGGGTGCATTTTAAAGTACATCATCCCAAATAAAGTACACCACGCATTATCTTATCTAAAGGTTTGTGATGGTGCATCCATTTGCCTATTATCCATAATTTACCCTAAAATAACTCACTCTTTCTTCTCCATTCACCCCCACTCCACTAGCACTCCCCACATACCATCTTTACCCAAAAATCAATTCCAAACCAAAACCAAAATCACACCCCAAAAATCTAAATTAATTCCAACTCAAAAAATTAAACCTATCCCCAAATCACAAATCAAACTTCAAACAAGCCAATCAATGACCAAATAAAAAAAAATTATCATTATTTTGAGCAAACCATCTAGAACAATCACTGCACCACTTGTTAGAGCTATGAGTGCAACTCGCTTTGGTGAAAGCTGCGATGTATGGTGGTTTGTTGAGGTAATTAAGCAGAGATGGTGATGTGTGATTGTAATGATGGCCGTTTGTGATGTTTGGTTTAGTAGGGCTAAGTTATGGTTGTTGTAAGGTGAATAGTGGTGTTTGCTAGTGGTTTATGGTAGATTGTTGTTGGCCGCAGTGGAGCAAGGCATGGTGGTGAGAGAGAGGCAAGAATGGGCGAGGATGGGAGGGGAAGAACGGGAAAGCTAAAATGGGAGAGAAGCAAATCTAGGGTGGTGGATGGTATTTGGGGTGGTGGGTGTTGGAGGAGGGAGGAGGTGAGAATGAAGGGGGAGATGAACATAGAATATTTACGGAATATTCTATTAAATCTAATGTTTTTGTAATTTTTATTCAATCTAAGAATCTAATTATAAATTTTTAAAATATAAGGATCTAATTGAAAATTGAGTGTAATTATATGGACTTTCAGAATAATTAAACTAACATACAAATGATTAATAGAATAAGAACACAAATATTTGGCCTATGCTACGGAGCCCAGATTGAGTGGAGCTTAAAAACCTGACTCATTAAAACATAAGCATGATTATCATTTTTTTAGCCATAACATGTACTTTAAAAAACTTGAATTCCTTCTATTCAGAAGAACATGTGTTGATTAATTAGAATGGGTCGCGTTCACTGTAACGAATTCGGTTTATGTCGGGTGATTATTTATATGTAAGATACGTAGCTTTTTCTCAAATATAGTTGGACAAACGTTTACATTAGAGGGTTTAGAGCCACTATGACCACCACACGCCGAAGCAATGTGTTTTTGTGACGAAATTTAGGTGAATCCACATCGCATTTTGGTTTAATAGCCGTGGGATTGGGCTTATGGTATGGCATCCACTATGACTGCATCCACCATTTTGAGTTGTTTATAAAGATACGCTATATTAGTGCCTTTCCCACTGAGGTCTGTGCATGTAATTGGTGTATACATTATAGTTTATTTAACTACAATTAACTTTATCTTGTCTGCTTATTGCCCATATAGATCTTTTGGCTTATTTTTCAAATGTGGCTATGATCATGGACTCTAGGGAGGCATGCGAACTTAATTACTATCTGAAGTGAAAGAAGAACGCAAAGTTCTCAGAAGTTTGGTTTGTGTATAACATTGGAAAGTTGTAATTATAGTGGGCGGGATATGCCATTTGTCCTATATTATATTATGAAAGGGCAAAGATTTGCTTTTGGGGATGGATGAACGATTTCTTTAATTTTAGGTTATGGTTACCCATGTCATTAATCAGATTAATAAATTAACGTGGTGGGGGAGCACACACCAAGCAGAAATCTGCCAAAATAAGGAAATTAAGGCTGCATAACATTAACCAATAATGGAAATCTGTGGTCACACAGTCCACACATATGCTACTAAAATTTTCAGAATCATGCTTCTAATTAGCATCAATTGGATCCCAATGAAGTTGCTGATAAACCACGGAAGAAAAAGCTGGCAATGGGTTGGTGTTCGGAAGACTTGTAAACTCCTTCATTAATTTCATAAAATTAAGCCCTTTCCACTAAATGCATCCATGATAAACTTTGTTTGGCCAACCAGATATATAACATTGCTTAATGGTATAAATAAGTAATAATTAAAGACTACTATTATGTAGACTTTTAAACATGTTTGATGACAGTACAAAAGAACTTGATTCGGGGTCTAGAAGTATGGCAAAGGTTAGATACCGATATCTTCATTTTCTTTTTCATAGTCTCTCATATTTGTTTATACGATCAAATTAGAGTGTAAACGTGTTAAAAATGAATTCAGTTATTGTTAAATAATAAAAATTAGTACGGTGAATGTAGCATTGTGGGAAAAATATAATGCTTGCTGGCTCGCCAATCACCATTCACCAATACACCAGCCCACCGAGCCACGCTATTCAAGCACACAGTTCATACCTGGTGCGGCCTCTGTTGGATGGACTGTTCGTAGATTCTGACCCGTTTTATCAGGAAAAAAAAAAAAAAAGATTCTGACCCTTTAATCAGCTCCATTAATTGGCTCAGCTTTGAGCAGTGCTATGTATGTACTTTTTATGTTTAATTTATATTTATACATTAAGTAAATAAATGGTTCCATTGATTCAAGAATGGCCAAACTTAGACTATTGTTTTAATTAATTTGAGGTAGTGCTATACATGCTAATTATAAGGGCAGTTATCAATTAACCCTTATTAACGGTTTTTAGTACTAATTTTCTCTTATAAATGTAAAACTTGTGCATTTAAATTAATACTATTATATAAATAAGATTTTTTACATACAGGTTTCATGTCACACTTTAGTTTTAAATTCATTTTTTTTTTCTAAAATTAGCTTCTTCAAAAAAAATTACAATTAAACACATCTTTTGATTATCATTCAGCATGTATATTAAAAAAGTTTAAATTATAGAAAATCCTAAAAATTAAATAATCAAAATTTTGTTTGAAAATTAAATTAAATACCATCCACAACTATTTAAAATTTTGGAATGATTCATAAAAGGTAATTTTTGTAATAATGCAGCCATATAATTTCTTCCTTTACTGAAGGGTACGAATTACAACGGTAGCGAACTCTCTGATTAATTTTAAGTTTTTTTAGTCATTGACGGGCGTAGAGCAGATGTGGATGGCAAAATAGGTAAAATACAATGAGCATAATACATGCTACGAAATGCTGCGAACGACAAAAGCAAATATTATGGGTGCCATATTTTTTTTCCTTCTAGGTGCCCACTTTATTTGACTCTCTTAATTTTTGTTTTAATGTGTCGATGTAATCTTTTCACGTGTACCAAGGACATGAACCATTGGCTATGTAATGTCAAATTGCTGAGACCCAAGCAATTTTTTTTATCAATTATTTCCTCAAATTAATAATATATTTAATATCTAAATTTATTATGAATATTGTTTCGTAGAAATTGGTATCATAGACATGAGATAAAATCAAAGTATAAGAGTAAAAAAAACTATAAGTAAATTAGTTATAAATAGATGATAAAAATTATGTAAATATATAAAAATATAATGTTAGCATAAAAATTGAGTTTAATTGGTATATACTGACAGTATAAAATAATTTTACACTATCAACCAATAGAAATAGGGTAAAATAAAAAATTATGGTATGTCCCTCATTATAATGGATAGTTATTTGTATAAATTGGCACTTTCTATTATTTCTATTGATTGATAATATAAAATTATTTTATACTATCAATATATTTAAATTAAATTCTAAAATATTTACACTATTAATTAATTATATTGGAAATTTGAGATTCATCGGCTAAAATTTCGAATGGGATATTGGCCTAAGGCATGATGCGAGAAGTTGCCATTCTCCCTCCTCATAATCTTCCTGTGGTCAGGAAGTGGTGCCGTCCTCCAACGAGCAGACTTGGGCGCTCATGATTGAGTTGGTGTTTGTTGATTGATAATGTTGTTTCTTTCCATTTTCGGTGCTTGTATTTTCTATCTACTTTAGTTCTCCTTGATCTTTTTGTCTGTAACTATGTTGGATACTATCATGCTCTCACCTACCGGTGATTAAGTAAGTTTTCTCATATATATGAATTTTAAGTTTGTTATTATAAAATTTAAATACTTCTAATGACTTCATAATATATGCTTGGTTTTAGATAATATTTTTTGTTTTTATTTTTAATATTAATTATAAAATTATCATTTTATTTGATATTTTCATGATTTTATGAAGAAAATGGTGAAAATATAAAAATATTATTTTCAATGTTTCTTTTACAAATTTATTATCTATAATCTATCCATTACTATAATATAAGAGAACTATAAACTGAAATGTACTACTAAGTGGTAGCTTCTAGAGCATTTCCACTTTCCCCCAAGTCAAATTTTGACTGAACATGGAAACTTTTCAAACATATTTCAGAGAATAAAAATAAATATTAATAAAAATTAATTTTTTAAATTCCTATTGGTTAAATCTTTTACCACATAAGTATACATCCACCCACTATCTTAATCTTCTAACTCCATTAACTCCTCTCTCTAATTATATTACCAACTTATCTTTCACCAGTTTGCTCCTCTAACACACTTTTCAAATATATTTCACAGAATAAAAATAAATAACTATAATATTAATAATTAATATAATAAAAGAGAACTACAAATTGAAAAGTACTGCTAAATAGCAACTTCTAGAGCATTTCCATTTTCCCCAAATTCAAATTTTTACTAAAAATGGAAACTTTGCAAACATATTTTAGAGAATAAAAATAAATATTAACAAAATATAATTTTCTAACTTCCTATTGATTAAATCTTCTACTACAAAATTGTTCCTTTATATACTATCTGGATCCTCTAACTCCATTAACTCTTATCTCTAATTATTTTACTAACTTATCCTTTACAAGTTAGCTTTTTCTAACACACTTTTCAAATATATTTTATAGAATAAAAATAAATATTAATAAAAAATGTGTTATTGGGATCCCTTCTCTTTCTCTCTCTCCTTTTTTAGATTAATTCAACTTTTTTATTTTGATTTCAAAATAAAAAAATTCTTAAAAATAAATTCATTTTTAATATTGGATTGTTATACAAAATAAGTGATATGAATTCATACAAACTTTTAAACTAAATTATTCTTAATAATAATTTAAATATTGAAATTTTCATTTCTAAATTTAATTTACGATAAACATGACAAGTACTACTTTTAGAAAACAAATAACTCTCTATGAAAAAATAAATATCTCTTTTTAATAAGTATGGCATTATAGAATTTTTTTTAAAATTATTTTTCTAGCAAGCTAAAATTTGGTAGAGAGAAAGAAATGAGATAATTTTACTATATTTTCAGTTGTTCAACCCTCACTTAAAAATACTTTTCACTGTTTTTTCAAATAAAAATTCTAAAATTATACTTTTAATTTCTACACTAATTTCATTTCATATATTTTAGATTTTATAATCATCTTTTATGTTAACTTATGCAACTGTTTCTTAACTATACCTTTGACAACATCTTATGACTAAATAGAAATACTTTTTTTTTCAGCTTTTTCAAAGAAATATTCAAATGATTCTTTTTGCCATTTTCAGTTTTGCATAATACTCAAATTAATTTATATTATTATGTATAGAATTGAAAGATTTTATAAAGAAATGTTATCAGATAAAAAAATACAAGGATAGTTAATAACTTATCTCATTTAATGCATCTTATATAAAATATTGAATGTCTACATAAATATTATACAAATTAATTGTAATTCTAATTTTAATTTATATAATAAATATATATTCTTTTCATTATATTTTTAAATTAAATTTTATTTTTATGATAAATATATATTCTTTACATTATGATTTTAATATATCATTATTAAAAAGTTAGATAAAGAGACTATATAAAGTGAGTGAGAGAGAAATAAAATGAACTTCTTAATGAAGGTGGGATTAAGAAATGGCATGATTTTTTTTTTTTTAGTTATTTGGTCCAAATTTGAAAATTAAGAACAGATTTATATGATTAAATTATGCTTTTAAAAAATATGCTTTCAAGAATATATTCACACTCCATATAAAAAAAGAATATATTTATGCTATTTTCTATTAAATTACTTATTTTCTTTAACATTAATTATTTTTTTATTTTTCTATATATTTATATAAAGATGTATATATTATTATGCAATACTGAGAACTGATCATATTATATATGCGATAAAATTTTTTATAGAATATAATTAAATTTAAAAGTATGAGGATGGGAAAATGGTTATTTTAAATTTTTACTAAAATTTTGCAATAGCATATATCAGATAAAATTTTAGATTTTATGATTAAAATATATTCTTTTAGGTTGTTTTAATAAATTGTTCATAGGTGGGAGAGGCAAAATGAAATCAATTTCATAATAAGGGGGAGGGAGTGGTAAATGAATTGATTTTTTTTTTCTTCATAAAAAAATTGGAATAAAGAAGTTTCTTGTAGAATATATTAGAATTTTAATAGTAAGTTATTATATAAAATAAATGTTTGCAAATAATATTTGAAATAATTAATTTATTCAAAAAAAAATATCACAACTATTTTTATTTATATAACCATATTTTATTAAAATTTTATATCTTATTATACTTATACAATAAAATAAAATATCAACAATAAATTATTATATCAAATTATATTATATATATTTCTTGTAATTTATACCTGTGTATAGCACTGATTAAATACACTAGTTCTAAAAACTGGAAACATAATAAAAAAAGTAGTAATTGTGTAATTAATTTTAAAAACAAGAAATAAAAACTAAAATAATTTCTAAAATCAAATAGATCCTTATATTCTTTTCTTAAATATTAAAACTACTAATTTATTTATCATTATCCTACATGAATTATATATTATATTATGTGGTGTTAATTTTTTAATTATTTTTCACTTTTTACTTTACGATGCTTCAAAACAAATACATGCACGCATATATATATATATATATATATAAAAACGCTTTAATTTTCATCGGAAAAGCAAAAACAAATACCGTTGCTAAGAAACAATTCTAAGCATGTAACTAAAAATAAAAAGCTCTTCCAACGAAATATTTTATTTAGATTTGGAAGTAGTGGTGGAGGATGCTTCTAGTGTACTTTAAGGACCAAAAAGGTTATTTAGTACGATATACCGTTCGCAATTGAATAAGTGAAAACTTTCCGCAATGTCAGAGTCAATGCCTAAGGGATTCTAATTTCTGTCACCAAAAGCAACTTGGCGTTGGCAGCTGATAGAACACGGTACATTGGTTTTCTTTGATATGATGAAGCTATTATATATTTATATTCTGATCAATTACCACTTGGGAAAAATTAAAATATGTATCCCAAGAAGCACTAAACTAAATAAATTGCAGAAACATTGGTGACCGGGCATTGACACATTACTGTGCCGGAGATGGACGTTTTCTACAAAAATTATTATACTCCTATGTCTCGTACAATCATCCTGAGTCATACACCCACCACCATCTTTTTCGTATACTTTTGGCATATTTGTGAATCTTTCCTGTCATGTTGACTCTGACAATTAATCCTGTTCCTCCATATCTACTTTAAATAATACTGCAAGGTGCATGCATACTTATGTATATATTATTTCATATTTATAAATTTTTATTACCTAATTATAACTAATTGTTTTTATCATATAATTTTATTATCCACTTTAAATTAAAGAGTTTGGAATCCTATTTAATTGGCCTAATATAATTTAGCCATGTGTCAAATATTTACTTAATTAGGTAGTGATATGTCATCCTTTTAAAATATATATTTATATTCTTTTAATTTTTTATTGTTATAATTTTATCCCAAAGTTTATTTTGAAAATTTACAATTTCTTATTCCAAATCATCAAACCAGAGTTAGTTATCCTAAATTCCAAATATCTAAAAATCTATCTATTGTAATTCTAATTCATCTAAACAAATTTTTTTTCTAGAAAAATCTTTGGAACTCTAAACCCCTAAATAAGCCAAGACCTAACTCAAAACATTTTACCCTATCGCTACTTTTAGCGGCATAACTGCTAATTTCTTTTTTTAGATATTATTCCTAGCACTATTACAAACAAGAAGTGGTGGGAAGAGATTGACAAAAAAAAAAAAAAAAAATCTGTCATGACCTCATATTGCTAGTCTACCAATGGTCATGATTCTCATTACTCACCAAAATTTCATTGTGAAGTCTTGCTCTAAGTCTTGAGTTTTGTTGTCAATTGATTTTCAGTTGATTGGTTCACCTTGTTCATGGGACATGTCTCCATAAACTAATTATGTTTTAAGGCTAGACTATTGCGGTTCAATTAGTGTTGCCTACTTTTTTCATTGCCGACCTTTAGTGTTGGATGTTTTATCATATGAATGATTTCATGTTTAAACAAAATGTCATTGGAAAATCTTGGATCGATTGATACATATTTTTATATTCGAATTATATGTTTTGCCTTTACCTTGGTATCAATGGGAATCAACGACTACAAATATGTTTAGTAGGCATACGTGTACTTAGTGGCTTGTATAATGATTCTTCCTTGCATGATGGCATGAGTGAATTAGGATTCTTCAAAATGTTTTGGGTTAGGTCTCCACTAATTTTGGGATTTAGGGTCCTCAAGTTTTTAATGAAAAAAAAGTTTGTTTAGATCCAATATTAAACTAGGTAGATCTTTGAGTGCTTGGAATCGATGATAGCTAACTCTAATTTGATAATTTGAAATAAGAAATTTTAAATTTTTAAAATGGACTTTGAGGTAAAATTATAACAATAAAAGATTAAGGGGATCTAAACATAAATTTTGAAAAAGTGATATATCACTATCCAACTAAACAAATATTTGATACATGGCTAAATTATATTGGACCAATTAAACATAGTTCCAAACCCTTTAATTTAAGGTGGTTATCATAGAAACCATAATTTTATTATCTATAATTTTTATCATTTGAGTAATGTAAGTTTTCTATTTTTTATTTTGCTGTACATACTTACAATTATTTAAGTACAAAACTTCAATTAATCATCAACATATACTTGAAGAGCATAAATATATTAAATCATGAACCTATATATTGTGTTGTAGAATTCTATGTTTGAATAAGTAAAGATGATCCTGATACGTACTAAGCTTGGATGCAATTCTATCGAAGAGGTTTTATATTTATACATGATCTCATAGACTTAGTAAACTTTTCTTCACCACAAGCCTCCTCTTCAAAGAAGCTAAAGCCTGTATTCAGTAGTTGTTTAGGCTATTTATCTCATAATATTTTAGAGATAATTAGCCCTAATACTTTTGAGTATGTACTATTAACTATATAAAACTAGACTTACATATGCCAAAAATCATATATGCTATTTATCATTTTTTTTAAATGGTAGATCCTTTGAAGAACCTGGTGGATATATCACCTTAAAATATAAATATTTTAGAATTTAATAATTATTTTTAGTTATTCGTATGTTATAAGGTTTGAACTACTGAACCTGTAACTAAAAGTTATAATTATTGCGTATGATATTATATCTTTAATATTATGTAAATGTTTTTTATTATGTCAAAAATATGTAACTAGACATTAAATCAACTCAACTAATTATATATTTATGTAATAGATTAATGCGATTCTTGTACTCAATATGATACAAAAGAAATTAAAACATAACTAATGCCCATGCAAAGCACGAGATATTAAGTAGTTATATTTTGATTTTATAATCTTACAAATTTCACCATATCAAAAAAAAAAAAAAAAAATCTTACAAATTACGAGATGTGCTTCCTAAAAAATGAGTACCAAACATTTTCCTTCCTTTTTCCATAGTTAGTGCTTTATTATTTTTTTAATGTTCTTTTTGGATTTGGTTCATACTTTTGTTTCTCATTTTGAGCACTTAACCAGTTACACTAAAAATTGCCGCAAAAAATCAATATTCACATATAACCTCCAAGAAGCTAATAGAATACTTATTGGCTGGTCTATATATATTCATACATTGAAATTGGATTTCGATGCTTTCCTGTCACATTATCATAAACTAAATTAACATATTCCTCACCCATAAATTATACGATAATGCTACATACGCAAACACATCTTTTTACATTAACCGCACGCATCACATACCGTTCAATTTTTCTCTTTCTTTCTTTCTTTCTCAAAAAATACTAAACAATCACAACTTTATTGACAGCACAGAATTTTGGTTAGAATAATATTTGTTTTACCGGTTCCTTTATTTCTATAATCAACCGTTGTTTACGGCTGCTGTATGCAACCTGTATCCAAATATTTATGGTGAATATTATTATTATTTTTGTCATGTAGTGTGAATAATTGAATATTATTATCCTAGAGTAAAATATCCCTAACTAGTAAGCTTATAATATTGTCTGACAGAAGATTATTGGTGGGAGACTCAAGAATCACAACCGGATCAACCTTGCAAACTTCAACACATGTTTGAATTAAGAATTCCGAACGTTGTTTTCATATCGCGTAAAACACGTACGAGAGAGACTTCCAAGTTACGTAGAACCGTCGAAGCAAATGTGTACAGTCTATTTGGATATGCGAGCAGATTCGTTTGATTAAAGCCAAGATTTAGTCTGGTGCCACTGACCTACATAAACATTATCTAATAGCAGCAGTATATATCAAGGAAATATAAACGAAAGAATGTGTCGGGTCCCCAAAATCAGTCACTATCCGTGAAAAGGAGAAATTTTTATATATTCCTCAAATATTACATAGATATGTTTATAGTTAATAATAAAATAATATTTTAAAATAAAATTTATTAATAATTTATATTTTTATTTAAAATATTATTTTATTATTAATTATAAACATAATTTACACAATGCTCTTGAAGTACTCAAAAAAGTTGTTTATTTATTTATTTATTTTTTCACGTGGGATGCATCTAGCAGTGTCACGCATTTACATACGAGGAGGTATAATATGGGGCATAATTTTCTTGTGCAAAAATTTTATATGATTCATTGTCTAAAAAATTAGAGCCTAACTAGAAATGCATAAAAAGTCTAACTAATAGTAAAAATTCACACATAATTAAGTAATATAAAACTTTTATATGAGAAAATTTATTTTTAATACAATCTTCATTCTATGATTTGGGCAGAAAAAAATATAAGATATAAGCTTTTTATTTAAATCATGATTTAAAAATTTTTAAATGAGAAACCAAACATACTCTAAGCTGCACTGAAATACTTGTTTGCACTTGAATCCCATGTATTATATACTTATATGGAACAAGGCCAAGCCAACAATGAATTTAAGAGCTAAAATTTAGCTCGTAGAACAATGCCAATTATTGGGTAATAGCGGTCTGTAATGATTATATTTTGTAGTGAAAAATCATCCAAACTAAACTAATCTAATTATTTATCTTTTTTTTTCACAATAAGAACCAATCTATAACTATAATAATTTAGAAACATAATAATTTGAAAAATTTTGTCAAGTGGCACTTTCTCGTGTATCTAATTCCTTTCACAATTTGAAAATTTCCCATTTAAGGCAACTATTCAAAATTTTTTCCCATAATTTAAATTTAAATTATTTTAAATAAACAAATTATAATTATTAGTTAATTGCTTAATAACCAACTATTCATCATTCCTTATGATGTTTTCAAAATGTGATTGACCAATTGGTAATAGTTTATACTCATTGGTTAAAATACCTACACCTCATTTATATCCACTATCAGTTTCCAATAATCCACTATACCGGGGAGCTAAACCCAATAAGGATCCCAAATTCTCTCTCAGAGAAATACTTGTATGGTCCGAGAGCACTACATGATTATGCTTTCGGACCAATCATATAAGTGCATTTTGCATAATATGCAAAATGCACTTATATAATTGATCGAAAACATAGTCATATGGTGTTTCCAGACCATGTAAGTATTTCTCCTTTCTCTTGTCACTGTCATTCTCAACCCTAATCGTATTCCTCTTTGCACTTCTCGCAGTCTTTTCTCCTTCCACTACTTTTTTATTTCACTTTACAAAACTTTTTCAAATCTCATTCCAGAAACTGCTGCTCTTGCTATGGCACACGATGGCGGTGCCACTGCATGCAACCAACAAGCCAAGTGGTGATGGTGCTACACGGCAGCGATGAGAACTTTCAGTGCCTCTAGGAAGGTCTCACATTTGGATTATTGTTTTCTTGAACTTCTGATTTCTGACTACCAATTTAAAGGAAATGAAAAGGCATCATAGGATTATATGAGAAGCTTTCTTATTTCCTTTTATATGGCATTTTGGTTAGTAGTGTTGCTTATTTAAAAATTTTCCACGATTCTACTAAATAGAATAAGATAGCAAGTTATTTCATTCAATATCACTTTCACTTTGGTAGACAGCATCTATTTATCTGCACCAAACTACAAATGAACACATTGCTTGCTTTTATTTGAGTACACATATGGTTCATGTTATGTGATATATTAAATTTCAACAGAATATCTTTGTATAATGCATGCAAGTTCCAGCTATTTCAGATCACCAGAACCAGTTGTGGTTCCAAAGTCATTATACAACAGGATGAAGCATAGCACATGCTTTGTGGTTCAAAAGTCATTAAACAGTGCCTCTCAGTTTAAAGCTCATGCTAGCCGCGAGTAGAGACTGAGATTGTTTGGATGTAGGGTGTACCTACTTTGTGTATTTAGCTTTATTTTTCTTCTATAATTTTTCTGTCTTTCCTCTTTCCTTATTTTTAATTTATAATTTCTGATTTTCTGTAGGCTCATTTTGCCGCCCATGAATTGAATTAATGGAATTATGGTGTTTGTGAAATTCAAGGTAGAAGAAAAGGGTCACATTCTGATCTTCGTTTCTTCCCAACTTTGTCCAAGTCCTATATTATGAGTACAAAACACAGCTGTAAATGTCACACACACGGAGCAGAAAGAGAAGGTTTATCCTTGATGACCAAGTTACTTCCTCCAATCCTATTAATTTTCTCCAGCCAAATATCAACTTAGTTGTTGACTAATTTTGATGAAGGCCTTTCTATTTTTCCTTATATTATACTTTGGTGGTGCATTTTTTTTTTGGTCATGTTTAGCGATGCATTGTAATTGATTTAAATGTCACTGTATATCTTAGATATATCCTTCAAGAACTACCATTCAATCCAGAAATTGGATTTACAGTTTCCTGTCCAATGATATGAGGTCTGGTTAGAGTTTTTGCGGGCCGAATAACATTACAAATATTTGTGGCTGATGTGCACTTCCTGATTTTTCTCAATTTCATACATGGGCAAAAAGGATAAAAGGGATTCCAAAAGTTTAATTAAGAAAAAAAGTTGATCCTGTGATTAGTCAACTAAAGATGAGATTCTTGGCAAATACGGCATGTAATGTTAAATTAAATTGTCCGTGACTACTAACTCGAACAGGTTGATCAGAATAATGGTTCAATAATATTTTACTGATAATTATTAATATGTTTGAATAATGCCTTGCAATAATATTTTACACGTAATATAAAACATAATGTGTAATTCATACTCCATTGGAATAAAACTATTTATATGCAGTTTGATTTTTATTCATCATGATTAGAGGCTAAATAATATGATGAGTTTTTATTTTAGTTGTTTAATTATCATTTAAAATATATAACAGATTTTCGTTAATGAACTGTTATATGGATTGAACTTAAAGGTGTCTTATGTAATATTTTACATATAAAATGAAAATTTATGTGTAATTCATACTCGATTGTAATAAAACTATTTATATGCAGTTTGATTTTTCATTCATTATGATTGGAGGCTAAATCACATGATGAGTTTTAATTTAGTTGTTTAATTATAGTTTAAAAATTTGAAAAATCCTTATATAACAAATTTTCAATAATCAACTGTTATATGGATTGAACTTAAAGGTGTTTTATGCAATATTTTATAAGGATGTATATTTTATTGTGAAGAATTATTTATTATTTTTATTGTTATGTATGAGCTTGAGAACTTTCTAGATTATTCTTCTTGGCATTGGATAATAATTATTGTATAGGAGGGAGGGAGGGGTGGAGGTAATTCATAGATGACTAAAAGCTAGTCAAATTTGTCTAAAAATCCCTTTTTGAGGTGTGCATTTTATTCAAGAACTCTTTCATGCGACCATGACATGTTTCAATTTGTCATTAAGGTCGTGGTTCTCAATTCTAAGTCTAATCAAATTTGACTATAGTTTATCTATATAATTTTGCTCCCTTATCTTTAATTTGCGAGTAAATTTTTTGTTATATATAATTTTTTATTATGAATCACTTATCAATTGTTTTAAATTAATTTTAATTATCATAATTATTTTTGGGTTCAATATTTTTTTAGTTATAATTTAATATCGGGTTCAAAATAGTACTGGTTTATATTTTGATTGGTGAATTGGTTCCTTTGCACATGGCTTCCACATTAAATTGTTCAAATTATTGAATCCATCTCTGGATTCCATTTTGTGGATTAGCATCTCTGATGGCAAGTATATTATATTACTGGCTGCTCTCCATTGCGCTATCATGGGCCTCACAAGGCGTTGAGGTTGGATTTCGCCATCTCGGCATTGCAGGCGCTGCACAAAGTTAAATTTTTCCACGGCGATGCAGTCTCCGCTTTAATAATGGTTTCCACTCATGACCAAAGTAAGATAAAAAAGAAAGTAGTGCCACAGTAGTGTTGTTGATGACGTTCAGAATTATATTGAAATCATTAAGAAAAATTTGGAGGTTAATAATTTAATATAAATATGGTATAGGATAAAATATTATGACATCATTTAATCTATCTAGCGAACTCTATACCAGATGAAACAAATCTTAACTATTTTATTTATTTATTTATTGCTTTTTTTTGTTGTTTATTTTTTTTTGTTTTGGGGAGGGGTATGAGTCTAAACCTCCGCCTCTAAGAACATCTTTGAGCATGAAATTTAGGTTTAATAAGAGCAAGAAGTAGGTAATAATTCGCATCTAAAGCTAAGCATATATCTTAAGTCCTGTGGAGCACCAAATCAAAGAACGAAAGGAAATACCTTGCATGTCCAAAGCTCTAAGCAAACTCAGGAAAAAATGAAATGGCTGACCTTGAAACAAGAGGATGAGAGGTAAAATTGTTGTACATACAAAATGTGGTACTAATGTACATATTATGTTCCAGGTTTGGAATTTCAATAAATAGCAAATTCTAGCTAACATTCACAAGTGTTGTGCTCTCCAGTCCACAGCAAAATTCTCACCACTTTCATCATCACTGGATGACTCTTCATGTCTAGACTCCTTGGTTACAGCCTCAGAAGGTTTACTACGCTTTGCTGACTTTGCAGCCTTTACCTCTAATCTCTTCTTCTTCAACATTTCCACTCTCTCCCTGAAGATCCTGTAGAAAGATAAAAAGATATCGATTATTGAGAAGGTAACGTGAGTACATGCACGAAAAAAAAAGAAAGTATAATACAGCTAAACATACTTTTGCTCAACAGATTCAGCTTCTTCTATCATTTCAGCAGCATCAATCTGCATAATGACAAACATTTGATAATATCTCTCATGTTTGCAGTGCATACATATCTTAAGGGTTAAAAAATTATGGCAAAATATATAGCAGAAAGGAAATATTGATCATCACCTCTTCTTCTTCCAATCGGTCATCCACCTCCTGCAAGTCCTCTTGAATCAACTTCTCGAATTCCTTGTACTCGTCTCTAGTAGAGGATTTTAAAGAAATCAATATCATTCTGTATTCCAATCCACTTAACCAAAATAGAAAATCTTCAATACAATTGAATACAACAAAAGTTTTCACGGAACCAATAATTAACAAGGAGGCTATCAATGCTGCACTAACAATCTAAATGCCATGCAATAACATGGACTACCCCCATTATAGCTTTATTTATTTGATTAACAAGACTAATAAGAAACCAAGGAAGGCCTTTAAGGGATGTGGTTACAGCAACAGTGTTAAATGTGATTGTGCAAGGAGCCAACAATATTGATCTACAATCATCTAATATCATGATTAGTCTTGTTTCCCCATTCTCTTAATACTACAAAGGTACTTGAACTCGGATTGATAAAATCAGATAAAAACTAATGAGAATTTCACTGTTCTCTTCTTTACTATATGTCGGCAATATTGTCTGCCGCAACAGTCCGAATATATCTCCTGTCTTTACTTCTATGCAACCAAATTCATGACTAACAAAATGCAGCAGTAGTACTGGCACAGTCGCACAGATGCACAAACAACATAAAGTCGGCACCTACTTGACATCTGGCTTCACAGGCTTTATGCCACGTGCACGCAAATCAGCTTCCTTATTGTCAAAAAAGCCTTCTGGCAGAGCCCCTTTTACTTGCTTGACCTCTGCATCAGAAGTTTTGGCTGAGTTCTGCCTAGTCTCTGTTGTTGCTTGACTAACCTTAGACTGTGCAGCATCGTTGCCATGAAAATGACCTCTCTCCTTCTCCAAGTTCGACACATGACTTTGAGCAGAAATCCCCACTTTTCTTCCTGAATCAGATTCCTTTTCTGGAAGACAAAATGTTAATGAAACAAAAGCTAAGTTAACGTGAGCTTGCGACAAATGTTATCATTAAATATGTAGTGATATAGCGACAAGAAGTCTCAAGATATGCAAAAGCACCACCGGGACATATCCAGTACAAGCTGACGAAAGATAACATTTTGTTCATTGTGAATTAGTTGCTGAGCCAAAATACAATCCTTAAAAATAAGAGCATTATGCCCTAGCCAAATGCACCAAATAGTAGTGTGGATTGAACATGCCATAGAAAATTATCTGTTTGCCTTCTATCAAAACCACTAGTGGTAGTAACCAAAATTGGTCCAAGGATATCGAGCACACCCAGGATTCGACAAAAAGGCCAAATGGTAATTCCATCAGGAAACAAAAGCAAAACAATGTAAGAACTGATGAGGTACCATTCTTGAACAAGCACCACAGCACACATATCAGGCGAAAGAGCCTTTAGTGGCCTACAAAGGTAACATGTCACTAGTCTTACTTCTATCAAGCACCTTTGTCCAAATAAGAGATTAGACCTCAGAGAGAGCTTTACACTTACAGAAGGGATTTATCTATATGTAAAGTAGTTCTCTTTAACCAATGAATTACCAATTAGAAAAAGGATTTTCACAAAAGCACCCCAAAAGAGTCAAGAGATGAACTCCTTTTGTTTGAAAAAGAAGACAAATGAGCATAATCAATGAGAAAATTTCCTATCATTTAAGTTATGAAAAACAAGTGGAATTCCAAGAAAAAAAAATGGAATCCTACACTTAAAATTATATGCATTATAAATGCCCCATGAACATGCATAATGTTATACATCTGTATACAACGTAGTGTAAGTCTGTATGTTTTGTGCAATTCGAGTATATACACGTACAACAACATTTTTCTAAACCAATACTTACCAGGTATTGTCTTTCTTGCACTGTCATCAAAAAAATCTGGGGGAAGCACAGATGATGACTGAGCTTTAGGCATTTCTTGTGAAAATTCAGGCACTTTGAATTGTGATTCTGAAGGCTGTTCAGGTTTAGCCTTGGGAAACTTGATATCAGTAACAGGCTTTGCATTGTTATGCTGAGTTAATCCAGCTGCATTAGCTTTAAGGTTATCAATTGCCTGCCCAAA
Source organism: Pterocarpus macrocarpus (assembly GCA_031439585.1). Taxonomy (NCBI): domain Eukaryota; kingdom Viridiplantae; phylum Streptophyta; class Magnoliopsida; order Fabales; family Fabaceae; genus Pterocarpus; species Pterocarpus macrocarpus. The sequence goes on from CM062514.1 coordinate 20,120,352, forward strand.
ATAACCACACTGTTAGATCTATAGCATTAAGCTCATCTTGGGGGTGGAAGGTAAACAGAAAGGGAAGCAAACCGTAATTACCCCCCCCCCCCAACAAAAAAAAAAAACAAACAAAAAAAGAAAAACCAAAATAATAATAATAAGATCATCAAGAGATGTTTGAATGTGTAACCACTTATGCATAACATGAACAAGATCGTAAATATGATCACCTCACGATGCTTACGAGAGATTTGGTGTGCATCCCATATGGACTCAGACTTCAGAACAACATCACAAACCCGGCAAACAGGTTGATCGAATTCATTATACCTATATGTATACCCACAGAAAGACAGAAACAGTCAACAACAACAACAACAACAATACTAATAAAACACAAAAAAAAAAAAGATCTTGAGGAAAATTTTCTGCTGAGCCAAGAAAGAGGCATGTCTTAACAAGCACAAACAAGTACATGAGTAGCTACAATAGTTTAGCCATATATGCAAATAATAACAGGAGTGTATGTGGGTCTTTTACATAGTTGCAAACTCAAACATAGCTGCCACCATATACACTAAACAGAAAATCAACCAAATCAACAATATGGGCACAACTCAATTCATAAGCAGAAGTTGTCTAAGGCCTAAAGTGCCATTCTTTTCAACAATAAGTGAATCCACTCAGGGTTGAGTCTGCACCCAAAGCAGCATAATGTGTAGCAAACTAAACAATTCTAATACGCAAAAATTTGCGAAGCAACCAAGATAATCGATGTTAGTGAACGATAAAAAGCAAATTGAAGTGCACGAACCTTACAAGGGGAGAATCTATGCGCTTTTCTTTCTTCTGGGCATTCAATTTAGCACGAAACATTGCCTTTTTCTTAGCTTGTGCATCCATGATCCTGTTCGTTGGTGGGACAAGAAAAAAGGGGTAACGAACCTTAATACCCAGAAAATTTATTGAATTGATAATCGTCGCGATTCGTTGCTCAAATCAAATTCCACACTCCATTACCTCGAAACAAATGGGGTTTCCCCGAATTGTAACTTGCTAATTGGGTTTTGACCCGACGTCTTTGTTATGGACCGGACCGTAACACATCTGAAACCATCACCCCGGGAGAGGAATACAAAAAAGCCCAATGAAATTTTAAAGTGAGTTTTTTGGAATTTTCTTGGGTATGCTTGTTTTTATAAGGTTATCAGTATTTTTTTTGTATTCAATGGCTGTGATTTAATCATAAATTTTAAAAATTTTGAGAATAATTAAAAATTAATTTTAAAAATTTGCTAATTTAAATTAATAAGACATGTGACAAGTTTTTAACCGTAAATAACTAAAAAATATTAGTATTCTTGAACTTTGTAGGGATCTATTAGAAATCCCCTAATTTTTCATTTTTTTTCCGTCCATTCCTTTTTTCTTTTTAAGAAAAGTTGGGTCCACCCCCTCAAATAACAAAAAGAGTGGGTCGACAAATTTTTTTCATCTTCTCGTTTGGAAACGGGCCGGATCAACCAAATTGCCAGTGCTAAGAGGCTAACATTAGGTCAGCCGAGGCCAGCAGCTTACCCGGCCCATTGTAAGCTGGTTCGCTAGCCTAAACAGGCAAGCTTCTTATTTTTTCGTCTCTAAGCAATTGGCAATCATCTTTCACCCTGACAGACAAAATTTAAATGACAACAGACTTCTACAAAAACAGAGCCAACATCCACGACCAAAAATAATAAAACAAAGACAACTAACTGCAGATCAAAAATCTTAAAAAAACTAATATTTTTTTTCTTTGGTCCGAAAAGCCAACTTTAGTGAACAAACTAAAAACATACACTCACACATAGAGTGATAATGGGTTAGTTGGGTTTTAGGCATGATGGGCTTTTGGACTGGAGTATGTTTTTAGATCCGACTCCTAACCCGGTTCCCGCGACCCGAACAAGAAAAACACGAATTCAATTCAACATTTCAAACTTCAAAATCAACCGAACCGGACAACCTCCGATTAGGCCGACGGCGTACGGCGTTTCCCTTCCGCAGGAGGAAGACAAGAGCCTAAAAAATTTTGGTGTTTGGCGGGTTTGTGTGTTGTGTTGTGTTGTGTTTGGCAAAGAAAGAGAAAATGGAGAGAGGCAAGTACTTAGCATTGGTTGGAGCTGGTGCTCTTTTGGGCTCTGTATCTACCATCTTTCTTCTTAGGCTCCTTCAGAATCATAAGTGAGTTAGTTATTCTTCATCCTTTTTCTTCTCATATCACTCTCCATTCCATTCATGATGAACCATGTTCCAAACAACTGCACCTTCATTCACTCAACTATTTCTTGCCCTTATTCTGTTTGGTCCTAATCATGTTTGGTAATACCCCACCAAAGTAGGGTTGGTTAAAACAACGTGTCTTACTTAAAAGTTCAAACTTTTTCTTAGTTGAGCCTCACAGAACGCGCTGGGTTTGGTTGGATCAATTTATTCAACTTTCGGTTCCTTGAAGAAAGGGATGTTTTTAATTTTATGTAGTGTTCAAAACGGATGCTTTTTGCGTTTAGGCCTTGGAACTTTTTATTGTGCTTTGAATGGTGCTGAATGTATATTGTGATGTTTGCAGAAGAGGTGTACGGCAGTGCTATAAGAATGCTGCTGAGTTAAATGGTAAGTGGCCTGGAACTAAACGGTGAAGTGAATGCATGTAACCAACTTGCCTCCATTTATTTTGTTATGATCGTATATGTCTGCTTTTAAATGATTTCCTTCATCTTTGCCTAAAATGAAGATTGTTTATGAACATTGTAAAATATGAAGTTATTGAGTTTCCATTCACATGCTCATCAATATAAGCAAGAAACACAAGTTAAAGTCGTAGTTAGTTGCCACTTATCAATGCTTAAGATTCTAAATGCTGACATTTTGAAAATGTTAATATTTGGGTGCCAGGATGTAGTATTGCACGATGAATTGGAGTATGTGATATATTGAACCCTTCTGATGTGTTCCCTTCCTTGTATAATGTGATGTTCGTACTGCCACTATATGGTTACCAAATGAGGAAAGAAAAACCCTCTGCATGCATAAGATCATTTCTTAAATATAGTGCTTGTAGATCAGGTATTCTTATTAAGAGTTTGTTCGTGAGGTGATTGGAGGGTTGAAGGAACTGGGTGTTAACTACCTGTTATAGCTCGCAAGTCACAATCACATCCCACCCTTTTGCAGCTGAACCATACACATAGGTTAAAGAAAACTGTAAATATGTTGTCATTGATAAACAACTTATGATATGGTGCTCTTGTCTGCCTGAATGCTACTTTCACATTATAAACTTAATAAGACTGCTGTTCTATGTATCTTCTAAGTGTTGAACTTTGTGTCTCATACAGGTGTTGAGGGTTACTCTATGGCCAGAAAGAAGAATGACAAGGTGGTTAATGAAGATCTTCTGAAAGATGAGATTGTTTCCGAACATCTGACTAGGTATTGCAAGATGTTGCCAATTGATTTGAAATTTTCTTTGCAGAAACTATTTCTGAATGCAAGTGTTTTATACTGTTGAATTAATTGGTAAAACGTGCTCTATGCATCTGCAATCTTATTTCTATTAGACTATTAGCTCTTTTATTTGGTTGGGACAGTGTTAGCACTCATGCATGATTCATCAATATACTTGGCCTTCATTCTTAGAGCTAATTATGATAGTCTGCTTGTATTGGCTTTTAATTTAGGCTGGTAGTGGCATGAAATATCCACTTTGCATATCAATGCATATCTACAATCTACATCATGTCCCACCAGATTGGATAGCCAATGAAATGTTATTACCCCGATCCAATTTTAGAAGACATGACCTTTTAACTTTGAGGAATCATTGGTTAGTCAACGCATAGATTTGTGGCATGTTTTTCTGGCTGGCTTGATGTGGGTGAGCTGACTGGACAGAAATAAAAATTTTTAGGGGGTTTTGGTATTTTGGTTGGTGAGGCTCGGGCGAAGTTTTCTTGTCTTTGATTTTTGGGACTACCAACACTTCACCTGCCACGTCTATATCCCTTTTTTAGATTTGTTCATATTTATCTTTTGCTCTAGACATGAGTTGGGTGTGCGTCAGTGACACTCTTTTGATATATCTACCTTTTCTTGGATTTCTACTAATCACATTTTTTCTGGGGTGGAATTTTTGTTCTATAACTAGGAACATCCAGTTTTTTGGTTTTGAGTCTCAGCAGAAAGTGACTGCATCATATGTTGTGGTCATTGGTCTGGGAGGGGTTGGCAGTCATGCTGCATCTATGCTCTTGAGGTCAGGGGTTGGCAAGCTTCTTCTTGTGGATTTTGACCAGGTTTTTTCTGTAACTGATTCCCCCCTTGACAATATTTATTTATTTATTTATTTTGTTTTTCCCTTTCTTCTTGTCTTGGTTTTGATGTGTTTTCTTTGTGGTTCTACCTTGGTCTGATTGGTACGTGTACGAGCATGCATCAACCTGTTTTTGTCCAAATCTTTCCCGCATTCCCAAGGGCTATTACATAAAATAATTGGCACTCTGAAATAGTCATCATTGAAGATTTTGATGTCACCGAATAACAGGAAAATTCTAAATGTGTTGTATACTAATGTCATGTCTCTTAATGTTATTTGGAGCTTCCTTTCTTCATTTTGGCAGAATATCCTCTATTTTATGTGCCTTAAATAGTACAGGATCATACTCTAATGTATAAGTGTTAAAATGTATTACTGTAAGGAACAAAGATGCAAATTTGATTGACTATCATAGTTCAACAAAGTAAGAGACTGGAGTTCTAATTGGAATTAGCTTTATGTCTTCTTCACTTTTTTTCTTCCCTTTTTTTTTTTCGGTTATCATGATCATGAATAGGGTTTTAGAGTTATTCTGATCACATCAGATGTCAATCTCTGCAAGCCTTTTTTGTTGTTCTTTACTGTAGTGCATGGCATTACAGACTTATGAAGCTTATGTCTAAAGATTGGGAGCAATATTAATAAGCAGGATTGGGTAAAATAACAGAATAAGAAGATAAAGTAGTTATGACATTTGGTGTCAAATTTGCTTGCTTTAGAATTTTTATAGATTTTCCGCACAATGTTTGTACTTATTTATTTATTGATGAGAAGGTTTCTCTTTCATCACTAAATCGACACGCTGTTGCAACAAGAGCAGATGTTGGCATCCCAAAAGCTCAGTGCCTTAAGGAGCATTTCTTATCTATCTTTCCTGAGTGCCAAGTAGATGCAAAAGTGCTATTATATGATTCATCTACTGAAGAAGAAATTCTCTCAGGCCACCCTGACTTTGTTTTGGACTGTATTGATAACATTGATACAAAGGTATACTCTAAAAGTTACTCCCTATTTGACTATATTGACATAAGTTCATGCTTCTTTTTATCACATCTTTCCTGCACATAGACATACCACACACCCGTGTCATGAGGGCTGTTCTAGTCTGTTGTTCATGGTTCTTGTTTATCAAATGTATGTTAATTTTCTGATAGAGAACCAAGTGGCAGGAGGGTAATTACGGGTTTCTCTAAGGTTTATAAGAGAAAGAAATATAAGGAGGCAAGAGAGAGAAAGAATAAGCAGGGTGATAGTAAATTGGGGTCCACTGATGCATGTGGGCCTAACTAACTGCTGTGAGGGGAGAGAGGTGAGGAGAGAGTGATTGTTTCGGGTATATTATGTCAGTGGAGAGTTTTTCCACATTAGGCAAGGATTGGGTCAGGAATCATCGGGTAGGGCTGAGCACTCTTGCTCAGAATTGTCACTGTTACATTGTTCAGTTTTTTTTCTTCTTCCCCTTGACTGTTATCACACTGATATCAGCTCAAGAGAGGTAATATACGAAATTCCTTTTCTGTATCTGTGGTGTTTGTTATTTTACTGTTCCCTGTTGCTATTATTTTCTTTCATGATTTAGATTCTAAGCTGCAAAAATTTAAAATTTTGAGATGTATATATGATTTTACATGCTTGATCATTTATATTTGTAAATTGCTGATGTGACCTGGCTGGCCTAGAAGGCTTGATAAAAAAAACTATATATTTCTCCTATGCTTCTTATCATTGGCAATCATTCCTATTAAGATATCTGCTTGTTATGTGTTTGAACTTTCATTTAATTGATTTGTCATATGCAATAGGTGGCACTTCTTGCTGCATGTGTACGTAGGGGTTTAAAAGTTTTATCTGCCACTGGGGCAGGTGCCAGAGCTGATCCAACGAGGATACGCATTGCTGATCTAAGAGAGTCAACTAATGATCCATTGTCTCGAGCTGTAATGTTCCTATTTATGCTTCTTTTCATTGAATTTCCTAGAACTTTAAACCATTAACACTACTTTTCATTCCCTCATGTAGATTTATGCCCTAAAATCCTGATTATACTAAAAGTACACTAATGTCTTGCCTTTCCAATGCCATATACTTGTTACAATTTTAAGCGCACTTCTTATAAAAAGGTGCCCTTTGGTGCTTAAAGATTGACAAATATAATTTTAGAACGTGTCCACAAATTCCAGTTAGGTGGCAGTTTGTTTGGAACTGATTGCCTTTTTTTTGTCAACTATGATTTTCTTTGTTCCTAGTTTCTTATTATTAACATTAGGCATACAACTCTCTTAAGCAATCATACCTATGTAGGTAAGACACCGTTTGAGGAAAGATTGTGGCATTGAAGGAGGCATCCCTGTTATATTTTCTTTAGAAAAACCCAAAGCTAAGCTGCTTCCATTTAAGGGTCCAAGTGGAGAAGAGGAAAACCCTTCAGATTACCAGGTCAGGATATCTATTTTGTCAGTTTTAGTCACTCGCTGATTGTACCACTATGTATTTTGTGATGGTTTAATAATATAATTAATAGACATCTTTTTTGTTTGTTGTTGACTGACTTATATCAACATCAGCTCCTCCCACCAAGTTCTTTGTTTACTTGCTGTAGTAAGATGCCCACTGAGAACTCGCAATAAATATGTTATTTACATATAAAATATGTAACTGCTAAATTATCATAAGCATAAAGCTTAAAGTTTTTCTTTTTCTTTCTAACCATTTCTCATTTGTTGTCACAACATTTAGTGGCTCTGGCCATGCATTCTGACTTCTCGGTCCTCTTGCCAGATAGTGCCAGGTTTTAGGGTCCGTATTATACCTGTGTTAGGCACCATCCCTGCAATATTTGGACAAGTCATGGCCTCCTATGTTGTGACAGAATTAGCCGGATTGCAAGTTCAAACAGAACCTGTAGTCAATTTTGACATGGATCATTACTATACTCTTCATCAACGCCTCATTGAGCATGAGGAGTCATTGTACGGAACTTCCCTGGAAGTGCAGGTATGAAGTCTAATCCGTCAACTTCTTGTTTCACTGCTTCTTCCCTATTCAGTAATTGTGATATCTTAACCTTTAAAGAGATTCTTTATTAAAAAATTAGGGTCAACTGCATTTTGTCACCCTCATCTATTCATCCAATTGCTCTTTATCCCCATGATTAGATTTAAGCACATCCCGATGTGATGCGATTTTTTGCAGTGTTACCCCTGTTCTCAAAAATAATGCTTAACTAGCAAGTTTGAGATATACATACAATGGCAATTTCTTTTTTCTCTCTAAAAAGAAAGCAGTACACCGATCAATTTGACCCTTTCAATATCACCAAAACTCATCATGCTCACTTTTGGCATAATTTGAGGGTCTCTGAGCAATTTTTCTGTCAAAAAGTTACTTACTGAGTAGATGCTTCTCCATACGGTGAGTATTACATGTTAATTTGAGTTTTTTGGGTGGGTAATTGTGAAAATTCATAATAAACCAACAGGAAATGTGCCTAATTTTAGTTCAATTAGAGTGATAAATCAGTGTGGCATAATTCCATTGACTTGAAAAGTTATCTCTTGCACAATGCATGATAAGCATGGTCAACAGACCATACAAAATCATGGCTCAAAGAAGCCCAAATATGACCTCTTTGTATAAAGTGTAGACATTTAATTTTATATGAATCTTTTTGTGATAAGTTGACATATATATGATTGTTTTTTTACAAGTAAAAAATAATGAGATTGAGTTCCTTCTATTTATTGTCATATTGTGTTTTGTTGCTGTTTTATAGGTAGATGTTGAAGAAGTGATGTATGTTGCTAAAGAATTATGGCATGGAAGAAGTGCTAGAGAGCAGCTTGTGAAAGATGTTGGACGAGGAATGTGGCGATCAGTTAATGAATTAATGCTTGTAAGGTATGGGGTAGCTTTTGTCTCCATTGTTGTTTAGCTATTTGTCATTTCCTAGGTACTTCATTTGGTTACACTATCATTTAGATGTAAAATTTGTTCATTCCAAAGTATCTGTATCTATTACTTCAGTTTAAAGTTTGCGTGCCGCCTCCAGTTTTTTATGGTTTTTCTCTTATTCCTTGTAATCTTGTATTAAAGAGCTCCTAAAGCTTGCACTTTCACTTTTTTTCTTTTAGTAAAGTTGTATATTTCAAAGTATTACTTTTCACATATTCGAAATAATTTGAAACTGGCTTTTGTGTGCCCTATGCTTAAATCAGTAGTAGTTTTAGAAACTACAGTTGTATTTTAGCAGGAATGTACATTTAGGACTAAGAAAAGTTTTACTGATATGCAGTTTTATCTGATATTTTTTCTCTAATGAATAATGACCTTGATTAGCTTATGTCAACATAACATATTTTCTTTCTCATCTCATTGAAAATTTTCTCACTAAATTGTTCTATGCATTTCTTTTGTTTAGATGGGACCGCACAAAGCCGGCATCTATTTCAAATTTGATTCTTTTGAAATTCAAAGAGGTAATCTAGTAACTTCATCATATTGAACAAAAGCCTTATTTTGTCTCAAGAATTCTATTCATTGTATGTAACGACGCTTATGAGTATATCTATATACATATGTACACTGTATTAAATAGAAAGTCCACTGGAAGGCATATCTAATGAAACAAGAGGCATAAAAAAGAAACATCCATATAATGACTTTTCTGGTCAGCATCATTTTTTGCCTTGGCCTTTTGCTTGTAATATGACAGATTACAGTTCACTTTTACAATTGCAAGTTTCCCTATTAGTTCAATTTCACCAGCTTAAAAGGTTTCCCCTTCTAATCAGGACAACTGCATACCCTCTAGGCATCTTATTAATGACTAATAAAAATCAGCAATATGTAGCAAAATATTATTATACAAATCAGTGTCAACTGTCAAAAGTTGTTGTCCAAAAAATGGTGCCTGTATTTTCTGTCATACCTACATTTAACTGTGGTATAGTCATTGACTAAGAATAATTCCCTTACTCTCAGATTCATTAACATTGCAGTGAATATAGTTTATAGTATATGATGTTTTGACCTTTTATGCTCCACTACCATAAAATTATTGTAGTAGATAAATTTTACTTTGTAAGATAATTTAGTTATTTGTCTACTCAGGTGGATGAGCATGAGTCCCGGACATTGGATGATATAAAGGAAAAGGAGCCAGAATTTTACAATAGAGTAACTGCTGTGTTAAAACGAGCTGAACTTGACTTTGGTTTGTCACAGTAGAGTGACACTTTCCCAGGTACAGTGTTGGATGTCTAATAGGCTGCTATTCTTTTCACTTGAATTTAATGGAGAGGAAACTTGTTACATCTTGCACTAGACTAGAGTATGTTCCAGGACCAACAGTGAGTATGGTTAATGTAATATTAAAAATTTTGTAATTCTTATGAGTCTCATTTCCTTTTTAAATCTTAATGACATTTTTTTGTTTGTATTCAGTTGCATGAGACAAATTACTGCTGTAAAATTTATATGATTTCTTTTGTTCTCTATAAATTGGGATGTATTATTGTTAATTTTTAATTTTAATGTACTATTAATATAAAAATTTAACACTTTTTAAGCAAACATAAAATGTTACCTACTTGGATTAGGCTATTGTGATGGAAGCCTAAAATATATGGGAATTATGGGTGAATGTGAATTTGAATATGGTTTTCTTAAACTGAATACCAAAACGTCATTGTAATAGTGGCTATTCACAACCCGCACCTCCTGCGTGTGGTAAGGGTAAAAATCGGAGGAAAGTTTTTACAGATTGGATTCATGTGTAAATATATTAATCAATTAAAGATATTTTCTTAATTTAATTATTAAAATTAGAAATAGAAATAAAAAATATATTATTTTTGAACACCTCAATTTCGCCTCTATGCAGGAGCTTTACTACTTGTATGAACTTTGAAACCGTTATCATTTTTAGATTACTTTCATAGCAATATATTTTTTAAAATTATCATTATTAATTAATTTTTAAAAATTCAAAAAATAAAATAACAATATAAAATAAAACTAGAGATATATTTATTTTATTTTAAAAATTAAAAGTAAAATGCAATAATTAAATAGAGATATTTTATTAATAAAATTATTAAAAGTGAAAAAAAAATATAAAACATGTTCTTTCAACATCTACTGGTTCTACTAACATTGGGACAAGTAAGATTCGTTTTTATCAGCTTTTCCTGTTTTCAATTTTCTTGATCAAAATATAAAAATTATCATTTTTAAATTACTTCTCAATAATTTACTTTTAATTATCATCATTTTAAATACTATTAGCTTCTCATTATATTTTTATAATTCACTTTTCATTTTATTGTTCACTTGATTAATTTTATATCTTTTATATTTATCTTTAAATTTTAAAAATTAATTAATAATCATAATTTAAAAGTAAATTGCTGAAAATGATAATTTTTATACTTTCATATTATCAATAATAAAAGGATATAATATATGAATATTATTAATTAATTTAATATATTTTTAACTTAAAAGATAACAAATATTGTAACTTAAATTGAATGATAATGATATAATGAAAAGATAAAAGTTTTAAATTAATTAAAATCAAATAAAATATATCCGTAATTTTATTTTATAATAATTTATTAAAAATTAATTAATAATAATTTTAATTTAAAAAAGAATGAATGATTGAGAAAGTAATTTTAAAAAAATGGTAATTTAAAATAGTCATTTATATAGGATTTAAAATAATAATTATTATATTTTGATATTAGTAATTATTAACTGATAGATATAATAAATAAGTATTAATTAATAAATTATATGTATCAATAAAATTGAGATATATAAATCACTATTTTTACATGTATTAGAATATAAAAAATATATCTAAATACTGATATGATAAATAGTGTATATCTAATAATTTTTCTCACAATGTAATCTAATCACATGCTATGTTATTATATATGAAATTTTTTAAGTAATGAATATGTAAGCTAAATATTTTTAGTGATATGATCGTATATAATTACGAGTGTTTTAGTTTCTTTTTTTTAAACAAAAAAGTATTTTTTATTAAAAAATTATTTTTTAAAATTATTTATTTTTTATTTAAAAGTAAAATAAATTATATTTAATTTTTGAATAAAAGCTGAAATAAATAATTTTTATGAAAAATAATTTTTTAGTAGTTAAAAATATCATTTTTTTTGTCAAAAAAAAGCTAAAACAAATGCATCATAAATTGTAATGTATAAAAATTTTTTTACAATCAAACTTATAGGTTGTGTTTATTTGTGATTTTAGTATAAAAAAGTATTTTTTTTTAAAAAAATTTCAAAAAAAGGTATTTATTGAATTTTTGATATTATTCGTTTGTGCTTCTAAAAAAAATAGAAGAAAAAAAAAATCAATTTTTCTGTTTTTTTGAAATATAGATAGAGAATTGCTTCTTCTAAAAATAGAAACAGTAGAAGAGAGAAAATATTATCTCTTAAAATTAACAACCATTTTTTTTCACTCAATTACAATTATAACTTTAAAACTTTTAAAAATTAGCACTATCTTTCCACTCCTTTTCTCTCTCTATCCATATCTTTAATTGTAATTTTATTAAAAAAATACTTGTATTTTTATCATATCCAAGTATTTTAATAACTTTTAATAAAAAAATAAGAATGTAATTTAAATATATTGATAGTATAAAATAATTTTACACTTTTAATCAATAGAAATAATAGAAAGTGCCAACTCATACAAATAATCACCTATTATAATGAAGGATCTACTATAATTTCTCACTTTCTCCCATTTTTATTGGTTAACAGTATAAAACTATTTTTCACTATCAATATATACCAATTAAACTTAAAAAATAAACATAAAATAATTTTTTTATTTTTACTTTTGCTTCTATTTCTTAAAAAATATTTCTCCTCAAGTCTTATGACATTTCAGCATGCACAAGCAGAGCGCAGTAATAGGTATTGGAAGCACCCATTCCATCGACAGAAGCTCTGGTTGCAGGAGTTGTGGCCGAAAATGGCTAATACAACACCCTTCTCTTCAAAAACCCTTCATTCGAAAAAAAAAGAAAAAGAAAAGCACTCTTCATACTCCAATTTTCAACCCTAATTAGAGCCTAGCACTCATGGCCTATCGCCGCCCCATTGTTATAGGCATTTCGGTGATGCTCGACCTCCTCTCCCACGCGGCTGCGCCGCCGCCCGACCAGTAGATCTCACCACCATCTCCGATGCCAGTGGCGGTGGCCTTCCCCCCACTGCGCTCCTGGCCGATCCGGAGATCCTCATGCTGCTGGGGTTCGTGATCGCCATGGTTATATTCCTCCTGTGCTCGAGGAGGTGGAGGAGGATGAGGAGGAGAAGGCAAGTCTGTCTGAAGACTGGAGATATTAATGGTATTACTTATGTTGTGTTTTGTAGTTGGCACTTGCAATATTAATGACTTAATATTTGTTTCTTTTTTATTGTGGATTTAGTGAAATGTAATTTTGTTTCTCTAGAATGAATTTTTAGCATGTTTATGTTATTACTTGCAAAATTAATGATCAATAGTAGGCAGCAAGTTGTTAATTTGAATGATAGCAGAGTAGTGTGGATGAGGCAGGGGTTTTGTTTGATGAAATGTGCAATATAGTGTTGGTCCTTAATGGTGTTACCTTCGCCACTTTGATTGATGGACAGTGCAAAGGTGGGAAGGTTGATTTGGGCATTGAAGAATTTTCAGATATATATATATATATATATATATATATATATATATATATATATATATATATATATATATATATATATATATATATATATATATAATAAGGATAGGAACGATGTTTCATGTTTGTATGACTCTGTATTAGTGGAAATTAACGTGAAATCACATAAATTAGGAGCTACATTCCATATCATGTTGGCATATAAAATTTGGCCCTAAAACTCTGCATAGTAACCTTCTCTTTTAGGGCTATGTCTCTTTTTCTTTCTGCATAGCAAGCAGCTGCATGATGTGCTTTGTACCTTCAAGATGCTGCCTGAAGGAAAACTCATCAATGCACAATAATTATAGTTCACACCATTTTTGCTTATTTGGAATCTCCCCTCCTTGCTGCTCAATTTCCAACTTCTGTAATTGAGAGCCTTATGCTCTTTACCGTGATAGTGCAGCTTGAGCAAGTCTTCATTCATACATGAAACCTTACACATTTCACACCACTGCCTCTAATATCTTCTGCCCTCTCTTCCAGCTTTCTCACTAAACTCCAGCTCTAGCAAATTTTCCCTTTGCTTGTGACCTATTAAATGCAGCTTGAGATTAAATGGACTTGAGCAAAATACTCGGAAGAGTTTGCATTATACATTATTTGCTTCAGCTTTGTGACTGAGATTGCCATGAAATGGTTGGTGATGTTGCTGAAGTGGATGATAAGCACTGCTAGTTGGTTCCTTTCGCTTAGTTCCTGAAAGTCTTGGACTTAAAAATGGCCATGAACTTGTACTTGGCAATGGCATTGCTTGGAAACTTGGTGATTTAACCTGAAAAACAAATCTTGATTGACGCTCCATGCACAAAGAAATTGTGGCCCTTCTGGGAGAACCAAATAGACTTTTGGCTGAAAATGTATATTTTTTCCCATATACAGAAAATCCTTGATTTGGTTCAGTAAGTCCTATAATTGTATAATGGCGGTGACATATGGTAATGCTTCTTTATATGATGATAACTATGCAAAGCAAGAGGGTTTATTAACAACTTCCATTCTTTTCCTGTGCAAGGCACAGTCAACAATAAACCTGAAGCCTGACAAGATCACGCTCACGACACTGATGGATGGATGTTGCAAGGATGGAGGCATGGAATCAGCATTGGAGATCAAGGAGAGAATGATTGAAGAGGGGTGAAAGAACAGGGTGTTAACTACCTGTTATAGCTCACAAGTCACAAACACATACTACCCTTTTGCAGCAGGTTCATGCAAATAGGTTGAATAGGTATTGCAAGTTGTTGCCAATTAATACTACATTTTCTCTGCAGGAACTATTTCTGAAAGGAAGTCTTTCATACTGTTCAATTAATTGGTAAAACGTGCTCTATGCACCTGCAATCTCATTTCTAGTAGACTATTAGCTCCTCTATTTGTTTGGGACAGTGTTAGCACTCATGGATCAATATAATTGGCCATCATTCTTAGATCTAAATTATAATAGTCTGCTTGTCTTGGCTTTTAATTTAGGCTGGTAGTGGCATGAATGATGTGCCTCGCTTGTCAATGCATGTCTACAATCTACATTGTGTCCCACCAGATTGGGTAGCCACTGAAATGTTATTACCCTGATTCAGTTTTAGATGACATGACCTTTTGAGGGATCGTTGTTTAGATGACTTCAGTTTTAGTCACCCGCTGATTGTACCACTATCTATTTTGTAATTGTTTATTACTATAGTTAATAGACAACTTATTCGTTTGTTGTTGTTGACTGAATTAGATCAACATCAGCTCTACCCAGCAGGTTCTTTGTATAGTTGCTGGAATAAGATGCCTGCTGAGACCTTGCAATAAATAATAAACTATGTTATTTACATATAAAATGTGGTACTGTTTAATCATCATAAACATAAAGCTTAAAGTTTTTCTTTGCTTTCTAACCATTTCTCAACGGCTGTCACAACATTTATTGGCACTGGCTATGCACTTGCTAGATAGTACTGGGTTTTAGGGTCTGTGTCATACCTGTTCTAGGCACCATCCCTGCAATATTTGGACAAGTCATGGTGTCCTATGTTGCAACGGAATTAGCAGGATTGCAAGTTCAAACAGAATCTGTAGTCAATTTTGATATGGATCATTACCATGCTCTTCATGGATGCCTTGTTGAGCATGAGGAGTCATCGTACAGATCATCCCTGGAAGTGCAGGTATGAAGTCTATTCCATCAACTTTTTGTTTCACTACTTCCCCATTCAGTAAATGTGATATCTTAACCTTTCAGGAGATTCTTTATTGAAAAATTTGGGTCAATTACATTTTTTCATGCTCATCTATTCATCCATAGCACTTTATCCCCGTGATTTATAGATTTAAGAACATCCCTCCTGATTTGATGTGATTTTTTGCAGTATTACCCCTGTTTTCAAAATTAATGGTTAGCTAGCAAGTCTGAGATAAACATACAACTGTTTTTACACCCCCCCCCCCCCCCCAAAAAAAAAAGGGCAGTATACAGATCAATTTAACCCTTTCAATATCACCAAAACTCATCATACTCACTTTTGGCATAATTTGAAGGTCTCAGAGTAATTTTTCTGTCAAAAAGTTACTTATTGAGTACATGCTTCTCATACTGTGAAAATTACTCATTAATATGAACTTTTTTGGAGGGAAGAAAAAGGGAGGGGGGAGTGGGGGTTGGGAAAAGTCATAATGAGCCAACAGGAAATGTGCCTAATTTTATTGCAACTAGAGTAGTAAATCAGTGTGGCAAAGTTCCATTGACACCAAAACTTGTCTCTTGCACAATGCATGATAAGCATGGTCAACAGGCCATACAAATCAAAGGAGCCCAAATATGAGCTCTTTGTATAAAATGTAGACATTTAATCTTATATGAATCTTTTTGTGATTTGTTGATGCATATATGATTTTCTTTTTGCAAATAAAAAATAATGAGAGATCGAATTTTCTTCTATTTATTGTGTTTGTTTCTGTTTGTAGGGAGATGATGAAGAAGTGATGTATGTTGTTAGAGAATTATGGCATGGAAGAAGTGCAAGAGAGCAGCTTGTGAAAGATGTTGGATGAGGAATATGGCAATCAGTTAATGAATGCTTGTAAGGTATGGGGTAGCTTTTGTCTCCATTGTCCTTTAGCTAATTGTCATTTCCAAGCTCTTTCATTTGGTTACATTCTTTCATTTAGATGTAAAATTTGTTAGTTCCAAAGTGTCTTAATCTATTACTTCAGTTTAAAATGTGCATGCCTCTTTCAGTTCCTTATGGTTTTTCTCTTATTCCTTGTATCAAAGAGCTCCTAAAGCTTGCACTTGCACTTCTTTTCTTTTTAGTGATGTTATATATTTCAAAATATTACTTTTCACATAATCTAAATAATATGAAACTGGCTTTTGTATGCCCTATGCTTAAATCAGCAGTAGAAGTTTAGAAACTACAATTGTATTTTAGTTGGAATGTACATTTAGGATTAAGAAGAGTTTTACTGATATGAAGTTTCATCTGATATGTTTTCTCGAATGAATAATGACCTTGATCAACATATGTCAACATAACATTCTTTCTTTCTCATCTCATTGAAACTTTTTCTTACTTAATTGTTCTATACATTTTTTTGTTTAGGTGGGACCGCACAAAGCTGGCATCTATTTCAAATCTGATTCTCTTGAAATTCAAAGAGGTAAATCCAGTAACTCCATCATATTGGGCAAAAGCTTTTTTTTGTCTCAAGAATTCTTTTCATTAGCAACTGCGTTTAAATAGAGGCATATCTTATGACACAAAAGGCATAAAAAAGAAACATTATAATGACTTTTCTGGTCAGCATCATTTATTTCCTTGGCCTTTTCCCTTTAATATGACCGATGACAGTTCACTGTTACAGTTGCAAGTTTCCCTATTATTTCAATTTCATCAGCTTGAAGGGTTTCTCCTTTTAGTCAGGACAACCCCATACCCTCTATTCATCTTATTGATAACTAATAAAAATCCGCATTATGTAGCACAATATTATTGTAAAATTGCAATCAGTGTCAACTGTCAAAAGTTGTTATCTAAAAGCAAAAAGGGAGGTCCCTGAAGGGTTTATCATTCTCTTGAATCCTGTGTTTTCTGTCATACCTACATTTATCCGTGATATGGTCATTGAATAAGACTCCTTCCCTTACTCTCAGATTCATTAACATAGCAGTGAATATAATTTATTATAGATGATGTTTTCACTTTGTTTGCCCCACTACCATAAATTTATAGTAGATAATTTTACTTTGTAAGATAATGTATTTCTTTGTTTACTCAGGTGGATGAGCTTGAGTCCCGGACATTGGATGATATAAAGGAACCAGAGTTTTACAGTAGAGTAACTGCTGTGTTACAACGAGCTGAACTTGACTTTGGTTTGTCACAGCAGAGTGACCCTTTCCCAGGTGCAGTGTTGGATGCCTAATAGGCTGCTATTCTTTTCACTTGAATTTAATGGAGGAAACTTGTTACATCTTGCACGAGACTATGTCCCAGGATCAACAATGAGTATGGTTAATGTAATATTAAAAATTTTGTAATTCTTATGAGTCCCTTTTCCTTTTTAAATCTTATGACGTATTTTTGTTTGTATATAGTTGCATGCGACAAATTACTGCTGTAAAATTTATATGGTTTCTTTTGTTCTGTATAAATTGGAATATATAATTATTAAATTTAGTCTTAATACACTATCACTATAAGAATTCAATACCAAGCAAACGAAAAATGTTACCAACTTGGATTAGGCTATTGGAATGGTAGCCTAAACTATCTGGGAATTATGGGTGAATGTGAATTTGGATATTGTTTTCTTAAAGTGAGAATACCAAAATTATTGTAATAGAGGCTATGCACGACCCACACCTCCAAAGTGTGCGCAAGTAAGTAGGTAGTCTTAGCCAATTATTTTGAGCATAGATAAACTGTTTTTGTTTTTTGTGCAACACTTCACGGTAGGTGTCAGTCATTTCATTACAAATAATTCCAAGCAGTTGTCCTTGCTTCTCTTGTGTAACAATTCACCATCCACGAGAAAAGGAATTCTGTAAAAATTTTACATAATTTAATTAGATGTCAATTTTTATTATTAATTAGATTATTTTTATACACCTTATATTTGGTCTAATCTTCTTAATTAATAGTAAAAATTAACATGTGATTGATTTTTGTAAATTTTTCATGTAAGATGTTCAAAGCCAATCAATTACTAGCCTTGTTTGACTTGATTTATCAGTCTAGGAATAGGAAAAAAGGTCTATAGCTCCTCCATTTTCTCTTATTCAATTATTTGCATTTTTTCTTGTTCTCTCTCCATCACTCTCCTTTGGAAGTATGAAGACAATGGAAGAATGACGTGACAAAAATTTCAGACATAAAAGTTTTCTAATTGGCCATGCAAGAGTAGTGGCTATGAGCATCAATTAAATCTATAGATAAGAGGGAGGATCCATTGACTTAGAAAAAAAGTGAAAGTGCAAGCTCTAGGAGCTCTTTGATACAAGCTTTAGTAGTTTTGAATCACTTCACAAATGCATATCCGGATATTTATTAGCTCATTGATCATCACTGAGGAGCATGAATAACTGTTTGATCAAGTTTCAATAAATTGGCAGTATCTGCATTTACCAATGGGGATAGTTCAATTAGTATGGAGTAAAACACTTTCGTTTTTATGCTTTAAATTTTGTTATTAATCTACAAATACTATTGTAAAGTTCTTGATAAGACTTATAACATCTTTATTCTCATGTATCTTACAATAAAAAACTTAAGCAGCTGTTAGCTGTTGGATTATAAAACTATTAACCTAAACTACATCAGGTTCACTCAGCGAAAATTAAATAATCAAACCTTTTTTTTTAAGTAAGGGGATAAATTTAAAAAGATAGCAGAGAGATAAGGAAAACACTGTGCTGGAATCCCGGATGACCCTGGTCCACACAATACAATGATCGAGCTAGTTTGTTTTTCGGTCCTTTTCTTAGATATTGAGGACTATATATAAAGGATATAATTTTGAAGTATTGTGACCGTAAAATTTTTTATATATATAGTATTATATAATTGATGAAGGATGTAAAACTCCTCAAAATTAATCTCATATATAAAAAAGAACATGTCAAGTGAAAGTAATTATTTATCATGAGAATAAGAGAAATAAATTTTAACTATATATTAGATCACATATAATGGTTAATATTATAAGTTAGTTAAAAGTCAAGTAATGATTCCCTAAAATAGTTACGTGATATTATGTTCTAATTTCAATTATCTTACCATAAATCACTTCTCCTTCGATACGTTCTATATCTATATAGGTGCTAAATATTAGAATTATATAACGAATTTGCTACTATAAAATGGGCTCACTGTAGTGGTGAACCAAATCCTTATGTAATACACATGCATTTTATTTTCTATTGATGATGCCACATCCCACCACATAAATGCTTAAATGGATCTCTCTCCAAGGAGGTGATCCAGAGATAAACCTGGATTCGTATTCCCTTCATCGCAAGTGCTGTTAAAGAGAAAATTATAAAGAGAGCATGTGAGAATATATGAAAGACTTTTACATAAAAATCAAATTGACTATATGACTTTCATGGAATTGCGATGAAATATGCTTTATCTATCTCTGTCTTTGCATGCATGTTTTTTCTACTCATTTATTATGGTGAGGAGAGTGAGGTCCAATCTATGGTCGCTATTATATTGTTGTCCTGTCTTGTGTCAATCATGGCTGACAAAAACAAGATCAAATGCTCATACACTTCTCCTTCAATTATTGTCTTGGGCAATCATTTTTGTTTAATATACTGTACCACTGCACCTAACACCAATATTTCATAGTAAGATGTGGACTGCACACGGAACGGCCTAAATGAAACCCAAAGGGTCTTTTATTCGGCCTTAAATTTATTATGGGATTAAAGTTTAGTAGGCTAATTGTTTGGTCATGGTGATAGGAACTCTATTATATATGAACCCCTAATGATGGACTATTTCAATAATGTAATTTTTGGGATATTAATTATTTATTTAGTAATTAGAGAGTGCTGTTGTTAATTGGATTGAGAGACAATCCATAATCCTATTGGGATAAAGCTCTCGCTGTTCGGAACAGACTATCTTGGATGATTGTTTTTCAACTGTTAAAATCTTTAGGATTGTGTCGCTGATCATATTAGTAATTAGGAAAATAATAGGGAGCCCAACTTTGATAAGACAAGATATAATCCGGACTTGTGAATTGCCTTTTCAGCAAATTAAATTGTTATAAAGGCGGCTTCCACGCTGACCACTTTTTCTCTTCCCAATTTCTTAAGCATTTTTTCTATTTTTCAAAATGCATCCAAACTGTAGAACTTGGTCTATCCTACGTTACCCTAATAATTATGGCTGATAAAGAATTCTGTACAATCTTCCTTCTATTATAGCATCTGTAGACGTACGAACTTACAAAATTTATAGAAACACTTCATTAATTATCCTCCTTCTAACATAAAAGTGGTATAAATGTTCTAAGGATATATCAAGTATGGTAGAACGCCCAAAGATAGGTACATTCTAACTCATTGCATGCTACACTCTCATTTTTATCTAAATTCTATATATCTTTCGTGGAGCTGTAGCTTAACTTGGCTATTTAAATTAAGGCCATTCACCGATCGGGCATCCTTAATGCTGAGGAGAATCTGAGTTGTGATAACAATATACTAACATATCTTAAGTATTCTCTATTAATCTATCTCGTAAAAGCGACAAAAAAGTAAAAAGAAAGAAAGAACCAGATGAAAAAAATTAAAAAAGAAAGAAAGAAAGAAAAAGTTTAGTACCATAATTTTTATTAAAAAGCTTCGGCACATAGCTGAGAACCATCCAAACTGCGTTAACAAATATTTCGGTGTGGCGTAACGATTTGAGTGGAATAGAACTTTTCTTTAATATAGGGCAATGAAATTTGTCCATAGCAGGCGCAAAGTAGTTCAACTTATTCTCTCTGTTTATACCAATTCATGATGAAAATGTTTGAAATATTATCGACACAATAATTTGTCTGTTCTAATCCTGAAATTTGATTTAAATGTTTCATTTTGTGTCACCCGTGAATTGATTCTTTATATATTTAGATATCTTGAGAATGGGAGATCCATCGTCAGTTGTTTGATGTTCTTTATGCATTTGTTTACTCTAGTGAAGATTCCGTCAGCCAATTTTTCTTTTCTAAAAAAGTTCAACACTCATGATGACTCTAGTTCATTCATTCAAAAGTGCTAGAGAAAAAAAAAATGGGATTAATGAAAGAAATGGCGTGGAGGACTCGGCACCAAACAATTTATTAATGTAATAGTCATAGAGATAGCAACTATAAGTCCAACAACAGCGATGTGATGACAGATATTCCCCCTTGAACCGACCCACGATATCCAGTACCTATTCAGTGCATTTTACACCATTAAATGAACAAACTTAAAGTTTATTAAGTTACTCAAACAGTTAGAGTGTGTGTGTGTGTGTGTGTGTGTATGTGATTTTCTAATTTTGCAGCAGTTGTATTTTGTTTATGCCCATACTCTAACAGGTGGAAGGATGTGAATAGCCTAGCTACTAGCTAGCTCGATTATTTTAGGGCGATAAATATGGTTTAGATATTATATAAGCGTTTAGATAAATTATAAGTTTTATTGTACATATTCTCACATATCATACACGATATAGTGGGATTACAAATTATATGTCAACTAAAGAGTACCAAAATTTTTAATAAAAAATAAGGATAGTTATTGAATAAAATAACATGTGTTATGATTTACTTATCTATTCAAGTGTCAACTCGTTTACTATATCATTTTAATAAATAAATTTGAGTAAATATTTTTATCTCGCTAGTATTTTACTTAATTAAATAATTTAATTCAAACTCAACTTGCAATTGTTGTTAACAAAAGGTCAATCAGGTAAGTTACTTCTTTTTGACAATGGAAAAATTCATTTCAATCACCAATAGAAAAAGTATCATTAACGATAATAATAAAAGTGAGATAAAGGGTTACATTACCTTTAGTCCTAAGGAAATTTTGGGGTATATAAAGGTATGGTGTTTTTTTATTATTATTATTCGGTTCATGAATATGTATATCCCAATGTGAATAAATGTGTGACCTTAAAAATTTTAAGACATCATCATCACTTAAAGATAAAAATACTTATCATGGATAAGATAGATTTCTCGAATGTTAGAAAGTCCAACTTACATAGAAGATTCTTGGTTTCTTAGCGTGACAGGTCATGATTGATATCTACTCTCGTTCCTTCTTTTTCACCTCTCTATTTATCACCCTTCTAAACTAAAAAGTATGGCAAGGTTAATTATGTTCCACCTTGAATTTTCTTAAATCTATTGAAGAATAAGCTAGATTAATCGTGTGTAAAGAATCTAATCAGCTTGCACTGTTCTATTTACTGCCATTAAAAGTCAAACCAGAAGAGTTTGAAAATGCTTCCTAGCTTCAATGTAATCCAGCCATTGTTTTATCACACTCTGTAGGGGTGTATGTGATTTGATTTGTTTTGGTTTGAGATAAAAATTAATCAATTCAAATAATAAATTTTATTTAGATTTTGTTCAATTTAATTTGATTATATTTGAAAATCGAATTGATTTAAATCAATTTGAATTGATTTAATTTTTGGTTTTTTTTTATTAAAATTTTTATGAAACATAAAATAGTAATTTTTAAGTTCTTTAAATTATATTAATTATTAATATTTTTATAAAAGCATACAATTATAAAAAATTATAATAATGTCTAATATTAACAAGTTATGTAAATAATAAAAGATTCAAATAAAAATCACATATATACTCAAAACTATTGAGTAAATTAAAAGAATTAATAAATAATTACAAATCTAAATTATTGACTTAAGATTGGATGAGAACATTAGAATAATTTTAGTATTAAAATATTATATGATACACTTATATGTATATTGATAAAAACATAGATATGGATAAGTAATATGTAATATGTAATTATTATGTGTAATACATCATTTGGTTTGCTTAATTTGAATTGATTTTAAAACTAAAGCTAAAAGTTGAACCGAATCAATTGGGTTCATAAAAAAGAAACAATATGAACCGATTTATTTCAATTTTGATTAATTATCAGTGGTTTTTTTTTTATCAGTTTTTAGTTTTAGTTCAGCTTGAAATGGTTTTAAACACCTTTACAACTCTGATATCTTTTCCTTGAAGCATCAAAGTACATAAAAGCAGAAGCACGGAAACTAGCTTCTCAAAATTAAACCAATAGCATGTTTAATAAATTTTCCTTATATCATAGACAATGTGTAAAAGATAGCGGTGCATGTCATTGATTAACATATGTACCTTGTTTTACATATCCCGTGATTAATTTACCACCTTGTCGATTTCATAATCCGTGAACTATCAAACAGATTTAACTTTATCACGTTCTTTACATAACTTTGTCTCCTTTTTAATTTCTTTTCTCTGCTCTATACATCCCGACAATAGTGTTTTGTGTTTGGTCCTAGAAAAGTTTTCTTTTTATTTTATTTTATCGAAATTAACTTAATTAAGATGAGGAAAAAAACTTTACTTTAATTCGTAGTTAGAGGAAGTCTTAGGATGCATGTGAAAACTTATGGGAATATTTATAAACAACTCATCAATAGAAAAAAAAAAATTTAAATCCTGATAAAGCAAAAACCAAAGGTTAGGTAAATCAATTCTTATTAATTTTTTAATTAAATTTATTGTTGGTGAAAAAGGGAAACAGTTAAATAACAAGACCTTTTGTGTACCTAGTTAATATGAAATGAGGATTAACATGACTAATAAGATTAACTTAAAAATTTTGAACTCAAGTTGTGTTGGTCATTTATGTATGAATTAAAATGTGGAAATTCTAACTGAAGTCTATGACATACCCTAAGGAAGCATTTGGTATGAAGTAATTCTGGCAATGTTTGATTAAATTGTTTGGGCCTATAATATTTCTTTATTTGGTTAGGCAATATTGCTGATAATTTAAATTTTCAAGGTAATATGAATTACTATTAATATGATAATGTGGATTGTCATCATGGAGAGTGATTATATGGATTACCACCAATATGGCAATCCTCCCACCATTATTATTATTATTATTATTATTATTATGAATAATAATATTATGATTAATTAATAATAATATTATGATTAATTAATAATAATAATTAAAAATGATAATAATAATTAATAACATTAATATTATAATCATAATTAATCATCAAAATTTCTTCTTATTATTATTATAACTAATAATAATAATAACAACAAACTATTTATTATTTATTAAAAAATATATATTATCTGATAATCTTTTTGATATGTCAAATAGGATAATGTAAATTGTCAACTAAATTACTTATGATATTAAATACTGTATTGTAATATTACCAACAATTTAAAAAGTGATAATATTTGTAAATAATAATTTAAATTACTGACAATCTTAATAGATAATATACTAAACTCTACCTAAAAGTTTTGCAACACATCCGCCTTTTAAACTTTCACTTAAAGAAAAAGGGTTTATTAGGTCATTTCTAGCGTCTTCCCTTTGTTTGACCATGATTACCAAAGGAAGGTTTATACTTACTATCTAAAATACAAGTTCTTTACAATTTCTGACATTTGAATATTGTGTGAATATTTTACAAGCATACTATTAAAATCATTATCATTCGCAAGAAAGGTAATTTACGTGCTCAATCCTATGATAACATGTACGAAAAGAATTTCACTACATACGAATATTAGATGATCCATGCACGCTAGCTAGGCCATTAGAAATAAATAAGTTATATATCCAAAAAAAAAAAAAAACGTTAACAGAAAAGAAAAGCCAAAAATGGCCTAAAAGTTTGGCTTACTAAGTTTTTTTTTTTCAATTTGTATAGATTTTTAAATAAATAATACCATAATTAAATTAAGATGATAAACATAATTAGTCACTAATGAAATAATTTCTTATTTTAATTATTGTGTCGATTAACTAACTATTGAATTAGTTAATAACTTACCAACTGTTAACTAATAATTTGTTAAGTTCTAAATACTCGGTATCGTCAAAAAAATTCTAATACTTGGTTAACTAAAAATAGATTGCTGGCCAATATATTTTTAATAACTAATTAATTAGTGACCTAAAATGGAGCACTTTCTCACCAAGCCGCATAAAATTGTCATTTTTTCATAAATAAATCCGTAAAAACTTGATGAGACCTAAAGCAATTCGCTTGACATGGTCTAAAGAGCAATGCATTCGGTTGTCTTCTACGAGCCATTAACTTACAAAGCATTAGTCCTGACAAAATATTATATCAATAATTTGCAAGTTTTGTCGGACTAATTTTCAAACGCACGCATTATATATAGTCGTAAGTTAGGACTTTGAAGTGACATCGTTCTTGACCTATCTATTTAAATATGAGCATATTCTTGCACAGAATTATCATTAATTTTGTTCAGTACCACAATTTAATAAATAATTTGGTCTAAACATGCAACAAATACATATATGTTAGCGTGCTATATATTTACTTTCTAACGTATTCAAATGATGGTCAGAACTATTGTGTCGCCCGCCTTATGAACCCTGTCATAATCTCGGATTTGGATCTTTTAAAGTGAGAAGGGTTATAAAATGAAAAAGTGAGGAGTTAACAACCCTTGGATCAATAACTTTTATTATGAATAGGACTCACTAAGTCATCTAAAGGTTGTTAACCTCTCACTTCCTCATTTTACAAATCTTCTCACTTTAGAGGATCCAAATCCTTATAATCTCATATTCAATTTTTCACTATTTTTGTGTTATTAAAATATGAAAATTATCGTTTTAAATTAATCAAACAATTAAATTTAGTTTTAAAATAAATTAGATCTTTTTTTAAAATGAATATCCTGTTATTTGTAAGAGATAAAAGACACTTAAATTTTATGCAAAGTATCATTCTTTGTGTAGCAATCCATAAGTTTTGCAAAAGAGCTATTTGTATATTTCCGCTTTCAGATTAAACATTGTTATGCTTCTAAAATAATAGAAAATATAAATCATGCGTTCTAAATATGAATGGCGAGTCAGCTTTGCATTAGAAGGCGATGTACATTATTCTTAAATAACTACTTCGTTTTCCCATACAAGTTAGAGTTTTTCTAATGTTTATTTTTAAAATGAGAAGAAAAATGCATATCTATCTTTAATTTGATTTAATAAAATGTATTTTAATTGTAATTAATTAAATAATTTAAAAATAAATACATTTTTACTTATTCAATTTAAAAGGAAATTCATTCTAATAAAGAAGTTTTTTTCTTTCGATTAATGACACTTCTAAAGAAGACAATCACAATAATTTTATTTATGTATCACCGCGAGCTTATGCTTTTCGGTGTCAACTTCATTTATCCATGCAATATTGATTTTTAAAAAGATTAACCAATTTCGCAATACTTACGCTGATGTAAATATACAGCATGCATGCAGCTTGAGTAATATCATTATCCATATCCACAAATTATACGTAGAAAACAAGCAAAGTCTGTTTGGATTTAATTTGTTGAAGTGTCAAATGAGTTTCAGATAAATATTGAAAAAAATAAAAAAGTCTCCGTGTGGTTTACGACTATTTTCTTTCCACTCGTTTTGACTACTTTTATATGCATTCATGGTTGGTGGTGGCTGGCTGCTTCCTTGCTCCTGCTTCTACTTGCGAGTTTGGAACGGCCAGCTGGAGTTGACTACAACACTTCACTGCATGCCCCCACATCAAGTAGCACTCCAACTTAGAACAAATCATACTAATCCTTTGTCATTGTGTTTTTAGGACATGCCCATTGATTTTATTTTTGGTCTCCACCTCCCCCACATACCCCATTAGCTAACTACTGCACAAAAATATAAATTCTTCCCGTATGTATTTAGTTTTTCTAGAAATGTTCACTCATTAGGGGATAGGGGTTATGGTTCTTAGATATTTATATCAAGAATCAATAATTGATCACTTCGGAGGGTCCCATCTAGGCGTCTGGCTATACTTTGAGAGATTAGTTTTTGATCATCTTGCAGAAGAAGAGATATTCTGAGAAATCAAAAAAAAGAAAATAATTGATATTTTTTAAAAATTCATCAAGATGTTAATATTTTGAAGAAGTACCGCAACAAGCCAACAACGTTCTACAAAATTATATGTGAAATAGGCACAGGGGTTGAAATATGAGGAAGGTATGGAGCTCTTTTTGACCTGTTATTTATAAGATTATCTTTCTTTTAATTAATTTCCAAAAATATATTAAAAAACTGAAGTCTTAATTAAGCACAAATTCTGCTAAGTAGATTTTTTTTTTTTTTTTTGGAATCAAATTGGAATTCTCAATATAGGAGCCATTGACATCCATCTGATCATGAACCCGTTACTTTTATTTAGATAACATCAAATAAAGAAGAGCTTAGTTAATGGTATATAGTACTACTAGCGAAGTCAAATTTGGAATATGAATTTTCAAAGAATTGTATTGTAATTATGGGGACCACGGGGTAAAAAAGACTAAAGAGATGTGTTTTAATCATTATTATCATTGTTTTTGACGAGATGAAATAGTTTATTTGAGTTCCATACAATTAAAATAATTTTTTAAAAAAATAAGTGATTATTTTCTTAAAAAACTATCACCAAAATGCTAAAGTTGGTAACAATTTCAGATTAGGACCAAAGGCCCAAAGTAATGATGGTCCATCAAGGCCCTATTTCCACAATGCCCAAAAGCCCAAATCGGAAATCATTGGAAGCAATACCACGAAAATCATTTTTAGTTACAATGATATTAGCTCCAGAGTCTATATCGTATGAAACCGAATTCCGTACCGTGAATAAATCATTATGAATTCGAGATCGTTATCCGAAAATCTCGAAAATCCATTGTTAACTATTATTACAAGGCCTCTATAAATAGAAGAACTCATTTTTGAAATAAATATACACATTCTATTCTAAAACTAATATCTCTTGCTCTTACTAACTTGATTGTTATAATCCCTACAAGTACCTCCATTCTTCCGCCGTGGAATTCCACTGCTTCTACAATCACCATTGTGAGTAACGACTTTTGAAATCCCAATTTTGGTTTAGAGAACCTCTTTCCCAGAAGCCGGCTATCCATCTCCGAACAATAACTAAATTCTCTTCGCGGTTATGTATGCTGTAATTATAAGTATTAAATAAGATTATAAACTTGATTATATTCCCCGAATCTATAGTGTTTGAATTCAATGTACTTCCAACTCAAACTTTTTATACTTTACGATGCAAGGATGGAGACAGTATTCTGTGGTCACAATTACTTTCAATATATATAAAATAAAACATTGAAAGGTATACATATGTATATAACATCGTCCAAAGGCTGAAATAAAGTGACTTGTGATGTTGCACCCAAAAATAAAAAGTGACTTGTAATGTATGAGGTAAGTAATTCGATCATTCTCTCTCCCATCATTCCTCTCGTGGCTTTGAATTTTTAATATCGTTCCAGTGAAAGTTTCCTAACTAAATCATTAATTAGTTTATTACACAAGCATACAATCATTTGTTCGGGTTCTTTCCCTAATCCCGGTTTACATATACACACACGTCAACACTTCATTGATTGTCAAGTGTACTAAAGCAACGATCGTAGTCACGGAGAGCCACAACAAATACCCATCACACATAAACGAAAACAAAACCCGTTGCACCATTGTCCAATTAATTAACTCAATCAAACAATTCAAAAAGGGTTGGTGACTCAGCAAGGGAAAGAGAAAATCGAATAGATTAGACCAAAATTTTAATTGGGTGTGTCATCATATCGGAAGATGTGAAGCTACTAGACTCACTCACTCCGTTTATGCTAAGGAAAACAATAAGATGCACCCACTCAACTAAAGAAACCGCGTCCTCTTTATAGGTTCGGACTTGCCTTCTCTTGCCGTTTCAATATTCCCTTTCAAATTCACGCTTTGATTTCACTCTATAAATACAACACCCCCCCAGCCATCCCTTGCCACGCACTCACTCTCTCTCACGCATACCCTGAATAGATTTTACTCCTTTTACCCCAAAAATAGAGAGAGAGAGAGAGAGAGAGAGAGAGAGGAAAAAAAAAAAAGGGAAAAACTCAACAATGGCCTCTGTTTCAGTGTCACCACCACTCTGCATGCTTTTCTTGTTGTTCTTCTTCTTCTTCACTTTCTCCTCCGCCTTCAAACTCAACCATAACAACGACTCACTCTCACTCTCTTTCCCTCTCACAATAACAAAAACACTCTCTTCCTCTTCTAATTCTGTTCACAAACTAAAACTCAGGACCCTGTCTTCGTACAACGTGAAATCCTCTTTCAAGTACTCGATGGCGCTTGTTGTGTCCCTGCCCATAGGGACACCTCCGCAGGTTCAGCAAATGGTGTTGGACACAGGAAGCCAACTCTCCTGGATTCAGTGCTCCCCCAAACAAAAAAAGAAGACAACAACAACAACAACGCCACCCACTACGACGTCGTTTGACCCTTCCCTCTCTTCCTCTTTCTCTGTCCTCCCTTGCACACACCCTGTTTGCAAGCCCCGCGTTCCCGATTTTACCCTCCCGACAACCTGCGACCAGAACCGCCTCTGCCACTACTCCTACTTCTACGCCGACGGCACCTACGCCGAGGGCAATCTCGTCAGAGAAAAACTCGCCCTCTCAAATTCCCAAACTACCCCTCCCCTCATCCTGGGTTGCTCCACGGAGGAAGACTCCAAAGACGCCAGGGGCATTTTGGGAATGAATCTCGGTCGCCTCTCCTTCCCTTCCCAGGCCAAAATCACCAAATTCTCGTACTGTGTCCCGGTCCGACAAACCCGACCCGGAACCGTAACCGGGTCTTTCTATTTGGGGAACAACCCGGATTCGTCCCGGTTCCGTTACGTTGACCTGTTGACTTTTGGTCAAAGTCAACGCATGCCGAATCTGGACCCCTTGGCCTACACCGTTCCAATGCAAGGGATTAGAATCGGTAACAAGAGGCTGAACATTCCGCCGTCGGTTTTTAAGCCCAACTCTGGCGGGTCGGGTCAAACCATGGTTGACTCCGGATCCGAGTTCACGCTTCTGGTGGACGAGGCTTATGATAGGGTGCGGGAGGAAGTGGTGAGATTGGTGGGGTCTAAGATTAAGAAGGGGTACGTGTACGGCGGAATTTCTGACACGTGTTTCGATGGGGACGTGGTTCAGATCGGACGGTTGATAGGGGACATGGCGTTTGAGTTCGAGAGAGGCGTGGAGATCGTGATCCCCAAGGAGAGGGTGCTTGCCGACGTGGGCGGTGGGGTCCACTGCTTGGGGATCGGGAGGTCGGAAAGATTGGGTGCGGCCAGTAACATTGTAGGAAACTTCCATCAGCAGAATCTGTGGGTGGAATTTGATCTGGCCAATCGCAGGGTTGGTTTCGGTGAGGCTGATTGTAGCAGATTAGCTAAGTAAAGTGGAGGGAGTGATATTGTAGGTGGTGGTCCATGTAACTATCGTGCATACGTAGGTGTCGTTTGTTTTTTTAGCCATAAAGTGTTACTGTTACTGTACAGAGGAAATTACATCACAGCCATGACGGGTGTAAACGGGACGGTCCGCGAGTGGCGAAGGAAAAAGAAATGAGGTGTTACATGCTGTAGGAGTAAACGTCAATCGTTTTGGACCGACGAGGGGTGTGGGGTTTAGCTAGCCCTTGCAAAAGACGATGCGTCAAAGCTCATAATTAAATCGTGTACATTATTATTATAGTATATAATATGAATGAGACTGATGTATATATCAGGATTAGAGGATACCAATAATATAATATGTGATCTAATGCTTCTTTGAAAATAACATGCAAGCCAATGTCGTCCTTGTTCGTTGTATATGTATATTATGAGAAAATTATATGTATTGCACTTCAATAAGTTGTGTAAATTTCTCTTTGCAATGGATAAGCTTGAAATGAGATTGAGATACAAATTAAGTGTGGTGTAATATTGTCCTCTTATTTTAAATTTACTCTTTTTAACATTGGATAACTCAACTTAATTTTTAACAGTCATACATGTTGAAGATTTCAATCTTTGTATCAATTGAATGAATGAGTAAGCTTATAACTATAAACTAAAATTTACGCTAATTATTTAGAAATCTTAGCTGAAGACAAATAGAATAGAGGGAATTGGGCTATTTTCTGTTGGGTAATTAAAACAACAAAAAACAAAGTTTGAAAATGTAAATTAGTTGGTAGCCAAATTTTGCTATCATGGGTTTGACAATAATTACCACCACATAAATTAATGATCAATTTCATAAAATAAATAAATAAATTATAAGGATCAGAAAGTGCGAGAGACACTGCACACGAACCGGAATTTATGAAGAAGTATATATCTTTATCGGGGCAGTTGCCAAACCAAGCAGTAGACACTGCACTACGATTGGATATGACTCGTGATTAATCAGTTCACTTAGCCTTAACAGAATAGACTTTCTAACAAAGCTTCCCCACAACGTCCTCGTCATGAAAATGACTTCAAAATTTATAAAAAAAGATAATCAAAATACACTTTATTCATCTAAATGTACATATTTCAGGTTTATTAATTTTAATATGGTATTGTAGAGTAATATGTGCGATAATATGGCATTTGGGCGGTATTTACCATAATATGGTGTTTCATTAAATCGGAAATTACGTTTTTAGTTTGTTAACTATATTTACCATTTGATTTTAACCGTTTGCAGGTGATGGACAAAACAAGAAAAATCGGAAATTCCGATTTGTATGCTAGAGGAACAGTGCAGGCAGGACACCTGCAGTCGGAAATTCCGACTTTTGCTGTTGCCACCTGCAATCACCATGTCGCCACGTCGCCTGCCATTGCTGTTGCACATGTGACGGGAATAGTGCACGAACTGAAGTCGGAAATTCCGACTTTCCCAGGGAGTTGCCACGCCATTTTAGTGTCTGGCATTTTGTTGAAAGTGTGCTTCCACCTATGAACGTAACCATGCCTGAAGGAGTACAATAATATATAATAGCATCACAACTTGTCTAACTTTTGTTCTTTTTTGAATTATTCTTTTTTTATTTTGATTTCAATCTAGTAACTATGAAGTAGAAGAGAAGGGAACACGCACAAAGAGAGAAATAAAATTTTTTTTTTCTTATTGGGATTAAGGAAAAAAAAAGAGTGTTTCTTTGACTGCAATGACCATCTATCTGCATGATGATTAGCCATAGGATAGTCGCATGAGATTCCCTGCATTCAAAATTCAAAAATTTCAAATTGATTGACAATGCTCCGTGCGAATCTCTGCACCAATGTTCACATGCATTGGTTGAAAAGAGTTACACCAATAATGCGTTCTGTATGAATATAAACAAAGGGAGGGGTGCGTGAGTATAAATAGGGAGGATTGCCCAGAAAGGTGTTGTGTTTTGTGTGAGAAGTGCTATGTCTGGTTTTTGGAAGAAGAGAAAGAGTGTGTTATATTATGATAGTTGCATAAAAAAATATTAATTTATTTAGGGAATAAATTAAATTATTTATAAAAATGGTTCAGGATACAACAATAGATCCACGGCAACATATTTCTGAGCAAATTCTCGAGCATAATGTAAGTTTTTTTTTAGAAATTAAATTTTTTATTATGTGTTAAATTTTTTTTCAAAAGTTTACTAATGTTATGTACAATAGTTTGTTATTGGCGGTGTTTGGATGGATTTGACTTTTTTTTTGTGTAATATATTTCTTAATTAGTTTGCTATTATTAAATAATAAAATGATAATTAAATTTAAAATTACAACTCATTTTGCCATATGAAAGAAAGGATGTTTGCATTTGTTTAGTTTTGTACTTTTCTTTTGTTGATGAATTAGGGGTAATTTATGGATTAAAAAAAAGTAAATAAATTGTTGGCAGTATACATATAATTAGATGTGGGAAGATGGATGAATACCTAAAATAGTTGATGTTTTTGTTTCTAATGCGAGCGTGAAAATTAAATATGATAATTTGGAATTTGGACTACTTTTTTTGTTGTTTTTTGGTCTAATCATGGTTGAATTTTTTAAAAATAATTTTGATATAATTGAAAAAATATTTTGAAAATATATAGTAATAGTTTTGTAAGAAAAAAAAATTTCCTAGCAATATTAGTTGTTAAATTTAAAATATCTACCAATCACAATATCTCTGCTTTAGATCAACTCTATATTCAGCCCTACTGGATAGTTCTTGAACATAGAAAGCCTCATTTCGTCGATCAAATTGACTGACACACACATTTCCAGATGCTTGCTCGTTTGCTCGAAGCCGTGTCGTCACAGCCTCTGAGAAAGGGTGTCCTGCATTTTTTTGCGCATGTGCCTCCCTACCTTTCCGAGCGAACAACTCACCCAAACGAAAGTAAGTCGTCCTAACTAGTGCCGTGATGGGAAGATTACGAGCCCCTTTAACCACGAAATTTACGACTCCAACTAGGTTTGTGGTCATGTGACCCCACCGTCTTACCGTCGAATGCTTGAACCCACTTTTCTCGTGGGATTTCATCAAGCCAATCTGTATATACTTGGCCACGTTCACGCATTCGCTCATAATGGCAATTAAATTCACGCTCAGTTCTGGAATACCCTGCAAAACAGATAGGATATGGTTTACATATTATTTTTAGAAAATTGCATTCACAAATATAAAAATTAAATAAAGAAATAAATTACCCATGCTCACAACAAGTTTGTGCAAGTAAGGTGCCTTGAATCTTCGCAAGAAATTAGCAGCAATATGTCTAATGCAATACATGTGAAATGCCTTTGGCGGTTCCCACTGACCATTACTTCTCCTTATTGCTGCATTAATTGACTCATGCCGGTCAGAAATAATACCAACTCCATCCTGAGTCACAACATATCTGCGTAAATTGTCCAGAAAAAAATGCCATCCATCTGCAGTCTCACCCTCAACAATAGCAAAACCAATTGGCAATATATTTTGATTGCCATCCTGTGCAACTGCAACCAATAGAGCTCCTTTGTATTTACCATACAAATGTGTCCCATCAATCTGCACTACCGGTTTACAATGTCTAAACGCTCTGATGCAAGGACCAAAGGTCCAAAATATTCGACGTATTATACGAGCATCCGAAAGTAAGACATCATCATGGTAAGCCTCTGCAGCATCTAGCTGAACAACTGACCCTCGAACAGTATCACACATTGCTGCACGCCATCGCGGTAAAGCTTCATAGGATGCTTCCCAACTACCATAAACTTTTTCTATTGCCTTTTGCTTTGCCATCCATGCTTTTCGGTATGAAATTGTGTATCCGAATCGAGATTGAACCTCTGCAATAACAGCTTTTATCTTAAATGATGGGTCGGATCCTACTAGTGGTTCTATACAATCAGCAATTGTATTTGAATTCAACTTCGTATGGTCTTGCGAAATCCTAGCCCCAGTGCAAGTGTGTGGGCCATTATACTTCCTGATTTCCCAATGATATTTATTCCTCCTAAAACTGGCCCTAACAAGCCATCCACAGTCTATACCATATTGGACACATTTACAATAAAACGTCATTGGTTCTGACTCATACACCCTATAATCAACTCCTTTGGATATGCTGTACCTCTTAATTGCTCGTATAACAGCTTCTCTATCACTGAATTGCATTCCAACATATAATTCACCATCTGCAATAGGAGCACCTACAAAAGTCCCAACAAAAAATAAATTAAATTTATAAATTAAATTCAATTTAATGATAATAAATCTTTATTTTAAAAACTAATATTGTTTACTAATTACTATCTTCTTTTTAATTTAATTTATAAACACTAAAATTTTAGAAAATTTCAAAATACCCTTACTTTATTTAATGACTTTTTAATTTAATGATAATAAAATTAATTTTAAAATTTTTTTATAACTAATCCATATATTTTATGAACTTATATCTAAACACTATAAAATATCTAAAATCCTAGTTATTGATATCTATTAAGCCAATATTTAAAAACTAATTAACGCATTTTTAAGGCTTTAGTGATGTGCTACATACCCATATTTACATATTCCTGAATTCGTTATGATAAATAGAGATGCAAAGTCATAAAAGATGGGCTCTGAATGGATGTTTGGTAGCTCTTTCATCATTTGCATCATCATCGACATCATCAAGTGCACCTTGTCCACTCCATTCCATCTTCAAACTCGTCTTCATCAGCTTTCGTCATTGCCCTCTTCCCATTGTATGTCTGTCAGGAAATGTGCTCATTTCCAGGTTACATAAGCGATATCAAACTCTGTAATCAACATATAGCTCTATACAAGCATTGTTCGCCTGATGCTGCAGATGTGTTCTAAACATTAGTTGCATGTCATTGTCGTCACTTATTGGAATAGCTTGATATTGAATAAATCCGCCAAAAATAGAGATTGAACACCTGTATCTTATTTTTCCTTCTTTGTAGTGTTTGTCTAGCATGTCAGCCAAAGCCCATCTTCTAACTCCGCAAATGACATTGTATATGGAATACAAAAATATGCTGGCCTTTCACATACAAATATCACACCCTCATTTGTATTTAAAATATCACCATTAAAATATACAATAATTTTTGCACTACTTTCCATTTTCTCTTTCCTTTTTTTTTACTCCCTCTTTTTTTTTTTTGACACACTCCTTTTGTTTTTTTGACACTCCTCTTTTTTTTTCGCATCCACTCTCCACTCTCATACAGCTTCAACTAAGGAGGGAAGCTGCTTATATAGTAGTGTATAGGGAAATTATATTTTTAATTTTTTATTAATTTATTCAAATTCTGTCAATTAGAGTTCACGGGTTGGAAATCGTTTTGTCTGTATTGAAGTCGGAAATTCCGTTTTTTATTTTTTATTAATTTATTCAAATTTTGTCCGTTATAATCTAAGGGTTAGGGCTCTTATTCTGCCTATACTAAAATCGAAAATTCCGTTTTTTATTTTTTATTAATTTAATCAATCTGTCTGTCAGAGTTCACGGATTAGGAATCTTGTTTTGTCTATACTGAAATCGGAAATTCCGTTTCTTATTTTTTATTAATTTTTTCAAATTCTACCCGTTACATTTTACGAGAAAAAAAAGCGGTCTGAAAGAAAATCGGAAATTCCAATTTTAAAGTGGCAGAATTAATTATTTAAATATTAAAATCGGAAATTCCAATTTTAATATTTAAATAATTAATTCTGCCACTTTAAAATCGAAATTTCCGATTTTCTTTGCAGCCCCATATCCCCGTAAATTTGTCTGAAATGCCATATCTTGGTATAATTATTAATTAAATGCCATATATTAAAAAAACACCCCATATTTCATCACCTTTTTTATTTCAGGTACAAATTTAGTTTAAATAAGGCTTGTTTAATAAAAATAAAAATATACCAAAAATGAAAAAGACTATGCAATGTAGTCCAAGAAGGAGGAAAGTCAGCAGCAGCCAGCAGCGGCGGTTGTAAATGTAGTCGTGGCAATTGATTTTACGAGGGAATGAGAGTGAAGTGGGGTCCACACAAAGTGGGGTTTGCTCGAGACAAAAGGACACCTCAGCTGCTTGAGACCGCCCAAGACACAAACTGCTTCCACATAATCCCGGACAATCATATCACTCACATGATCAAGAAAAACGTGTGTTCTTTAGTTGAGGATAAAATCTATCTTTTTTCTTCTTCTTTTTTTTTTTTAAGGGCAAAAATATAAAATCTATATTTTGCTTTTTTTCTTTTACACGTTTGTGTGCGTTGGCTTCCCTTTACGCCTCTATTCGTCTTCTGCAAATTGCTTTCGAATCAATCAAAGTATAGTTTTTTTTCTTGGAATTCTTGCTTTCGAAGGTATCAAGTTCCTATTTTAGTTAAACTGCAAATGAATTAATATTAGGTACAATTAAAAGTAATGCCTCGTACGTATGGAATTATTTTTATTGAAAAAACTGAATGTTCCCACTTCTCCCATAATTTATGATCTGGTGTCAAATAGTGGATAAAAAGTGATTTTGAAAGATTGTCCAAAATTAACTAATTATTGTTAGAATCAAATATTAGAAAATCAAAAGTGGTTTTTCACCACCGACAAATCAAAAACAATGGCAAAGTTATGAATATCATATATAAATTATATTGACGTAAAAATCATTTGCCGATGAAGTTGATTCCTTTATTAATTTTCTTAGATACTTTATTAAATCTTTTTCATTCATGTACATTGTACATATATAAATTTGAGTTTACGTTTTATAGATTGAGATAATAATTGATTATATAATATAACTATATATGAGATGCGGCTCCGATGACAAATTAAACTCAATGTAAACAAATTTTACTTACATGATAAGGATTCGAATCTCACAAATATTAGTCCTCTATTTTGAAAAATGTAAAAAATACCCTTAAGAAAATTAATTAATTTCTTTAAATGTATCAAGCGGCTTTTTTAAGATCATCATAGAAGAAATTAGCCTTCACAGACACAAAAGCTGTGGCTTTTTATTTGAACAATGAGATGTGCAGCTAAATAGTTCTCATAAAATTTTCTCATAAAGATGAATGAGTGGCTGAAAACTTATACTAAAAGTTTCTTGCAAATTTCAAAATTTGTAAAATTTTTTAAAATTTTATGTACAG
This sequence comes from Pterocarpus macrocarpus, assembly GCA_031439585.1. Lineage (NCBI taxonomy): Eukaryota > Viridiplantae > Streptophyta > Magnoliopsida > Fabales > Fabaceae > Pterocarpus > Pterocarpus macrocarpus. The sequence goes on from CM062514.1 coordinate 20,158,214, forward strand.
CCATTATTTTTGTAATATGTGCACCCATTATTTTTCCAGTTCTTTTTAGCGCTTATTCATTTTCAAAATTACCTTTCACTCAAATTACTCTTTCTACATTTTAACTTTTTTTTTCCTCATCCCTATATTAGGTCTTAACTTATAGAGCATTGTTGGTTAAGTTATACATATATATAACCATAGAACCATGGGGAGGACATTGAAAAAGGAAGGAAAATAGGCAACGAATAATAAATTAATGATGAACAATTAATAGCACTTAATAGGAGTGGTGCCACTCCCCGTGATCTTCTGTAACTTTGTCTTGTTCAATGCCATCATGTGTTGATAACTTCTTCTTTGTAAGAAAGTGACATTATATAGTACCAACTAACATAGACACAGCAGCAACTGACTCGTGTCCCTTCGATGAAATGGTTAGATTAAAATCTACTACTATGTAATTTAAATTTTATGCATAAAACATCTCTGAATAATTGAAATAATAATTATCATAACTACTGTTATAAGACTCGAGATATATTATAATGGAAACTTAAAACGCGCAATTATACATAAATATTCAGGAGAGTATGGCATATGCTTATCAACAATATTAAGTTAAAAGAGAGGGAAATATTGTTATATACTCTCTCTCAGATGGTTGCTCTTTACATTATTAGTTTATTAACACCACTATGTGATTTGAGAATAATTGAGATGTATTACTCTACTTTAGCTGTTTATTCTGAGAGTGTTTCATTTTCTAGACCATTATATATTTTGTTTTTATTTATTTCTGGTAAAAGAAGCGCGTATTACATGTACTAGAATCGTGATCTCTTATAAATTTTTTTTAAATAACGGCATATGATCATAATTTTGACATAATTTAGTCAAATTTGAAGATAATTATTAAATAAAATAAATAATAAGAATTACTCACTCATTCATTTTTTGATAGATGTTAAATCGTTTTTGTGAAAAAATTTAACAAACACGTTAAATTTAACAAACAAATAAGTAATAAGAGTACTCACTCATTCATGATTTAGGATGTATTTATTTGTATTTTTTTTAACAAAAAATTATTTTTTTATTTAAAAAAATTAGTTTTCATATGTTTGGATAAATGTTTAAAAATAATCAGATTATAAAAAAAATCAATTTTCAACTTTTTTAGAAAAATTAAAAAGAGTAGTTTATGAAAAAAATTAATTTCTAATTTTTTTTATTATATATAAAATTTAAGTTTCAAAATTACTTTTTTTAAAATCTAAAACAAATGCACTCTTAACAAACATGTTAAATCGTTTTTGTGAAAAAAATTAACAAAAAAAGATCTTAACTATTTAATATTTTTCAACTTGAATGACCTTGTTTCATAATTAAGATAAAAAAGAATAATTAAAAAATATTTAATTCTTTTTTTATTTTTTAATCTTTGAAAGTCACACATAGTGATATATAATTAATTAATTATACAAAAAAAATTATATTAACAGTCTATTAAAGTTAAACGCCCATACACACATATAGTTATTTATTATTATTATTATTATTATTATTATTATTTAGCTGAAAACAATCTTGAAAATTGTTATACTATGTTTCAAATATTGCTTTACAGAAAAAAAAATTAATTGTACACAAAATAGTAAATTACTTGATCGAAATCATTACATAGTTGCTAAATTTACGTAAATATCAAATGAATAATTTTAATCTTTATATATAATTCAATTATTTGCAGATAATTCTAAATGTTAACTTTTTCATACAACCATCACATTTCTTTTTCCAAATTGAACACCAATCCAAATAAAACAAAACTATGGGAGGACTTAAAAGCCGTATTTGTCAAGCAATGGCAGGAAGAAAGCCACCTGCTACCTCGCCATCCATAACGAAATAATAGTGGGTCCAACACAAAAAATTAAAAAAAAGAAAGAAAGAAAGAAATAATAGTGGTTCCAAACGCACCTAGCTGTAAGTTGTATGGCCATACATATGTAGTGACTAACGACCAAAGCAAAAACGTTGAGAGTGCATGAAAGATTTTTTTATTTTGAAGAAGAAAACGAAAGGCTTTTTGGAACGCCGTTGGCCTCAGTTATACTGTTTGCTACTTTGCTTCTTGAGTTTCACTTAGAACTAAAAGTGGAAATTATGTTAGAAGAATTAAATTTTGTAGAGTGAAAAACAACATAATTAAATATCTATAGCTCGCACTTGTGAAAACAATTTTAAAAAATTATAGCTATAGATTTCTTATTTATCAAGCTTTGATTATTGGTGGGAATTCTTTTTCCATGCAGAATGTTACGGATGCAGCAAATAGCAAGATTCTCGGCCTTTTCACCTTTGCTTTCAGTTTTCACCCATATAATTATCATTCTTATTCAAAAGTTCATAGACCACGTGTGCAAATATGGAACAAGGATACAGAGAAAGTTATGTGCCGATGGTTCACGATGACATTACCGGAGGCAGGCAAGTGGCCACAAAATTGTGGAGCAGATGTCACTGTCAGGTTTGAGCCCATTCTAGAGAATGACAAAGGTGAGAGGGAGAAACTTGAAATGGCTTTGTTGAAAAATTAGGAGCAGGGTAAGGTGGGGGTGGTCAAAGTTTTAAGTTTTAAAGCTGACTTAAATGATTTTCTTATTCTCTTTAATAAACTTTTATTGGTCAAAAATTACAAGCAATAAACTATATATAATAGAGAAATTAGTGTAACAAAATTTCATAAAATATAAGCTAAACCTACTATCACAACTAACTAATGTGAATGATTTTATTTTAATGTTGTATTTGTAGAAGACAGTAGCTTTGTGGGGTTGGGTAATATGAAGTTAGGAAAATGGTCGCCACGGACCCGAATTTGGCCTGGTATTTCGGATTAATTACTGCTGGTGCGGATGCATCAATATGGAAAATGTTAATGACATGAAGAGAGTATATGGGTCTAAAAAATAAAGTAGGCTCGGTTATAATCAAATAGTAAAGGTAGAGAAAATTATATGAATGCAAGTGTGTATACTGTATACCTAGCTTTGCTTGCAATAAAATGAGATCATATAGCTATGAGCCTATGATTCAGGCTACTAGAGCTGTGGTTTTCTACTAGTATATTTGGCTAGCCTTCGACTAATTTCATTGGGCCAGCCAAAGTTATTTGTGTACACACTGCCATTGTTGGTCTCCAAGTGCCATTGTCGATATCTTTGCATTTGCATGTTCTTCTCAACACTCACATCTCTCAGAAAATATCCTTCCATAACGTTGAAAGCGACTCTAAATGATCTCTGTCTCATCCACTTTGGCTTCATGAAGGGGTGGATACTCATAAATTGCCCACAATTTGAGATTCATAAATTCTCTATGCATTTTTACTTCACTTTTGTTGAAGTTGTTTTATTCATCTAAACACATCATAGTTCATAAAATAGTCATTGCTTTTGTAAAATTAAAGTCTAGTTACGTTCATGATGTTTATAATGTTGATTCCCAAAAAAAAAAAAAAAAGGACTAGGACTACAAATTGAACATTATTTGGGTGTCTTGATCTCGATCAAGCAATACATAAAAGGATTTTTTTTTTTTTTTTTTTTATGTTGCAGCTGCAAATTCATTAGTGACATTTTTATTGTTTTCAGTTTGATAAAAAAATTAATGAAATCAATGATATTTAATTGAAGATAAAATATCCATTTTGGTTCTTAATAAAAATTTTAAGAGATAAATTAATCCCTCAAAATTTGAAAGTCCATTAGTAATCCCGCACCATTTAAAAAGGAGAATATATTAGTCTTTTTATACATAAATTTAAAAAATTTTTTTATAATATAAATCTGTACAAAGAAATTAATTTGTCCCTTTTTTTTAATGATGAGGTTACTTATAAACTTTCAAATTTTGAGAAACTAATTTATTCTTCAAAATTTTTATCAGAAATTAAAATAAATATTTTATATTAATTGAAAATTAATTAACTTGCCATCGCACTCAAAGAGGGCTGCCAAATCATTTTGGCACACGAATTTCGAGAAATTGATTCTAGCTTAATATAAATGCTCTAGTAGCAATGCTCGAAAAGACGAGACTCAATGAAATAACCTGCCTCCCACATGAGAATCACTACAACTCCACAGCATTCCTAGTATTCAAAGTTAAAACTCTAGTCAAATGTTGCATGGATATGGGCTTGAGTATCACATCCATTAGGATAAAGCAGTAGCATTTTTATTTTTATTTTTATTTTTATTTTTATTTTTCAATTTAACATAAATGTTATTGGCAAAGTATATTAAGTGAGATATTTAAAATAATATTCGAACGTATAAGAAATGAATAATAATAGATAATTCTTAATCATTTCCTACGTCACAACTCCAAATCAGCAAAATATTATCATTAATTATTTCTCCCTCCCTTGCTCCTTCAGATTCCCTCCTCCTTCCCACTAGAAATTCCCCCATGAATATTGATTCCTTCCATTGCTTATGTAATACTATGCAATCAACCTAGGAACATAAAATCAAACTAAATATGTAATTGAATCTTTTGAGAAAATGGTAGTGTTTGAAAAAAATGACATGCCCTGCATAAGTGGTGCATTGCTCCATGGAATTAGACATACCCATAAATAATTTTGGATTTGCCATCGCAGAACTTTCTTCAAGAATCAACTTGGGCATATTCTTATTGATAAAGTAAGGATATATAACACTCTATATTAATTAAGATTTTGATATTTAATTTGTTACAATTTATATTTAGTTTGTTTTATCTTATCCTTAGTTAGCTGTGGATTTATTTTTATCTTTTCATTATTTGTAAATTTATTTATTTTAATATTATTAAATAAGTTTTTTTTATAACCGTTTTATCTATAAAATAAACTTTTTGATATGATTCGTACTTGAGTTTAACCAATCTTTCATTCAAAATATCTTTATGATATAGAGTTTTTTTATGACTAATGCCAAATTTAATACTAGAATACTTGGTGTCTTTTTTCAATGGAGAAATTCCAACATCTCTTGACCTTGGTGGCCTTATTGGGAAAACTCCAACATCTCTTCCAATGGCCTCTCCCCTTGAACCGGCATGCCAATTTACAAAAAGTTTGATCATCTCTCCCTTGGCTTTTGCCATTGGCACATCTTTCATTATCTTGTTTGAGTATAACTCATAAGTCGTATTGTTGAAGACTCCCAACTATCTGGCCATAGATGTGACAATACATCTATTGTTTCGAGACCATATGTGATGAACTTGTACTTTGTAACATCCCAAATAATAATACATTTGATTAGTACTATTAATTAATTTATTCCATTATGTTAGAAAAATAAGAGCAATTAGCTTTATGACTGAATTTTAAGGATAAAATTCTTTTTAAGGTGGGTAGATTGTAACATCCCCATTTTTTTAAAAACGATATAATAGGAACTTTAAATTATTTTCTTTAGGCAATGTAAGAATTTCGCAGGCTGTGCTATGCCATGACAATCGTTACACTCAGAACTATAGGGTAGTAAATCACTACCATTGATAATATAGCATTGCCATATATTAAAAATTAAGATATAACAAAAGTGTCGCTGTGAACTTTTATTATTTGCAATGTTATCCAGAACTTTTAGTAATTACATATTGATCCCCAAAGATTCTTTCCATAATGACCCTTGAACTTTTTAAAAAATGATATTTAGGTCTTTACATCTATAGAATTAACATAATAGGGTCTTAAATAGAGCAGAATCATGTAGTAGAGACGTAGGAACCTAATTTTTAGCTAATTGGGCCACGGAGGTGTCCACCTATGAAATGACGTGAGATACCCCTAAACTTACTCAAAATTACGAAAATATCATTAGTTACAGGAAACAGAAAAATAGATAGAAAATATTAAAGGATTTACCAAAAAAACTAAAGTGTAGCAATTTCAAAGAAACAGTGCTTTTGATTAGCACTATTGATTAAATTATTTCATTTCGTTAGAGAGATACACTTGATTAGGGTTGGAATATAAATATTCGAATTAGAAAAGTTAAGTTTGTTAAATAGAAAATTTAAGAAGACCATTGGTAATGTTTTGAGGATTTAAAAGAATTTGTAACATTCCGAATCACAGTACGTTTAATTTACGTTATTAATTGATTTATTCGATTTTAATGATTATAAAAGAGCAATTAGAAGTTAATTAGAGGTTAATTAGAGAGATTTGGGGTTAGGAGAAATTTAGATAAATATGTAGAAAATCCTAACAAAATTGTTAGTGGAAGTTTGTTGGTTTGAAAGAAATCGATTGAAATTCGGTATTTTAAACTGCCGGAATCGAATTAGTAGAATTTTATATTAATAAAACTCTAGATTGGGTGGCCAAAAACTTAGCCACCTCCATTCCAAATGGCTCCACAACAGCCATAGATGAGGAGAAATGTTGGTTGAATCTCAACCATTCAAAGCCACAACCAATCAAAAGCCAAGATTCTAACTACCAAGCATTTTAAATTTTTATTATTTCCTCCAAAGTCCTTTGTTTTGGTCAACCAACTTCAGCAGCTCTCTCTCCATCTTTTCTTCTTCTATTTCATCTCCACTTCATCCCATCTTCAAGCCCTAGTTACTTCTTCCATCAAGAAATCCAACTCTAGCTAACTATCTTCTCTATTTGAGGTAGGATTCAACTTATCTCACTTATTTTTGTGATGTAAAGGCTGATGAAAAATTCTGTTCTATTCTCTTTTTTGATGATGTATTATATTTATATGATTTTTGATGGTTGATTTAGCATGTGTTTATTGAGTTTGGATTGAAACTTGAATGAAAAACAAAAGGAGTAGCAAAACAGAATCTAAATCAAGTAAAAATCCTACAGTGTCTATACTTTCAAAGTGTATGGATTTGCACATAGCCATCAGAATTTGATGAAACTAATTTTAATGAAACTAGACAATTAGAGCTTTCCAACCATATAAATTATAAAATTATTGGATTAGTATTGAGTGAGATATAATTTTTTGAAGTTCGCCCTAGATTTTTGTCTATGGACCTAACCAGAGTGGGTTCTGTAAGGTATAACTTGTCATATACAATTTCAATTTAAATGCAATTAATTTTTTTAGAAAGCTTATATATAGGGCAACATTCCATTAAAATTTCAAAGTTAAATTCGATCTCTGTTGCTTCCAGTAATTCATCAAAATCACCCTATGTCCTGATTGGATAGGAATGGGATAGGTCAAAATTCACCAACTTTGAGAACTTGTAACTTGAGCTCTACCCACTCAAATAAAATGAAACTTCTTGGACATGAAATTTGGCTCAATTAGCTTTACAATGATATAGGATTCACTGAAACCCAATAAACTTTCTAATTTTGGTGAATTTTTACATTTTAGGCTTTTATTCTATCCAATACAGGGCAAACTTAAGTAAACTTTCAACATCTTAAGTTATACTTATCAAAATTGAATGGGGTCAAAGAAATTAAAAACTAGACAAACAACACTTCAACATAGTAAAAATTCAAAATTTAATAACTTAAGTAGAAATTATGGCATAAGACACAAAAATGGGCAAATTTGAGTGCTATGAGTAGAATTGTTAATTAAGCATTTAACTACTTTAACACTTGGGCAAGTTCCAATTAGAGCTTGAATATTGCACACCTACGATGTTACTGAAAGATTGATGTATGATATTAACTCTGCTATTGTGACTAAATGTCTATGTGAGTGGGTACTATTCATGGGGAAGTGGACCCAATTCGTTATGCTGTCAAAATTTCTACAGAACTTATGCATCTTGCATATATCTTTATATGTCATTCAAGTTGAATTACTTATCATGATATGATCTATAAAGACTATAAGGATTCCATCACTTGGGCTAGCCCCAAAATGAATTCAAGGGGATCAAGTAAGAGAGAATATAACAGTGACATGGCAAACATATCCTAAGGAGTGTGACATGGCAATCACATCCCAATAGAGTATAACATGACAATTATACTATGGAATATGACATAAAGAATATATTCTAAGGAGTGTGACATGGCGATCACACCCCGATGTAGTATGACATTGTGATCATACTCTAGAATTTATACAGCAAATAAGGAAAGTAACGAAAGCATAAGTACAAATATATCATTTTATGTTAAGTGATTGCATATGCATAAGTTATGTTCTTGTTATTATTAAGAAACTGCAAGTTATGTCCTTGTTGTTATTATTAATATTATGAGCTTTCTCTCAATCTGCTCTACTTATGCTTTGATCTTTTTTTTGTTTATCAAGTGCGTGAATAAAATGCATTCTGCTTCGGACAATATATTTTCAAACTATAAAATTGAGGTGTTTATGTAACATGTCCACCTTTTTTCATATTAAACCGAAGCAGCTGAAGATAATAATGATGACATGGTATGTGGTAGTCTAGTGAATTATATTGAGAATTTATAATTCTCACTTTTATATATATCTCCGTGTTATCTCCAGATAATTCGAGAAAGATTGAAGGCGACTAAAGGATGCTGTCAAACAAGGTCCACTTTGTAACAGTAACTATCCCCAGATGTAATACTATGACTTAAGCATTGGTACCGTACCTAAGAGGGTGTTACTAATATGTCTTTCATCCAAACATGGCCTTTTCCTGGTGACATCCAATTTGAAAGGGGTAATAAAACAAGGATAATACTCTATATTAGTTAGGATTTATATATTTAGTTTGTTAAGATTTATATAGTTTGTTTTTTCTTAATTAATTATAGATTTATCTGTATCTTTTTGCTATCTATAAATTTATTTTCTATTTTATTATTATCCAATAACTTATCCTTATAATCACTTTATCTATATAATAAATAACTTGATATGATTTATACTTAAGTTCAACCATTCTTTCATTCAAAACATCTTTCATTATCATGTAACACAGTAAAAGAACGAGCAAATTATTGAATTCATGTGTGTTGAAACTATAAATATTGGGACATAAGGTATATATATATACACCTGCACATTCTTATTTCCATTTTGGTAGTTGAATGTCACAAAGGTTCACCACATAACGAGGAGCCAAAAACATGACTTGGACCAACTCCACGGGGCTTGCAACAAAGCAAAGACAAAAGGCACACAGACTTGAAACATATCAATCAAAAGCAGATCAACGATTCAATGACCAAACATGGAAACATTCATTTCATCATGCCATGATTGACTTTCAACTCTTCTTTTCTCGGTTCCAAAGCTGCACAATCCGATGATTTTTGTCAAAGTTTATCGCAAAATTTTTTTGACCGAGTATTGCTAAAACGGAAATTGGTTTCTCCGTGCAATTAAGGATGCGCTTGTTTCAGATTTTGAAAAAAGTGATTTTGAAACTTAAATTTTATATATAACTGAAAAAGTTGAAAATTAATTTTTTTTCATAAGCTATTTTTTTCAACTTATCCAAAAAAGCTAAAAACGGATTTTTTTGAAAAGCTAATTATTTTTAAAAAATTATTCAAATATATGAAAATTAATTTTTTCAATGAAAAAAGTAATTTTTTACATCAAAAAAGCACAAATAAGTGCACTCTAATTAGACATACCCATCGACAATTTTGGATGAAAAATATTATTTGTACCTAAAATTTAAACTCGTTTTAGATACATTACGAGAGAGATAGACATAAGGGTAAGAGGGTAGAAAGAAAAAAAAATGATGGACACATCTTAGTATATCTACAATAAGTCTAAATTTCAGATACAAATAAATTTTTTTATTTGGATTCGCCATCACAGGGCTTTCATTAAGAATCAACTTGGGCATGCATATCCTTATCATGTAGTTGATTAGGTAGCCATTCTAGATGCAACTGAATCATGTTGGCTAGCTTATGGTTAACTAGCTAGTTATCCTATGTATGGCTCTTGGCATTCATAGTAGAGCAGCCATGTTAATGTCATCAATATTAATTAATAAGGCATTTCAAGGAAGCACTAAGAAAAGTATTTCATTTGATAACATTTTTTTCGATAAATAACAACAATAAATTAAGGGCTTAACAGTCAATATTCTTCTCACCTATCACATAAGGACTTGCTACTACGGAATGAATAACAGCACAGGACAAGGACGCCGAGCAGCTCAATCACCAGGCAAATCATGCCCAAAACCCTATGCCAGGCCATAAAGCTAGGAATGAAGAATATGACACTGACACTGGTTTTGGGAGGGAGGGATGATAAGAGGGAATGCGCGCAGAGAGAAAAGGTTAATTGAATACAGGGAATGCAGTTGGGATAAATAGATGATTTTTTCAATTAAAAAAATATCTAGTAGTATCGAAGGTAAACATTAGGAAAGATTCATAAAATCTAATTGTAGCTATCTTCTCCGCTTCTCATCTTCCGATTTCAACAAATAAAATAAAATAAAATCTAGTAGTATAGCAAGTAATAAATATTGAGATATTAACAATAATGCACCCATATAAATTCTTACTTTTCTGTAGGATACACATTACAGCGGTAGTCAACTCTCTGGTTAATTTTAAGTTCATTATATTAATGGAAGCGGAGAAGATGTGGATGGCAAAATACAATGAGTATATTAACATACTAAGGGAATGTTGCAAATGACAAAAGCAAATATTAATTATGGGTGCCAACCCCCCCCCTCTCTCTCTTCTCTCTCTTCCCTCTTGCTCTTCTCCAAGCGCCCACTTTATTTGAATCTCTAATTGGACGTGTATTGTTTGGCTGTGTTGAGAGCAACCAATATTTTTTCTTAAAAAAAATCCCTCAAATTTGGAACATATTTAATATCTAATTTAATTATAAATTTTGCATGGTGGGAATCAGTATCAAACACATGTGATCAAATCAATGTATTAGAGTGAACTAATAGATGATCGGTTGGAGTGGCAGATACTCCTTTCTCTTGATTAATAGTCTTGGGTTCAAGTCCTATTATATGCAATAATTGATGTTAGGAAAGTCATGTCTCCTTGAGATCTTAAATGCTCGAAGAATATTACTTCCGATAAGAGAATACATGTGGTTTCGACAAAAAAAAAAATGTGAGTGAAAAAAATTATTTAATTAGGTATAAATAGATGATGAGCATTATGCAAATATACATAAAAATATAATTTAATTTTGATATAATATATATTTTTTTTTGGTGATAAAGGGGGACAAAGCGCCCAAACAAAGAGAAATATGACTAAATAGTTATGTAAAAATTTTTACACTATAACTTATCAAAATTAAATTTATATAAAAATTTTGCGTAATATTTATTTTTATTTATAATTTCACAAATCACATTGGTGTAAATTATTTTATTAAATTAATTTTATTTTAATTCTTTTACATTGTACATACTCAAACCTTTTGTTTTGACTGTAATAATTTTCTTCTTTTTGTTTATCGCAAAAAGTTTAATTTCCATGCTTTATGTACCAAAGAATAAATTTTTCTGGAAAAAAAAAATAGTGTCATATTAAGGATGAAGAATGACATAAATTGAAGTAAGCATTTTTGTTTTACTTGAGAAATTTAAAAGATTAAAAACATCTATAAAGAAAATCATAAGATTTTCTGTTTATTTTCTTTTCCCTCAATTATAGTTTTAGAAAACTAAATGAAACTTTCAATTTTAGAATTTTCTTTTGGCATAGAGATAAAATATATTTTTTCATTTTGATATTTTTTACGAAAAGATTTTATTTGAAACTTTACGGCATCTATTTAATCTCTAATTGATCATAATTGAATGTTTTTATTATAATTTTTTTTTGGATGAATAAGACATTAGGGTGTTGAGAGCATCAACGAAAACGAACAACCTCCTTCCGAAATATCTTATTTATAAATTAAAATACCTTATTTGTACTAATTGATATTTTTCATAATACACTTATCAATTATGCAATTAATATTTATTTATCTAATCTCTAATTGATTCTAATTGAATATCTTTATTACAACCTAAAATATATATTTTTTATGCTAATTGGTATTTTTTATAATACATTCCATTAATAAGGTAATCAATATCACAGGACAAGCCGAGAATAAGAGGCGCATTCGTCCGTGGAAGTAGACACACCCATAAGAAATTTTGGATAAGAACCATCTTGGGCATACATATTAGGTAGTCTGGTAGCCATGCTAGATGCAACTGAATCATCTTGGCTACCTCATGTTAGTTAGTTATTAAAGGCATTTTTTTTTTTTTATTTTGACATATTTGAAATCTAAAGAATTAATAAGTACTTTTAACAAATATTGAATAGAATATAATGATAATTTATATTAATATAAAAATGGCATGAGCTCTAAGCAATATTTTCAAAAACATGTAACATAGATTATTATTGGATTTAGATTATCTAAAGTGAGAGTGGTTATAAAGTGAGAAAGTGAGGTGCTATTCATCTTTTAATCATTTATTTGATTTTTAATATTATTTGGTGTTAGTTATAAGAAATATCTTTAAAAATTTTATAGCCTTGTTATAAGTATGGTTATCTTTTATTATACCATAGACATAAGTTAATCAGGTGTGTTTAAGCTGACACAAATATTAATAAATCACAATCTTATAAAAAAATGATTTTAAATTAATGCTTAAAGTTACATGATGCTCATTCAATAATTAATTTAATAATTTTTTAAAATTATTTTTTCTTAAAAATAATCATGGTAACATTTGGAGTGAAAATTATTTGATAGTATTTGAAACAATCATCTATATAATGATTTAATAATTGATTTGAAAATGAAATTTATTTTTATTTTTATGGAGAATTATGTAATTACATAAGAGTATACTTAAAAAAATTACTGTCATTTCTTATTGTAAAGAAAAAGATTAAATTATGTAACTATATGAATTAGAAATAGACTATAACATAGACAGCATAAATAAAAATATTTTTAACTTTAAAATGACTTAAAATTAGTTTAAAAATAAAAAAATAAAGTAACTATAAAAGAGTGCAAATAAATAAAAAAGAATGTCAAAATCTTCAACCATAAAGACATTTAAGAATATATTGACTGAGATTTAGTCTTACGTTAAAGAGACTAATTTATGCACAACATAGTAAATTATAATTCAAATCTCAACTAAAAAGTCATTCACATTTAAATATCTCATAGCACTGAAGCATGATTGTTTGTAATGAACGGATACATAATAGAAATATAAACATCATATGAATGTGAGCAATCCAAGCAAATCCACAAGACGTGAAAAAGAGCCCAAACTCAGCTATTCCCATTCTCTTACCATTTAGCATTCTATATTCATTGTCTCATTTTTCTTTCTCTCTCATATTTGTTATATTTTTATTAAAATAAAAAATAATTATCAAAAATATATAGCTAATAATAAAATATTTAACATAATTTATAATAATATATAATAAAATCATTAAGAAATATTTAAAACAAGTACAATTAAAGATAATGGATATTTAAATAATTTTTTTTAAGTTTATAATTGAAAAGTTAATTTAAATTACTATTTTATCATAACTTATTTTTGTTATATATTGTTATATTCATATTTTTTATTATAATTATTTGAGGTAGCAAAAAAAATACTATCTCATATAACACAGTAATTTATATAATGACACATCAAATATTATTTAATATTCTAAAATTTTTTATACATTATAGCTGAGTTAAAAATTATTTGTTCTTTTGGTCGCTATTTGACGCTAGCTTGCATGTAACTAGTTAAAAATTAAATAGTGTTATTTGTACATAACTCTTTAAATACTAGAAATTATTTTATGTTTATAGAATATCTAATGGATCATGCTTTATCAATAATAGAGTAATATTTTAAATAAAAAAATAAATTTGTTTTGGAGGGATCTAGTAACTGAAAGAGTAAATTAGTGATGGATTCTAAATTCTATGCTGAAATGTTATTTTATTATTAAATATAAATATAATCTATTAGATACTCTATCTAATAATTTCTCCTTCAGGCATCAAATACATCTTTTTCACATAAAATATACTTCTTCTAATTTGCAATAGCTGTCAATTTAGGTAAAAAATTTTAATTCACAATAGTTATCATTCTCATATATCAATGTAATATTTATTGTTAATTTTTCAATTTTATCATTTATCTATATCAGCTGAAAGAGGTGATACTTCCCACCATATAATGATAATACTTGAGTAAAATATTAAAAAGTCGTGCTTTCTAAATTACAATGAAATTTGATAAGTGTAACACCCTAATAAACCCATATTACGCTTAAGTCAGACACTACTGCTTTATTACTGTTACTTACGCCGTGGAAAACTAAACTGCACTTGAAATTAAATTACGTAAAAATACGTAAAATTTTTCTTTTTCTTTTGAAATACGCCGTCACTTTTGAAAATAAAGCCTTCAACGGTAAGCTAGACAGAGTAACGGCGTGTCATATAAAATAATGTGACTCCAATATCATAAAATCAGAGAAAGATAAATGAATAGTAATTCACAAGTACATTGCATTATATAGCAAAGTCATTACATCGATATGGGTTCATAATATATATACATATATATCAACATTACATCAAAGGAGGCTCATGGTCGGGCCATGGTCCAAATACTAGATACTAAATACAAATTTAAATGACAATGCTCACCAAAGAAATATGCGGAGGTGCAGAGCATGGTCGCTAAGTCCCAAACAACTTCGCCTTGCATCCCACGCCACACGCCCGGTCACATGTGTTTGGGATCCACGCCCACTCTACCTGACGCTACCGAGATCTCGTGACGACACTGAAGAATAACGAGGGTGAGAAATGGAATTTCTCAGACTCGAACCCGATTACTAAAGTGTCATCGCCATCGTCCCCACCCACTTCGGCTTTATTAATGAAAATAGCGAAGACGCATACGGGTTCACTCCTTGCATTTTTTCGAATCGTGGAACATCTGTGCGGATTCAATTTTAACATACTCTAATCAATTATATCATAACATACATGAGCATAAGTATAATCATATAAAATGCATGACTGCGTTATAAGTTTTTCTTAACTTCTTCCTTGTTAGGGTTTTAACCGTAAGTCCCTTTTTCTTTTCTTAACTTGACTTTATCTTTCACCCACTAAACATAAGTGGTAATGAACATACTGCTACTGCCGCCACCATAGAATTTCTGCACTTACACTAGTCTGGGTCACGCCATGCCTCATGTAGCACTATCCCCTATACTCACACTAAATTCATGCCATGCTCATGTGAGTCGTGGTGAGTGAAACTTAAATTAGATTACCTTCCCTTTTGAAGGATCACTTACTTGAATTAAACTTCTTCTCATTTAAGCAATATGATGCAAAATATTTCTAAGTCCATAATTCTTACAAAATTTCTAAGAAAGATAACTGCTAAACCGCCTTCCCAAAATTTTGCCAAACCGAGAAACCAACATCATAGTATCATCAAGCATCATATCATATCATCATTATCATATCATCATCATAACATCATCATATCATTATCATCATCATCATAACATCATGCTTGCACATAAACATAGGCATATTCACAAGCAACATTTTATGAGCTTAGCTTGATAAATTAGGTGCAAGCTTTTAATTGAGATTGTCTCTTGTGTAAACTTCTTTTATTTAGCATAATGCCACTTTTGTCTAATGTCCTTTTAGACACTTTTTAAGTTGAATTATGAGGGTTCTCTAATGCTTAATATAAGGGTATTAATGTCTTAAAGCTTATTTCTCCTTATTCTTTAACTTTTACCATAACCAGTTTTACTTTTACAGTGGGGCAGTAAATTTGAAAATTCACCATAATTTCATCTTTTACTCTTTTATTTCGAATTTTTGTGTGGATATACTTCTCTGAGTCTATTTTTAAACAAAACAAACCCCACTTAAAAATTCATTTTGTAGCTTGAGTTATGCATATTTTATTCTGACTGTTCAGTTTCTAAGTTCACTCCCGGTACAGTGGATTGTTACTTCTCATTATAATTACTCAGAAGGAATCTGAGAAAACTGTTTTATGGGTTTGTTCCTCTTTGTCTTAGCTTTCAATTAAACTTGGTCTCACTCAAAAATCATTTTTGTAGCTCGAGTTATACACATTTTAGTGTAGACTGCCCAGACAGAAACCAATCCGAGAACAGTCCACTTTGAAAATCATATCTCACTCATTTTAACTCCGAATCTTATGTATTTTATATGTATGGAAAGCTCTTTGAGTCTACTTTCATAGAAAAATAGTTTCGTTCCATTCTGAGTTTTGTAGCAATAAACATACCGCACGCTTTACAGACTGCCAGAATTCCAGATTCACTAGTTTTTAAGTTTTTCGCTTCAAGCTTATGAAGAAATTGTTATATCACTTCAAATCACCATTTTCATGC
Organism: Pterocarpus macrocarpus; assembly: GCA_031439585.1. Lineage (NCBI taxonomy): Eukaryota > Viridiplantae > Streptophyta > Magnoliopsida > Fabales > Fabaceae > Pterocarpus > Pterocarpus macrocarpus. The sequence goes on from CM062514.1 coordinate 20,174,625, forward strand.
TTTTAACTCATCATCACATTCAAAGTTTGAGTCACCAAATCAGTATTTTGAACCAAAATAAAGCAAGATACATAAAAACCATCATACCACAAAATCTCTTTTTCAAAACAACATTTTCATCAAGGCAGTTAACACTCATAAGGCAAGACATTACGAGAGCTGGGAGCCTCTAAACCACCTAAATGAAGAGCTTGGTGGCTCTAGTTCTTGAAAAACATATGGAGAGGAAGGTTAGAGAAATCACTACCAAAAGTTCCTCTGAAGGCTTGAAGATTTAAGATGGGCCTGAGACGCTCCTTCTCCTTTGAGCCTTGATTTTGGGCCAAAGGAAGTACATTTGCTTTCTCCAAGAACCAAAGAGCGGTCCCTCGGCCATGAAACGGAGATGAGTGAAGTAGTATGAGTGTTAAGAACACAAACGTTTCAAGCAAGAGTATGAGACTTTGAGAGAGTGAGAGAGCTTGTGTGCGTGCTGTCTTGAGAGGCTTAAAACGAAATGATGAGAGAGTGAGGGCTGATTGGGTGGCGAAATGAGGGGGAGGAACGAGGTGACTTTGCCTCATACAACAAGAAGAGAGCAGTAAAAACCATAGCAAGAAAAGAAAGTCACACATATGCCTTCAGCCTCGACAATCGTGAAAGACTACGTGAAGATTTTTGTGGCGTTTGCTAAAGCACGAGCTCTTCTGTGATCGATTAATGACGGAGTGATCACACCAAGTCATGATCTGGTGAAGAAGAAAGACAACTCACAGACTTGGGCCGATCTACTAACGCGACTTCGTTTCGCAAGGCATTTACGATGAAAGAAATTGACTACTTGATACGCTTCGCTTTGACCAAACTTTCAAACTATAATTAAAGGGAAGTTTCTACATCTTTCTAATTGTTGTAATTATCTAAATGTTAATTAATTCACTTGGTTTAAATTACTCATTAGCACATTTTAATTAAGAAGGATTTTTCCTCATTAATTTTGTAAGAAGATGTGAAGGTTAATATGATTAAGTTTTGAATCTTATATGCTCTTAGTTAATTAGATTAAACCATCTTGACTTTTATGTTCTAAATCATGGATTAATAAGGATTGGGCAATTAGGCTTTTAATTATAACTTTTAATGTATTAAATCTCAAGTGTTGACTTGCCTTTAATTTACTAAGCCCTTACTCTCGAGATTAATCGATTAATTCTCAATTAATCGTTAATCCCTCTAATTAGCCGGGAACACCGAGCTAATTAACTTAGGTGAAAATGGGGATGTTACAATAAGGATATTTTAGTAAATTTATATTATTCTGTATGAAGATGGTTAAATTAACAACTATTTTGAATCAAAACAAGTAAATAATACATTTTTATTTCAATACATACGTACCTCGATACTCATCCACGCTCACATGCTTATATGCACTATGTAGAAATAATATTTCGCAAACAAAACACAACGCCTCTAATTAGGTGAAAAAATCTATTATTACGAATAGTTTCTTTGCTCTCCATGACCACAATTTATTACGAAGGGTAAAGACACAGGAGAAACTGTTTAATTAGTTTGTATTTGAGCAACGTTATTTTGTATTTTGGTGGATCAAGCAACGTTTGGGTTAACGTTTTCTTTCTTTTCTTTCTCTTTTTTTTTGTTTTTTGGGGGGGGGGGGGGGGTGGTTTACAATTGTGGGATTAGTTTACTCCATTAGCAATGAAATCAAATTGGGACCTTGTGTCGTATTTTAGACTGGCGAAGAGGGATTAGGGGAACAATTTGCTCCTCCTATTTAGCTTACGTCATATCATAAATAGTAAAATTGCGGAATTAAGGATGATATGTCTGTTTCTTTTTCAGAATGAACTGACTCTCTTCTCTTTATCCCATTTCTTTCTTGGATGTTGTGGTCTTGACAATGAGCCTCTTCTCTTATTTTAGGTCACTTTAAGATCGACGAGGGCAAGAACTACACCTTTTGATATGGAATGTACACATGATTACTTTTTTCATTATCTATACAAAATTCTTTAACTAGACAAATTCTAAATACTTTTATTTATCTTTCTAAGCAAAGCTTGGGATTACATCTAGTGTAAAAGAACGAGCAAATTATTGAATATAAACATGTGTGTTGAGACTATAAATATTGGAACATAAGGTTGGCTCTAGCAGGACTGTTTAGCAACATCGCAGTGCTTAACTCTTGAGTTCAGTTTGATGTATATATATGTTTTATAAACCACCAGTTAATGTACATTGCAAGCAGTTTGTTAATTACACCTTATTTTTAAGCATCTTCATATCGAAAATTACTTAAATATTGATCTTCTTTAACACATAACTATCTCTTTTTCAATCTTTTCAACCTGATTGACATTTTTTTCCAGGCTATTAGCAGCACTTCGGATTCTCATTTTTATTCGAAATTGATTTACGTGGATATCAATTGCAATTGCTTTTTCAATATCTACCAGCTGTATTAAGTATTTCTAAAGCAATAATTGATAGTTTAAACTTTAGATCAGTTTTGTTACTTTCAATCTTTAGATGGCTTTTTACAAATAGCTACGATATTTCTCTCTTAAAGGGTTGCGGTATTAGGCCTTTTGGAGTGTCCTTGCTAGAGAGAGGTCTTATGCTTTTTTTTTTTTCCCTCTGTTGCTTTGTGGCTGCAATATATTGGCTAAAAATAAAGCGTACATATGTATGGCTAAAATTGCGACCTGGCTTGGAGATCACATAGTCGCGGAAAAGCATTCTAAAAAACACTATGCTAAACTTACATGCTTCAAAAGAAATCTTTATAAAACACCTAGATAAAATAAAGAATTTAATTTAAATATATTGACAATGTAAAATAATTTTATACTATCAACTAATAAAAATAATAAAAAATATCAATTTATACAAATAATTACCCATTATAATGAGGAACCCACCATAATTTCTCATTTTCCCTTATTTCTATTGATTGACAGTATAAAACTATTTTATACTATCAATCCATACCAATTAAACTCTAAAATAAAATGAATTATAATTTTTTTGCAAAATTCATTGCTACAAACGAAGAATACTTACACTGTCAACCAATAAAAATAGTAGAAAATATCAATTTATACAAATAATCACCCATTATAATGAAAGACCCACCATAATTTCTCATTTTCCCTTATTTATATTGATTGACAATATAAAACTATTTTATACTACCAGTACACACCAATTAAACTCTAAAATAAAATGAATTATAATTTTTTTGCAGAATTCATGGCTACAAACCAAGAATACTTACCTCATATCCTATGCTGCTACGGCTAAATTCTGTTGTCATAGTCAAAACTATATTCTTCATACAATCTATGAACAACACAGTGATGGCTATTAAATTTTAAATTCAAATTTGGTCATATTTAAGAACTTATGAATGAATGCATTACAATTTTCAATTATCATTTGTACCTAATCGTGATTGCATTAATACATGAAAAAAATTAAAAGAATAAGAATACACATCATGACAATGGAGTATTTAGCGAGGAATCTATTAAATTTTAATTTTTAACAAAACTTAAGGGGAGAAAAAAGAGAGAGTGATCCAAATCATTGATAAACAGGTATAAGTTATGTACCATTGATATAGGAAAGCTGTTGACAAGGAAAGCAAACAATTCAGACCAAAATAAAGGAGAGCGAATAATAATAATAATAATAATAATAATAATAATAATCGTTCAAATTCGAAACAAATGGTCCAAAATTTCAATTATGTAGACTTCACTCAGACTAATTAGTTTTACCATTTGTTCCAAAAAGCATAGGGATGCGTACGCTGCAGCTAAACATACCCAACATGAGAACAAAGAGATGTTGTGTTACTGCCAGAATGGAACAAGAGCGCGTGCACGAGGTACTAAATCCAACACAACAGTAGTAGCACTTACAAATATACAACTTAAATTTAAATTAAAGCAGAAATGGTCCTAGTGTTAAATACTTTAATTTCACTATTCTCTGGCAAGACAGAAATGAGAGAATTTTGCTCATCCTCTTCATAAATCCACTGAGTAATTGTAGTGTGATCATATGCAACCTGCAACAAAAAAAAAAAGTTACCGAAAAAAAAAGATTTATATGCGCATAACACTTCAAAGGGAAGTGATAGAAAGGAAATATGCAGGGTCTAGTTAAATGGTCCACCTTTTTCCAAGCCAGTTTCTACTGTGCCACAATCCTAAATATGGAGGGGCTGGTTAAAGGGCACTAATTCCAGAAAAAGAACCACCATCCTCATGCAATTTAATTGAAAATTTTGAGGTGAAAGTAACGAAATCAAGTTGACGTTAAACTCTTTGGAGTTTAATCTTTGAACTAACTACTTCATAAGCTTATTAGAATGAGTCACATATCCATCAGACATTGACTTCTAATCCCATCTCTTGTTCACCTTAATCTAAGTAACAAACTCCCAAAATATAATAATTTAGTAAAGAAGCAGATTTACATAGACATCAAAATAGTGCAATATTGTCCTGTTTCTTATTCACTATATATATATATATATATATATTATCATCTATATGAGGCCAACTTGCCCCATCTCAGGAGGAAGCAAACACATAAGTGATAAGAGGAAAGCTTATTCCTTGACTTCATGATGTAACTGAGTTTTGCATTGAACTCTAACCACTACACTAATTACTAAATCAACTCTGACCACTGCCATCCCCATTATCACAGGAATCCAAACATTAATCTATTAATCTATCTATGAAAAATTAAACTATGAATATAGTCAGAAACTCAGAATGAGAACTATCAATTAATTAAACCAAGTTTACATATATGTTAAGCATATATACCTCAATATACATGAGGGCAGCCTCGCTATTTCCCCTCTTTTAATCTCATTCGAACCAAAAATATATCTTTTAGGTACAAGCTATGCCAGTGATTGTGTGTTAGAATTGAATATTGCCATTTTTTTTTCCCACTCAAGGCTGACTACAATAGTAATGTTGTTGCTGAGGTTTTCATTCAACACATAGTCAAGCTCCATGGCATGCCAAAATTAGTGGCATCCAATAGAGACAAAGGGTGCGTCTGTTCCAGTCTTTTTTTTTTTTTAAATAAAATATAATTTTTTTAATTTTTAAAAAATCACTTTTCACAAAAAATAATTGTTTTAATTTTTACTCAAAAATTAAAAATAAAATTCTTTTAATTTTTAAATAAAAATTAAAATAAATAACTTTTATAAAAATAAATTTTTAGTCAAAAAATTATCTTTTTATGTAAAAAAAAAAGGTTGAAATAAAGCACTCAAATTCTTTATCAGTAAATTTTGGCAACAACTATTTCGATTACATGGAACAACTCTAGCCATGAGTTCTTCTTTTCGGCCACAAACAGATGGCCGGTCTGAGGCATGACTCATGGCCACAGAATATAACCCTTACACTAACTAGTGTTGATCATAACCAGTCTCCCTCTTCTTTTCTTTCGATAGAATCTCCAAAAATAGGGAAAAAGATAAACCCCCCTCCCAAAAACTGAAAAAAAAAAGTAGCAAAACTTAGCATTGGTAAAGTAGGCTGACCCACCCTAACCCACCAAAAATGGGGCGGGACGGGGCAATTTAGGAAAACGGGCTCAATCTCTTAGCTCGCCCCATTTAATGGCAGATTACCGGCCCGCCAAAAACAATTAAGAAGAGAAATATCCTATCTAAAACTCATATTTTTATAATCCTAATTCACCTAAAGTCTAGAACTAATGAAAGTAATAAAAATTTACCAATCATACATGTTACAACATTATGATACTATCACTATTACCAAAGAAACTAAGTGCATTTCATATGAAATGTGATAAACCAAATTTCTAGCATATTTTTCTGCCAACACCAACCTTTTATATGCATTTAACAAACAAATTAGAATAAAAGACTTCTTTGAAAAATTAAATGATGTTGTATTACCTTATTTCTTTTACATATTCAAGGATCTAGTTGAAGTTGGTTTTTCTTCCTTTTGTGTCCCTCCATGCAACAGCGCCCACACAAAAGTGAATGCTCTCAGCCTCTTTTCTTTTGCCTATAGGAAAAATAGATTCTCCATATCATAGTTGTCAATCGCGCGCGATAGCGGCGAAGCGGAAAGTGGGCCTTGACAGAGCCTGCCAGGCCGCGTCGCTTCTTCGTCATGGCTGTCGCGGCTGCTATCGCGGGCTATCGCGGCCATCGCGGCCGCTATTTGATGTCGACGGCCAAAATCGGTTCTTCCCCTCTTTCTGGACCCTCATTTCGAAGCTTCCCCCCTCTTTTCTTCGATCTGACTGTTGGTTAGGGTTATTTTCTCTGTTCTCTTCCTCTCTAATCCATCTGTCTCTCTCCCTCCTCACCCCTCTTGCTTCGACGCTCCTCCAACATCCGACGGCGGTGAGATTAGTGGCTGCAAGACTGTAGACTGGTGGTTTGAGTTTCCTGAGCTCGGTTTGTCCTTCCTGCACTCTTTGTTTTGTTTCTTTTATCTTCCTGACTCGGGAAAGAGGAGAGAACGAGAAAGAGAGAGATGAGGTGAGAGAGAAATTGAGAGAGGTAAGAGACTGGACACTCACCGTGAAGAACTTGGAGAAGGAAAAAAGGGGGGCTTAGGGTGGACCACCTCACTTAAAGCGTTGGTGGTCCTTACCCCTTCTTTCCTTTTTTTTTTTTTTTCTGTTTTCTGTTTTAACAAATGGCATGTTTTGTTTTGTTGCTTTGTTTTAGCAATGATGATGATGATGATGATTAATTTATTGGAATGTTTTGTTAGTTTTAGAGTATAGAGACTTAGATTTAATTAAAATTTGGTATTATTTTTTATATTTTGTCTTTGTCTTTGTGCTATTTGATGATGCTATTTTTTCTGTTTTACTGCCTTTACAACTTCATGTTTATGTATTAGATTAATGGTGATTACGTATTTTTAGAGTATGGAATTGATTATGAATTTTCATTATTGGTAGGAATAAGTTTAATTGTAAATAATTTCTTATTTTTGAACATTTATATATGTTATATGAATTGCATGATAATTATATATTTTTTATCAAATAATGGGCAACGCTATCCGCTATCCCGCTTATAAGCGTTTTAGTCGCCACACGCCGCCTATCCGCGTTTGACAACTATGCTCCATATTATTCAAGAAAAAATATAGTACCACACAAGCAACAAGAAACATGACAATCAAATTAACAAATGCTCTAAATGAATATGTAACACTTCTCCATGTCATGTCATCATCTAACATCCAGATCCATGAAGCTTTTCACAGATGAATAAGGACATTAACATCACAAAGCTGCAAACTAGAGAAATATATTAACCCTATCCATAGGTAGCATTTCGGATTAAAAGTTTACCTTCTTTGCAGTCTCAATAATAGCCTGGCTGAGGAAGCAGAACTGTAACCATGGCAAGACTGCAGCACCCCAATGGAGGGCCTTAGCTGTTACTTGTTAGAGCCGCTGTCAATTCCATTTCCAATGATGAAACTGCCTTGTCCAGAGACCTACATATTTAAGCACAAACAATTAATCTATTTCACACGTTTATGTGTTTATCTAATTAATCAATACAATATCAATTAAAACAAATCAAAAAATAAGTAAATGCGTGACTTCATCTCATATATATCTTATACTCACAAAATCAGAATCATTAACAAACATTAACCATCAAGTCACAAACACAGTCACAACACAAACATTAACCATCAAGTTAATTAAAAAATCAATCAATTTCATTAATTAAAAGATAAACAAAAATGAAACACAAAGTTACAAACACAAACATGGACTCATGGTCACCAACCTAAAAATGAAGATGAGGGGCCGTGCAGATCTGAGTTCTGGCTTCTGCTTCGCACTGCTTCTTCCTTTTCCTTTCGCGTTCGGCTTCTAGCTCTTGCAAAACCAGATAGTGTCCCAGCTTCACAGCTTCTACCTTATGCTTCTCGTTCATTCCTATCGTAGCTTCTACTCTGCCTTCTGCTTCTTGTTTGCGTCGCAGCTTCGGCCTTCTGCTTCTCCTTGGCGTCGTGTCGTGGCTGTGAGAGACTGAGAGTGTGAGTGTGTGAGCTGAGAGAAAGATGAAACAGAGTGCGAGGGAGAGAAGATAATAACCCTAGTGATAAGTTGAACGTGTGGGGATGCGAGTGTGAGGTGAGAGTCCCTGAGACTCACAGCAACGAGTGGGAGCGAGACTGTGTTCTAGTGTTCTATTGAGGAAAGTGGCCAACGTGAAGTGGGCTTTGGCCTTTGGAGGATGGGTGGGTCACTGGGTCAGAGCCATGTTTAATGGGCTTTGTGCGATTATGGGAAAAAATTTTGTTGCAGCTCAAAAACAAAACTTCAAACATCTAAATCTAAAACAAGCCTTAAAAAAAAAAACTCACCTCAGCCCGCGGGCTCAACCCGCCTTGCCCCGCTTAAGCCTGCGGGTTAGGCGGGGTGGGTTAAATGGATTCAAATTTTTTTATGAATTTAATATACCAACCCAACTTTTAATTTTTGGTGGGTTTAACGGGCCAACCCACCAGGTTGAGCCCGTTTGGCATCTCTAGCAAAACTTATACTCACATAATATCATCATCTGCAGAAGATCATGTTGACAAATTACGGGACGGCGAATAGGGCAGTAACAGCAATGCAGAAGTAGGAAACAGAAGATGGAGGTGATAACGTGAGGTAAGGCCATGACAGTGACACTGTGGTTTGGTTTTGATGGAGCTAGGAAGGAGAAGTTGAAGATAGATATATGGAGGAGGAGAAGGAGCCAAGGAGGAGGATGAGAAAACCTTAATGAGGGGTAGTTTAGTTATTAGTTGATTGTATGTGTTTGGTTAGGTAGAATTGATTTTAGATATAATTAATTTGGTTAGAATTGATTTTAAGATAAAGCGATTTAAGGTGTATTTGTTTTAACTTTAAAAAAAAGTGATTTTGAAACTTAAATTTTATATATAACTAAAAATATTAAAAATTGATTTTTTTTAGAAGTGACTCTTTTTAGCTTCTACAAAAAAGTTGAAAATAATTTTTTTTAAGAATATGATAATTTTAAAAAAATTATCTAAACATACGAAAATTGATTTTTTTAGGTAAAAAATGTAATTTATTTTGTCAAAATAATTCCAAATAAATACACTTTTATTTGATAGTTTCTCCAAAAATAATTTTAACAGAAAATAAAATATTTTCACTTCTCTCATAATTAATTTTAAAGTTAAAAATTAATTCTAAAAATTAATAATCAAATATCACCAAAAATTAATAAAATTAATTTTAGGATATCAGAATCAATTTAAAGGTGCCAAACGTGTAAACATGCTATTAGCCATTTTTGCAGCAGTCTCTACAACCCAGAGCCTTCCGTAAATGGTGCTGTCTGCTGCTACTACACTACAACCTATCACTACTACCATTACTTACGACGTTCTTCTGCGCATGTGCTTCTTTTCCGAATGTTTTTCATAAAACGTCTTTAATATGGCAACACGTCATATTGTCATGGAGATATTTACAATTTATTTTTCCTTTGTAATTTCATACATCATACTTGTGTGGAAACCATATTATTAAATTTATTTTATCTTAATTCTTATATAGTGTATTTGTTTGGGTGCTATTATTTGATGAAAGGATTTTTTTAAATTAAAAAAGTACTTCTTTTAAATATTTTTTGATATATTTGGGTAAAATTTTTATGTGATATCAAATAATAAGCTCATAAATTTATCAAAAAGAAAAAATTAAATAAATATCACATATATTTACTAGGAATCAAAGCGATATTATATATATATTTTTAAAAATTAAATTGATATAAAAAATATTTTAAAAATTAAATTAATATAAAAAATATTTCATAAAATAAATTTATGTCACGTATACCTTTAAAGAACCAAATTGCTAGGTTAGTCAAAAAGACCAAATAGTAATTCCATCAAGAAATATAAAAGCAAAACTATGTAAGCACCTATGAGGAACCTACTACGGTCTGCATGTGCTTCTCTACTCCAATGGTCAAGCCTTGCTTTATATTAATAAAAACCTTGCCTAATTAGCGTTAATTAATGAAACACTATAATCAATACTACATTTTACTTAGAATAAAATATACTTAATCATTTTAAAATATTAAAAAATAATACTCCACTCTATTTGCTTATAGAATATATACTATATTACGATTTTATCATTGAAATTTTAAAAAAATACTTTCACTCTCATTTTCATTCATTCTCTCTCTCTCTCTCCCCTTAATTATAATTTTATCAAAAAAAATATTTTTATATTTATTATATTCAAACAATTTAATAGCTTTCAATTTTGATAAAAAATATTTGTACAATTATATATCTTAATGCACAACACTTTTCTGCTTCTATTTTTAGTTTTACTTCTACTTCTACTACTGAAAAAATACTTCTCCTAAAATTTTAATCAAATAGGTTCTTTATTAAAAATTATTTATGCTTCAACTTTTTTTAGAAGCTGGATATTACTAATTTAAAAAAATGATAAATTAAGTTTTTCTTTCTATAAGAACTTTTTTCTAAAATTGTATCTACACATACTTAAAAACTTATAAAAGTTCCATTTTAAAATAGTTGCTTTTTTTTTCTATAAAAAAATTCAAATGCATTATTAGTGAATTGGGGTAGATTATATATTTTGTAAATAAATGGTATAGAGTATTATTTTTTGATACCTCAAGAGTGTTAAATATATATTATATGACACTTTTTTAATTAAAAAAAAAAGAAATTATTCTTTGGTACATAAAAAGCATGGAAATTAAACATTTTAACAAAATTATTAAAATCAAAATGAAAAGTTTGGGTAGTACGATGCAGGAAGAATTAAAATAAAATAAATTTAATAATATAATTTATACACCAATGTGATGTATGAAATTACGGAATTAAAAAACTAAAATTGCATAAACAAACAGGTTGTAAGCATCTCCGTATCTTATTGTTTGTTTTCAACTAGTGACTAATAATGACTTAATTGTTGTAGCCAATCTCTCATCTCAACACTTGATTATTAGCTTCATCCATGAGCAACAAAAATTTACCCGTGTTTTCGTCACTGCCCATGAAAATATCCTTTCTAAATTCATGGTAGAGTCATTAGAGCACTAACGATTATTCAAGCAAGTTTGAATGAAGGGGAAGAATATTAGCATGTCCTGGAGGAGAGAGAGTGTGTGGAGAGTGAGTGGGAGAGGTACAGACGCAGCTGGAACCCGTTGGAGAGCAGACCCGTTACAACATCTACAATCACAGGAAGCATGGAAACTTGGAAGAGTTAGACTTAGTAATAAGGAGATATTTAAGAGAATCGAGAATAGTTCTATTACGCTATTCGTGGATAACTTACCCTTATCCATGACAACATCTTGGTTATGGCAACTATGTGGGTTAGAAGGAGAAGTTGTGGATGTGTATATCTCAAGGAAGAAGGACATTCAAATCCCTTGCCTTTTGCCTTTGTGTGTTTTTCAAATAAACCAGAAGCTTTGAAGGCAATAAGGAACATGAGTGGGATGAGATAAGGGGATGCTCCTTGGAGTTGAAGGAAGCAAAGTATAAAAGGGCTGAGGCACGAACAGAGAAAGGAGATTATAGAGATATGAAGAATAATACAATGCAAGCAAATGGGAGGCTTCCGGGGAACAAGCTTGATGATAGAACTTTCAGGGATGTGGTGGCAAATAATAACAAAAATTCAGCAAGTTGTGGGGCTGGGTCATGTGCAAAGACTAAGGCAACAAGAAAGGAGGAAAGCATGGTGAACAAGGAAGCAAAAACAATAGTAGTTTATGGTGAGATCAACGAAGTAACTATGGAAAAACTATCAAGGAGTTTAATTGGTGATTCTTTGTTCCTTGTTTCATTGAAGATATGGCTGCGAAATTATTTAGGGACTGGTTTACTTTGGCTGAGGTTAAGCAGATGGGGGCCTATAAAACAGTGATGACATTTGTATCCCAAAAGGAAATGGAAGAAGCTCTAGCATCTGACTACCTACTGAGGAGGTTTAGAAATGGTCAGTGGAGGAATGTAGTCAAACAAGAAGGGTATGGGTGGAGTGTTTTGGCTTACTATCACATGCTTGGTCTCTTGCAAATTTAACAAATATTGGAGAAGTTTGGGGGTCTGTGGTGTGTCTTGAATGTAGTACAGAGGAAGAAAAAGACTACAGTTCTGCTAAAATATTAATTGATACTTGCTCTTTCCCTCCTATTCAAGGACATATTTACTTTTTAGTGGATGGTGTGGGTTTTGATATCTATGTCAAGGAGGGACTTTGGTTATCCTACAAGCCTAGATAATATGAAGAAGATGCTAGATTTGGGTGTTGAAGTTGAAACAGTAAAAGCCGCGCTTGATGAGCATAAGGACAGCGACGAGGATGTGGCATGCCAGGATGGATTAGGGAATGGTGACACGTGGCTAAATGGGAAGATGATGGAAGACAATACATTTAACCCATTTAATGAGGATATGCTGGAAGTTAATGATAATCATGATTGTGGGGTTCAAATTCAAATCGGGGAAGGTGTAGAGACGGTTAATGGGAATGGAGGGAATTAGTTGGTGTCCATCAGGATAGCAGCAGTCAAACTAAACCTATTGAAGATGACAGAGTTACTGATGATATGGTGAGCCCATTAGTTTTGGTCAGACAGAAGATGTTTAAGTATAAGTGTGATAAGAGAAACCATGGGTTATCATTTGTGGCTAATCAGGATTCTATGTCTTCTGGCCCGCCTTTTCCCCCTGGTTTTGGGCCAACCCAAGATGAGTCCTCTGGGTCTATGGCTAGTGAAACCCAATTTGAGCAAAACAACAATATATTTAGGATCTTTGATAAAAGAAATGTTAGGTGTGGGCTGTCAGGTTTCGCATGGCAATAAAAATTCTGTGGATCATGTTGATATGGATCAAATCCGCGAGCAAGTTGAGATGATAAGTAAGGAGGGCAAAAAGCATGACATCAGCGACTCTGACATTGTGAGCTCTGACGATGTGAACGAAGTTATTTGCAAAGCTCACAAAGCGTGGGGTGTTGGGAAGAAAGCGGGCCATACTTTTGATGATGATGCGATTGTTATTCAGACTCTGGTGGAGGATTGTCTGCAGAAAAAGAATACATGCAAGAATAAACAGAGAAGTAGAGGAAGGGCGAAACGGAAGCATAAGAAAAATAAACAAGGTGAGGATGTTTGTTCTTTAGAAAGATGTTGTGCTGGAATAGTAGGGCATAAGAGGCGGGGGCGTTAATTGGTGTTAATAGGGAATTGATTCAAAAACACAATGTTCTCTGTTTTGGTATGGTTGAATCTAAAGCAGCAAACCTGATTGAGAGTATTGTTAGGAGGATGTGGGGTTTTGTTTGATTTTTTTTGGGAAGTGATTGGTGTCATTATTGGTGGTGGGGTTTTTGCATTTGGGTGTTGGTGGTCCTGGAGCTAGAAGTAGTGTTGAAGGGTGTTTTATATGAAATTTCGGCCTATCAGGAATCAATATGCATTTGGTGGATATCCAACAATGAAGGGGTCAGGTCCAGTGTGCCTTTTGTGTGATTTCATTTCGGGCGTTGATCAGAATGTGAAGCTCAAGTTTTGGTTTTAGAGGAATATGTTCAATTTGCTCTTGAGGATTTTGGTTGTGCTGATAATGAGGTTGTAGTTACAACTCAGTCTTCACATAGAGTTCATGGCTTACAGGTGTAGTCCAATTTGCTTGGGAATTATGGTTCATAAGGATTTTACTTATCGGTAAGTTAAATGGTTATCAAACTAGGTGGTTTTACAATGCTAGAAGTCAAGGTTGAATGGGTTTGAATTATGGACTACTCTTTCTTCTTAATCAGAAGATAGACAAGTGAGGTGGCAATATTAGTATCTATCTGAATCAATAGCAAATCATGAAATCTTACTTCTTGTCAAGGGTCTTTTTGCACTGGGTTCTGGTTATAAACCAGCTGCTGTCATGTTTTGCCATCTTTTTTGGCTCTATCGGTTGATTAGGGAGGATGCTATTGGTGCTATTGCTTTGACTCGTGTTTTGGAGCAAGTGGGTGATGTTGGTTCTGGAATTATGTCTCAAGTTTTCTTGCTGTTGGGGTTGTTTTGAGTTCCTGGTGTTAGTTGATGCTATTTATCTTGGTGTGTTTTTGGTGTATTTTGAGCCTTATGGTTTGTTTGTAGTTCCTTGTCTATTTTATTTTTGATATGGTGTTTTTTTGCTCTCCTATCCTTGGGCTCGAGTGCAATTATGAATTATCAAATAAAAAAAAAAAAAAAACTAGTGACTAATAAATTGAAGTTAAAATCTACCAAAAAGGAATTAATTAAGTAAAAGACTAATCGAGGTTGCTTCTTGTGAGGACCAAAAAGATTCAATATTTTAGTATTTCATATACTCAAGGTCGGAAAACACAGTTCGCAATTGAATAATTTATAACTTTTCTCAATGTCAGAGTCATTTTTATTTTTTTGAAAGAAATCAGAGTCAATGCAGGGGGTTGTAATTTCTGTTGTCTAAAGCAATTTCGTGTTGGCAGCCGGTGAAACACTGTGCATTTTCTTTGGCGTTTTTATTTTATTTTATTTTTTTAACTTGGCAGTACATTTTCTTTGGTTTCATGAGGCTATTATATAAATATTTATATTTTGGCCAATTAATGGTAAGAATTAAGGTATGTATCATAAGATATGGTGGAGAAAAGGTTTCAATTTTAGCAATTTTGGGCCACCACTTCTGGTACTAGAGCTTCTGTAAATGGGTGCTTCTACACCAGCTACGCTTTCTTTCTTTTTCGGTTTATAAAAATTTAGATAAGTTTGGCATGGCTTATCCTTAAGGGCGGGACATAATTTTCGAATTTAAAGAATATTTATAAAAAATTTATATAATTATTTACCAATAGAATTCTCACATTAACAACAAAATCGAACTCAAATTTTGATGAGATTCAAACTTATTCCTGCGCTATCATCGTTGGCTACATCTACTTCACTGTGCCTGTGCTTCTCTACTGAAATAGCCAAGTCTTGTCATATATTAGTTACTTTTCTGAAAAAAATTAATTAATGAAAAATAATAATATATTTTACTTTAGTCTTTTCTGGTAGATGTTGACTTCAATTTATTAGTTACCAATTGAGAAAAATAAACAATCATGAATATGGGGATTATGCTTTATTATGTCAGTATCTACTTTACAAAAATGGGAATTTTGTTTTTATACACGATTTTCACTTTTTTTTATACATCTACAATAATAAGATTTAAACATTTAATCTTATATATATATTATCCAAACCTTTTCAATTTAAATGATTGTATTCTTGATTTAGCAAAATAAATAAATTTCATTTTAGTTAATAATAAATTAATTCGAATATTTAGGTATAATTTTCTCTCTATGATAAATATTTAACATAAAATATAATAATTATATAAAAATAATTTTTTATCAACTAAAATATAATTTTTACATTGACGCTCATTCATATCTTCAGCCCCTTTTTTCCGCAAGATCTGATTTGCTCGAGAATTATGAAGTTGTGGACAGCAGCTCTATGTGACATGAATATAAAAGCGACTTAATTATTGGAAATTTATCTACACATATTCTTTTACATAATTTTTACAATTCTTATTATTATTAGGGAATTCTTTCGGCACCATTATTTTTAAGAGGATACAGGTACCTTGTATTAATTTGTAGTTATATTTTTTAGTATTTTGGTGGCAACAACAATTCAACTGGTAACTTTAGATCCGTGCAACACACGGGCAATGCATGGGATATGAATTTTTTTTTTAACAAATATAATTATAATTATAAAGTTAATTTGATTGAATAATTAGATTATAAAAATTATATAATTTAATAAAAACAATAACTAATAAATATAAAATTTCATTACATCTTTAATAATCTAGTAAATAAATTATAATATGAACGGTAATAAAAATAAAAAAATAATAATAAAATAAACTCTTCATGTTTAATATTTATTGAAAATTAAGATTTCTTATAACATTAAACATGAATAATTTATTTTATTATTATTTTTTATTACCTTTTATATTAGACTTTATTTATAGGATTATTAAAGTCATAATAAAATGTTATATTAAATTTTATATTTATTAGTTATTTTGTTAATTTTATATCAAATTACATTATTTTTATAATTAAGATTATATTTGTTAAAATAATTATTTATCCCATGCGATGTGTGCTGCCCGTATGTTACACAGGTCTAAAATATTAGTTATAAATAATAGTATGATTGTTATTATTTGAACTTTTATTAACACTTAAATAATCTGTTAAATAATAATATGATCCAAATAATTTTAATTCTTTATAAATAATTTCTTCAACTTAAAATAAATAACTTAAAAAATTAAATATTAAATATCAAAATAATTTTTTATAATTATGACAAATAATTATTATAGTAAATATTAAAACCATGGCTCAATTGTTTGTGCTGCAGTAAATTATAATCACCAATTTAACTATACTATAAATATATTTATTGTGACATTAGAATTATAATACTTGATACCTCCATCAATTTGGATGAGTGATTGTATGAATATTGAAATTTGGGAGACAAGATTTTTCAAATAAATGAATGTATTTATTTATTTTTCTTTGTCTCTTTTTTTAAACTTATTTTTCTTTGTTTTTTATTTTCCAAATGATGCTTTTTGGGTACAAAATGTATTTAATGTAAATTTAACCTGGTTGTAATACGTATAAAACTTTCCATGTCTTTTCTTCTATTCTATTAATAGTATAAATTCAGCATGCTAAAACTGATCATGCAGAATATACTATTTTCATACCATTATCCTGCCAAATATATATAGGGAAGAAAAGGGCGAGCAAATAATTATGTCATTGTAGATTTTTTTGGCGATTATTCTAGATCAACTGATATGTGGCCTGGTATTCTTAAACCACTGTTCCCAAGCTGAACCAACAAAAATGAACGGCGAGGAGTTCTCCTTTTTTTGTAGGTTTCTTTTTTGTTTTTTTTTTTGCCCCGCGGGGGGGGAGGGGATGGGGTTATGGGTCTCAACCTCCTCTAGGACTAAGAACATCTTTGCCAATGGAATTTAGGTTCAGTAACAAGTAGGGTAATAATTCACATTTAAAGCTAAGCATATACCTTAAGTTCTATCCAGCACCAAGCCAAAGAACGAAAAGAAACACTGGCTACGTCCAAAGTTCTAGGCAAATTCAGGAAAAACGAAATGGCTGTCCTTAAAATAAGAGGGTGATAAGTAAAATGGTGAATAGCAATTACATCCCTTGAGATTTTATATTATTGTACATAACTTAAAAATTGTATAAAAATTGCACTCCATCCCAATTAAGTTTTGACTTAGCAACTAAGTGAGAATATTTCTCACTTAACTAAAGTAGCCTATTAGTTATTAAAAAAAGAAGTAACCCACATAATTCTAAAGTGGTGTTTGGCATATTATTTAATAAAATTACTGATAATCTAGATTATCATTCAAAAAGATTGTTACTTTTTAAATTGCAGATAATGTTACATTGCAGTATTTGAAATGCACTTGTATTCTAACTGATAATTCGCATTGTCTTATTTAATATATTAAAAAGATTACTAGCTAATTTTTTTTTCATAAACACCTCCAAATAATAATAATAAAAATAATAAAAAAAATTAATGATAACAACAACAACAACAATAACAATAATAATAATAATAATAATAATTGTTTATTATTGTTAATGCCACATAAGTGGTGATCTAAATTGACTACTCTCATGAGAGTTATGTGGAATGCTATTTTAGAAGCAATCTAGATTATCTAGGTAATTCACATTGCCAAGTAATGTATCATATCAAATAGGATCGCAGTTGACTTAGATAATTTAATTAAGGATTGTTAATAATCCAGATAAATTATTTCATACCAAACGCAATGTTAAGGGAATCCGAACGAACATGAATCCTAGAACAAACCTTCTTTCCCTTTTTTGTTCTCTGCAATGCCACTTAAAAGCACATAGGGCTACACTTCATCAATCTAAGAACAAAGAAAAATTACAAGGTATCCCACAAAAAGGCCTTTATATTTAAAAATGAAGCTTTTGATTATGCAGGAAATTTATATACTTAATCCTCTCACAATATCAAGGTCAAATTTCTATGGAAAGTTCCATTGAACCAATAGTTATGAAATTCCTTGCAATCATAATGAAGTTATATTAAGATAATAAGTTAAAGTAAAGAAATCAAGCAAAGACTGAATATTAACAAGGGTTCTCGTTGTTCCTTTGATGCCTATTGTCACCACTTCTAATTTGCGTTGTGCTCTGCTCGCTCTTTCTCTCTTCAAATTCATCTACATATAGCCCTCTAACAACAATTTTCTTAAGAAACCTGACATATCCATAACCAATTCTTCCTACAGTAAAATTAGGAAAACAACTGCAATATTAGGTTCAAAGAGTTTCCAATCCACTAACTCATTCAAAGATAGTTTGGTATAGTAAGCAGTGAGTGCAAGATTGGCAAGGAACATTAACAAGGGTTCTCTCTTTTTTTTTAATGTGGATAAATAACAAGTTATTTTAGTTAAGTGAAAATTAGCTATTAAGTCAAAGCTTAACTGGGATGGAGTGCAATTTTTGTACAACTTTGGGATTATATGCTATATTATAAAACCTTAAGGGGTGTAATTGCTATTTATCCTAAGTAAATTGTTGGACATACAAAATGTGTCATGAAATATGAATCTACATAATATATTCCAGGTTTGGCACTCAAAAAAGTAGCAAATTTTAGCTAGCATCCACAGGCGTTGTGCTCTCCAGTCCATAGCAAAATTCTCATCACTTTCATCATCACTGGATGACTATTCATGTCTAGACTCCTTGGTTACAGCCTCAGAAGGTTTACCTCGTTTGGCTGACTTGGCAGCTTTTAGCTCTAATCTCTTCTTCTTCAACATTTCCACTCTTTCCCTGAAGATCCTGTAGAAAGATAAAAAGATATCAAAGAGGTTAAAAAAAAAAAGAGAGATAAAAAAAAAAAAAGGGTTACTACAGTAAGTATAATACAGCTAAACATACTTTTGCTCAACAGATTCAGCTTGTTCTATCATTTCAGCAGCACCAATATGCATAATGACAAACATTTGATCATATCTCGTGTTTATAGTGCATATGTATCTTAAGGGTTAAAAAATCAATGCCAAACATATGGCAGAAAGGAAATAATGATCATCACCTCTTCTTCCAATCGGTCATCCACCTCCTGCAAGTCCTCTTGAATAAACAACTTGAATTCGTTGTACTCGTCTCTAATAGAGGATTTTAAAGAAATCAATATTATTCTATGCTCCAATCCACTTAACCAAAATAGAAATTCTTCAACACAATTGAATAAGCAAAAGTATTCATAGAGCCAATAATTAACAAGGGGGTACTCAATGCTGCACTAACAATCTAAATACCATGCAACATGGACTCACCCCTTATACCTTTATTTATTTGATTAAAAAAACTAACAAGAAACCAAGGAAGGCCATTAAAGGATCTGGTTATAACAACATTGTTAAATGTGATTGTGCAAGTAGCAAAAAAGTTTGATCTACAATCATCATTATGAATTAGTCGTGTTTCCTTTCTCTCTAGAGTACTTTGAAACTTGAACTCTGGTTGATAAAATCAGATTAAAGCTAACAAGCATTTCACTGTTCTCTTCTTTACTCTATGTGGACAATATTATCTGCCACAACAGTCCGTATATTTCTACTGTCTTTACTTCCATGCAACCAAGTTGATTACTAAAAAATGCAGCAGTAGTACTGGCAAAGATGCACAAACAACAGAAAGTGGGAATGTACTTGACATTTGGTTTCACAGGCTTTATACCATATGCATGCAAATCAGCTTCCTTATTATCAAAAAAGCCTTCAGGCAGAGCCCCTTTTACTTGCTTGACCTCTGCATAAGAAGTTTTGGCTGAGGTCTGCCTAATCTCCGTTGTTGCTTGACTAACCTTTGACAGTGCAGCATTACTGCCATGAAAATGACATTTCTCCTTCTCCAAGTTTAACAACTGACCTTGAGCAAAAATCCCCATTTATAAATTCCTTGTCGCACAATAGTTTCAGCAATCCACCGAAACAATCATGGATTTTCCAACAACAAAGTTTTAAATGTATGCTGTTTGCCCACCTCTGCTAAATACTGATTTAGCAAAAACAATTAAGTTGATTTTGATTAACTTTGCAGAATTTTTATTGGAAGCCAGGTCCACCAAATATGGCAGTTCAGCTAAAAAGAATTTTAGCAGCAATCATCTCTTTAGGCGATCTTTTGAAGCTTTACTTGATTTATTAACAAGTGCTGTATACGAAGCATAATCTGTGACAAGTCCTTTCTCACAATTAAATATGTTAAAATCACCAGAGCTTCCATGCTTGCTATGACCGTCCAGTAAAATGTTAAATGTAATATCATCCGGAACCACCCCCAAATTAAGCATTGCATCCAACAGCATTTTGGCATTCTTCATCTGACCTTGTTTGCACAGTCCATTCATCAGCACATTATACGTGACAACTCCTGGTATATGTCCATCACTCTGCATCTCCTTGAGCAACTTGAATCCCATCTTAACATCACCCTTCTTACAAAAGCAATCAATAACCATGGTATAAGTTGGATCATCAGGTTTAAAACCTGTATTCAACATATCCCTCAACATTCTTTCAGCATCATGAGCTCTTCCATCTCTACAAAGCCCGGAGATAAGCGCAGTGAAAGCCACGTCGTCAAGTTCAATCCCCTCTTCAACCATTCTCTCCTTGATCTCCAACGCCAATTCCATGTCCCCATCCTTGCAACATCCATCTATCAGTGTCGTGAACGTGATCTTGTCAGGCTTCAAACCTCTCGCGCTCATCTCATCCACAAGCTTCCTAGCCTCCTTCAAATCCCCGACCTTGCACAGGCCATTGATCAGTGCATTGTATGCGACCAAGTCAGCCCTAACACCCTCATTGATCATTACCTGAAAATTCTTCAAGGCCAAATCAACCTTCCCACATTTACACTGCCCATCAATCAAAGTGGTGACAGTAACACCATTGGGGACCAACCCTCTCTTGCACATCTCATCAAACAAAACCCCCGCCTCATCCACCCTACCCTCCTTACACAACCCGTTGACCAAAGCGCCAAAAGTGAAAACATCCGGACAAATCCCTTCCTCCTCCATAACACCCTTCAACCTAAAACCTTCCTCCACAGACCCCATCTTACAGTACCCACCAATCAAAGTGTTAAAACTCACAACACTGGGACGCAAACCCCTCTTGGGAATTTCATCAAACACCTTCTTAGCACTCCCAACATCACCCATTTTACAAAACCCGTGCATCAAAACATTAAAATTATAAACTTTCGGAGGATACCCACAATCCAAAACCTCCAAATAAAAGCCCCAACAAGCCCCAACCGGTTCCACCTTCACCATCCGATCAATCAGATACCCACAAGCACGAAACGGGACCCTAAAACCATTCTCCCTAACCAACCAAAAACACGCTACAGCGTCATCCAAATACCCAGAATCAACGTACGCAGAGATCAAAGCATCAAACACAAGATGGGCATTATGGGGTGTAGGGATACTCCTCATGGCGTGGACCACGGAAGAGAAGACTTCACGGGCAGAATGTTTACCCTTTCGGGAAACGAGGAAGTGGAGGAGGGAGTGGGCGTGAGGGAGGAGTTGGTGGTGGGAGGAGAGGGAGAGGGCCATGGAGGAATAGGAAGGGAGGGTGTGGCGGAAGGGAGGGTGGTGGGAAGGGAGGAAGTGGAAGAAAGAGAGGAGAGAGAGTGGGGGAAGAGAGAGAGGGTTGAGGGCGATGAGGTCGATGACGTGGCGGGGGTTGAGGGAAGGGAGGAGGCGCTTGAGGGAGGTGGAGGAGGAGAGGGGCTTGGATTGGGATGTGGCGGCGATAATGGCTTCGGAGATTTTAATGAGGATGTCGTCATGGCGTTTATTGTGGGGATGCTGTGGTCGTTGTTGTGGTTGTGGTTGTGGTGAGGAGTACCATGAGGAGAAGGGAAGGATGCTCCTGAACCTGAGACTGAGACTGTCGTGGGTTTTTGGGAGTTTGAGTTTCAGGGTGGTGGTTGCCATTGTCTTCTCGCTGTCGTCTAACGATTTGCTTCTCGAAACCTTATATACGTTATGTTTCGAGTTTACGCTCTCCTCTAGGGAGTCCCAAAATTATAGGTATTAATTGTAATAGTTCTTAATTTTAGAAAATTCATGTAAGATCTTGATATTATATTTTTATAAGTCAAATTAACTTTTAATATTATGTTTTGTTAATTAAATTAATTATTATTAAAGTTTTAAATACTCAATTTTTAAATTTAAAAATTTTAAGAATTGATTAAAATTAAAATTTACTGTTATTTTTCTATACTAATTGTTTACTTAGGTCTTACTACATGGGATTGATGAAATACTTTGTTGAGTATACTAAGATTTTCATTCTAAAATCTTAGAGACGAAAAACATGTCAAGAGCCTACACGATTGAGATAATAGAGCAAACTCAGAGGGAATGAAAAATTTGATTATAATAGTATGAGTAAAAGTGATTATTTAATGATTCAATTCGAATCCCGTTGGTTAGAGTTTAATGTATTTTAGATATTAATAATTTAGATAAAAATTTATTATTTAACTTATTATAATTAATTAACTAGTCATAAATTAATTTAATTAACATAAACTAATATAAACTAACTCTATTTTGTCTAACTATATATTATAACACAAAACACATAGAAAGATTGCATTTAAAAGATGGGGTGACTTCTGTGTGCTTTGCAGTCAAAGGTGTACAGTGCACATGAGAAATTCTTAAATGGTCTTGGAGCATTACATGATTGTGCTCACAATCAATAAAAAAATAATATTTTAAATAAAAATATAAATTAGTTATGCGTCTTATCTAAAATGTTATTTTTTCATTAACTGTGAGTATAATTATATGGTGCTCCAAGACTATCGAATTGTTTCTCTAATGCACCTTGTGGCTATAGCGCATCTCATGTGTTGATTAAGGGGCGAAAAACATCAACCACTTTAATGAAGCAAGGGGAACTTGTTGTGTGGGTTAACGTGGAGCATTGGAGGAGCTGCCTTATTGCCTTATTGGCATCTATGAACCAACAAGCATGCCATCATCATCCCCATCGAGGCCGCTCTCACTGCCATGGACATCAAGGTTGCTCTTGCCACCACGACGCCACAATTGAGGTGGTCAAATTGACCAACGATGGAACTGACTGCAACAACCTGCCACGCGAAGTGGGGCTCATCTTCTTTCTGTGACACAAGCTCTGGCAATGGGCTCATTCTGATTTTGCTGGACCAACTTCAGGAAGCACTACTGGATGCAATTGAAACACAAGCAATGCTTGGCAGAAGAGTGGCACAAGGTGAGGTCTGGCGAAAGTGGCCCAAAAGCTTGAGCAGCTGGATATTGGGTGAGGAAGAAAAACTTATGAGGAGGGTGGCCATGACATTGATACTTATTTAAAGTCGTAGGACGGAGGGCGGTGCTCCACCATGAATAGCCGCCGACGAAGGAGTCCAACAGTGGGAACTGGACAACAATGGAGGGTGGAATTCGATTAAGGAAAGTTGAAAATCAGGCTAATCGGGGGAGTAACTTCTTATTGGCGATAATAGTATATGGAGCACCACGCTCATTGATTAGCGAAATGCACCATAAAAGGCGCCTTAACAGATAAGTGATGTTGATATAGTCATTCAACAATGCTCATTTAATTGCACCTACTCTGATGACTCTTCTCCATTGTCCTACAAGACATTCACTTGTAGTTTGCAATGGGTCGACGATGAATTTTTGAATAAAAAATGACAAAAAATAAAGATGATTATTGAATAAAATAAAATTATATTACTCACTTATTTATCAAAAAGTCAATCGGCATGCTATATTATTTGTGATAGTGTACTTTGCCTTCTCAAATGCACTCCTTCATTTACAAAATTGAAATTCCTTTGTCTTTCTCTAGCCGCAAAATTTCTCACAAGTATGGTTGAAAATGGTCACTTTGCAAATTGCCATTCTACATTCAACAATACTCATTTAATTGCACCTACTCTGTTGGCTCTTCTCCATTGTCCTAGAATACCTTCACTTGCAATTTCAATGGGACGACAATAAACGTACTATAATGCAAAATGCTACGCAATAATAGAAAATTTATTAAAATTTTTGACAAAAAAATAAAAATAATTATTGGATGAAATAAAATAATATAACTCTTTTACCTCTCTAAAAGTCAATATATATACCATATTATTTAACTAAATAAATTCGAACAAATTTTATTTATTCTATAATATTTTTCTATCATAACATTAGACATATTTAGACCTAATTATAATTAAAAGATCGAAATCTAATTAAACAACTAAAATCAATCATAACGAAAAAAATTTCACGTCTTCAAAGTTGAAAGCAGCCATAGCAGAAGCCAAAAGTTAATTAGAAGAGTACCATTTTGACATTGTGTATAGATATAAATATACGAATAATGATGATCATTGAATGAAATAGTGTAGATCAATAAGTACGGTACATAACTTTTACAAAAACTATGACTACGTAACATTTTTCATCTAGAATACTTGAACTCGTTGCAATTCCTATACTTTTGTACAATCATTTCCATTTCCCATATATTTTATCAAAAATACATACAATTTTTCCCCTTTAACGAAACTTGATCTGCATCAATATAGGTATGCTGAGCTCGAATTTTGCTTGTGTTTATCAACAAAATTATTCTATAATGACAGTTAAGTACAAGCAATTGAGAGACATGAAGATCACCAAAGATCACAATTCACAGGGCACCATTGGCCATTGGCAAAACATTATTTGACCAAGTTAACTGCAGGAACACGCTTTGCGGATTGCCGATGACCACCATCCCTTAAGGCAGCACTTGGATCAACCACATCTTCCCCTCTTCCACACACAGCAGCATGCCTTAGCCAAAACCCTTTTCCGCTCTTCTTCTTCTTCTTCTTCTTCTTAACCATCCTTCTACCACTGTCCAAACTTGTTGCACTTGAAGTGCTGTCGGTGCCACTCACAAGTTTGTTGTTGTGATGGTCGTTATTATTAGACTGTAAAAGATTCTCAAGTTGCCTTGAAATGCGTTGCACTTCATATGCATCAAGGAGTGAATTCTTGTTGTGAATTGTGGATGATGATGACCCTTGATCCTTTGCTTCTTCATCGGCCATTCTCATTGCTTCTAGCTTGTACCTTGAAGGCCTAGGTGTTCTTTGGGTCCTCGTGACATCAAACTCACTCATAGCCTTCCCTTCTGAGCCTGAGCCGTGTTGGTACCACGCCCATGCAGCAGCCTTAACAAAGGCCAATTCATCGGTGCCATCTTTGTTAGGCTTGTTCCTTCTCTCCATAAGAGAGTTCAAGAACAAGAGCATGGAAGCCATATGAGAAAATAGCTTCTTCGTTTCTTTTTTCTTTTTTGAGGTGAGAATGAGTGGGATAACTAAGTTCCACGCAATGCAATAAAGGGGGGAAAGGTAGATTTCTTTCTCTGTTGTGGTTGAGCAATTCATGTGTCAAGAAAGGCATGTGTGACTTTTTTTTTTCCTTTTCGCTTGAGGTGTGGTTGGCTGGGCTGCAAATAGGTCGTCCCCATGGTGTTGTCAGAATTTAATATGATCATTTAATTTGTGACATATGTGTTGGGGTCCACGTGGAGCCCTTTTATGGGGGAACTAGTTTGTTCTAGCTAGGCAGTATGCGTATTCTTCTGACTTGTCTACACCGGAAGATGATTATTCTTATATAGAACCAGTCATTTTCATATGAGTGTGTAGCAACCTTTTGATAGGCTCTTTTGAGGGTCACGAATCACCGCAAACTGAGCTTTTTTATTTTTAATTTTTTTCCAGCAATTAGTGTGTATTATTTTTAGGTGATTTTCTATAAAAATTTCTTCCTCCATTTTGTTTTATAACCACTCATTTAAATTTTTTATTATATCTTCTCTTTCTTCTCTTAAGCATTTCGTGGCTCATATTTATATGGAGAAAGAAAAAATATTTTCTCCATGGTGTATATAAGAATTTTCCTTTATCAACCTCGAAATGGTCTTCCTTTATCTTAGGCCAGGATTGTTAATAATTAAGACTTCTTCATAATCAGCTCTCTGATTTATGGTCTCATCTTAATTAGTCTTCATCTTACCAATATAATGAAGCTGCAAAAGACAAATTGTTTACAGTGAAAGCTTTTATGATAGCTCAATTGCAAGAGATTTTGGCAATTGCATTGGAATACATTTTTTTCTTGATTAAGATTGAAGGTGTAGAAGTTGCAAAAAAGCCTCATACTTGGTATCACAGACAACAATCTACTATGACAAGTAATTTAATCTGTGCTGACTGCAGGGTTGAAGATTGTTACTAATAAGTAACATTTCCAAAATTACGTCCGCAATTGATAAAAAATAAGGTCAATAAGGAAAATATTTTCATTATTTTATCCATTGCAGGTATGATGCTGAAAATGTCTTGTGTCGGATTTCTATTTCCTTCTAACACCTAGACAAGCGATTGAGCTTTACCTGGTTTCTTTCTTTCTTTTCGGCAAAAATTTCACCACCTTGTGATTCAGCTTCTTGTAATCCTTTTGATCGGTTGGCTCTTCATCAAGTTCACTGATAAGCAAGTTTTGAGCAGGCTTTAAACATGAAAGATACTTGTTCTTTATTTCAAGTGTATTAGCATGTGAATGTGAATTCTCTGACAAGGAAGCCTCAAGTGGTGATAAAAGTTCAAAACCCCATGTAAAAGGCACATATGTCATTTTCAGATTCACTTTCAAATTCTGAATATAACAACTAGCTAATGCAAAAGGATCAGTATATGTTTTTTATTTTTTATGCACAAAACAAGCGCAATTAACCAGTTCTAGAACTGGTTAATGCAAGTCCTTGTAAAATTAGTGGGTAAACAGAATCTGAATTGCAAGCGAAGAGATGAAGCTAGTACCAGAAATATTTGGACAATCAAAACATGGTAAACGGTTAGATACAGTTTCTGTAATGTTTAGATGCTACATTTTCATCGAGAAACGAAATTTGCATACATATACACACTAAGGCCAGGGATTAAGATTCAACAAAGAAATTTCACCTTCACCATCCAAGTGTGCAATTTCCTCTTATTTCTTTACCTGATTTTCTTAATATCCATGATAATTGGAATATCAAGGATTTGTTTATTAAACTTCATTCTCCTACTTCGATATTGATTCATTTAACAATTAATAAAACTAAAAAATCCAGCCATTTTCTGTCTCCTTTTTTTGGTTGAAGCCGTTTTCTATCTCTGATCCACGTATACAAGTTGAAATCCAATAATTCCTGTATATCTTTGACATGGTTATTTTATATATTATCTTTAACGATAATTTTGATACATTGTTCTTTGTAATTGTAGAGTTTTGTACTCTATTAACTAATGATATATTATTATCTTTAAATTTTAATATAATTATTATAAAATTTAAGTTTTTCTAATAAAATACTAATATATGATTGAATATCATATAATGATGACTTCTTATATAATGAGAATTTGACACATGATATATATGTAATTGTTTCATGGTTTAGTAGATTTAAGGCCTAATGTGTGGCTAGGCAATATAATGGGATAGCAGATATTCTAGGCCAGTTTGTTTTTTTTTTTTTTGACAGGCATTCTAGCCCACATCGCTAAAGCCCCGGAAACAAAAAGGTGCATAAGAGAAACTCCCGATTGAAGCTTTCGGCTCAGAGTCATGTTATTTCTACATTTCTAAAATTTCAACACCTCAATACTCTTTTTCAATATTTTCTTTTTCCATCAATCATTTCACCTTTTTTATTTTTTTTTTATAATTTTTCTTTCTCCTTTCTATCTCTAAATATTCAAAATGTCTACTTACCTTAATGATATAAAAAACATTTTTCTTCGACTCATGATATTGCCATTGAATAAATTAGGAGTTTCCATCAGAAAAAACAAATATATATATATATATATATATATATATATATATATATATATATATATATATATATAATTGAATAACAAACATACTTATTATTATCGATACTTCAGGGACATTGCGTTATTGTAACACCAAAAACGGACAGTAAAGCTAGGAAGCAACAAACTCGCCTTGTTAGTTGGCACTTGGCATCACCAACAAACAAACTAGGCCTTAAACATCGTACTACTCAAAACATGAGTGCAAATGTAATCGCAGAAAAGCAAATTGAGAATCCTAAAACTAAACACAAGTAAGAAACATTGATCTCTCAATGGCATGTGATTGTTGTTGCTCATGGTTTCCGGAGAATGGTTGTCTCTGCAATCATGGAAGTGACAACATATGGGTCCATGTTGGATGCAGGCCTCCTGTCCTCAAAATATCCCTTGCCTTGTTTCTCAGTGTCCCTGCCTACCCTAACAGAAGCACCACGGTTTGCAACACCCTGCACAATTAATTACACAAACTAAGAAACTGGTCTCAACCATAGAGGCTGAATTCAAGAGTTGAAGAAAAAATCAATATTTTGGTATTCCATATAGTAGTGTATTAACAACAACAACTAAGTCTTCTCTAATTAAATAAGATTTGTTACATAGATCATATGATGTCATAATATTCTATTATAAACAATGTCTATAATCAAACCACTTTTTTTAGACCGTGAAGTATCTTTAAGGTTTGGGTCATTTAACCCATACATAAAACTAATTCTCATTCAATTATAGAAACACAAGGGTTTTCAAGGCTCCTTACAAGAGTTACTTCTTTAAGATTTGAACTTACGTCCTTCTTCTAAAAAGTCAATGTTACTTGTCACCAATCAACCCTTTGTGGATTACAATCAAACTATCAAACCAATAATTTTTAATAGCTTTTGCCTCAAATTTTGTTTTGGTTTCTCTTTACCTCAATCTATATAAAAGGGTGTCACATGAAAACAAAATCCAGGGATCACATGGTTCGGTAAGGTCATTTTCTTGCTTACCCATAAGAAATTTTTGATGTCAGCCGTCTCATGTCGCCCAGTCAAACGACGCTCATTGCCTTCACCATAAGCAGCAATATGCTCCTTGTGCCTCTTCCCCAACTTCTCAATAGCACTTTTGATGACTTCATAGCCACCATCATTTCTCATGGACTTGGTGCTGTAAACATTATCATGCACTTGTCAAGCACCAAAGCAAAGTGACACTAAGTTAACAACCCACTCTTTTAAGCGACCATGATTACCTGAAATTGGTGTGAGCACCAGCACCGTTCCAATCACCCTGGTTTTGTAAGAACCCCAAACCCAAATTATAGGAGTCAATCATCTCACCAAATTCAATAACAATACTATACATAAACAAATGACCTAAAATTTTGCATGGGAATGGAACAAAAGTCTAGGAGAAAATGTGAAACTGAATTAGGATGGAATGATCCACCTGAATTGGTTTGGGGTCAAACGAAAGCACCACCCCAGCAATCTCAGTGATCCTCTATTAACACATAAAACAGATATGTTAGCTGTAATTACTGCAAAATGCTTAATATATGTTTCAATTAGCTTATTTTAAGTTTAAACCAGCATATAATTACAAGTTTTCCAAAGCAATTTTTTTATTACACAAAAAAAAAAAAAACAATTATTTTCTTGAAAAAATAGAGTACCAAACATGCTGCCTTACCTCCAAAATGTAACGAGCAACCCACAACTCGTCACCAGCAGAGATGCCAACTGCTGGACCAACTTGGAATTCCCACTACATACCATTAAGAATGGATTGGATTAAAAGAAATTAAAATATAAGAAAACACATATTAAGAAATTTGGAAATTTATATGTTTTATAAAAAGAAAACATGAAATATAAGGGCAATGGATGATGAATACAAAAATTAGAACAAAAAATGTTCCAACTTTTACCTGGCCGGGCATCACTTCTCCATTAATGCCACTTATGTTAATGCCAGCATAAAGGCAGGCTTTGTAATGTGAGTTAACAATATCACGCCCAAAAGCCTTGTCAGCACCAGCACCACAATAGTATGGTCCCTGTTGGGGAAGGAAAAATCAGAACACATTTAGAAAATAAGCCAATAACAAAACAAAACAAAGCGAGATCATGATATATTAAACAAAAAAATTTGTAAATGAACTGAATGTATTCTAATTATGAATGTATCAACAACAACAACAACCAAGCCTTTTTCTCATAAAGTGGAATTAACTACATGGATCAAACAGTATCATAATATTCTGATATAAATTATGTTTATTAAAAAAATGTACTTAGAACAAATTTTTTTACACTAGAAAAATTACAAATGACATCAATTCTTTCAGTTTAAGAATTTCAAAACACATGGTTTATTCACCTGAGGTCCAGGATAACCGCCAATAGGCCATCCAAGAGGCCATTGGACATTTTTTTGCAACAAGGTGTATTCTTGCTCAATACCATACCTATTTGGAGATCATACATCAATCAGTAGTCAAGGAAACAAAGAAATCAAGGCAAAAGGACATTATAATCGGCAATGAAACAACAATAGGTACCAGGGTTCTTCAGCAACAACATCAGGATGGCTGAATATCTTTGCAGCAGCATGTCTCTTGTTCGTGGGAATGGGTTCTCCAGCAGGTGTGTATGCATCACACATGACCTAAAATCAATTACAATTGAAAAACAATAAAGAATTAGTGTTGAAACAGACTGCATCAAATTAGGGACAAAAGATGAAAGCAAATACAGATTTATGATTTTAAATTGTGGTGCGCAACTGCAATTGTGGCGGCAATGTTACTGTTGTGGTGGTTTCTGCAACTGCATCGCAGTAATTGCAACGCAACCACGTCCACCAAAATGTTAAACCATAAATAACACCATAGGCAAGATGAAACTTACCAGGATATTGTTACCCCTCCTGAACGGATCCTTGAAAATTGCTTGTGGACTGTTGCATTTGATTGAGATACACGGCATTAGTAAGAAAAGTGTGGAAAATGGAATCAATGCTAAATATATGTAATGAATTGAAATTTACTAAAAAATGAAACTACATTTGAAAGTGTACACTGAGAATAAATGATTAAGTGGGGCTAGAAATTGAGGCTTACTATAAGATCACTTCACTATCTTCTCCGGGAGCTTGGCCAGTGCTGGAACCATCATAGTTCCATTTGGCAAGCTTGGAAGGATCATGAACCCCTCCTGGGAGAGTCTATATCCAAAACCATTTTGTATTTACATTACCAAATAAAAAGGTTAAATCAAATCATAGTTTCCATTACTTTTTGAAGATTTTGAAACAATTTCTTATAATTTAAAGTTTAAAGAATATAAATGGGTCCAAAAGAAATTGAGCTGAGTCCCTGCAAAAACCATAGGGTGGACTAAGGAACTCAGTTAAAAAACTAATTGAAATTATAAGAATTTATTTATTCATATAGTTTTTTGAAGTGGGAGTACCTATTTAAACTTTTAACATTCACAGGAACTTATGGAATAAGATTACCATTTTGAAAATGCAATTTTTTTTTTCTTTTTTAACTTTTGTTTACGGAATGATAACTAAATTACCCTTGCTTTACTCCTCAGGTCCATTCCAGAGCCACCAATCCTACAATAACAAATGTAAAAGGGCGTAAGAGATGATCCAAGAAAGAAAACAAAAAATTAAAAAGCAAGTTGGATACATGGGTGAACCAGGGAATTGATTTTGACTAGAAGAAGAACAAGAAGTTAATGTCATTGTGCAGTCACAGTAGGAGAATGAAGTCAATAAAATGCAAACAGCACGCAGGCAACAAAATGCAAATAATAAGAGGAAAAAAGGGTCCTCCTTTTATCCAATTCTGGCAGACAAACACGTTAAGCCATTGCCATGAAGGAATACTAAAACCAAGCATAATCACTCCAAAAGACACAAAGCAAAACCAAAACAATACTTTTTAATGACGAGGAAACAAAACAATATTGAAACCTATTCATCAAGAGAAAAATAAAAATATCTAAGAAGGAATGTAACATGTCACATCAAACACATTCACGTAAATGAAACCAACATAAAAAAAATAAGCAGGGGAATCAGAGTGGTACAAAGACTATTATAGCACAGAGCGATCGATCAAACGGAAGATGAACAAAAATTAATCAGACCCCATTAATGGAATCATCCCAAAAAATGTTAATGCACACGTAAATCCATGCATATAGGGATAGATAAAGGCATAGAGCCATGCCATTTCCATAATTGCAATGCTTGTTCTGTTTCTAGGCGCAGAGGAAAACAGAGCAAACCAATATGGGGAGAGAAACTAACCATATGTATTCAGCGATCACCTTCTCGGTGGTTTCGGAGAGGTTAAGGTTGATGAGATCTGAGAGAAGCGACATCTTTCAGAAAATCGAAACTCTTCTGAGCGACAATTTCTTTATCTTTCTTTCTTTGGTTCCTCGGATTCAATGAGTTGAGCCAAGGCGTTGTGGTTTTTATAGTGCTATGTACTTGAATTACAAAAGCAATTAAGCAGATATAATGAGATTTAGAGACAAATATAAAAAAATTCAAAAAACAGCTTTCATTAAACTAATCACTAACAGAGAGCAAAACAGTTAATGCTTCTTTAATAGATATGCCTCTAGTTTCCTTTTTTATTTTTTATTTTTTGGTGGGAAAATATCATTTGATTGACTTGTTGCGCGTAGGGATTGGTTGCATGTGACAAGCCATGTTTTTTTTCCATATTATTATGAATTTAATTTAAATACATTGGCAGTATAAAATAATTTTATATTGTTAACCAATAGAAATAGTAAAAAGTATCAACTCATACAAAAAACTACTCATTATAATGAGGGATTCACCATGAATTCTCACTTTCCCCTATTTTTATTGGTTGACAGTGTAAACTATCAATACATACCAATTAAACTCTATTATTATTGATACATTAGTTTTTTTAGAGTTTAATTGGTATGCACTGATAGTATAAAACTATTTTACATTATTAATCAATAGAAATAGAAAAAAGTAAGAAATTATAGTGGGTAATTTATTATAATAGGTAGTTATTTATGTGAGTTGACATTTTTTACTATTTCTATTAGATGACAGTATAAAATTATTTTACACTATCACATTTAAATTAAATTCATAAACTTATCTATGAAAAAATATAGAGAATTATATGTTAATAACTGATAATTTTAAATATATTATTGATAAATACAGTGGAATAATTTTACATCAATTATTAATTATCTTATTATATTCATTAAAATGATAATTAAAATTTTCAATCATTTGTGCATCCATTATCATATCTTCAAAATATTGTATAAATCATGGTTAGTAAAACATTGCCCCTTTTTTTTCAGAAAAAAAAGGATTATATAATCTGCTTCATGATGTGGCGGGTAGAGGCAGCAGCCTGTTGAGTATTTTTTTTTTTTTTTTTTTTTTCAAGATAATGGTGTGGATAACTTGTCTAATTTAGCATGCGAGATATATAGCTCAAATGGTCATGTCATGTATGCACACGGGACAAGTTTGGAGTCGTGTGTTCAACTTCGCGGTCAGAGACCCCATCCCCTTCCCCCCCGCACCCCTACCCCTCAATAGATGACCCCAAAAAATAAAATAAGATAATTTTTTTAATCTACCAAACAAAACTAAATCAACCCTTTCACCTCGACTTCTGTTGGCCGTGATAAGTTGAAGCAAGTTGATTTGTTTTCATCGTTTTTCTATTATGGAAAATATTTAAGTTTTCTACAAATTATAAATTTTGGGTTTTTTTTTTTAATTTTGAAAAACATGTTCATGATGTTATTTTTTAAAAATTATTTTTATAAATTATTTTTTCTGACTTCTAGACAATTCTAAAATAATTTTATAAGACTTATCTACACTTTAAATTATATATATTTTCTAATTAATAATATTTTTTTAAAAAATAAACAAATGTGGATATTTTCTCTTCTAAATTTATAATTTGCTAATATTGATATACTCGCACACAAATGTTGTATTATTTTAACGAAAGGTAAATTTTATCTTTTGCTTAATTAAGGTCTTACTTTTAATATATATAGGGGATGTTTAGTAGGGGAAATATTTTCAAATTCCTTTATTTGGTAGAAGATTTATAAAAATATTCTTGGGAATAGATTAATATTCCCACCAAAATATTACCATTTCACATATGGGATTACAATATTTTTGTGAGATGGGAATATTTTTTTTCCTATGAGAAGATTAAATTACTCCCATTGTCACATATTGTCACCCACCACAGGTTATCCTCCACCACCACTCGCTGCTCTCTGCTAAGGGTATTTTTGAAAATGTGTAAAATATTTTTGAGAACTCAATCTATTTACTAAATGCTTTAAAAAATATATACTTGAAAATGCTATTCCTACATATAGCACTTCCAGAAATCCTATTCTCAAAAAGAAAAATTCAAACCTCGTACTAATCGTCCCTATAGTCTAATGGGCATTGACTAATTTAATTTATAGGGTAAAACTCTTCACTGATTTTCATGTTTATAAAGTTTAAACTCAAAAATTTGCTTAAAAATATAAGAGTTAAACAACTTAAATTAACCAAATGTTAGTAAGATAAACATTTTTTTAAGCATAGATGACCATTCCATTTCCCAAATGCCACTAATTAATTAGGATAAAACTTGTCTAATCAATAATTAACTTCTTATTTAAAAAATAAATTTAGGTCGCTAAGTGACACCCATATGTATAAAGAAAACAATCAGAGGTTGAGCAATTAATTGGATCAATACCTACATATAAGCTTATTTTATTAATTGTCAAGTAATACTTAAAAAATGGATCCATACTTATAAGGTTTTTTAAAAAAAAAACTATCATTTGATATAATTGTTACTACATAATACCATAATTGGCTTCAATTAATGTTGGATAACAAATATCTGTTTTTAATTTTTTTTTTTAGCATAGCTAAAAAAAACTATTCATACGTTTTACACACCTTTAATTATTTATGTAAAATTTAATAGCTAATTTTTTTTTAACTTTACAATTAATCACTTTTCACATTTAGTATGCTCTCATTTGTCTCGGTATTTTTCTTTTTAAATATTAAACTAAGGCGATCATTTCATTACGGAAAAAAATGTTTGTATCACTCTTTTTTTAAATATCAAACACCCTTATCTTTATTTCTCTACTCTCTTTTTTTACTTTGTTTTTATAATTTTTTTTCCAAATATATGAATGAATGTTAGAAATATCTAAAATTAAAAATAGTACAAATAATACCTCTCTTTCGTTATAGCTTAGTATAGAAAAAATATTATATTAAAAATATTGGTTATGTTGAAAAAGTACACGAAAAGCATACTGTGAGGCTCAGTCCACGTCACAATGTCCTAACTTTTTATTTGGTGGTAACGATGTCGTAACTTCTGAAAGTG
Source organism: Pterocarpus macrocarpus (assembly GCA_031439585.1). NCBI lineage: Eukaryota > Viridiplantae > Streptophyta > Magnoliopsida > Fabales > Fabaceae > Pterocarpus > Pterocarpus macrocarpus. The sequence continues at coordinate 20,210,335 of CM062514.1, forward strand.
TAGCAGTAAGTGTTTTTTATCTCAAATTGTAGTTTTCATATCTTAAACTTTAATTTGTTTAAAAAAATTATTGTAGTGTATTATTTTAAAAAATATAATATTGAAGTATGCACTTAAATTTGTCTAATCAAGCCACTTCAATTTTATCATTGATATTAATATTTCAATCAAAATATTATATCATTCTCAAATTAAATTAAGAGATTAAATTTAATGTATTATTGATATAATTTACACTATCATCCAATTATATATTATTATTTATAAAATTTTTAAAATAATAAATATAAAAGTCAAATACTTTTTCTAATAATAATATATAATTAAATATTTATATAAAATTTTTTTATATTAATAATATATCAAAATTAAATCCATAAACTAAACCCGTCTAATCTCACTTATGAATGCCGGTATTTTAGACCAACAAATGGTCACGAATATTGATTTGGATTATTAGTTATATGAGGCTAAGGTGTTGACTTGTATTTGTTTCCAGCTTTGTTATTTCAACAAGTTGATTGGTTGTTAATGTTTTTGGTTGCTTTTATACAAACGTCACATATCTCAATTTTCTTTTAAAACCCTCTAGGGTCGATATGCTCTATATAGTAGTAGCCTGACATACATGGTATCCCTAGCAAGAAGTATACGTATGATGATGGAAAATGCTAAATGTTACGAGCAAAAATTTGTAAACAACAAACAAATCTTCAAAAATAGACCAACTAATTTCCATTGTGTTTGCTAACTGATTTATCTCTCTTCCCACTCAACACTTTTACCATTATTGATTGGTTATGAATTGTTTCCTGACAGGCTGACAAAAACCAATTCTTATGCTTATATATGATATAGAATTATTCGCAAAAAATTGGTTTTTGCTTTATATATATTTTATGGTAATAAACAACTTTGACATTTTAGAAAGAAGTCGTGAGTCCAAATTCTAAAAAGAACAATTGCTATAAAGAGACTGCATAAATTTCGTGCTTTCATAATTGAATAAAAACTAATTTTATAAACTGTTTAAATTGGTTGAACCAATAAAAATATTTTGTGATCTCACCAAATATATCATACATAATTTTGGTGACAATCTTCTATTCTCTATTTTTTTTTTTTTTTTTTTTTTACTTTAAGATACTTCTATCTTTGCAATTAAGAGATTATCCCAATAATTACTTTCTCCAGCATTTAAGTATTGATCCTCTCCCTGGATTCTGGTAATGCAACTTGCGTACAACCAACTCTTTTTGATTCTATTGCTTTCATTCTCGTTAATTATTGTTTGGCTCATTGTTAAATTCGATCAATCATTTTATGATGCTCTTCAACTGTTATGCTCACATCTCACCACACCCCAGATGCAGAGCAAATCCTACTATTCCCCCCATTTTTGACTTATTTAATGATGATTATTGTTTGGAAGTTGCACAAGTTTGTAACCATCATTAATATATTGAGTCTATCATTTTATGTTTGGATAACATCTACTGCAAGAACAATAACAGCAACAACAATAATAATAATAGAAAAGGGAAAAAGTATTTTACCCTTTTAAACTATGGGCTATGTTTATCTTACCTCTGTGTTTTGAAAAGGTACAAATTGACTCCTGAACTTTTTGAGTGTGCATTTTAATCCTTCTATTAAATTTTTGTTTGTTGTCAACAGAAAATAAATATACTATACCTTTCATATGCATTTTAGCCCATAAACTAAAAAATAACGTGCAATCCAATACTCTAATTTTCTTGAACGTGTGCTATTTAAATTAAGAGAAATGATAGAGGGATTTATTTATTATGGGACACCGTGTTGACTCACCACTCACCTATCATTGGATGGAGTTTGGACCTAATGTAAGTGGGGTCCACACCTATCTAATGAGATGAGTGGTAAGTCGATACAGTGTTCCACAAAAAGTGAGTCCCCTCAACATTTCTCTTATATTAACAATAGATGAAAAAGTTAACAAAAGAGTCGATTTGCACACTCGAAAAAGTTTAGGAGTCGATTTATACTTTTTCAAAATATTGAAGATAAAGTACACATAGCCTATAATTTAAGGGAATAAAGTGCTATTTTTCTTAATTGAAATAAAATGAAATGTAATGGAAGGATGTTAATTGAAATATGATGAACAGGAGAAAATTTTCTACTGTATTGTTTATAAATATTATAGAATGGAATGTAATTATAGGAATTGTACGTTGTCTGCTCCTATTTCATTCCATTTTAGTATCTCATTCTCTCTAAGTCGAAGGATAAAAAAAAGTAAAAATATTAGATAGATTGGAACAGAAAATATATTGCTTCTTAATATTATTTTAAAGTATTCTAACAATAAAACTTAATATTATTTTATTTTATTAGACTTCATTATATTACTTGCCATCCATCCAAACCTAGCCTTAACTAAATAGTTCTTAATTAAACATTACCTATCATAATTACGTCATTGAATTAAGTCTTCCTTTGTTTAGTACAATAGTCTTAACTATGCAACAGGACGCAGTACTAAACAAAAATGCGGATGCGATCTTTGGCTAATTTGCGGCGGATGTGCACCAAAGAACAGATGCAATAGGACCAAAAAAATGAAAATAGGAAAAAAAAATTTTGCGGCCCATTTTTTTGCCACTAATGTACAATTTTATTTCATTATTTTAATAAATAGATTGTGGATGCTAATGCCGCTGCTAATTATTCCATTTTTTCTAAAAAAAAAAAAGAAGAAAAGTTGGAGAATAATTTGCAACGGCTTTGGCCGTGGCTAAATATTCCAAAATTAGATTAAAACATGTATATTCGATTTGAAGCGACTTTTTGCCCCATTACTTAATCAAACTCTTTTAAAAAAAAGCCATAACATTTGCGGTGACTTTTGCCATCGCTAATTAATCTAAATTTTAAAAAAATTTAATATCATTTGCTACAGCTTTTGTTGTCGCTAATTAATTGAATTTTTTCAAAAAAAATTCTTGCTATATTAATAAGAATTTTTTTCAAAAGAAGTTAAGTGACTTAATAATAATTTTTAATAAAAAAATATACAGTTTGTGGCAAAAATTGCCGCCACTAATTACTAAATAACTTTTTTAAAAAAAGAATTTATCTTATAATTTGCTATTACAATTTTTTTTAAAAAATTAATTATATAATTTGTGGCGGCTTTTACCACCACTAATTATTACATAATATTTTAAAAAATTTATCTTACCAATTATTATATAATCTAATAAATAAAAAAAATTAAATTTTTTTATGGAGGTATTTTCTACTGCAAATTTCGACAAATTTTTCAAACATTATTGTTTATATTTGTGACAGAAAAAAACTGCCACAAAATTTTAAAAAATCAATTTTACAACAAATTATCCAAAAATTATTATTTATATTTGTGACAGAAAATGCCGTCGTAATTAGCCATAGTTAGTAAAAGAAAAGAAAAATTTATAGCAAAAAAAGCTGCTACAAAATAATAAAAATAAATTTTTTTGCAGAAAAGTAGCCATAAAAAAATTTAAAAATTATAAAATTGATCCTTTTTTTGTAAATGTCAATTTTTAATATATATAATTGATCCTTTTTTTTGTAAATATCAAATTTTAATATATATATATCACCTGCAGTTGCTAAAGCCTCCATTAATAGATTTTTTTTTTTTGAAAGGAAGATATCTTTGAATTTGCTTGCCCCAAATAGATTTATATTAGACTTTTATCACAAAATCATTTTACATTCTTTCCTCTTATCTTTGAATTTCTTCCTCCTTCTTTTCTTCCTCTTTTCTTCTTCCCTCCTCTTTCCACATCATGCTAGCCACTACCCACCTCCCTCCTCCTTCTCCTCCCTCTCCCTCTCTTTTTCCTTCTTTCTCCCCCCTCCCTCTTCTTTCTCTTTTCCTTCTATGCCTCCCCAACCAACTTTGGCCATCGCCTAGCAACCAGCTACCCACCGGCACCGAACAGCCGCAACCACTTACTAGTTTTGTTTTTTAAAAAAATTATCTTACTAATTTTAATTTTTCTATAATATATATTAGAGTAAATAACCTTTTTGGTAATAAGATTTTATAATTGATATTAATAAAAAATATTTGATATCAATTTAGTCCTCACATTTTAAAATTCGAAATCAATTTGGTCTGATGGTCAAATCACATTAACTTCCGCTAGAGTGCATCTCATTGTTTAACTTGGAACACAAAAACTTAGGCAAGGAAGAAGTGCACTTTCTCACATTGAACTTGGAACCTAGAACTCGAAAATTTGACAAGTAAGGGTCCGTTTGGTGTAACTTTTGGGAAAAGATTTTTTAAAAAAAGGTCTTTTAAAAGAAGGTCTTTTAGAAGAATTACTTTTAAAAGAATGATTTTTGTTTGGTTTGAATATGTCAAAAGTAAGATTAGGAAAATGAGTTTTGTTTGGATAGGATAAAGTTTTTAGTTGTTGATGTGAGAGTAACAGTAAGATTCCTTTTCAAAAAGTCTTTTTTCTAGAATGAAAAGTAACCTCAAAGATACTTCTTCCAAAAGGCCTTTTGGAAGAAGGCCTTTTGAAAGAAGTTAAACCAAACACTACTATTTACTATACAAAGTCATTTTCCTTCTCGTAGAAAGCCTTCTGGGAATTGTAAACTGCAATCCAAACGGGCACTAAGAAGTGTTTTCACATTGAATTTTGAACTCAGAATGGTGGACGAAATAAGTGATCTCTCTCACATTGAACTCAAAACTTGGAAACTTGGGCAAGGAAATGATCTCTCTCACATTGAACTAGGAACTCGGAATTACGGATTCCAAGTTCATCAAGGGGACGCACACTAACAGAGATTAATAGAAGTTAGTAATATTTGACTATCAGACCAAATTGACATCAAACTTTAAAATAAGAGAACTAAATTGATGTCAAATATTTTTTTAAGACTAAATTGATGTTAACTATAAAATCTTAGGACCAAAAATGTTATTTACTCTATATATTATAGATTTTTGTTGTTGATAATTATTGAGTACTTATTTATTAAAGACTCAATGGATAGATTTGAAGAAATAATAGAGGTAGCGAAAGACTCATTGGAAAAAATAATTGAATTTGTTGAAAACTCAATAGAAATTGTTAAAAATTTAATTGAAGTTGTTCAAGATTCAGTGGAGGAAAATCAACTCCAATTTGCTATGAGATAAACCAAATATAGTTAGAAGATATACTAAAATTACTACTTCCAAATTCATTAGGACATCTCTCTTCTATATATGTATGAATTTGAAATATTTGGATTGAATTTGCTTTGTTAAATAATTTTGAATTTGAATGTTATGTGTATTTAAATTTGAAGATTGTATTTTTTTCCTTGAATTAGTCTTTTGCAGTGACCAATTCCATCGCAAATTATAGGAGAAAATTTTGTTGCAAATTAAAAAGGGAAAAGTTTGCCACAAATTGGGGAGATTATCCGCTGCCAATTAGAGAGAAAAAAATTTGCCTCAAATTAAAGGGAAAATATTCCGTCATAAATTAAAGGAGATGAGCCACCGCTATTGATTAGTAGCCTTGGTTTTATCGAGGAGCACAATTTTGCCACAAATTGACATTTAGTGGGGGATTTTTTACTACTAGCGAGCCGCAAATTGCTATTTTTTTTTGTAGTGTCGACCACCTCAAACATAATGTAGCGTCACCTCTACATACAAGTCAGTTCTTAGAAATCATTTATCCTGACTTTCAACTCTTTCAAACAAAAGTGAATTTTATTATAGATAAGTTATTGTATAAATCTTGTGCGGCGTGATATTAGTTTAAAATTTTTATTAAGTTGTAAATTATTTATGTTTGACATCTTGTGCCTTATAATTTTTTTTTGGATGATTTATAAACCATTTTATTTCAGATTAATTGTTTTCAATTCTACGATAAAGTGTTCCAAGCAACATGCCATAGGCTTATCTTGTGAAGTGTTATTTGGCTGTATTCAAAGGATAGGTTATTTATGTAACGAAATGGACAGGATCTTTTAATCGTTGGATCATCTTTTATTAATTTTTTTTGGTAAGTTCATCTTTCATTAATTAACTCAATTGATTGGGAGTGAGCGCTTATTTATAAATCATATATAGATAATCAATAATTCTTCCGTACATTATATATCTATTTTCAAATTTAGGCAAAATGTAAAATAATAACAAAAATATAAATGATGAAAATTTAAAATTATATAAAAGATATTCATAGTTTTTTTTTCCCGATAAGTGCAATATACAGAGATATTCATAGTTAATTTAGTTGAATGTTAAACAAGTATATATTAAAATAGCAAATATTTAAAATTATAAAAAGATGTACATAAGAAATTAAACTTAAAATATTTTAAAAAAATTAAGAATAATATGTACTAGCACCTAACATGGTTGATAGCAATAGAAATAAACTGCAACGTTAGATGAACTTTACTTATAATATTAAGGGTTCAAATTTCAAAATTGTCAAATTAAAGAGGATTCTACCAAATCATTGCCATCAACTTGAAATTGCATTAAGCAATTTTTAATTGAAAAAATATGTACAAGTTTATAAGAAAGAGTTAATTAAGACATTAAATCATTTTTGGGAGACACTCTACTTTAAAAAAATAAGAGTGGGTATTTATATATAAAATATTAAAAAAAACAAAATTTATATAATAAGCGAATATATTAGTTTTTAAGATTTAATTTTTATTATATTTTTTAAATTAATTGTCATAACAAATTGACGTGATAAAATATAATTAAATGATAATATAAAAAAAATTACATTTCAAGATACATCTAACGTTGCATCTTCTTTTCTACATTACAGTTTAAAAATGACAAAAAAATGAAAAATAATATTTAAGATAAAAAAATTAGAAAAAGATAAGAGACAGTGATTAGCTGGATGCTACCGGTCCATGACTTCAAATCTTTGGCGCGAGGTCCCCCCCTTCTCATTCTCTTTTATAATCTGAATTGTCTTTATCATGCATGTATTGTATTCTTAGCTTAAAGGATAATGACATTTTTAGTGTTATTTTTATTATATTAATTTTTGATTTACCTTTTTAAGCAATAAAAAGGAAAATAATTTTTAATATAATTTTTCTAAATAAATATTAATTTAAGAAAGGTGTAAAAAAGTAGTGTGTTGAAATCATTTTCTAGACTTCATTTAAATGATTCTTATCGTGTTAAGTAATTCAATTTAAAATATGAATTATTAAGTTTGTAAAAGCATTTTATGAAGCGTATATGTAAAAATATAATATGAGTAAATCATTAAAGTTAATTTTGCCAAAATTAATTAGAACTGCCTTTACCACCTAACTTGATTTAAACTTCCATCTATTTATTTTAATAAGCTTTAAATTTTTAGCTAATGAAAATAAGTATTTCAATAAGCTCACTCAAATATAGTATTTCAACGAGGGTTGACTCACTTGGTTGGCTTTCTACTCATGTATCACCATGATTTGGTTTCGATTCTTAGATTTTTTGTTGATAGGTGATTTGCAAGTATGTAAGTATATCTGTACATACTCAATAAATCCAGAGACATGCCCTGATACTGGAGTGAGATAAGTCTTTCCCTCGATCTAAACTTTTATCTATGTATATATAGATTATTAATTATAAGCTTATATAAGCTCAAGATAAGTTAGTTCAAATACAGCCTAGGTTTCCAAATTATTATCTAGAGAAAGAAAATGCAGCCAATCTTGTGGGATTTGGGAGAATCTCATTTGATGTCCACTTTCTTAGGTGGTTGTTTAGATGAATGCTTTGATTTTAGGTCAACATAGAGAATGATGCCAATAACATATTGTAGAACAAGCATAGAGCTAAAGCATGGCCATTGTCCTTTGTCTACTCATCTCTTAGTCACTAAATTGACTATATACAATAAGTTGCCAAAACCACATTTTTTCCTATGTGGAAAACAAACTCCAGTTTGGTTATCCAATACAAGGCGCATCTCAATGCATGCATATTAATTATAACTCACAAATTTTGGTACTTATCCTGTGGAATTTATTGAAAGCACCAAATGGCTTTGTTCTTGTCAGCCTTGTTGATGCCAAATATTAGAGGTGGCGAGGAGGGAAAAAAAGTTGCATTAGATGGCGTGTTTCACCTTATAGAGAACAGCATCTCCTATTAGAGGTTTACAAATGCGTGGCATGCGATGCCAAGTACCTTCCAGCAATGACAGGCTTTAGTTTTGGTGTTTATCTACAACTACAATGCATGTACCTTGATGGGGAATGTTTCAAATTTCACGGTATCCTTTTAATTCGTTGGGCAGTTTAGAAGCTCTCTCTGCTGTTTTCAGCAAAGTGTACTGGTAATGTAATAATATGGAACATATTCTACTGAAAATGATTCCAAGTGTGTGTCAGTGTGTGTCTTTCTCAAATTAAAAGAGAAAAATCAATTACTGTGATCCTGGACCATTCAAAGTTTTTCCCCCTTTTTAAAAGAGAAAATCAATATTGATCCTGGACCATTTATCCAAAGTTCAACTTAACTACATATTGTAAATTCTCCTAGCTTGGCATCACTTTCTGAAGTTCATGATTACCAATTAATCTTTAATGTGTACGCTCAACATTTTTCCAGTATGTGTTACGTACCTTTGGGGGCAGGGTAGTATCTTTTTATCTTTGAAAGGGAGTATATCCTTTTTTCTTAGATAAAGTGAATATATATGTATGCACTGGAAAGTTCAGGTTAACTAGGATTTTCACTCTCGCAGAGGCGCTCATGATTTAAAGGGAGTAAGATGCCTCTATGCTACCTTCATACGAGTCTAACTTTTTGTATATTATCAATATAATTTTTCTTATCTAAATCATTAGTATTTGGATCCATTATAATTAATTTGGTGTAAATCAAATCAACTTGTTATAGGGGTAAAATTTTCTCAATACTAATATATATTTTTTATCATTTACAAAACTTGAATCCAAAATCTTATTTGAGAAAATAATTATTGAATTACTTGAACTAGATAAGTATCGATATTTTATCTTTATTTTTAATAGTGTATAATTATATCATTTAATAAATTTGACATCTCAATGAACTTCAGATATTTGTCATTTAAATAAAAAAAAAATTGACATCTCATGTGATTATGAATTATTATATATATATATTTTTTGTTAAAAGCTTTATCCAATCCAAGGTCAAGCATGTCTTCAGACTCAATGAATGCTTACAAAGATATTTACAAATGACCCACGACCTAATAATTGAATCCAAATCATGACGATATATGAATAAAAAATTGACTAAGTGAATCAATTCAATTGACTTATTATATTAGTATTAGAAAGACAACCAAAAAAATTATATTAATATATTAAAAACTAATTAAGCCTAATATTCATAGGTTATAATAATAATGAACTATAATGTGTTTGGTGTGACTAAAAAGTTTTTTATATATTAAATATATTAAATAAATATTTGGCATGCAATCTTTATAAATGTTTCTCTCAAAAGAATATCTCAATCGTAGGGCCGTTAAAATGGGTCAAACCTGTCAATCCAACTCATTTACCCATGGTGTGCTGAGCTTAAAAAATAACGAGCTATTTAAACTAACTCATTTTTAGTTCGATTCGTTTAACCTGCGGGTTAAACTAGCCAACCCGTGCTGGTAAACGAGTTGGCACGTTTACCTGCGTTTCTTTTTTTATTATTATTTTTAATAAATTTGTATAAATTTAGGATATAAAAATATAATTTAATAATCAAATTTAGGATATCATCACTTTTTTAAATAAGAAATAAGAGTTTTTATCTTTTTTTTAAATTAAAATTATTTTTTTAATCAAAAATATTTTTTTAACACATGAAAAGCAAAAAAATAAAATAAAATAAATGGATCAACCTGTTTTGGTCTTAAATGGGTCGGGTTGATAAAATTTGATCCACGAGTTAAACGGATTAGCATGTTTACTTTAAGAGCTTAAATGGACCGAACTTAAATAGATTACCTCAGCCCATTTGATAATCCTACTCAATTGTTTAGCCATTAAATGTTATATCTCAGTTTAAAAACAAATTAGTTTTGTTGACTTTCTAGTATTTCTTCATAATTGTCATTTATTATGGTGCAAATTACCTCCCAAAAGAGAATTCACATAAGTCATAAATTGGATATAGATTCTTTCATATAAAAATTTTACATAATTATATGTAAATTTTTATCATTAATTAATAATGTGGTGCCCAAGAAGATACAAATAAGAGATCTAATAAATAGTGAAATTTTAGACATAATTAGCTCATGTGAAATTTTCACATTAAAGAATCTATTAACAAAATAACAATGCTGCACACTTGCATTTTGATAAGCTTTTAAAAAGTTATTTTTAAGATAATTCCCAAAAATAGAAGCAAAATCAAAAGCAGTCAAGCAGAAGTAGCTCCTTGTTTATTAAAAAAAATGATTTTTTTCTACTTCTTTAAAAGGAAAAATTATCTAAACAGACTACACAGACATAAAAAGTAAAAAGAAAGAAACACAAACAAAGGCACCCAATTTGCGTGAGATAGCATGTTCCCTAGCTTTGTTTTTCTGAACCATAAACGAATTGTTGGGACCCAAAATTCACTGGGCTTGGTCTGATATCCAAAGTATAAAGTAGGGTTTTTTTAAGTCAACTCCAAACTATAAAGTTAAGCATTTTTAGACCAAAAAAAGTTAAGCATTTGATTTTCTCGTCACAGCTTATGTTAATATGGTACGAGGGCCTCTCAGCAGTTACGTTCAATAATTTTAGGCCCACAAATCGTTATGCAAGGCCTCTCAGCTGCTACAGACCATAATCTTCAGGCCCATAAACAAGAATGCTTTAAGTGCTCCAACTGGATCAGCCTCCACATTGACCAATAACAAAAATTGAGCTTTCATGTTGTGGTAAGATATTCAATCTAATATTGTTATTTTGACTACATTTTATAGACTTATTATAATCACATAATGTGAGAGAAAGATACAAAACAGTAAGTTTATCACTTGTTCAATTTTGAACATCCACCACCTTGTGTTTTTCTGGCTCAGTGTATGTCCAGCGAGTCACAAATAACATCTTTCTATTCAATAAGTAATACAAAGTAGCTTGAAGTTTAAAAGATTAAAATTGGCATGCTAAATTGCTAATAAACGTCCATGGTTATGGTGTTATATGGGTGATCTTTTATAATAAACAAACGAAGAAACAATGTATGGATTGGTCTTGTGTATCTCCTTGGAGCACATAGTAAAAGGTTTGAAAAGCTATGAGAACTGCTCACAGCTTATCTTCAAATTTGGTTGACTCGAATACTAATGTCATCTGGGACTAGATGGCTGAACATACAAAGTTCGTTGCTAGGTTTTTGTGTTCTCCTTAATTGATGCAAGCATAATCTGCTGGCATGATAAGTTGTGTAACGTGTACTGAGAACAAATATGCTTCCAAAACCAGCTAGAGTATGGAAACAATTGAGCTTACAGTTAAACAACAGAATCAGATATATAGGACGATCAACAACTGGTAAAGAACGGTTTATGGTCAGAAGATTAGTGCGTAATTGCATACGTTGATGATGTAATTGAATCAAAATATAGACGATGGACAAAGCGAAATTTTAATTGTCTGAGAAACGTTCCCAAATCCCACTAGCATAAAGATTCTAATTTAATGCCACCTCAATTGTGAAAGGACCGAATTGAAACGCCCATGACCAATGATATATCTTCCCTCTTCTCAGTGGTCCCATACCATAATGTCATCATGTTGTTGTCGTAGTAGAACAAGGGCCTATATATCAACCAGATGAACATCGTGCAAACCCCTCCCCACAAGTCCTAACATGAGCACAAAAATAATCACAAAAAAGGGTCCCTGAGTACTGCAAAAAAAAAAAAAAAAAAAAAGGAAAAGTGGAACATCTCAATATTTTGGATTCCTTTCCAAGGATGCAGAAGTTGGCCAAAGAATCATCGAAAGATGTTGTCCCTATGTTTTGTTAGTGGTGGATGTCATGGAGAGCACAACATTCAGACGCTACAATGAGAAAAGCTTTGCCCTCACAAACATTACTTTTGTGGACGTCATGCACATTATATAGGTCCCACTTTCCATTTTTAACACAGTTTATGTATGGCCCTCACAACCATATCTTTTGTTCAAGTCTTTTTAATGGGCATTATTCTCAAATTGTTAAACTGTGGAGGCAGGTACTAACCTAACTTAGTCTTTTTAAATGCAATTAGCCTTTTGATTCAAGTTTTTGTCCTGTCCCCAGGCTTGTCCTTTCATTTTCTTGTTTCTATAAAATGACTAAAACCTTGTAGATCGATGATGCAAAAGTGAGTTCAATTAAACATTCACTTCAGCACTCATGATCCAGAAACCGAAATTCATGGTTGTAAACGTGAACCAACCACAGCATGAACCTCAACTAATAAGTATATATCCTTCGCGTGTCATCTAGAAATTTATGTTATCCAAACTATCAGTGAACAAAATTTCGTACCATATTGTCATAACTGTCAGAATAATTTATTCTTTGAGACTGGCGATCGTGTTTTATAAATTAGTTTTATTGCATTAATTTGGGAATTGTTAGAGTTGGAAAAAGGACTTTGTTATCATCTTGCTATGATATTTTATTTTTTGAGCAATGTGGACCAATGGCGGCCTAATTAAATTTTTGTTAATGAAGGTAAGAGAATTATAATACATATAGGGGTAATGTTTTCATTGGTTATATCGGCAAATGAGAATATGCTAGCTATAGCATGTCAATTTGCAAATGAGGCACGAAATCTCAGCAAGCATAACGGGTGCTATACCAATAACAGTTTGGTGCTATCTGACTGGTAATTTATTTAATGTGGCAATAGTTGCACCAGGAAATTTGATAGCAAATATAGAAAATAAATATAAAATAATTTGAAAGCAATTAATTGCGCTTTTCCTCTTTTCGTTCTAAGCCTGCTCAACTCGTTCTGCACATTGAAATTAATTAGTGTCAACTAATTTAATGAATGTACCAAGAACATTTTTTGAACTGTAGACACGCTGGATACAAAATACTCTAGAAATTAAGTCCCCAGATCGTCTAACTAGAAGTCGCCACTTTTGATTTTATAATTGGACCAGAAGAGACCTAACCACCCACAAACCATACACAAAGATAAGTTCAAAACGACAAAATAACGTGTATTGTTTTCATCTCAGTCTATTTAGTTGGTGTTCCAAATTCTAAATAATTTGGATAATATCCTATTTACTTTTCCACTTGAAAGATAGCCAACTTGAAATTACTAACATTTTTTTCAACGCTAAATATTTTCACAAAACTTTATAGTGTCTAAAGTACCGCTTATCTCAAGTCTGTCTATCTTTTTTTTTTTCTTAAAAAAAAACAATTATTATATATATATTGAGTTCTAGGAAGCCCCTAAAGCAATTAGAGAAAATAGGGAAAGCGATAAGGCAATAGAAGTCAAATTCTTCACTCAAAACCAACAACTTTCTTGTCCCGCGAATTAGGGGAGGATTGGCCTATCTTATTTAATTATAGAAATATAAAGTTTATGTAATCCTTTAATTTTACAAGAATTGTTGTATCATAATTTAAAGAATAAGGGTATGTTTATTTCAACTTTTTTAAAAAAATAATTTTAAAGTTTAAATTTTATATATAATTGAAAAAATTAAAAATTAATTTTTTTATATAAATTACTCATTTTAATTTTACAAAAAAATTAAAAATAGATTTTTTTTAAAAAATCTGATTCTTTTTTAAAAATTATCTAAATATATAAAAATTAATTTTTTTATAAAAAAATAAATTTTTACTAAAATAATCTTAAACAAACACATCCTAATCCTTTTAGTACGAAAACTGATTATACAAAATGGTGTGAATAGCACAGTGCTTATCTTACCATTTTTCAATCCCGTGATTTCCATTTTCACCCCCACCTAACATCCAATTGCTTTTTGACACGTCAGATCGTCACCTCTTTCGTACCACAACATTCGCACCAAATAGCACGCCTCTAATTTAAACTCGTGGCTTTATTTTTAAAATTAAAATTACTTACCACTTTAATGAATCTTTTGTGTACGTATATAATATTGTGCCTGTACTCAATGATGTTAACTATATAAAATTAGTAGTTAAATACATAAGTTGTAACAAAGATCCTTTGTTTGGCTATAGCTTGTAGGCAACAGAAACCCTTGTCTACTTACTTCCACCAATTAATTGGGTGGTGTGTGTTCGTGGGCTAAGGAAGGAAGAGTAAATAAATCAACTTTGCTGACTAGTTGCAAAACATTGCTCATTTGAGGAAGATTCTGTCTTCTTATTTGTAAGTATGCATTTAGTCGTAACAGGTATCTTATTCATGCATCAGAGCTAGCACTATTCTCGCACTGACACAAACTATTGAACCCTTAAAAGCTACAACAGTGAAATTGGAATTATTAGCTGCCGAGATCGTAGCTTAATTGACATCGTACTAATTATTAAATTATTTTTTCTTCTTTTATTTAAGTACTTGCACTTTCCAAGGAAAAAAAAATCCAATTGTTTATTTACCTACTTGACATGATTTTTCTTTCTTGATTATATCATATGATATTCTATTTCACATAAAAGCACATAGTATGTAAGTTGACTTGTCAATTATTTATTAATTTCTTATTAATTATAATTATTAATATATATATATAATGAAACTAATAACTAATAAATTTATAATTTACTTTAAATATGATACCCTCATCAATACTGTAATACTATCAAGTTAAGAAAATAGGACTAAATATCAAATTAATTAAGGTAAGAGTTCAAAAATTCAGAGATTCAATCAACTCAATCAAAAATTCGATTAGAATATAATAAAATATATATTTAATTATTTATATAAATAATATATACATATAATTAACTAAAAAGTAAAGATTTATATTAAATCATTAACAATCATCAAATAAAAATAAAAAATTTAAATAAAGACTATTCAATATCTTAAATAATATAACCTACATTAAAAACTCTCTTTTCTTTTTATGCTTCTAGATCCTTCCCTCGCTTTTTCTTTGTCGTACCCCCACTACTCCTCACTTTCCTTTTTCTCTTTCTCTGCATTTGTGACTTTTGCATTCTTCTTTCTTCTTCTGCATTTTTTTTTTTGAAAGAAACGACAATGACACAATGGAGAAGAATATGGCACTGTTCGTACTGCACCTTCTTTGCGATCTTCTTCCTTCTTCTTTCTTTTTTTTTTTCGGAGCAAATTATGGTACTGTTTGCATTGCATCTTCTTTGCGTTCTTCTTCCTTCTTTTGCTTTTTTTTTTTTTAAAGAAACGACAGTAACACAGTGTTTTATAGTTAAAAAAAATAAATCAAACCAAAAAATCACTAGAAACGGTCCCGTTCATATCGGTTCAATCCGATTTAACACTGATTTTTAAGAGCAGCAGTTCAAGAGACATGACCGAATTGGACATTAGACCGATTCCCGATCCAACCGGCTGATCTAATCTGATTTTCTTAACTATTAATACCATATTAATTTTATATATAATATAAATACATTTTTTAAACAGTGATGGCATAACAATTTAAGTGTTATTGATGTAAATTATCTAAATCTCTCTCGATCACTCAAGTTAGTTAATTTTGGAAGGACTCCACGATTAGTGTTCTTTTCTCTCATAATTTTGATTTAGGTTTTGTATTAACCTCCGAGACATGGTAGATTACTGTCAGATGAAATATCTGGTGTTACCTTTCGAGGAATATTCCTATTAGCTATGGTTCTTATAACCCGCCTATACTCAATAAATTAAAAAAGGAAAAAAGACAAACATCATGTGTGTGAACTTTAATGACTTCTTTTTCCAGTTTTCTGAAAACCACATAGATAGCTTACCAAAAAAGAAAACCACTCGGATAACATTAAACAAGTGCAGAAGAAAACTCTAAAAATGGGGTTTTCCAAAAAAGAAGAACTCCAAAAATATGGAAGTAAAAGCCAGACCAGTTGTGTATACCACGACTATTACTTTAGTCATGAGATTCATCACTGCTGAGAAACCTACATGTGACAAGCAAGAGAGAGATCATAAAATATATGCACGTTTTAGAAAAGAAAATTATGAAAGAAATGGCAACTTGAAGATGACTAATATTTTTGTGAAAAAAAAAAAAAAAGATGAGTAACATTTCATGAGCTACTAGGGACCCGGCTTGTGTCAGAAATACAGTAATACTGGAGAGTAGAAAATTAAGTGGCTTGTTTCTTATTTGAATCTGAATAATCTCTTTGGGGTTCGATTGGTGTAACTTTTGGGAGAATATCTTTTGAAAAAAAAGTCTTTTAAAAGAAAGTCTTTTAGAGGAATTACTTTTAAAAGAATGATTTTTGTTTAGTTTGAATATGTCAAAAGTAAATTTAGGAGAATGAGTTTTGTTTGGATAAGATAAAATAAAATTACTTTTAGTTGTTAATGTGAGAGTAATAGTAAGATTCCTTTTCAAAAGGTCTTTTTCTAAAATAAAAAATAACCTCAAAGATACTTCTTCCTTCAGAAGACCTTTTAAAAGAAATTAAACAAAACACTATTATTTACTGTACAAAATTATTTTCCTTCTCCTAAAAGGCCTTCTAATGGATACAAACTGCAATCCAAACAGGCACTTGGCCGATGGGCGCTAAAGAAGATGCATGCATGCTGTTATGGTACATAACCAAAAAACTCAATTAAACAAATTAAGGACATATAATTTGGTTTTTGTTTTTTTATTTTATTTTAATTATAAAAATGTTAATTTATTTCTTTTTTTTCACAGTTTTTTTTTCATAAAATCCTAAAAACAAGAGACAAATTAAAAATAATGTGACATTTTTGTTATTAAAATTGAAAATAAAAAATAAAAAGAGAAAAATGAAAACAGAAATCAACCATAAGCTTTTTAATTATTAACACCATGCTCTAACTTATTAAGTTATTGTTGCAAATCTCAATGGTATATGTAACCTTATTATCTCCTTTAAGAACCTATGTTTATTGCAACTTCACTAACTTTATTAACATTAATTCGGTAATAATCCTTTTTTTTGTTAAACAGCTCATTCATATACTTGTATCCCATGTACAACACTCCAAAGAGCAATGCACCTTAATCTGCAAGTAGTCCTTTAACCCTACTCTCAATAAAAGCACACATTCCTATTAACACGCTTTTGGCCATTAGCCATATTGATTGAGCTGTGACTTCGACCATTTCCAAAAAATTACATATTACTATATTATATAAAAATTTTACGAGAGATCTATTCTCCGTATCAGTGAAGGTGGATAAACAGATATGAGAAGATCCGTTCTTCTTATCTGTGAAGCTGGATAAACAACAATAAGTTTAATATATTATTTCAAATTAACTACGTACATTTGTTTCTGTCAAGATTAAGATGAAAATACTTTACATTTGTAGATAAATGTATTAACATAAAAAAGCGCCAATATTGAATAGTATTGGATACTGATAGACTAATTATTTTCAATTATTTAGAAATAAAATAAGTGTGGTATTATAGTCGGCCATATTAGTTCAATAATTTAGAAAGGGAAAAAAAAAAAAAAAACACAGGTCTCACTCAATGAGCCCCAAATTTCAAGTGATTAGAGTTAAGAATAGATTTTTTCATATAAAAATTTTATATAATTTTATTATATATTAATTTTTATTATTAATTAATTTTTTTTTATAAATTTTATATTTAACTAGATCTTCTTAATTAATAATAAAAATTAAAACATAACAAAATTATATAAAATTTTCATACGAGAGATTCATTCGAAACTCAACTCAATATTTATCATTTCCTAAATCTGGCTTTGCAACATTATTTGATGAAAAAGGTAAGAAGCATGGCAAATTGTCAACAATTTCGTAGTGGATTAATGACGCTGCTTGATCCTTGAAAACCGTGAAGTAGCTTGTGGATTCAAGTGACAAAGAATTGGAATATTGGGTTATCTTTTCACTTTTCAAACAATATATCAAAGGAGGAAGGAGGGGTGTGGGGTTGAGCAAAGACAAGAGTACTGGAGGACACCCCACTGAAGATGTCAAATGGAACAAGTATCTTAATTTATCTTCTTTTTTTTTGTTTGGGGGGGGGGGGGGGTTTGCTCATGCAATTTTGTATAATGATCATGGTTGGGATTTTTTTTTTAAAGTGACAATTTAAAAAAACTAAACCTCTAATATTATAAATAAAATTTGTTTGGAATTATATTTCACTTTTATTATAATCAACTACTTTTAAGTTTTTTTTATCACGATAGAACAAACGCAAGATTAGCCGGAAAAGCTCTTACCTCATAATTTGTCATCCATTTTCTCACATATATAAAACTAAGGATTTAATTTCAGTAGTTTATCATAAGAATAATGCTAAACATTCCAAATCTTGTACGGATGAAAATTTTATTTTAAGCAATATTGTGATAATCCAAATCAATATTCACATTTCTATAATATATCATCACATGGCAATCGTGGAAATTGCATTTCAACTAGTCACAAATCAATTTCACACAAGCAATTGGAACAGCAAAAATCAACTTAAAGTGTCTAGTGGCCTGCATCGTCGATTAGAAGCACATTCAATAGTTCTTGGAGCCACTGACTACTGTCGGGACACGCCTTACTAAAACTTGTGTTCTGTGAGTTTGGCTAAAGGAGGTCGTTATATGATTTGGCTTACTCGGTTTTTTTAAAACTAATTGATTTGAATACATTGCATTCTGCTTTTCAGATGCATAGCATCCACTATCCACCTTCAAACATTGCCAAGTAATAATAATTTGGCTTCGGAAGTATATATTTTCTGACTCGAAATAGTCTTTCTTCTTTCTCAATCGATTTTCATCTGTCATATACCAAATTTCTAACAATTAGAAATTTAAGAATACAATTATTTCACGATCGGAGAAATTATGAAATTCAAATATTTGAAAAAGTTCAACTGTGAACTTATATCAGTATTAATTTTGCTGGACCTTTTTTAATTTACAAAATTTATTTGTCGTACAAAAATTGTTGTTACAGGAAAAAAAAATGAACGAAATTAGAGTATTTGATGAATAATGAAACTACCAAAAACATAAGCATATTGACACACCAATTTTTTTTTTTTTTTTACGTTGATTGTTTTGAGCACGTATTTAAAAACATAATGGGTATTTTTTTTTTAATAACTGCTCCATTGTGAAATACTCCCTCCAATTCAAATTATTTGCTACCTTAGCTATTTGCACACAAATTAAGGAATAAAAAATTAAGTGTTGATTATAAAAATACTTACTAAAATACCCTTATTTAATAATTAACTTATTATATTATTATTTTATTATTTATTATGCTTAGAATAGTGAGTAGAGAATAAAATTAGAAAATTTATAATAAATATTTTATTGAAATATGAGAATAACAGATAAAATTAACAAAACAAAATTTACTCAAAGTGATAGATGATTTGAATATCGTTATGAGAATAGTAAATAAATTGTAGGAGAAGATTGTGTACCGAAATTAAATTATATAAACAGTATCATTATTGGTACTAATTTTTTAGACACCTGGAGTATTATGTATAAATAATTGAGGGCTTAAGTTGTATTATTAATCAATCTACATATGGAGCAATATGAGGAATCATATGTTAATAATTGAAAATGTTAGTTATTTTACTGATAAATTCAATAAAAAAGATATTACATTTATTATCAATTATCTTATCATATCTACAATATATACTAAAAATGTAATTGAAATTCTCAGTTATTTACATATTCATCCTATTTGTCTAAAATGGTGTCCAAATCATGGGTTGAAAAAATATTTCTCTTCTATAAAAGTAAGTTGTGAAAATAATAAATTTAGTAAGGTTGGTTGAAGATAATGCTAGTCCTTGTGTAATCAGTGGAAAAGAAAATCCACATACGCATGCTATCACTTTAACACTACTTTTATGAGCCAGACAAACGTCCCATTTCCTTGAAACTTCATAAAAAGTTTGGATAGTTTTCAAGACCATTGAAGCAAGCAATGCTGCGCAGTGAAGAAAAAGTTAGTCAAAATTTTGATAAAATTTAACTAGGTCTCAGTTTAACTATTAGATCAATTAAATAGATATAGGAACTACTCGTCTATTAAATAATTAAGAAACATGTTAATTCATTGAACCCTCAAAACAAAGATATGCACAAAGAATAAAATCAAATATATTAACCCTTAATTAGTTGATCTTTGTGTTCAGCTTTATTTCACTAGAGTGTTTTTATCTGTCTTCTTCCTAACTACCGCCATTATCTGAGTATTTTCTCATATTTAATTGTCATCAATTTTTTTGGTTCACCAACTGAAATAAGTAACCCAAATCCTACAATAAGATATACCTGCATATTTGGTATCATAGAGAGAAAATTTTGTGGATTAAATGTATCAGTAAAACTGTATGAAAAGTTAACTTCTGAGTTTTTCTTTATTTTTACATCAATTAAACTCACCCTTGAAGATAATCATTCCACAAAATATAAGGATAAAAGTGTTGTTGAAGAAAGCATTTTTTATCTTTTTAATCCTTATTTTGTAACAATAAAATTTATTTTAGTAACTTATATATTTATCATAAAAAAATCAGATAATCAAATAATTGTTCTCTCAATGTAAAGGAATGATATTTAATTTCATCCGTTTGTGAATCCAAACAATCTTATATTTTAACGTAAATATGTAGTTGTGCGCCTCCATTAACATTGAGAAAAGTAGAAATTCTTGTGCAGAAAATCGTATAAAAAATTGACAACTTTGCGAGCTTCCAATACGATAAATTAAGCAACGTTAATCAAGGAAGTTATGTATATTGGTATTCCATTAATTAGATAGTCAAAGTTTGCATAACGCAAAAGTTTAATTTTCAAAAATATTTATAAGAAGAAAACAAAAACGTTCAGACTATTCTAGCTAGTTTGAATTTTATTCGTACTGGAAATATTCTAACTATTATTGAATGGATATCTTATGGTATAATGCTGAAATGAAACACGAAGATTAAGTTGATTGTTGGGGATGATGACCTCCAACACTGACAGCTACAGATCTAATACTTGTTTGTATTCATTGGGCGATTCGTTCTCGCATGTATTATATAATGAATTTAATTTTATTACCTTTTAGTATAAGAATTTTTAGTGATATTAACATCAATAAATCTAAGTTTACTTATGAATTTAATATTAATTAAATAAAAAATCAAACAGTTTAATGATATATGAATTGACACCAGCGTATGAAATTGAAAAATTGTATATGAAATTGATTAATTTTTAAATTATTTTCCTTTTTGAAAATTTGAATTTTTGAACTAATCACTGGGATTGCGACTTCATCTACAGGTAGATGTGATTGGCTGATTCCTCTTAGTTCTCCATTTCGATAGGCCCGCTTTCCTCCTTATTTTAATTTATTTTTTCGTTGTCATCAAATCAAATCGAACTATATACAGAAGGGTTCACTTTTTTTTTTTTTTAATAATTATTTATATGCTCCAAGTTGTTTGCTCTCGTGCATTTTTTTTAAAGGAAAAAGAGAATTTGAGCATTGTCTCTCGATCTTTTTTTTTTCTTTTTTCTCTCTAAATTTTTCTCTCTTCTTTGTCTACGGCCAATGTTAGTGATCTTTTTTAGGTTAAATCTCATGGCTTATAGGCTAATAGCTTCATAGGTCATCTTAAAATAATGTTATAGAGAATTTGATTGTATTGACATGAAATTCATTAAAACAAGAAATCAATATTTCTTTTATCACAAAGTATCAGTTGTTTAATATTTTCTTTACAAAAATTTAAAATACTAAAAAATAATTCAAATCCTAATTTTTAAACTAACAAATAAAATAAAATAAGAAATTTCATTAACCTTAACAATATGATAGGAGGGAATAATTAAATAGGAATATTATAGAGTTGGGTGTGTAAGAGATAAGAGGTGTTAGTAAGGTGTTAATAATTTGTTATGAGAGGGAATGTTTTAAAATATTTTACATTATTATAAATATAATCCTCGAGATGAATGAATTAGAAGAGAAAATATTTAACCATTAATTTTTTATTTTTTAGCTTTCTTTTTATTTAGGAGGTCTCCTTCTTTCCCTATTACAATACTAGAAAAAAGTCATTCTTCTACATTTTTTAATAAATAATAAATTGAACATTTTCTATTTATAATAATATATTGAAAAAATAAGTTTAGTGAAAATATTATTATAATAAAAATGCATTGCATAAATGAATTTAATATAGAGTATATTACACTTATAACTGCTAAAATCCAGAATAATTTAAATGATATTATTATAACAATTAGAACCCATAAAAAGTTGGTCAAGTGATACTTCGATGAAACTATAATTGCAACCAACTATAATTGCAATCAATTGGGTTCTGCTTATATATTACTGTGATTTAGATTCAATTTTTAGATATTTTTGTTGGTGGGTAATATCTAAATATTTTTATAAGTACTTGATGAGTCTAAAGACATATTTTAATTTTAAATTCGGTTAAGTCTTTCATTTAACTTAAAACTGTACCCCACCAAAAAATTAATTGCAATTTAGGACAAAATAACTAGTTATGTCCTATTTTATTTTTTATTTTTTATCTAGAGCACGAGGTATTTTCACACATTTTTGTCGTATTTGTCACTATGCCTTACCAGTACTCACAATAATCACTATGTGAATGACGGTTAGTTAGAGTTGATTAGTTACAATCTGTTATCAATTAGTTAGTCGGTTAGATTAATTAGTCCTTAATTAAATTAGGACCTGAATCAATTTTGCACTTAGATAGCCTGCGTATAAAGCTCTATTTAGTTTCATGCTAGATTGTGAATTCAATTATCAGATTCGGTGACATCTGTCTCTGTTTTCTCTCGAGGACTTGGTTCTCTTCGAGAACTTCATAACATTTTTACAATACTCTTCATTCAAACTAAACCATATACAGTAATTTATATTCCGTATTTACACTTTGAAAACAATTATTATTATTATTATTATTATTATTATTATCATCATTAAATACATAATTAATGATAGCATATTGTTACTATTAAATACAGTAGTTATGGAAAACAATTAATTATAAAGTAGTATATCATTCAGACCCATAAAATTTGTAAGATTTCAATGAAATCTAAATACTGGTGGGTTATATATAAAAAATAAGTATATCATACGTGAAACTATGGATGATATTTTCCCTCAAAAAAAAAAAAGGAAACTATGGATGATATAAAAAATTATTACATAAAAGCAATAACATATATCAAACTTTATCTATATGGAGATTTTCATTAAAATATCTTTTAATTTAATTTATTTAAAGTAGCAATTAAACATCACGATCATTTATTGGAAATTATAAACAAATTATAAACTAAGTTGTGTTATAAATGAATAATTAAGAAAAATAAAAGTGTTGGTATATAATAAAATAGAAATAAGATTTAATTTTTTTGTATTTAAATACTTTTATGAAGAATTATTTTATGTATCTTTCTAAGAATTTAAGTTTGATGTATTATCAATATAAATTTTTTTTATACAGTAATTAAATTATATATTGTTACTTCTACATAAGTATTTGACTTTTACAAGTAATTAATATCTCAAAAGTCATTAGAATAATATGATTAGATGACCAAATAAAATTCTTTACACTAAATGTGTATCAAAATCTAAAAATTTGTGATTTTTTACTTTATTTGTCAATTATATATTAGAGTTTAATTTAATTATTATGCACTAACAGTATAAAAGAGTTTTATATTATCATCTAATTAAATATTTATATTTATAAGACTTTTAAGATAGTAAATAATTGAATCAAATACTTTTACTGAAAAGATAATATATAATTAAATATATATATAAATTATATATATATATATATGACTTTGATATAGTTATTATTAATATTAAATAATTTTAATGATATAATACTATATAATTGAAAGAAAGAATTGATATCGATAAAGTGTGTAAGTATAAAAGTTTTTTTTTTATGCAATCATTCAATTTTTTGTTGTCACTTCGTTACGAGTGTTTACCTTTTAGGATGACTATGATCATGAAAGTCACACATATATATAATGAGATTTGATTGTTTGTCTTTGCTTATTATCAGTAGTGCATAATAATTATAATGAAAATCATCTATATAATAAGATTTGATTGATTGTTTATATTTTATATTAATAATATATCAAAATTAATCTTTTAAAAAAATAAAGTTTAATTAGAATATATTGATAACGTAAAAATTTTTTATATTATCATTCAATCAAAATATTCCATTTGTATGACCATTCAAGTAGTGAGTGATTATATCAAAAATTTTTGTTGATGTGACAATATATGATTAGATATCTATGTAAAATTTTTTTACACTGATAATATATTTAAATTAAATCCAAAAAATATAAAAAAAACTCTTAAGCTATATTAAAATTAAATCCAATTTATAATTTAACCTTCTTCATGTCTCCCACGTACCCAAAAAAAATAAAATAAAATAAAAAAGGCACATCCCTTTTTCTCTCTCTAACATGTTACCATTATTAATAGGACGCCACCCCTCACTTGCCTTCACCCATCCGCTATCAAACAATTTGCTTTTACCTGTTGTTTTGTTCCTCCTGTTTCAAAACCTTTCACCAAATTAAAAGAAAAAAAAGAGAAGACAAGAATAAGAAAAAATGGTGGCTTTGGTTTCTCAAGAAAACGTCGTTGCATTGGTTTCACGCTCCGGCAGGGAGTTGCAACGCTACAGAAAAGGTCGTCGCCAAGTTGTGGGGTTGGTCTTTTCTTCCTAATAATCTTACAAATGGACTTTCCATTCAAATTTGCAAAATCTTAAAAGCCATGTTTGATTCCTTAAAACTTGTTCTTCTGTTGAGTCTCATTTCAGCGGTCACTGAACTTTAATTTTTCCAACTTTTGTGCATGCAACTGCGTAGATGCATACCATACAGATATAAACCTGGGGAGCAAACTTCATTGGAGGCATCTCGAGAGGTAGAAGTTCTTGTTATTACTTCTCAGAAAGGCAAAGGGATGCTATTTCCAAAGGTAAAAAATACACGAAGATATTAGTACAATATTAACATCCAAATGGAACAATATTTTTTATACAAAAATATATTCGATCATAAATCAAAATAATACTTACACGCTGATCAATTTTGATGTAAAAGTGGTGTGCAAATTTTAATATTGGAACATAAAAGTTGAATTTTGATTTATCTATATATTTTTTAATTTCTCATTTAATTTGTAAGTATGTGATTGAACCAACCATCAGGGAGGCTGGGAATTAGACGAATCGAAGAAGGAGGCAGCTTTGCGAGAGAGCATAGAGGAAGCAGGAGTGCGAGGCATTGTTGGGGTGAGGCACTTGCGTGATCCATATATCTCTAGCAAATTATTTGGCTTAATAAAAGAACAAACCAATGGCCACTAGCAAATTAACCTAAAACTTGCAAATTGAAAATGCTCCTTTTTTAATTTTTTTTTTCTGGTTGGCGCAGGGTAAATTGGGTAGGTGGAGCTTCAAGAGCAAAGCTCGCGATACTTGTCATGAAGGCTACATGTTCCCTCTACTCGTTCAAGAGCAATTGGAGCTATGGCCAGAGCAGAACTCTCGTCAAAGAACATGGGTAGGCGAAAAACACAACTAATTAAACAACTTGATTAATTTTTAAAGCACTTCAAATTGATGGGGTTCTTCTTTCTTCTTCTTCTTGTAAATGATCACTGAGATAGTGTTTGAATTTTTCCTCGGTGTAGATGAGCGTTTCCGAAGCAAGGGAAGTTTGTCAACACTGGTGGATGAAAGAAGCTCTAGAGAGACTAGTAAATCGCCTCACGGCTAGAAAACTTGGTCGTACGGAACAAGTGGTGGGTTCTGTGCAATGCATATAGCTAGTGGATGATGGCAAAATCTGACTTGTAAACGGGAACTTCTAGGAGGATAGAGGCATATTAGGGCCTGATCAAAGCTTTTAATTGGCTTTTCTTGGACGTCATGAACTGAAGGAATAGTGGTACACAAACAATGGACGGAAATATGGAATTGGTGCAAACTATTGGTATTAGAATAATACGTGAGAAGTTTACAATTCCCCCCATTTTATTAAAAAACTTTGTATTTAATTAAAAATGTTGAAATTCACTGCATGTGTACATTGTAAGACTTACGGAAATCGATTCTTAAATGGAAAAAAAAAAAAAAATTGCTTTGGTTTTTAGCAACAGAGTTGGACAACACGTGAGTGAGCGGCGATACGATAAACTTGTGCATGAGCAAAGCAATCACTGTACACCATGCCTATGTCTGAGACAATGAAACGCTGCTATTTGTTTTACTGTATAACAAGGTGAACGTGTGTGAAATTTAAGGAGTGATGTTATTTGAACATCACACTTTAATATTAGATACAATCTTTTTCACACATAAATAAGTATAGATAACACATCTCTTATTGTAATATATGCGCATATCTCGATACTCACTAATGCTCACACTAATTCTATGATGTGTATAGGATATTTATAAACAATGCGATCAAACATTTCCCAAATTTAAGTTCAACGGTGTTTCTGCCGTGCCTCCTACAAATATAGTTTATCTATTTGGTCTAATACTGTACGTTTTAATTAAAAACGGAGTGAAGATATGCTGCTTCTTTGTTTTTCTTTTAACATTTATACGTTGTGTACAATCAACTTGAAGCTAAGATTTTTTTATTGGTCAAGTTGAAGCTAAGATTAAAGTGCCACTTTTTGTAATTCAATCGTTTGAGGTGCGGCCGAAATACTTCTCTGAAGCTTAGAGCTAGAATACACGTGGATTGAACTGAGCCATTTATCAACAATGAAATTCCTAAGTATGTTTAAGAGATTTTAAAGACAATGAAAGGGATAATTTGGACCGAAGAAGTAAATAAATAAATAATGAAAGGGATCATGACTAGTAAAGGAAATGAGATAGATAGTCGAAGAATGGAATGGAAAAATTTGCCATCCACTTATTTGATTGTTTAATTAAAGAAAAAATGAAGAGACTTTCATTTAAAGTTATGTCATTTTTCCGTGGCTCCTAATTTGGTAAGACATTAAATTAGAGTTTTGAATGGCAAATTACTTCCTCATCATTCTACTCCCTTATGTTAAATTACTCTTTAACATACTTTACTTAATTTTAATTTTATCATTCCTCTCTTATCATCCTTCCTTTTTTTTTTTTTTGGGGTCAAATAAACATTTTTATTGATATGCAATCAAAGGCAAAAGTCAATTTACAATAAACAATACATCATATATAGAGCATTTAAGCTAAATCTATGAGTACAATTAATGAAATTACACAACTGGAGATAAATCACATCAACATGATGATTCTACATAACACATCAAATAAAATCCTAAGTAATAGGTGAGCTTGTCAAATATGTCTGATTTTGACATTGATGGATTTGATAGAATTTTTATAACAAACTGTGCAACAATGGAAGAAAAGTGCCTAACTTTAAATTAAAGATCTCATTTAAGCATCTTACAGAGAAGCACCAGATCTACTCCATAATAAATCTCAACACAGGCAAATTAAGAATTGAAAGGAATTATATTGAAGATAAGAGAATTTGTGTCGGTCCAAATATTTGGACTAACAAGGTGAGGGCTTCACGAAAGGAGCACGAGAAGTGCCCAAACCTGATCTGCAACAGAGCAGCCTCTGCTGAACAACTGGTCAAACCACTGTTTTGGACTGGATCTAATACTGTGTGAGACACTCTATTTGACTGTTTGTTCTTCGAGGGGACCACAAGCACTACACAAAGCTAGTGTCGTCCCTTAATTTTTTGATCCATAAGCTCTCCTTTTTGGTCATGATCTATAAGCTTGTGGTGTCCTAAATTTGAATACTTCTATATCCAGCCCAAGTAGTTTCTTTTCGATGCCTACAGTTGGATTCTGGATCACAATTTATTGGGCCCAGGATAGTTGTAGCCTTATCGGCTTGCCAATGTAGTGATGGAGAAGACAATGACAGTATATGTGGGATCGTGGTCCCTGTAGGGATTGGAGATCAAGACAAAATAATATTAATCAAACCAAAAAAAGAGAAGAAACAACATTAATTATTATGTAACACAAAATCGAAAGTTACGTTTTCTTCTTCCATACCCACAGCACGTGCTCCCACTTCATGCATGGTGGTGCCTAAGCTAAGAAACTATTATATGGAAAAAAATTGTTAGAAACAAAAAAGGAAAATAGTTCAAGTTATACTAGTATAATTTTAAGTAATATTATATCATTTAATAACTTTTTATTGGTGTAATATTTTACAAAACCTACTATTAGATTAGAAGTTTATATCTTATAGATTATCTTTATAAAATTTTATGTTAATTTAAAATTTTTTGATATTGTTCGAAAGTGGATTACTTGGAAGGAAGTCCGAGCCAGAATTAGGACCCTGAACAACTCCGATCTGATTGTTAGATTATTGGAGTTGAGATTCCACGATGGGGGATACCTGCAAGGACTCCGACACTCAAGTAAGTGAGTGCAAGAGGTAGCAAATCAAGGTAAAAAAAAGTGTACCTAAGCTCAATAATTGAACACCTATTTATATAGGTAGTTAGTTGAGAAGATATGGGAGGTTCTGTAATCGTAGGGGATAACTCGGGATATCCAATGGCTAAAGGCCAGAGGATGGGTCCAAGTTTATTGGCAACATACCGTTCTGCCTTAGTTGGGCTATTATGGAGTCCGATGTGGGCCCGAATTATGTATCGGGTAATGGCCAAACTGATTTCATATTAGGCCTTGTCGTTGGGCCTGCTATTTCTAGGTCGAAACAGATATTTTTTTTTTTATATACGTTAAAATCAACATGATATATATGCTTAAAATATATATGAATAAAAGTTATTTGATTGCACATTTATTGATGTTCAATTTTGATGAAATTTGACACATATGATTTTCATTATAGGTAATTGTGATTGAATGGTTAGATCAATAAAAAGTATAACCCATAGAAAGTAATTATTAAGCAATGTGATATTGCTTAAAGGTACACCAGTATAACTTAATCCTCTTTTGGTAATTTAAAATAGATAGATTGGTTATTTTTGTCCAAAGTAAAAAATATATATATATATATATATATATATATATATATATATATATTTACTTTGTATATATATATATATATATAGCCAAAAAATAAAACTAAAATTCTGACTTTAAACATTTTTCACTTTACATATATAATAGAAAACAAAAAGAAATAAGATAAAGTCACACAACTAACTTAGGTATTATTCTCTAGTGAGGGCAAGACTGCAAGAGCTCTTTGCACTGAATTCAAATTAAGTGTCTAGTTTATTACCAAGTCTTACTTATCATTGAAATTACATAAGACTAATGGTTTATTATCATTATATATAAGTATATATATAACACATTTCTCTCTTGTGTTACATTCTAGTTGGAGCACCTATTTAAAGTTGTTCCTCTATTCAAGAATAGTTAATCTCATATTGGGCACCATTTGTAAATGCTTTATCACATACATGTTTTATAGTGTACCAGATTAATTGTGGTATACCACACATCAGATTTTAACCACATTCAACAAGTGGTAGGTAAACGCATTGAGGAGGTGGCTAAAATAATCTTGATGGACCATTGCACCCTCGTCTATTCTTTCCTCCGTACAGCTACGCAAGACATTCGACAACCACCTCCGTTTGCGCCCAGTTCACACCATCTCCAGTGGTGGTCCAGCTTTATGGCCGACGGCGGACAGTACCTCAGCGACAGTGGCAGCACCACTGTTGGCACCGCCCATACCATATGCAGCAAAAGCCATGCGACCCAACTTCGACGTCCAGGCCGCGGTTGCAGAAGCCACTATCATGGTGGAATTCGACCATGACTCAGCTCCAAAGACTAGTCTAGCTTCGAAGAACACAACAAGCTCAACTCCGTAAATACAATATTCCTCTATTTCTAGATCCCCAAATTCTTGTTCAATCATATGTTATGTTCATTTATGTTTGGTTTCTTAATTTTTTTTTTTCTGCAGAAGCAAAAGTTGGCACTAGCAAAGCAACTTGAAGAGCTTTCTTGAGGGGTTACGGGGTTAGCAGTTGGTACCACAGGGTTGATTGAATGCAGATAAAAGAAGAAGAAAGAATAGAGTAGAGAGAGTGGCACTGTTATTGGTGGTGGGTGTGTCTCGTTGATGAGAGGTGTGGGTGTGGGTGTGGGTGAGGTAGTTGCCATTGGCAGTGATGGAGAGGTGGTGCTTGGAAGAGGGAGAGGACAATAGAACACGGTGCACGTCTTTTTTTTTTTTTTTTTAAATTAGTGTGTGGTGCACCATAGTTAATTTGGTGCACCACAGAACTCGCCATATTGCAAATACGGTGGAAAAAGTCAGTAAAGTTCTGTGTGATTTAGCCAGAACTACAAACTTTCCTGTGACCGTCCTATAAATGGGTTTCTCAAGGCTACGTTTCTTTTTCAAGTTAAACAGACATAGCTTGTATATGTAACTTACATATGCTACAGTGTCAACCTCGACGATCAATTTACTTTGGTGGTGATCTCTCTGCTAGTTATTGCAAATATTGCACGCCTATCCAATGTGATGATGCAACCAAATTTCTAATGCAACGCATATTTGAATGAACCATATTCTAGGGTATGCTATAGTGAAGATTCGGTTGAGGGTGGCAGGTGTAGCGCAATGTCACAGTTGTCCTTTAGTGTATTCAATCGAGAAAGGTTATTGTGTTGCGTGCATGACATAAGGAAAGCCTTGAAGCCTTTCTTTATGAGTGTGAGCTTTACTTCGCAATTAATCCACAGATTAATATATGCAGAAATCCATGATACACAGCGTAAAGTAAGTGTCCTAATTACTTTGCTGCGCAGGTAATGTAGTTGTCATCTATATTCTATAGCACCAATAGTATAATTGTGTACACTTTTACAAGGGGGAACTGGTCCCAATTCTCTTCCTCTCTTCTCTTACTCTTTTTTTTTTTTTTTTTTAACATCAATCTTGCAGCATTTTATTTTTAAATAATAAAATAAAAGAAAAATATTTTTTTAATTTATACTTCCTTGCCTTTTTTCTAAAGGATTAAGTACTTATTTAGATGTCATTATTTTGATTAAAAAAATATCTTTTTTTAATAAAAAAGTACTTTTATGATTTTCGGTATAGTAAAAACAGAATCATCAGAAAAATATAAAAAGAATTTTTTTGAAAAATTACAAATTTTTATCTTCTAAATAAAAATATATTTTTTATAGCATAAAAAAATACATTTAAGGATAAAATAAGATTTTTTCAATATTATATACAAACCTAAATTAACTTTTATTTTTTCAAAAGATCTTTTTGAAAAAAATTATCCACACGGACCCTAGGTGTGGGTAAAAGACCCAAATAAAATGATACAAAACATTATCAATAAATAATTAATATCTCTTAATTATTTAAATTATATAAAAAACTATTTATTTCTGATTTTTGAAACAATATCATTGATTAGAATAAAGTGAATTTATAATAATAAATACAAATATAGATACTATAATTTGAACTAAGCTACCAATACTTGGTTAGTACAAGTGATTTGATATTTATTTTTCTTAAATAAGGTCTCATTTTAATTTTGTGTATAGAAAATTAAAAACAAAAAAAGATGTTAGAAAAGCTTTACTTCTTTAATAAATTGACCCAACTTCCAACCAGATTAATTGGAATCTAATAGACTTCAAATCAGTAATTTATATCAGAAAAGATTTTGAACCAAACCTTACGATTGTATATACATTCTCAAGTAAGGTGTACTGCAATTGGACTTGTAAATAATATATCCACGCACATCAAATTATTTTTGCTATAAATAACTTCATGATCGTTGATTATAAAATAATGAAATACTTTTATTTTTTTAAACTATTATTATTGAAAGTTTATTACATGCTAATTTAGTTCAAGCCAAATTGGTTATCTATAAGGGTAAAATCTCCCAATAAATCACTTACAACATCCAAACTTTGTTAAAATGCTTTAAGTTGAATCATGTAACAACTTGCACATAGTGTTATTATTTTAGTAGGCAATCAAATTCAAACTTAGAAAGTATAGAACTTTGCTATACAGCATGAGCTCGGGACAAACAAACACACACACACACACAGACACAGACACACACACACACACACACACACACGCACACACACACAATATATACATACATATATATATATATATATATATATATCCACATCTTCACTTTGGATCTACAACTCAATCCATGTGTTCTAAATCAATTTATAAGTTTGGGTAATTTTGTAATTTTATTTCATTTACAGTAATTTTTCTCTCACCTTATTAATATTCATTTTCTATTATTTCTTTCTACCAAAATAATATTTTTCTCTATTTTCTCCAAACCTGAATAATATACAAATAATTAAAAATTTAAATAGTATTATTATGCGCTTAATAAATATATTTTAATATTAATTAAAAAATTTATAAAATTCATAAACAAAAATGGTACAATTAAGTAATATTATTATAAGTTAGATAAATAAATTTAATACAAACTTAATATAATATTAACACAGGAGAAGTTGTTTTTTTTTTTTTTCTCGAAACACTTCCAATTTACTATTTGATAAAGTGTTTGAAACATTTTTATCATATACTTACGCTATTTTGGTACAGGATTTTTTTTTTGGGTGCTTTATTCTAGTACAGGATGTTAATTAACTGTGAGAGAATTATTAACACTGGAGAGAGAAAAAGTCAAAGGAGCAATTAATGTCACACAAGAGAATTACATAATTGTCCAAAATCATAGTTGATTTTGAAAAAATTCAAAAAAAACAGAGGAGTGTTATATCCAAAGTAAAATGTCGAGTATCTTAGCCTCCACGTTAAGGAGTGGAGGTTAATAATCCATATATATAAAAGAAGGGTAAGTACATATATATATATATATATATATATATATATATATATATATATATATATATATATATATATATATATATATATATATATATATATATGAGGGGAGAGTTGTTTAAATTTTTATAAAAATTATTTTAATTATATTTTTAATTAATATAAGATTTTAACACATCCTTTCATATTTAAGATTGATTATCTAGTGCAGAAAATTTATAGAACTGCATATTTACGGATGGTTCAATCATAGTTACAGGATAAACTCTGATAATATATTAGAATTGAATGAATTTAATTCAACCCTAAAAATTAGTTTATGAAAAAAAGTTATCCAAATTTTTATAAAAATTATCTTGGTTATATTTTTAAATAATATAAAACTTAATAATATAAGATTAGTGCATGTTAAATTTAGTATCCCATTTTATGGTATTCAAAAAATACTACTTTAAAAAAGAAATATTTTTTGTCTTTCAAAAGAAAACATCAAATAAGACACCCTAAGCACGTCAAAAAAACAAAAAAGACACCTTGAGAGAATAAATATCTTTTCAAGCAGAGATTATTTTAATGAGGTCTCATACCATTAAATTTCACATCTATTTTGAGAATAGGTGTCCCATTTAATGTTTCAAAATAGAGTCAACTAACATAACACTTTGCAAAATTATATTGTAGTCCAAGAAATTAAAGAGTCCAATTCTAAATATTCAAATCTATATAATTGCGTAAGTACTAACCATATTTTAGTAAAAAATTAAACTTGGAAATTCCATTGTCAATAATATTTACCCGAATGTTCATGGGTGCATATACCGATACCGATGATAAACAAAGCGAAAATGTTACGTAACTTTACAGGAACAAAAGAATAATATAATTACTTTTCTTTGCAAGCATGAGACATTAGACAACACAGCTTTGCGAAGTGGAGAGGAAAGTAGCTAGAATCTCTTATGCTTTGCTTGTTTCAAGAAGAGAGAGAGAGAGAAAAAAGTAGGGAGGAAAAAAAATGGCATATCTTGAAGTTTTCTTTTACTTGAATGTGAAAAGAAAATAAGAGAGAGAAAATATTAGTTATGGATCCATACAAAAATTTTCTTCTTATAATAGATGAAAAAATTAAAGAAAGAGAGAGATTTTATATAAAGTTATTATTATATTACATATATAAATTCAAGAAAATATTTATATTATATTATATATGACAAAAAAATAATTTAATATAAATATATTTTCTTTCTTCTTACTTTTTTCTCCATTTAAGTAAAAGAAAGAAAATTTTTTTCATTTTCTTTCTTTTTATTTTCTCTTTATGCAAGTAATATGAGAGAGAATAAATTTTTCTTTTTATTTTTTATTTTTTATATTCTTTCTTTCCATTTTCTTTTTTCATCTAAGCAAATAGCCCGCTTTTGTTCTTTGTTCCTTCCGCTTTCAAATAAAAGTGCCCCACTGAACATTCTTTTTTCAATGTGGTATCCTCCTCAAGGTTCAAAGTCCTCTTTTGGATTCAATTTTAAATTGAACATAGTAAAGGTGTAAGATAAAGAAAGAAAGGGAAAAACAAAGAAAGCAAAAGAGGCACAAAAGCAAGTGGAGGAGGGCGAGAATTGATCAGTGCCAATGCCACCGAGTGTATTGACAGACTCAATTTAATTCATTTGCCTGCATTGGAAAAGATGAAAGCCAAAAAGGAATCCTGTTAATATATTGCCGAATCCATATTTCTTTTTCAATACAACAAATCAAATCAAATATATGAAAAACAAATAAAAAAGAGGGAAAAAATGTGTTTTATGGATTATTTACCTTGCCGTCCACAAATCTTGCTCAAGAAAGCAAGGAAAATAATAAGTATAGCTACTCCTGCTAATAATCCAATAATTATAACAAATGTCTTTTCGCCTTCATTACCCGATTTGCCTGCAACACAACCATAGGGGGGAAAATGTCAGGTGATATATAAAGAAGAATATATGATTCATTTTCCTTCTAACAATATTCTTTTGGCTAGAGACTTTCGTAAGTGACCCAAACACTAAGCAAAACTAATCACATGTGGACGTGATGTCCATGTTTCACCCATGAAAATCAAATTCAAATAAATAACGCCTTGATTATTAGTTTTTAAAATGGATTCTTCTAATGAATTTCGATATCCTAATCAAGAAATCCTAGCCAAATTTGCACCAAAAGAATATTTAAACAAACAACTGCGTTATTTCCACATATAGATTCATATATCTCTCCTTATAACACCCACTATTATTACAACAATCCAAAAACTAGCTAGTCTCACTTCATGCACTTTTCTTTGTTTGTCTTCTCTTTTTTAACAAAAAGTAGCTAGTGCAGAAGATAGAGAGCCGTAAGAATTTAGATGTAAGAGTAACATTTCTCTCAACAAATTTTGAGAAAAGAAAAATATAACAAAAAAGATGTTTTCATTATTTCTTCAAAAGACCAATGGCACAATATGTTGAGCACTTCGTAAAACTTTGCTTCTTACATTTTGATTTGAGAAAGAAGAAGAAGAAGAAGAAGAAGAAGAAAGTTAAATCAACAAATTTACAAATTTGACATTCAAACCGGTTCAAATTAAGCCACGCCACCCCGAAGTTCTCCCTTTCTTTTCTTTTGCCCCCTCTTAAAAGTGACCTTCGGTTCAAAGACTTCAAAGCCAAACAAGGACAAGAATTAGAAGCACCACAAGCAGCACATGGCCACGGGCCTTACCGTGGGCCTTGGAGGCCTGGTGGGCCCCTCCAATAGAATACCTCGCGTAACACTTCCCCAAGAACATGTCCCCGTAGTCGGCTGTACCGCAATCGCTCTTCAGCTTCGATATCGCTTCGGAGAGGCAATCCTGACACTCTCCGAAGCTCAGGTCCCCTGTGCACTGGGCCACGCCACGGACTGTGCCGGACCCTCCAACGCGGAAGGGCCCGCTAGAGCCTGCAAGCCCAGCTAGCACGGAGTCCCTGCTCCCCATCCCCTCCGGGTTGTAGCCCACGGAGGGCCCGCACTCCTTCAGCAGCACTGCCTTGTCCTCCACGCCGAGGAAAGTGGCGTTGTCGTACTTCACATAGCATCCATCGAGCTGCACCGCGCTGCCACATGCGCCAGGACACATGTCCCCGGCCCGTGTGACAGCGCGTGCAACACACGTGGCGCAGTCCGGCATGGACAGGTCGCCGCGGCATTGGTAGAGCCCGTAGATGACGTCCTGCTGGGTGGAGCCTACGATGGTGAAGTTGTTGTAGGACATGTAGGTCGCCGAGTTGACCAGGGAGGTGAGTAGCGAGTCGAGATTTGACTCGTAGGGAGAGTTTGGGGTGTACCTTTGTTGGGTGCACCCACCGTAGAGGTACGTGTTTATGATGGAGGAGGCGATGATGGAAGGGAACGAAAAGAGAGAGAGAATTAGAAAGGTGGTGATGAGTGAGAGGGAGAAAGAGAGGGTCGTTTTGGACATTTTTGTGTATGTGTCTATGTTGCTTTCTTTCTCTTTTTTTTTTTTTTTTTTGCCAAGTGTGTGTGTGTGTTCGTGATAGAGGGGAAACTAGGGTTTGGTTGGATTTGGAGATGTTGACGTACAAGTGAGATGGGTTTTCAGGTTAATGAGGGTTTCAATATATTGAGAGCGTTTGCATGTTTTTGGAGAGACTATGATGATCTTGTGTTGGGGTGAGACATGAGAGTTTTTGATGATGGTATATTCTTGCTTGAAATGAAAGCTTTGAATCACGGACAAAGGCCTGTGAGCATGGACATGAAGTTGGTTTAAATAAGCAAATTATCCATGGCTTAGCTTAGCCATGTCATCTGCGTGGAAAAGAAAGCAGAAAAGCTTCTGCGTTCATTCATTTTACAGCTGTGGGGTCGATCTTACCCTTATTTTTTTTTATTTTTTATTTTCTTCCTTAGTTGATCTTCATGCTTGGTTATTTTCTTTTTGGTCGAAATAATCCAAAAAAAGTAACAACTTCCTTTCCTTTTCTTTGTCTTTCAAAATAATAATAATAAAAAAACTCTGATTTCTATAACCATTTTTTTATTGAAAACAATCCAATGTTATTTATTTGAACAGTTCACTCCCTGCAGCCACTGAGAAATAAATTCTAGTAGAAAGAGGAGGATTTCATAGTTGACAATGATTCAGGGCGGTGGCGTTCGGCAAAAGTAAATCACTTTAAGAAAACACCAATTTTATATTCAATGTTGAAGAGGCTTAGCTTAGTGTTCTACTTAATGTAATGAAAAAGTATTGGGTTCCTTTGTTATTTGTGGAGTTCTTATAAGAAAGTGGCAACTTTACTTAGCTACTTGTTTATCATATATAAATTACAGCCTTATTATTGTCTCATCTTTAGTGAAATTACTAAAGGTGGACGTTGTTGTTTGTTTCTTTTGGGGACTAGAAAAAGAGAGTGCGAAATAAGGCAGGCTATGCAAGTAATCCATTTGCACATATATGTTACTACTGGTTATATATATTTATGAGCTGTCAACAAACGAGCCACAATTAATATTCAGTAGTGCCATTAGAAGCAAGTAAAAAATTCTTCATATATTGATTTATGGGACCAACTCACATTCTAATCTCGTAGAGAATTATGAAAATATTATTAGAATCTGCTTCATTCTGTTTTTGGATCTATCCTTAAAATATGTTTTAATTAAGTGAAATTATTCTCTGGAATAGGCAGGTTTTAAGTTCTTTTGTACCATTGAAGTCAATGTTCAATTTGGTTCTTTTCTCAAGTTGTCAAGTCTTCCAAATGAAAGAGCATTCCTGTCTGGTGATGTGAGTATGTGAAATGGCCTGGACCTTATGGACATTGGTTGCACTGCAGTTTGGAGGTAACCGTGATGGCTTCAGAAATTATGACCCTGGTCTTTGCATTTGTTTTTTTGCACTCCTGTAATAGTTGCTTGCTTCTATCATATTCTTGGAGTAATCCCTTATCAGGTCTATTATAAGTATTTAAATCATTATTTTATATGTCTAAAGTCGAAGAGATCATGATAAAAATATACTTATGATCATTAAAAATATTTTTACACATAAGTTAAGTAATTAAAAGATGATATGCTAGATCATATTTAGCTAAAAAATTCTCTGTATTGACGAAGTATTATCTACTTGAAAGAGAAATTCTTGCATGACGAGTGTATCTAGAATACACTTATCGCGCGTACAAGAAATATTCCTACTCCAAATTCAATGTGTGGAAAGGTAAATTTCGTACAAAGAAACAGATTTGTGTACATCATCTGCCATACAAATATTTATTTTGCAATATCAAAGTCAAATAATTATTTTTCAAATTTCATCGGTGGAAGAAAAATGCCCGAAGCAAAGCTAGTTTGGACCTCATCAACGGTGAGAACCAATAATGTCGGCTTATATGCTAAATTCCAAGTGTCCACAGTAACATGCATCTTTCATTGCCTTTTCTTAATGAGAAATAAGAGGTCGATTTTACCTCAAGCTTCCGGTTGGGTTAGAGGATCACGTACCTTAACATCCTTGTGAGACAACAATATGTATGATGTGATAATGACTTTTTTTTGGGACAAAAAAGAAAAATGTCATCATTGTCAATCTAAGGTAAACATTCAACTTTCTATTGGAGAAACGAGGAAATCATTATTCTCAGTAAATTTGAAAGCACTCCGACCACTAAAAATAATTCACCTAAAGTATGAATTTTATTTAGGGTCATACTACGCTGAAGATGGGTTTTTCCATCTTCACGTGAAGATGTGACATGGGTGTCATAAATGAGTGATATGTGGCAGAGGTATATTGATACACTAATCACCTATGATGTACTGTAGTAATATCTAATTTTAAGAAAATTTAAAAATATAATTAAATATATTTTAAAAATTAATTATCATATACTGACAGTATAAAATTATATTGATAATATAAAATAATTTTATATTGTCAGTATAATCAAAAAATTTTATCAGTATAATTTTAATTATCATACATTGACAGTGTAAAATTACACTGGTAATATAAAATAATTTTATATTATCAGTGTAATCAAAAAATTTTATCAGTATAATTTTAATTATTATATCTTGTGACAAAGGTAAATTATCGACAAGATAAAATAATTTTACACTGTCAGTGTAATCAAAAAATTTTATCAATGTATTCAGTGTAAAATTATTTTATATTACCAATGTAATTTTATATTGTCAGTATATGATAATTAAAATTATACTGATAAAAATTTTTTATTACACTGACAGTATAAAATTAGTTGTAAAATTATTTTAAGTGGCAAAGAAGCACACAGTATATCCCGCCAAGCATTTTGTAGTGTTTTATAGTATGACCCATCTCAGAGGATAACATAGTGAGGGAAGAAATTCAAATCAAATCAAATCTATATATATTTCAATGTCAAACAACATAAAGGACAAAAAACTACAGCTCTTTACACTTTTGTCCGTTGTCTTTTACCTTGAAACATAATTTGATGGAATCTATCTCATTTGGCTGGATGCCACATATCCAAAGCTTAAAGGTTAAGGAAACACGTACCATGCGCAAAATACGTACTACTGTACATGATACAATAAAGCTGCAGAAGCCTAAAATATTATTATACCCCCTCAAATAAGTTGCAAAGAGACAAAGCGAAAAAGGCACTAACTTAGAAAATCATGATCATGCATATATGGAGCAATAATAGTTGTTAAAGGTAATGAGACGATTATCACTAGTAAAATTAAAAGGAAACGCAATAATCCTGTACAAATATGCTTTGGTACGCGATTCATTAAAATGGGCATGGTTATTATTATGACTCTTTTTCGATAGATAGAAGGCTCCCAACCCTCCAAACGGAGAAGAGGACCAAACAAAGAACACCATAGATCAAAAAATATAAAATAATAAAGACAAATGCACTCCAAAAGAACAAACTCTTAAGCAAAGAAAAATTACACCAACTGCAACCACGTACACGCTCCAAGACACGCCACTCTACAAATCTGATTTTAACCACCCATGATGAGCCCACCAGCCTAAAACAAAAATTTCCGCTTCACATTAACTTTGGTCAAACTGCCTTTAATCATAAAGATCCAATCTAAATAACCAAGCCTATTGTGAGTC
Source organism: Pterocarpus macrocarpus (assembly GCA_031439585.1). Classification (NCBI taxonomy): domain Eukaryota; kingdom Viridiplantae; phylum Streptophyta; class Magnoliopsida; order Fabales; family Fabaceae; genus Pterocarpus; species Pterocarpus macrocarpus. The sequence goes on from CM062514.1 coordinate 20,250,675, forward strand.
CATACATGACAAGAAGATACCCGCAGCAACACCCAGTGAACCCTCCACTGCACCATAACTACAGCACTTGACCAACGATGGACAAGTTTCTTCTTTACCCAAAATTATCAAATCCTTCACTAGGAAGAGAATCAATCCCCCATCAACCTCCTCAAATCATATGAGCGGGACCAAGCTTGTGATGCGAAAAATTCCAATCCCAATAATGCGACCCAATCATACTGAACAAAATTATTATAAGAAAAATACAAACGCCAGGAAAGCATACCATCTCAGAGATAACCCAATCCTCCACTAAAATTGCAACCTTTCAAAAATATCCTCCTTGCACTGGTAGCATCCTCAAATAAAATAAACTTCATAACACACCACGTCCTTACCGAAAAATCCCACACCAACAACCAAAAGACCAGATTCAGAAAGAATATCACACCTAAGCTAGAAACTTGGATACTCCTAGATGACTCCAGCACACCAAACATTTCCACTTCACCTTAATCCGCCTTCCTGCATTTTCCTCTGGGTTTTCCCTTCTGTTTCTTCGCAATTTTCCCTTTTTCCTCTGGTTCTTCATTCTAGCTAGTGTTTGAATCAACCCTTCCTCATCATCAACATATAAACCGATTTTCTTATCCAATTCCCATGTTTACATTGCTTCCACCCCGTCAGAATCTTCTTCCTCACCTTGGGATTCTTTATCGACTTGTTGCCGGATAAAGTGCGCACAGAAGGCTTCTCAAAACGACACTCACCATCATCTGCTTTAATCTTCCACCCACTTATAGACCTTGGGCCAAAGCCGGGTGGCGGACCACCTGAAGACTCATCATCCTTGTCTTTAAGATTCTTAGCGCACCTCACCACATCTGTTTTTGCCTAAGAAGCACAGGCATGGAGACAAAGATAGAGACACTCCAAATTTATAAAATTATAGGACACGAATAAGCATATATATATAAAATTTAAGAAAAATTTATAATTCATAATATTATAGTAAAATATTTTTAGATATTTATAGATGTCAAATTATTAATTTTTATTATTTTCTAAACTCCTCCCAAAATAATAAAATATTCTTAATATATGTCATATATACGTATTATACCCCACTCCAAAAAATATGAGGGACTATTTTTATTAATATCTCAAAAAAAAATCTTAAATAAACTTGAATTTTTGGATCTTTGAATTTTTTTTGTCCATCAAATAATTGGAAAAAAAATACTAGGTCGTATTCAGGTCGTATCCGAGCCATGTCTAGTAGTGTCTGACGTGCCTTCGAATTGTGTCTAACGCGCCGTGCCTCCGAGTTGTGTTTGATGCGTGTCTGAGTCATGTCCAGTTGTGTCTAAGCTGAAAAAATAATATTTTTTAAATTGGACACGTAAGACTGCATGTCAAACACATGTCGGACTGGTGTCCAATGCGCGTCGATGTCCCACTTGTGTTGGATACGCGGACTCACCATCAACTTGGTGTGTCCGTGCATCATAGTTTTTGTCTTCATTTCCTGCCTAGTTGTAGCTAAAGCTGTCAAAATGGGCTGACCCAACTTATTCGGGCCGGGCCATTTCGGGTTGGGCCACTTCTGATTAAGTTAATTTTGGGTTAGCAAAATACTAGCCTAACCTAATATTTTGCAGGCCATGAGCTAAAGATCGGGCCAACTTATTAATTTTTTTTTAAAAAAATGTCTGGAAAATAGAGGCAAAAAATAGAACACCAATAGTCCAACACTTCATGCCTCAACCAAGAATACAAGCAAACAAACAAATCTCTAAATCACATCCTTAATGCTCCTTATCCTGCACATTCACCATTTAATAGTAACATAAGTTTAGCATAAATAGTCACTTGAGATAGTAAGATATGTGAGATACATCACCTACTATAGTGCTATACATCACCGAAACCAAAAGGTAGAAACTATAGAAGCTTTAATCCTATACAACTAAAGAGTATAGAGCTCCAATTCTATATATCTCCTGCTATATCACAAAAAAACTAGATAGTAAGAGCTCATCATAAATATAATATCACTAAAAAAGGTTTAATCTTCACTCTATTTCTTCCTCTTCATCCGAAAGAATGACATGACAATCTTGTGTAGGAAGATCTTTGCTAAAGTTTTGCTTCATATGCTCAATCACATCTTTATCTCCAAGTGGAACAAATGCATCTACAAATTAATATGCACAACACAATAATTGTAAATACTATTAATAAATAATTATAGTAACAAATCTAGGGACCAACATATTAGATGAGACTTTGACTAAAAAATTTGCCATTAGGAGAAAATCCAAGTAACCAATTGCAAGTGCATATAAGAGCTTGCAAATTTTTGGAAATCATAGAACTTCTATACTTGTTCAAAATTCGGCCACCAATACTAAAAGTGGACTCGGATGCCACAGTAGTTATTGGGATGCTTAATATATCACTAACCATTCTTCCAAGAGTAACAAATCTACTACTATGATCCTTCCAATATTCCAAAATATCTATATCCTTCTGACCCATAAGCTTTGGCTCTTCCAAATAAACATCATGCTCATTCTTTCCTAAAAGTGTTCCCTGGCTCTCTTCCTCTTTAAAGTCATATCACATTCAATAATATCAATAATTTACATACTTGAAATTAGCATGAAAGAATATCAATTCTAAGTGTAAATAAAAAAAGAAAGTTCTAAAATTTAAAATAACTAATTGAACAAGTACTTACATCATAATTTTTTGAAAAATTCATTACAGACCTCCTTCCATAAGTTGAGATAGAACTACTTGCAATATAGTAGTAGAAGAAATTGGTGCATTATTGTTAGGATATCCATTGAAAAGCTTATACAAAGCTTTCTTTACATTGGTTAACTTCTCATCAACTATAGTTGCGTCAGAATGAAGTTTGAAATAAGCATACTTCAAGAATTGAAACTTCATTTAGGGTCAAGAACACAACAAAATAGTGCTATACTCACTTCAATACTTGTCAAAGTTGACCATCATATTTGAAGCCATATCTCTTATCACATGATTTTTGCTCAACATGCTTTTTTTCAATAAAAGCTCCATCTTCCAAATTTGTATGAAATATAAATTGGATGTAGGATATGAGGATCTAGAAATCATATTGGTAATTTGATCAAAAGGCTCTAAGAGTTCACATGACTTCTTTCCTCTTTCCCATTCTGTTAGATGGATAGTGCTTGTAGCTCATACCACTCTAACTCAAACTTTCAAATGCAAGCTTATACATATTTGATTGCACTCTCAAGCATCAAATACTTAGAGTTCCATATAGTGGACACATCCAAACGCAAACCAACCCTACTATCAATGCCACCAACTTCTTCAACACATTGACCAAATTCTTTCATTCTTGATTCCGACCCTCTCACATATTTCACATGATCTTTTATTTTGTGCAATGCATCACTTGCCACCTTAAGACCCTCTTGAACTATAAGGTTCAAGATATGTGCGCAATATCTAATGCGAAAGAAGTCTACATTATACAATAAACCATTTGACTTGCAAAGTTGACTTTTCAAGATGTTTTGTATGCTATCATTACATGAAGCATTATCCAAAGTGATAAAAAAACACTTTTTTTTTTCTATTCCCCACTCTTTCAAAAACTCAAGAACCTTTCTTGATAGCTCATGATCAGTATACGGAGGTTCCAAATGAAAAAAGTTAAGCAATTTACTATTTAACTTCCAATCATCATCGATAAAATAAGCAGTTAAAGTGATATAACCACAAGTAGCACAAGTAGTCCAATAATTAGAGGTTAAACATACTCTAGCACTATGTCCAGCCAATTGGTTTTTCAATTTCTCCTTTTCGACCAAGTAAAATTTCATCACATCAGCAGTAATAGTACTTCTAGAAATTGCTATTGTTTCATTAAAAGAAAGATATGGACATAAAGTTTTAAAACCACTCCACTCAACACATTGAAATGGAAGATTATGTAATATGATCATTTGAGCTGTCAACTCATGCACAGCATTGTGGTCAAGTTTTCTAGAACTCATTTTAGTAGCATAATCAAGCATCAAATTCCCCACATCATCAAATCTTGGAATCATTAGACATTTAAAAATATGACAATATAGAAGAGATGTCCCTCCCCAACTTGAATAACTATATTCTTTTGCATAAGCTTTTCATTTACACTTTTCTATTTCATCACTAGTCACACTAATTTTTTCAAAATGTTTCCAACAATCTGATGCTCTAGCTTTTTTCTTTGGTGGGTTGAAGTTTTCTTCAAGTGTGCTTGGTTTTTGTTTTTCCAAAATTTGACAGTCACCTTCATCAGTATTGGTAGGTTTATTACTCATTCTGGGTTTTGACTACTGATTATTGATTACTAAGAACATGAGAAAATGGCAAAACAACAAGTACATAATTAGAGATATGAAACAAACAAACTAACTAACTAGCAATATTAAAAAAAAATAGACAACATAATAAGTATATTTTTCACTAACACAAAGAATAGGCATATTAAAAATTAAAAAAAAAAAAAGTGAATGTTGTTTATGAGCGTGAATCAAAGGAAAGATATGAATGAACAAAAAAAATAGAGAAAGAAAGAGAAGTTACTTTTGCAATTGAAGCCACCCTTCTTCAATGATCTGCAACATCAACAAGAAGAAAATATGAACAATAAGAAAATGAAGTAACAATAGATTAAAGAGCGAAGAAGAGGAACAATGAGAGAACTAGCTGGCACTGTTGCTGGGCTCACCGCCGTTGATCCCTGGAGAGTAGAGACATTGTGTAGCCCGCCACTGGTTGCGGTGTCGCCACCACTAGCCTCTCTGATGTGATGATTGATACTAGGCTGAGGAATCGTAGTTCATGGCTGAAGAGTAAAGAATCATGGTTTTTGGGTAGAATGAAAAAAGTGTTAGTGTTGTTTGGGAACAAAGGCATAGAACAAGAACCATAAAAGAAGAAGAACTAGGCTGTGTTTACAATGGTCCAAACCAAAATCTGGACACCAATGATTCAGTGAATTGTAGTCGCATAGATAATAATATTATAAAGGGAATGGTTGAGATTTAGAGGATAAATGTGATGTGGTATGGTGCACTATAAAAGCATGGATAGATATTCGGTTTTGTTATTTTTGATTTAAAAAATAATATTTTTAGCTTGTTGAAATGTCCAAAAGGGACAAGCAATGATCAGTTCTGTCATGCGCTGGTTTTTGGCTTGTTTGACGAAAGAAAAGGGGAAAATTTTCTAGATAGAATTATTGAAGAAGATAATAAAAAATTTTCATGGTGACAACCCAGTAGAGTCAAAGGTCATTTCCAGAATATTAAACAAGCAGCACTTCGAAAAATTATGCAATCTTCTTAAAGATCCTCTTGTTGCAGCTTCTATCTTTCATGGTGGTTTAATAGATAAAGAAAACTTGTAATTTCTGCTTAGGATGTAATTTCTGCCAACTGAGAAATAGATGAATTGATTAGTAAAGTTAGTTCAACTTATCAATTTCTTTCAGCTTTTTTAGATTCCTTGACCCCACAACCTTGTTAGATCTTCCACTAGAAGCTAACATAATGACGGAAGAAATCTTGTTCAACACCCAGTGCACCCTGTGAGTGTTGTGTGCTTTGAAAGACTTTGCTAGTGATAACAAAAATTGGTGAAGATGACATAATTTGGTTGCCACGTAATGGTGAGGAGGAGTGATGGTGGCGACAGTGGTTTTCGTGGTGCCACCGGGGGTCATGCCGTGCTACCGAAGGCGGAGGTGGTGGTGGGCGGTGGCCATGGCTGCGTCTGTGTAAAGTGGTTGAGTGGTTGTCGACTTCCAGTAGGACTCCTGGGCAGGAAAGAAAGAATGAGAAAAAGCTATGGTGCACCATGCTATGATTGGTTTCACTAGTAAACTGTTACATCCTCACCACAAGATGGCAAGGTGCATGGTGCACCTTTAACCTTAAGGTGCACCATAGCATCCAGGCTCAACCTTGCTTAATTTTGTCCTTCCACAATTGATGATAGGGGGGTCACCGCTTATTTTCTGGATCATTGGTGTCCAGATTTTGGTTTGGACCATTGTAACTGTAGCCGAAGAACTAAGGTAAGGTTCATGATTGACAAGCATTCAAGTGATGGGAAAAAGTTGAAAACTCACTATGTCGTGTGGACGTGTTTTTTCTTTTCATTATTATTATTATATTATTTTTGGGGATTGGTCATGTGCTTTCTTTTCTTTATTTCTCTTTTAATATTATGGGCATTGTTTTGAATTGAGACAAGACATTAATGTCACAATATAAGGACTGAGGACCTTTCTGTCTTTCTCTCCTTTACTTTTTTTTAGGGTCAGAGACTACTATTTTAATCAAAAGCTTGCCAATGGACCAAAATTGATGGGTCGTCTTATAATGTGAAAATGGGTAGCTTCTTTTTTTTTTTTTAAACAAAAACAACAGCTAATTATTCAAATTAAAAAAATGTGTTTGGACAATCGGGCTAGCCTAGCCCAAAGCGAGTTCGGTCCGAGCCAAATTGGGTCAGGCCAGTCGGGCTAAAATATTATTTTTACTCATATTTTTATAGCCCGACCCAAATATTTTTTTAGGCCATTCGAGTTGGCCCATCGGACTCAGCCCATTTTGATGGCTCGAGTTCCAGCAAACTTCTCCTCTTGGTTCTCTCCTGGGGCCCCACTTGGGCTTGGACCCTCTTCACATGCTACTATTGGTGGCCTAAATCCAGTAGGAGTAACTGGGTTAAGAGTGAAATAGTCATTATGATTCGAGTTAGGCCTATTGACTATTCTAGAGGAAGGCCATATCAAATTTTCTCTCAACATGACTTTACTCCCATTTTGAAATTTATTCTTTTTGTTTGAAATATTTCCCAAGACATCCACTATCCTTCTATCATCCTCTAGAGTAATGGTTTTACTCTCCATAATTACTTGGTGGCTCATGTTATGTAACTTTCGTTTAATTTTAGGAGTAAGTTAGTCCCCTTAAAAATATTATAAAATAACTCAACACAATATTGCTAAAGGGGTATCAAATACTTTTTTTTTTGCAAATAGAGGCCTTTCCCAGAGCAAATGTTATGCTCGCTAGGTAGTTCATTTTGAATAGATCTTGGTTTTGTCTAGGTGCTCCGACCACCTCGTAGCCATTAGCCACTATTGATGTCATGGAGGTGGTTTAGGTGCAGCAGATCCACGACACATTAGCAGATCAAACCAATCAACTCGTTGTCACCAAGTTTCAATGAAGTGAGGTTGGAGAGACTAAGTGGAACAAGACCTATAAGGCAGTTAGAAGAGAGGTCAAGGGGGCACAGGTTTTGCTAATGACGAAGTGAGGGTGATATTGACCTATTGAGTAATGAGTTAGAGAGGTTGAGTCGCACCATCGAATCAAAAGACCCAAATGTTACTCCCCTTCAACTACAATAATATGTGTTGTTCTTTGACCAATCAATCATATCATTTTTTGGGTTTTCCAAAAACGATGAACCTATAATATTTTTTATACGTAATGTAACCAATTGGCTTATTGTAACCAATTTGAGGATTGATTTTTCTTAGATGTGCAGTGTCATTCTAAAGGAATGGGAATATGCTAAAATCTTTGTTAAGCGATTTACTTTTGCAATAGGTGGTGGATGAGGAAGTGCTAGATGAGAAAGTGGTAGATGAGGAGTTGGTGGATAGGCCTATATTTGCAAAGAAAAAGTATTTGACATCCTTTTAACAATATTGTATTGGGATATTTCATAACATTTTTGAGGGGACTAACTTACTCCCAAAGTTAAACGGGAACATAACACAAGCCTTACTTTATTCATGTTTTCTACCCCTTTTGCTCTCTCCCAAGACACACCTTGAGCATTGCCACCATCAATCACTTGCTGATTGGCTTGGTTTACGTTCCTAACATCATGACTGTCTCCTTCCAAGACTAAACCATTATTGGCACCACCTTCTATAACATATTGTCTGCTTTCAAACTTTTCACCAGAAGATGCCATCGGAATATTCCCACCAACACTTGCGGTAGACATTTCCAAATCATTTTCCCCTGAAAATTCATCTTCTGAATCTAGCTTCCTATTAGTACGGTGGTTGCACCAGTTTTCAACTTTCTAGACTTCACTCCCAATTTCTTTAACAAAGATGTCATATCCCTTACCGTTGAGTGATAAGAGCACCCAGCCTTGGATGAGTGGAAAGTAACTAGTCTCAACCAACATTCTTGCTACGTTGAAAGATTGAATGGATACAGTTTTCAAATCTAGACCAATGGCCTTCCCCCATTCTTCACTTATTTTCCTAATGTTCTCATATGTCCAAGCATGAGGTGGTATACCTAGACATTTAATCCAGACTATTCTTGTTTGGCATACATCCTTTTCAGACCATTTTCTAACTTCTGTAAAGTGGTTAAGAAGGAGATCCTTGTATGAAACTAAAGCTTCTTCTATGCCTTCTTTTGATGCAAATGTTACAATAACTTTGTAGGGACCCAAATCCCTCACTTTAACTACAGAACGCCATTCATTCATCAACCTCAGAGATAAAAGGTCGATTGCCATAGGCTAAAGAAATTCACTAATTAAGCATCTAGATAACCATTCCAAAATTTCCTGGTCCATATTCCCGAAAACCACCCTTTTTTTCATGTCTTCATTCACATCTTCACTCCTACATCTCTAGCTTGTATTCTGTTGAACCTTCTTTTCTCCTGTATTACTTGCCCATCTATTTGTTCTAATTTCCTTTGGAGCCAAGACTTCTTTATATGATCCTCTTTCTCTAAAATTATCGTTCTCTGTCACCCGATCCTTCCTTATCCAAGGCATGAACTCTTCTTTATTTTCTGCCTTTCTTACGACACCATTCCTCGTATACTCTGCTATCTTCACTTTAATTCTGCATCCCCTTATCACTATGTCATCAAGATTAGCAATAGCATTCTGTGCTCTACTTTTCTGTGCGAATCGTACGAAAGCAAAAGGCAAGCAGCTAGATTTCCTCTTCTTCCTTGACAAATAGATATCTGTGATTCGTCCTTTGAATTTAAACAACTGCCATAATGAACCTCTAGCCGTTGACCCTGGGATATTATCAATGAACATTGTAAAAGAGATTTCCTTAATTTGTTTGAACTCCTTCAAACTCCTAGATTTCTTCACACCTGTCTCCATTGCGTACATGGTTATTATTATTATTTTTGGTTATAAACTAAAATGGGTATGATTATGAAGCACAAAGATAATAATCACAATCGATTAAAGCTCTTTTGTTGCCCTCCTGTGACATGGACTTTAAAGCTACTCACCTCGCCATTGATGGACGCTGAATTACAACATAACTTTATTTATTCATGTTTTAATTAGAATATGTTTTAATGTAGAAATTAAAGAGGATTTTTTTTTGGGTGTTTTTGTTGTTTTTTTTTTTTCTGGGGGCTGATTGGGAGAGATTATTTACATGGCGTTTCTTGTAACCTATACTAGGTAGTTATGATGATATTATCATTGTTCTATCACCAAAGTGTGAGTTGCTAGCCGGAGCCAAAAAACTTGGGTCACCTTCTGTATCTTCTCACCTAAGTCGTTTAGTACTAGAACCCAAATAGGCCAATATCAAATAAGAAGCCCACAAATAAACTGAAAAATTTATTTGAGTTTTCTTTCTTCCTTCTTTTCGGTGTTAGGCTTCTGATACAAGAAGTCAAGCAAAATTCAACTTGGTTAGTTCTTACATGTATTTGAATCAAGAAATGTTAAATCCTTGGAGTTTCTCTAAGAAGGCCAGGAATCCAATGAGATTGGATGCAAGGGATGTGTCCTCTCCTTGTATGTGTATTTCATCCCCCCTGGGTTTGGGCCCAATTCTCATAAACCGATGGTGAAGCCTATACCATTTGATAAAGATGCCCTTGAATCTCAAACCTATGGTAGCAAAGGGTAAAGCCAAGAAGAGAAAGAAGGAAGCAAACCAAAAGAAAAAAGGGCAGAATGTTTTTAAGAAAAAGGCACCTAAGACTAAGTCTCATTATGGTTCCAAGGCAAATCGTCAGAAAAGAGAAGCATCTGTTATGGATTCGCTTGTAAACTCTGAGTTGGATCCGTTGGATGAAGCGAGAAAATCGTGGAGTCTTGGCAAGTAGATTGGGCTATATGCCAAAAATGAGGATGAAGTGGTGGAGGCTCTTGCGAAAGGCGATGAAGTTGACAATCAAGTGTCTAAGCATAGGAAAAGAAAGAAGCGTAAAGGTAAGAACAAGGGCGATTAGATGATGATGAAGTGTTTGCATGTGGTTAGTCTATGAGTGTTTGGTTTGGGAGATCTGTTTGGTCTAAGTTATGTCCGTTGCTTTGGATCTGCACATCTTTTCTGTTTTTTGTACTGGTGTGTGTCCTTTTTTGTATTTTTGCTCCTCTCTTTTTAAGAGAGTTTGAGCCTCTATCAATTATTTGAGAAAAAAAAATGTTAAATCCTTCAAATTAATATATCTAAAAATTTTATTAATTCAAAATCTAATTCACATATGTTAAATAGTCTTCAAATATTGTATAAATTATAATTTGTGCCATTATAAATGAAATTTTGAATTAGGAAAATTTTTAGGTTGATTGATAGGAGAATATATCAATACTCATTTGAACCTACGTGACATGCTAGCGATCGTACCGTGAGTACGTGGAATGTGGCAACTGTTTTATAAAACTTAATTTTTATATTTAATCTCTTTTACCACACTAACTTTATTTAAAAATATTTTATTTAGGTTTAGACAAGTAGGTTCATGATTGTTAATAAACATTATAAATTTTAAATAATTAAACAAAGGCTAATCTATTTGAATTTTTGAAGAAAAAAATTAAATTTTTGATTAAAAATAAATTTAAATATATTTTTGATCCCTATAAAATTAGTGAGTTCTGGTTTTCGTCCTTGTAATTTTTTTTTATTTTGATTAAAATATTTCCAAAAGTATTGGTATTAGTCCTTATGGTTAGTTTGTGTCCGTTAAGTGATGATATGGATAACGGAGAGCTACGTCACCATTTTCATGTGACAACTGAAATATGATATTAGTCCCTATATTTTTTGTTTTAGTTCTTAAATTATTTTCATTTTTTTTTTGTTTTGATCCAAATATTTCCAAAAGTTTTTGTTTTATTTCTTACCATTAATTTACCTCCGTTAAAACCTTTTTCTACTTTCCCCCTTCTTCAACCCCCACCCACTCCCTTCCCCCTACTTTCTAAACCCCCCACCAACAAAGCAGTTACCATGCTAACTTTACCCAATACAAAAAAAAAATAAATTCCAAAACATCCCAAGCCTAATCCACATTAATCCAAGCAGTAATAGACCAAAAAAAAAAAAAAAGACACAACAAAAACAAAATCTCAGGAAAAACAATGCAAGGAGGGGAAAATAGGGGTATAGAGCTACGGCGATAGAGAGGACAAAGCTAGTAGCGCCATGGTGGAGAGATAATGATGAAATGGTAATTTTGCAGCAGTGGAGATGTGGTGCAACAACATGGTCATTAGCGGCTAAGCTCAAGTAAGAGGTGCTTCGTGGCTAAGTAACAATGATATAGTTAGCAACGAGCACAAACAAGACAATGGAGGAGGCTTGGATGACGATATTGCTACAACAGTTGATGGTTAGAGAATGTAAAGTGGTGTTGTGCTTGTGATCTCTTTATAGAGAGGGGGGAAGTGGGTGAGGGAAGGTGGTGGGGGCTAAAGGGGGAAAGGGGGAGAAGGTGGAGTTGGAAGGAGACTCTAGTAGATAGAAGTCTTAACAAAAAGAAAAATAGGGGGGCTAAAAATAAGATAATTTATAATTATACGAATTAAAAGTTATTTAAACCATCAATTAACGGAGACAGGCTAACAGTAAGGACTAAAACCAAAACTTTTGGAGATATTTAGATCAAAACCAAAAAAGAAAAAATTTAGAGATTAAAATCAAAATTATATGGACTAATATCATATTTAAATTGCTACATAGAAAGGGTGATGTGTTTCTCTATTATCCACGTTATCACTTAATAAAGGCAAACTAATGGTAGAGACTAAAACCAAAATTTTTGAAAATGTTTAGATCAAAATAAAAATAACTTTTTTATAGAGACTAAAATCAAAACTCGCTAATTATGTAGGGACCAAAAATATATTTAAACTTAAAAAATATACAAAAAAATGTAAAATGATTAAATTGATTTTTTGGAGAAAAAAAATTGTTTTAGCACATTTTTCATGACCTAATAAGAAAAGTTGCTAATAGAAAAAACTCAAAAAAATTAGATCGTATATGCGCTTTTCTTTTCTAAGTTTAGAAATGCAATCAAATTTTTCTTTGGAAATAGTGCTTTTTCACATGGTGATAGGAGTAGCATTTAGAAGGGAAAAAAAAGTTTAAAAAAACCGTATAAAAGTACCTTTTTAACCCCTTGAGTTTAAACAAACACATCACATGTCTCAATTTGTTTGCTTAATGTGATTAGCTATATATTAAATGTTTCGATACAAAACTTCTCAATTAAACTGTGCTGTGCACTCAAAGATCATGGTATATACTCTGTTAATATTCAAATTTGTCTATTCTTTTTTTAATTTTGTTCGTCAGTCATTTTTGAGTAATTCAAGCTTTTTTAATTTTCGTTCGTCAATCATTTTTAAAAATATATATTAAAAATAGTCATTTATTGACCTTTTTTTCCTGGTCAACGCCAGGTGAGCTCAATTTTCTTTCCTCACTCTTCTCTTTTTTTTCACCTGAAATTTAGATGAGGCTGAAAATTACAAGCCCAATTCGGAGATTGGACAACCCAATACAATGAAGTAAAGTTCGGTAAAATAACTGGATTAGGCTCATTTATGTTGAGGAGTTTTATGCTCCAAGCAGAAGTTTTAACCAGATGTAAGTGGATGGGATTGATCTAATGAGTCCAAAAATTCAAACCAAATCAATGAAATTAGTTTAGATTGGTAGGTAATCAATTTATATTAAAATGAAACTAAATCAAATCAATTATTATTGGTTTAGTTTCATATTTTTTATTTTTTATTTATTTTTTAACCTGATCATTCAAATATCTAACCCAATTCACTAATTTTCTTTTAAAATTTCTAATTTTTCAATATTTTATAGTAATAGAGTGACTTTTTTATCTTTTTTGTTAATATTTATTTAAGAAATTTTATATTCACACCATCAATAAATATATTATAATCAAGTTTTATATTATTATTAATTGTTATAACAATAAAACTTTTTAAAATATATAATTTTTTATTTTTTAATTTAATTTGATAACCCAAATCAAACTAACTCGATATTGATTGGATTGATTTGGTTCGGATTTGTTGGAAAAAATTTTAAAAATCAAATCAAATCAACCTAATTAAATTTGATTAATTTAAATTTATTTTTCATTTAAATTCGATCTAAACCAACCCATTTACCCCTCTAGTTTTAACAAAAAAATAAGGCCTTGATGAGGCATAGCAAAAGTGATTATCTGCGGCCCTGTAATGCCACATAGATTTGGGTTCGATCCCCACTTCCCTTCCTCCACCCCTCAAATATCCCCCCTCCCCTGACCCAAAAAGAAAACAATGAAAAGTAACGCAGAGCATGAATGGCTCAGGTTTTGGTCCGGGGTGTTTGAGCTTTGTGGACCAAAAAAGGAGGTTAATATGATGTGAATCCTGAAAAAAAATTTAAAAAACAAAGTCAGCCCTAAAAATTGTCCGGACTTGAGATGTGACAAATAAAACCACATTTTCGATAAAAAAATTATTTTAATCCTAACAGAATCAGGTTTTAATATTAGTCTGTCAAAGAAAAATTACATACATTTAGTCCTTAAGAGGGGCTAATATCTAAGAACTAATAACAGTTATAAAAATTAATATGTGTGTAATTAGTCTTTGAGTGACCACTCTGTTAAGACTTGATCCTTTTAGATATTAAACTGCTGTTTTACTTAATGATAGGATGAAGATAACCTCCCACAATGAAGCTACAGTAGTTGAGGCTCTAAATTATGCTAAAAACACAAACTGAAATGAGAAATAATAATATATTTTACTTGATTTCTTTTTGGTAGATTTTGACTTAATTTATTAGTCATCGCCCATTAAGATAAACAATATGGAGGATCACTTTTTTTTTTTTTTTTAAGGGGGGAAGGCAGAGGGTCAACTCTAATATGATTTACTAGTCGCACGGATTAGTTAAATATTTGCAGTAACAAATATATGAATATTTTCTAAAATTTTTCTTTTACTACAATAATATATTTTTGTATAAAATAATGTTAAGCAAAACAAATGTACATAATTAAGCATTGGGCATTGAAATAAATTCAAATAAAAATATTATTTTTTTAAAGTATATGTGTCGTATTAGCCGTTTGAGGTATTAAAATTTGTAACAAAATTATTTTCCTAATTCTTTGAGCCATTATATCCATGATTTTTTACTAATAAAAAAGTAAATAACTTTGTTTGTGAATGCTTAAAGTATCAAATCTAATAAATCTAGTCATAAGTTAAAGATATACAATTTGAGTGTTGTAAGATAAATAAAATTAATTAATTAATTAATAATTTGAATTGTCTATATTTTGTTATCAAAGTCAAAAACTTTATTATAATATTAAAATATAAGTAAAAACAATTTATTAATTTAAATTTAATATAAATTGTTACCAATTATATGGTAGATAAATCTTCACTTGAGCGGTGTATATATCTAGTATTACTCGTGCAATGCATAATGAAATGGTTCGATAACAATTAATGAGTATAACTTGAGACATGTCAGGCATCCAACATCAACCTCTACCTTAGGCATACCGATTGAAGAAAGAAGAAAATATAAATTCAAAACTGAAGAAAAAAAAAAAGTGACAACATTTGCTTCAGTTTTTCAATAAAAGAAGTATTTTACATCACATTTTTTAACAAAACCTTATTTGATTCACTAACCAACTTAAAAAGGAGCCAACTTAATCCCCATTCTTGAGAGCATCCTCACTTCTGCTTCCTCGCAAAAGGCTAGTATTATGTGCCACATGTAAAACAAAGGATGGTAGTAAATCACAAAATATAAAACGCATGGAATACCACCAAGTGCAGCAATAACACCAAAGGTCCACTTGGGAAAGAAGGTGTAGATCAAAACAGCACCAGATATAACAGAAATAGTACCCGTGAGACCGATACCAGCGGCAAGTAAAAGATTCCCACACATCATATTTGCTAGTTGAGGCTTGACATAACTACGTTCTCGCTTCCAGATTGAAGGGATTATAACTGAAGCGAAGAGGAGCATAGCTATTGCGGTGAAGCTTACTCCAAATGCAACCGATAGATAGAATATAATAATCCATGTCTGCTGCTGGAAAATTGGAGTATGTTCTTGAATCGGGTTAGTACGAATAGTGAGAACTGCTGTTATCCCTAAGGTCACAATAAGAGTTCCTACAACGAGCATAGTATTTGCCATTCCGTTCATTTCAGATATAGCATTTTCAGATAGCTCTTTGTGTTCCTTATAAAATAATTCTTGTGGGGTCAATCCTTCTGCATTTTTCATGGTTTTAAATGCAGGTGGAACTATCTTCTCCACTTCCTGTAGTTCAAAAATAAAAACGAAGTTTCGATGAAAGAGTATAATTAAGAATGAGTAAGATAATTGAATATCAAAGATGCTAAAAATGTAGATTCACCTTGAACCACGACTCCTCACTACAAATTAGAACTTGATGCATTGGTAATCCAAATCTTTCTTCAGCTGCCAGCTTTCCAGCTAAGTGAAGAACATTATTTCCCTCATAATCAACCACTTGAGCAATAGCATTCTTGTATGCACCCTTACTCAATATTAGTCGGTATACAGTTACTTGTCGATATAAAACAGCAATGTGAAGTAAGCTTTGCCCATCGGAATTCACTTTCGTAAACAAATTTGGATTGTACCGAAAGATAAATTCTAAAATCAAGTTGTTTCCTGACTTTGCTGCATCAAACATTGCTTTTGAAGTTTTTGCATAGTTTGGAAACTCTTCCTCTTCAATAAGCTTAAACAATGAACTCAGAATATCTCGGTAACTGGGAGCATCGCTGTCAAAGACTAACATTGAGTGCAATTAATTAATTAATTATGATTTTAACATATATAACTATTATTTGAGAAATTAATTCAATCGGTAAGAATAAACAAATGAATGATAATATATTATTAGATTATATTCCTTCTGGTTCACAATAACGGTCATTTTGACAAAATTTTTATATCATTAAATTAATATATCTAAATATAATTTTATATTCAAATACATTAATTTAAAGATATATTAATTTTGTTAAAGCGATAGTTGTTGTGGACCAAAGAGAGTACTATAATTCATTTTAAAGTGAATCAAAATAGAATTGATGACAGGCTGTATGACTCTAAGATTTTTTTGGAAGAAATGTAAATTTCTCTAATCTCCCATGTTATCGTATTTAGAATGGACAGTATAGAAAAGAAGAAAAATGAAGTCTAGAAAAGTGTTAAGTTTAGAGAACTCACATAATTGAGCAATCACTTCTAAAGCAGTTAGTCCCTTATCATTTTCTACACTAGCAAGTTCTGAATATGTATCCAATAAAAAAGATGCCACAACTGTCATGCCCATAAAAAAAATGAGATGAATGAATAAGGGCATGGAATAGTTTGAATTTCAACAAGAACAAAACAATTGACATATTGGCATGTTGTCACTTTCGCGTTTTGACAAGCTTATTTTAGTTTTAAATTAATTTATAATTAAAATATTTTTGAAACAATTTTTTTAAACAAAAAACCAATTATATTCGGAAAAAAATAAGTTCCCAAATATGCCTATGGAGTAGCAACTTTTAGGCGAGAATTTTCACTTTACTTATTTGCACTTTGAGGTATTAAAATTGTATGGGTCATATTAAAAAATATGCATGCCTTTATTAGTATAAATTTACATATGTTAAAATTTAATTTACGTGGTTAAGGTTAAAAAAATTCTTATAAAACAAAATTTCTCTTTAGGTATGTTTGGAGTAGCTTATGTTGCATTTATAAACACTTATTTTCAGCAAAAATATTTTTTTCAGAGTTTGATATGTATATAAAAGTATCATTATATGTTTGGAACCATTTCACAATAATAATAATAATAACAATTTTGATATAGTGTTAGTGTAAAGTATTTCACATTTTCAACAAATTATGTGTGTGATTTTTTAGATAATTATTATAAAAATCAAGTACTTATAATGATGCAATAATATATAATTAAATAAATTTATAAAAAATGTTTATAATTACAATGTATCAAAACTAAATTCTTAAAAGAATATAATTTATTCCATTCAATTTGAATTGACTAGTAAACCCCCAAATTAGTAGCTTAGAATATTTTTGATGGATAGATTGGTCCATGACAAAAATAAATTGGTTCCGAAATCCCTTACAATTGTAAAAATTAGACATTTTAGTTCTTAGCTCATTTGTAACTAGTAAATATTGTGATGTGTGGATTGCATGCGAGTATGATATCTTAATCACATCTCATGTGGCACAAATACCTCCAAACATGCAAAAAAAAAAGAAAAAAAGAAAAAAAATCATAATGGTGCTACTGTTAAGTGTACATATTCCTTAATTTTTCTACATTTTATACTAAAATTGGGATTGCATAAGCATTTATATTGAAACAAGTGTCTCAGTCAAAAACAAATAGAAATGCTAGGATGTTCTAATCAGTATATTACTTACACATCACACTCTTTATCAGTTATAAGTGAACCAAGGATTAAAGTGTCTAATTTTTGTAATTATCAGGGATTTTGGAACTAATTTATTTTTTTTAGGAACCAATCTGTCCATCAAAAATATTGTCAAAGAGTAATTTAGGAGTTTACTCTTTTTTTAATTTAGAAGCCTATTATTAGAAATTATTATAATAAATCAAGGATTTACATTTTATGCACTAATAGTATAAAATTTTTTTATATTGTCATCCAATCAAATTCTTCTATAAAAGTAGTGTGTGTGAAAGTCAAAACTATTTATTGTGATAATATACGATTGAATGACACTGCAAAAAAAAAGTTTACATTATTAGTGGAACAAAACTAATCTCATAAATCAAATCAAATCAATTTCGATTTAATAACTTTCTAAAGAATTTAGTTTATAAGTCAAATTAGCTCATAAATTTTTTGTTCCAAAGTCCAAACAGATTTATATCAAAACCTAAGAGAGTCAAATTATGATAAACATGTATGTGCTTGACTTACTGTAAGTGCCGTTGGTAAGTGCCAAGAAAAACAGCCTAACAATATCTTGGAAGGATATATTAACTTGCATATCCTCTCGGGTTCTTTCAAATAAAAATCTCACCATAAGAGGCTGGCCAGCTAAACATGCCAATTCAATTGGCAGTATGCCTTTGTGGCCTCTAATCCATACCAATCCTGGGTTCTTGCGAAGTAGGATTGTAGCAATTTCCACATTTCCTGAAGTGATAGCCATATGAAAGGCATTGTTCCCATCTACCTTGAGAATTTCCATATCTTGCATGCTCATACGCTCCACTAACTTTTCTACAAAGTTGATTTGTTCCATGCTCACTGCAATGTGAAGGGCTATATCTCCATCCTCAGTTAAAGGAGTACACACCCAAGTAGGATGAGTTTCATCATATGATGAAGCCTTAACCCAATCCCCTAAGATGGCTGCCCAGCATATATGCCTTTTATATGCTCCTGGACATCTCATGTGCACTTCATATCATTAGATTTAACACAAATCATGGTAAGGCATATAATATGTGCATGAGCAAGACTAACTAAAGTTAAATAAGATAGCATCCACGGGTTAGTTTGTAGCGATTTGGAAAATGTTATTTTGGTGCAAAAATATTTCATTTGAAAAAATCGTATGAACACAACACAAATAAGGTGAGAAACCTTATTTTTCCTCACTCCATGCCTTTACAGATTAAATATTCAACGCAATCAAAGCATAACACTTTCGTGTTGTGATCCGTTGTTTGTAACAGTAATTGTAGCCATTTAGACATGGTAAAATTCAGCAACATCAATAAAATTAGAAAAAAAAAATGCTAGAAAATGTTAGATAACCACATTTTTTTAAAATCAGATATTAATAAGGTTGTGTTTGAGAGTTCTATAGATAATAGAAGAGAGTGACTCACAATAAAATGGAAAAGAAAGATAAGAAATGGAGCAGAAGAGATTATGTCATCCTCATATTTTGATATTCAACACAAGTTTATTGAGGAAAGGGGAAGAGAAATGTATCGTGTTCCCCGATTGAACCAACAATTTAGAGGAATAAAAAATGAGAAGTTTGAGTGGCAAAGGAGGGACAAGTCCCTTGCTTGTTATCCCACTCCCTCCTTTAAAGTTATTCCCACATATACTTTTAATAAGATAAGTCACTCCCTTCCTTGTCTTTCCTCCATTACTATCAATCAAAACATAACGTAAGTGCTATGATGATGTAACATGATTAGTAACCCTTGGATGGATATATGAGTCCTACCTCTACATTTCATTTATCAACTACTATAATGGTTGTTAAAATTTTTTGTTACATTATTCTAACTTTGTAACATTACTATAAAATAATTTGAACATATTTATCGGAGAGTTCTAACAAATTGACAATATGATTGTTTGTTAGATTGAAATTTGTATAAACAAATTATACTTTATTATTAATAAAATAGTTTAAGATATACGCAAATTTAATTTCAATCTAGCTATAATTTGTAATAACTCTTTAATAATTTGTCAAATTGAAATTAATCCAGTTGACATGATAATTTTATTTAATCTAATCTACACAAATTGTCATTGTTGTAATCTACATAAATTAATTTGACTAATTAAATTTTTTCAAAAAGGTATCTCATATATAAGATTTTATAAGAATAAAAATGACTAAAGGAAAAAAACTTACTGTCTGGGCCCCAAGAAAAGCATTCGCGAGATTGTGGATACTCTGCTTCTTCCACAAAAATACCCAGTTTATTGCAATCTGTTACATCTTGCAGCGTACATGTTATAAGTAATGTTATCCATTCAACTATTAGATGTAAAATTGCATAATATGTTTATAATTATATGTTTATATAAATTAGCGCATAACTAACCATATTGGCATAATTTGACCAAGTTAATAGCACACTGAACAATTCTACGCGCTGGACTAAAAGTATTGCGAAAGCCAAGTGCATGCCTAACCAACTTGAGCTAAATGCAATGGTTTAAAGTTTAAACAAAGGATACCACTGGCGATCTATTAACAAAAAATAACCAGAAAAAGTTATGTAAGGGAGGGAAGGTGTTAATTGAGAAGAAAGAAAATATGACAACTATCAAAACGGTAAAACAATTACACTTTGCTTGCCTTTTCTAGGAGTTTTCATGAAAAATCGTTCGTACTACTTAGTAATTTTTCAGAAAAAAAATGCGCGCTTCCATTTGATATGAGATTTTTAAATTTGGGTACAAAAATCGAAGAAAAGAAAAAAAATGCTCACAGAGGGGTGTGCATGACATTTCAAAGGGTTTAAATATCAAATAATAACTACCAGTATTTTACTTTATTTTTTTTATATGAGAAAATACCTGTAAAATTAAAACACCTCATTTCATAAAATTCTATGTACAAACTTTTCATACTGTTTAGCTTTTTTCAAAGAGAAGGTGAAAAAAAAAAAAAAAAGAGGACGAAAACTGATTGAGTGTGAAGTTGGGGCACGACAAGGAGGACTGCCAAACTAATTACTATTATATTCTAAGTGAATAAAAAGTATATTAATAATTTGTTGATGAACTCTCTGTCGCAACAGTCATACATTACGCAAACGTAATATATAGATAATAGAAAGAGAAAAAATGAGGATTTATGTGATTTCCCCAAAACAAACCCATAATCGTACAGAATTTTAGTTATGCCACCTGCAGCTGATGAGGTACTCGCACCGGCTTTGGACATGACTCTTGTGGGAGGTTACTGATCTTGGGCTTCCTTCTATTTATGGTAATCCCTGCATTGGTGGTGACGGAGTAAAACGCTATATAAACTGTTTTTTGGGTAGTGAAAAAGTGCATGAGCAGTGATCCGCGTCATAAAGAAGATAAACTTTTGATTGAATGCAAATTAAGTATGGCATATTTTAAAGTATTTAGTTCATAACCATATCGAGTATGGAATCTTGGGATTTTGTTCTTTTTACCTCTACACGCAAGATATATACTTCTATCTTTTTTTTTTTTCTGGGACCCAAATGAAGAAAAGATTATGTAATATAACGATAGAGTTGAACTTTTTTTTATGCTTCATTGCGTCAATGTTAAATTTTCTTTAAGATTATGTGATGTAAGGATGGAGTTCAGACTTATTACGCTACAAAAAGCAAAACTCATGGATGAAAGTTTCAAGAATGCTCATAAGAATGTCCGTGTGTCCTCGGCACGGAAAGTGTAATTTAGCAAACTCTCAAGAAGATACCTTCATATCCAGTGGTGCCTAAGCATCAATCATGTTCTGCACGTTCATCGCGGAATCCACAAGAATCAAGATGCCAGCATCCATAAGTATTAGCAACAAATATGGTGAGAATTAATCACTTGTTTTAAAGTGTCATCAAGTATTAAAATAATCTTATCTTTACTAACTCTTAAATAGTGATGAAAAAGAATTTCCATATCACATAATTCCAAAAATTTAGTAAGTGCCGAGGTAAAACTCGAAGAAATTAATGGGTAACTGAACATTTTCAAAAAGCTTAAAAACACATATATGGCTGTAGAGGGGTCAAATGTTCATACGAAAGCTGCCAAGAAAAACATAACCATTTACAAGAGCGTAAAAATAATATCGTAAATGTCATAAGGTTGTACAAATAAGAAATACCTTTCCAGTGAGCAGCTCATGATGTGTGTGAGAATAAAGTATTTTTAAAATAAGGAATATTATCATTAAGCAATTTCTCTAGCATAAGGTGGAATTAGAAATTAGAAATAAAAGTATAAAAGTAAGCAGCAAAAGAGAAAAAACTGCCTTGTGGTTGTACCTATGTCTTTCTCCTCAATAATCTTTAGAATGTCAATTTCAAGGCTGGGCTTAATGTTGGATGCGCACAATATATATGGAACAATTTCTAGCAAACAAAATTCTCTATATATAGTCCATAAACTAATTATTACTTTAGAATAAATTACTTTATTGTTCAGTTTCATTATACAGACTTAAATTGTAGTGGTTACTATTTTTTGGAGCTGAATTGTGCAAAAGATTTAACAACTATGCAAAGAAATTAAATATATAGAATATCTTAGTCATTTGGCTAACGGTAGGACGACCCATCAAATTTCTTGACCTTTCGTGGATAGATTATCGTGCTAAACAATTCAAGGCATAATAAAGAGGATAGTGCTTAATTATTCTATATATGTAGTTAAAAAAGAGCATGAGCAGTGACCCTTTTTGTTGACATATGGCTTGACTTTCAAGCCTATGATTGTAAATGGACAAACAACTCGAGTTGCTTTCCGTGCAGCCATCATAAGTGAAGTTTTGCAAGGCGCGTTTTGTGGTACACCAGATTAATTATGGTGTGTGGTGCACTAGTTTTTAATCACATTCAAAAAATGCGAGTAAACGCATCTGAGAATGTGAATAAACGCACTATGGGGGAATAGTGCTCGCGCACCACCCAACTTCGTCGCCAGCAATAACAGTGCCACCATACCATCATCTTGCTGAAACATGGGTGATGAAGAAGACTTCACCATACCATCAACCTCCCACTTGATCAAGGCCTTCGCCTCATTAACGCCGAGAAATCGTCCATCACAAGCTTAAGAAGAATGTGACACCGACCGGAGAACCTCCTCTCCAGCCTCCTCCCCAGGGTGGTTTCCATAACTAGCGATTGTTGCGATCTTGGCCTAGAGTTGCACGGCCTTAGTGAGATTAAGAGGCAAAGGGTGCGATCAACATGCAGGAGGAACTCAAAGGCACGTGGAGTGGCGGCGGCGGCAATCAAGAGTGGGGGGATCTCAGATCGGGAGTTGGGAGATTGGGAGTTGTAGTTCACAATGCACTCTCATTTTTTTTTAGATTGGTGTGTGGTGCACCATAATTAATCTAGTACATCACAGAACACACCGTTTTGCAATTGTAAAATATGGCATATTTGGGCATCGAATTGTTGAAGGCATTAATTGCTTTCTTAGCACCATGGAGCTCTATAAATTGAGCATGGCTTGGAGCTTCATTCGAGCATCACCCAAAGTTCATTAGACTTTGTTATTAGAGAAGTTTGTTTTAATTCTTTTGAACACTTCTCTTTATGTATTGAGTGTATATACATCAATGAAAAAATATTGTGGCGTATTTTAGGTGTATTTAGAATTTGGATTTACGTACTATTGGATCTCTATTATATAAAAATTAGATTAAGTGGAATATGACCACCTTTTATATTTTCTATCATATTTTTCTTAGTGAAATATTTAATTATTGTCTTTACCTATATATGTAGGCCATAAATTGAGCTACGTTAAATTTTTGCATCTTCTTTTTTACAATTTAACAAATTTAATTTATTTTGTACTACTTTATTATTATGGTGCCTTATTTTGGGCCCACCACCACGTTTTACAACACTCATCATTGAGAAGATAAATAAATGTGAATCAAATATGGCATATTCTAAAGTATTTACTTCATCTTGATAATAAAGTATGGCACGTTGGGATTTTGTTCTTCTTACTTCTTCATGCGACTTTTATACTTGTATCTTTTTTTCTGCTACCAAAAAAAAATAACAAAAGATTATGTAAATATAAAGATAGAGTTCTAACAAACTTTTATGCTTTTCATTATCAGATCAAGTGACAGGCGGGTAGAAGAGTTGGCAAACTCACGTGGGCCAGGACATGTGGCTGGGACAGGTTAGCCAAAGTTAGTTATCCAACTAAAAGACACCCAAGTTTGTCTTAAGAATTGAATGGGCTTACCAAATTATGCTTAAGTGATGGATTTTAATACATTTTCTTCACGCTTAGCGTAGGATTGGACATCTACAACAGTTTTAAGACTGGACATTTATGATGTGGCTTCATAATAACTATAGAATATACTCTAATATAGATTAAAATTGAATGGGTTTAACTCAATCCTAAAATCTAATTTATAAGAGGAGCATTGCCTAACTATTTATAAAAACTATCTTAACTGTATCTTCAAATGATATGGACTCTTAACAGTTGTAGGAGGTCAGGGAAAACATGAGACAGAAAGTACCAAATTGGAAGCTGAAAGATGGTGTGCACAGAGAATATACGCAGCTGAAAATCAGAGGATGGGATTATGCATGGTATGATGCTCATCCTTTCTTTGCATTCAAAACATATTTGTTCATATGCGTACCGTCACAATGATGCTCAATTTCCCTCTCTCATGAATCCTCTCTCAACTCTTCCCCTCTGACCTTCCTAAACTCCCACTGAACCTTTCTGAACCCATTTTCATCGCTCTAATCCAGGTTGATGCTTCTGACGCTAATGGAACATTACACAATCCTTTAGAAATCCTCCTTGGTTTTCCGCTGACATTGTAACTCATTTACCAGTATTTGCACTCTATTTCTGTCTTGCTGTGTTGAGAATTGTTACTTGTGATCTTCTTGTTGCATGTTAATAGGAGGTGTTACACTTTTATGCTTTAGCGTGTCAATGTTATTTTTATTTTTATTTTTTTGGCATGTTATCGACTACTACTCTGAGGTTCCAAAAATACATTAAATTAATTTATTATTTAAAAATCTTATTATATATTATTATATTATATTTTATTAATATAATTTGAGTCTAAATCTATTTTAATTATGTACATATGATTTTCAATACATTTTAATATATTTTGGTATAAATTATACATGCATCATAATATTAAGAAAAATTGTACAAGACTCAAGGATTTTGGATAGATCGAAAATCACCCTGATGAGTCCTGGCGCCATGCGAAAATTTCGTCTCTTCCCCCTCTACCCAAGTTAATTACAGCCCAGCCCATAGATAATAATCTAGTTAGAATGACAAGGAACCTCTGCTCCTCCCCTGATCCTATCACATAGACAATTAGCTCTTGCAATGCTACCCTTTAATTCTCCTATTTTGGACTTTTCTGTGGATTAAATATATCCGATGGAGCCACCTGTTGTTGCGACAGGTGGTCAGAGGGAGAACATACCATGTTGGAAGTTAGGAGGAGAATGTTGCAATTTCAATTGCGAGTAATGAGTATAACTCGAGACATGTCAGGCATCAAGCATCAACCTCGACCTTAGGCATATCGATTGAGGAAAATATAAATTCAAAACTGCAAAAAGGAGGTGACAATATCTGCTTCAGTTTCTCAAAAAGAAGTATTTTACATCACATTTTTTTTTTTTCACAAAACCTTATGTGATCCACTAACCAAGTTAAAAAGGAGCCAACTTAATCCCCATTCTTGAGAGCATTCTCACTCCTGCTTCCTCGGAAAAGGCTAGTATTACGTGCAACGAGTAATACATAGGATGACCAAAAATCACAAAATACAAAACGAATGGAACACCACCAAGTGCAGCAACAACACAAAAGGTCCACTTGGGGAAGAATGTGTAAACCAAAACAGCAGCAGATACAACGGAAATAGTACCCATGAGACCAACAGCGGTAGCAAGCAAATAAGACCCACACATCATCCTTACTAGTCGAGAATGGACAAAACCATGTTTTCGATTCCAGGTTGAAGGGAGTATAACTGAAGTGAAGAGGAGCATAGATAGTATAGTGAAACTTAATCCAAATGCAACCGATAGAAAAAATATAATATACCATGTATTCTCCTGAAAAATAGGGGTCTGACCTTGAATAGTGTTGGTACGAATAGATAAAGCTCCTGTTATTCCTAAGGTCACAATAAGAGTTGCTACAACTAGCAAATTACTTGCTAGTTCGTTCGTTTCAGATATAGCATTTTCAGCTAAATCTTTGTGTTCCTTATAAAACAATTCTTGTGGAGTACATCCTTTTGTATTTTCCATGATTTTAAATGCAGGTGGAACTATTTTCTCCACTTTCTGTAATTCAAAAATAAAAATAAAGTTTAAATGAAAGAGTATAATTAAGAATGAATAAGGTAATTGAATATAAAAAATGCTAATAATGTGGATCCACCTTAAACCACGACTCCTCACTACAAATTAGAACTTGATGTATTGGTGATCCAAATCTTTCTTCAGCTGCCAACTTTCCAGCTAAGTGAAGAACATTGTTTCCCTCATAATCAACCATTTGCATAATAACATCCTTGTAAGCACCCTTACTCAATATTAGTCGGTATACATTTACTTGTCGATATAAAATAGCAATGTGAAGTAAGCTCTGCCCATTGGAATTCACTTTCATAAACAAACTTGGATTGTACCGAAAGATAAATTCTAAAATCATGTTATTTCCCGACTTTGCTGCGTCAAACATTGCTTTTGAAGTTCTTGCATTGTTTGGAAACTCTTCCTCTTCCATGAGCTTAAACAACGAACTTATAATATCTTGGTAACCAAGAGCATCGTGATCGAAAGCTAACATTGATTATAATTAATTAATTATGATTTTGACATATATAACTATTTTTTGAGAAATTAATTCCTTCCATAAAAGTAAACAAATAAATGATAATATATGATCAGATGATACTATAATTCCTCTTAAAGTGAATCAAAATAGAATTAATGGAGGGCTGTTAGCCCCAATGTTCATTAAAAATAAAAGAATTAATGACTCTCAATCTTAGATTTTTTGGAAGAAATGTAAATGTCTCTGATCTCCCATGTTGTAATATCTAAAATGAAAATATAGAAAAAGGGAAAAAAAACAAAGTCTAGAAAAGTGTTAAGTTCAAAGAACTCACATAATTGAGCAATCACTTCCAATGCAGTTAGCCCCTTACTGTTTTCTGCACTAGCAAGAATTGAATATGTATCCAGCAAAAAATATGCTACAGCTGTAATGCCCATTAAAAAATGAGATGAATGAATAAGTCACTGGAATAGTTTGAATTTCAACAAGAACAAAAGAATTGACATATTGGCGTGTTGTCAGTTTTGTGTTTTGAGAAGCTTATTTTAGTTTCAAAATAATTTATAATTAAAAAGCTTTCTGAATCAATTCTTTCAAAAAAAAAAATTGTATACTAAAAAAAATTAAGTTCCCAAATATGCCTATGGAGTGGCAACTTTGAGGCGAGAATGTTTACGTTACTCATTTGCTCCTTAAGATATTAAAATTGTATGGGCCATTTTAAAAGAAATATGCATGCCTTTATTAGTACAAATTTACATATGTTAAAATTTAATTTACGTGTTTGTGGCAAAAAAATTCTCTGAGAAAAAAATTCTCTCTAAATATGTTTGGAGTAGCTTATGTTGTATATATAAACACTTATTTTCAACAAAAATAATTTTTAAAGAGTTTGATATGCAAATAAAAGCATCATTATATGTTTTGAACCATTTAGTGGGCAAGAGAGAGAGAGAGAGAGAGAGAGATTAATTTTGATATAATATAGTGTTAAATATTTCATACTATCAACCAATTATATCTCATTATATATATGGCTTTTGAAGTAATTATTATAAATGTAAAGTATTTATAATGATACGATAATATATGATTGAATAAATTTATAGAAAAATGTTTATAATTATAATGTATCAAAATTATATTCTTAAAAGAATATAATTTATTTCATTCAATTTGAATTGACATAGTTTTTTTTTCTTATTTAGAAGCCCATTGTTAGAAATTATTGTAATAAATCAAGGATTTAATTTGATGCATTAATAATATAAAATTATTTTATACTGTCAGTCAATTAAATACTCCCCTAAAAGTAGTGCATGTGAAAGCCGAACCTATTTATTGTGATAATATATGATTATATAATAGTGTGAAAAAGATTTACATTATTGCATCAAAATTAAACTCATAAATCAAATCAATTTCAATTTAATAACTTTAAAAAAAATTTAGTTTATAAGTCAAATCAGCTCATAAATTTTATGTTTCAAAGTCCAAACAGATTTATATCAAAACCTGAGAGAATGTGAAAAAATTTCAAATTATGATAAAAATATATGTGCTTGACTTACAATAGGTGCTGTTGGTGAGTGCCAAGAAAAAGAGCCTAACAATGTCTTGGAAGGATACATTAAGGTGCATATCCTCTCGGATTCTTTCAAATAAAAATTTCACCATAGGAGGTTTGCCAGCTGAAGATGCTAATTCAATTGGCAGCATGTCTTTGTGGCCTCTAGTCCATATCAATCCTGAGTTCTTGCGAAGTAGGATTGTAGCAATTTTCACATCCCCTGAAATGGCAGCCATACAAAAGGCATTATTTCCATCTATCTTGAAAATTTCCATATCTTGCATGCTCATATGCCCCACTAAATTTTCTACAAAGTTGGTTTGTTCCATACTCACTACAATGTGAAGAGCTATGTCTCCATCATCAGTTAAGGGAGTACACACTCAAGTAAGATGAGTTTTGTCATATGATGAAGCCTCAACCCAATTCCCTAAGATGGCTACCCTGCATATATGCCTTTTATACGCACCTGGACATTTCATTGCACTTCATATCATCATATTTAACACAAATCATGGTTAGGTATAACACACGCATGAGGAAGACTAACTAAAGTTAAATAAGATAGCGTCCACAGGTTAGTTTGTAGAGATTTGGAAAAAAAAAATGTTATTTTTGTACAGAAATTTTTCATACGAAAATTCGTATGAACACAACCCGAATAAGGTGAGAAATCTTTTTTTTTTTTTCCCTCATACACTACGCAAACGTAATATATACATAGAATTGGAAGGAGAATATGCCACCTGTAGCTGCTGAGGTACTCGCACCGGATTCAGACATAACTCTTGTGGGAGGTTACTGATCTTCGGCTTCCTTCTATTTGTGGCAAATCCCAGAATTGGTGGTCACGGAGTAAAATATGCATATATATATATATATATATATATATATATATATATATATATGAACAGTGATTTTGGTGGTTAAAACAGAGCATGAGCAGTGATCCTCCTTATTGGCTTATGCCTTGACCGAGTTCATAGGGTTGGTCTTATCCACTTACACTTCTATATAATAAAAAAGCAACTGCCACCGGCCATCACTTGATGGAAAGAACCATAAAATATTATTATATATTATTATTATCTTTTTCTTTTTGGAAATATGGGAGTTTCGGGCCTTACTTAGGAGTGAATTCTCTCTTAACTCTACCTCCCTGACTTCCTAAATTCCCTCTGAACCTTTCTGAACCCATTTTCATCGCTCCAGTGCAGGTTGATGGTCCGCTAATGGAACATTACACAATCCTTTATAATTCCTCCTTTGTTTTCCATTGACATTGTAACTCATTTACCAGTAGTTGCACCTCTATTTCTATTTTGCTGTGTTGAGAATTGTTACTTGTGATCTTCTTGTTGCATGTTAATTGAAGGTGTTACACTTTTATGCTTCAATGTGTCAATGTCAAATTTTCTTTAGGATTATACATTATAAAGATAGACTTCAAACTTGTTACACTACTGATTTAGATTCCCTTCTTGTCGAAAAACGAAAAAGGGAAAACGAAAATTCTGCTTGCCAAAGAAAGGGCATGATCATATGAAATTCAATATATTTATGCTAGCTTGTTCGATCTTGCGAAGAGGAACAAACACTTTAACAAAGGTGGTGCAATAACTATAAAAATGAAAAGTAAGGGTTTTTATATTCGCCAAAGATATGGGGCCTTCGTCCAACAAATTAAAGAGGACATTATTATATTTGTCAATATATAATTTAAATTCTGTAACCCAAATAATGCATGTGGTTGTCAAAACGAAAAGAAATATTCATGATTTAGGGAACAAACACTTTAACCAAGGTGGTGAAATAACTATAAAAAGGAAAAGTAAGGGTTTTTATATTTGCCAAAGACATAGGGTCTTCGTCCAACAAATTAGGACATTATTATATTTGTCAACATATAATTTAAAATCCCGTAACCCAAATAATGCATGTGGTCGTCAAAACGAAAAGAAATATTAATGATTTAGGGAACAAACACTTTAACAAAGGTGGTGAAATAACTTAAAAAACGAAAAGCAAGGGTTTTTATATTCGCCAAAGACATGGGGTCTTCGTCCAACATATTAAAGAGGACATTATTATATTTGTCAATATATAATTTAAAATCCCGTAGCCCAAATAATGTATGTGGTTGTCAAAATGAAAAGAAATATTCATGATTTAGGGTCCCTTCTTGTGGTATATTTAAGAAGGAAAGGAAAAGAAATATACTAGCTAAAGAAAGGGAATCATATGAAATCCAATATATTTATAATAGCTTGGTCCCATCTTATGGAAGAATTAATTAAGACGGCGAAACTCTTTAAGAAAAGTCAAAGTAATTAATGGTTGTTGTGGAGCCACTTGCTAGGATGCAAAGTAACTCGATTCACGTGGTTGTTGAATTTATCCTCGATCTTTTGAAATTTAAATACATATAATTTGTTAGATTTTTTTGTATAATTTTTTCCCATAAAGATATCACTACAAGAAAATTGACTGTTTATGGTAGATTTTGTCGCTACAAATGAGTCAAAATTAGCCACAAAATGGTTATTGGTGGCGGACCTCAGCCTGCCCCATAATCAATAGCTACTAATTGTTTGCGGTGGCAATTGCTGCTAAAAATATTAGAAGCAGCCTTGTCCCCCTCTAATTTGCGGCTAACTTTGCCCTCCCTAATTTATATCGGACTTTGCTCCCTCTAATTAACAGCGGTAATTGCCATCACAAACAGCCAATTCGAGAAAAAAAAATTAATCATCATATTCATACATTCATACATATATTATATAACAAAGCAAATCCAATCCAAATTTATCTCAATAAAATTTTGGAAGCCATATTTTCAACATAATTCTAACTACAACCAATTTATCTCAAAGTCACTGGGGTTCATTTTCCTCCATTGAATGTTGAGCAACTTTTAATGAGTCCTCCACTACCTCTATTTCTTTAAATCTATCCATTAAATCTTTAACAAAGAAATGTACAACAATAATTAATAATATCAACAATAATAAAATCAGTAATATAAATTATAAAAAAAAATTGAAATTAGTGAAATAAATTTTTTAAAAAATAAACCTGGTGGCTGAGGTGACAAGTTGGCAATAGCAGCAGTGGCTAGTCGGTGGCGTAATCAGTTGTGGTGACTAGAGATGGTTAGGGAAGTGTAGAAGGAAGAGAGAAGGTGCAAAAAAATAAAAAACAAAAACAAAAACAGATAGAGAGAAAGAGAGGGCGAAGGAACAAGAGAGGGAAAAGGAGGAAGCAGAGGAAGGTGGTGGATGGAAGAGGATGAAAGAGGGTGTGGGAGGAAGAGGAAAGGAGAAGAAGAAGGAGAAAAAAGAGTAGAAATGTAGCACATATAAGTTGTTGCGTGTTTCAAATCTGATATAAATTTGTTTGCAGTGGCTTTTGTTGCCGCAAACGCCATGACGTTTTTTCTTTAAAGATCACATAACAATTAGTGACAACATTTGCCGCTGCAAATATTTTTTGAATTAGCGTTGGAAATTGTTGCTGCTAATTATTACACGTCTTTTTTTTTTTTTGGAAGTATATGTAGCCACCGCAAACACTATACCAATTAGCAGTGGCAAAAGCTACTACAAATACTAACACTAGCATTCCACGTTTAATACTTAGTGGCGGCAAAATCCGTCGCAAACACTATACCAATTAGCAGGGGCATTTGTCGCCACAGATACTTATATTAGGTTCAACGTTTAGCGGTGGCTACAAAAGCGGCCACAAACACTATACCAATTAGCAGGGGCATTTGCTGCTGCAAATACTTATATTAGGTTCAATATTTAATAGCGACAAAAGCCACTACAAATACTATACCAATTAGCGAGGGCATTTGCCATCGCAAATACTAACACTAGCTTTCCGTGTTCAACATTTAGCAATGGCAAAAACCGCTGTAAATATTATACCAATTAGTAAGGGCATTTGTTGCCACAATTACTAACCCTAGCATTCAACTTTCAACACTTAGCGGTGGCTTTTGCCGCAGCAAACACTATACCAATTAGCGGAGGCATTTGCCACAGTAAATACTTACATTAGATTCAACATTTAGTGACGGCCACTACTGCAAATACTATACCAATTAGTGGGGGCATTTGCCACTACAAATACTAACACTAGTGTTCCACGTTCAACACTTAGTGGCAACAAAAGCCGTCGCAAACATTATATTAATTAGCAGGGGCATTTGCTGTTGCAAATACTTAAAGTTCAATGTTCAGCGGCGGTATATATATATATATATATATGTTTGGCTCGCTTTGCGTCCATCTTCCATCGATAATCCGCTAGAAATTTGTGGTGGATCACATCGGCCACAAAATTTTTCGCCACTAAATAGAGCATTTTCTTGTAGTGTATCACTCTCCCTATTGTTAGAGAAGGAGATTAACCCCCTTTGGGCATTACTCAGATTTACTCTCCCAACTAGAGTCTCTATAGACTGTAGTAATCAAATTGAGGTCATTCCTGAGACTGTAATGCGTCTTTACCATTATATCAACTCCATTATTAGTGATTGCTTTGTATAATTAATTAAGTATAAAAATGAGCTTTTCAAAGGAAAAAAAAATTAACTATAAGAATAACCATAAGCATGATATGTATATAACTAGCAGAAGACCTGCGCGTACACTTCTCCAATACATATATGTATCTATTAGTAATCTATTCAACTTTCTTAGTTACTCAATTTGCAATTGAGTAACATGTATTAGAACAAAACAACAAGCAAAAAAAAGGGGCGATAGATCCCAAAAAAGCAAAATAATTAAAAAAAACACTCATTTTGCAATTTCAATGGGCTAAGGACTTGAATAGTATTGCATGATGCCTTTATAATTTGATGTAAGGCCATAAATAAATAGACTTCCATTGTAAAAAAATTTCCTAATGATGAAACTATAGATAGACTAAGTATATAAGACATAATTACTATTGATATCATTGTGAATCACTACCAATATAACTAGAAAACATAATTAGAATGTAAAGTCTTTAACCTTGTAAAGTTTAGAGATTACAACCCAAAGCATTTCCAACATTGCACTACAAAAAAACAAAAAATGGATGCCAAAAGAACATATAGTTCCCCAATTCTTATTAGATTGCCAATGGTACTCAAGTTCTTGCATTAATTGCGAGAACAATAGTGTTTTCACCTCATCATATGCTTGAGCATGTCCTTTATTTGCTTGAATTTACATTCAATTTGGTTTCCATTACTAGATTAACTTCCTCTTTGCATTGCAATACCACCTTTACTAATGTAGGTAGTGAATTACAAGATATTCCAACTTCTAAGAGGATTGGATTTGCTAAGGCTTTGCATGGATTATATGTGCTTGAAGGTCCTATTACAACTTCGATGCCACTGGCAAGTAATGTTTCATCAGGTTTAGATGCCACTTGTTGGCACAATAGGTTAACAGACCTTTCTTATGAGAAATTTTCCACTTTACACGAAATGTGCTCATACAGACCATCCCCTAAATCTGCTAAACCTTGTATTATTTGTCCTACGGCAAAATAGAAAAATCTATTTTACTACCTAGTCATTCTAGGTCTGATGCTGTTTTTGAATTGTTACATATTGATATATGGAGACCTAGTTCCATTTTTTGTACACATGGACATAAATACTTTCTTACAATAGTTGATGACTATAGTAGACACACCTGGAATTTCTTTATAAAACTCAAATCTAAAGCTGTAGCTTGCATCAAATTAGTCATTACTTTAGTTGAAAACCAATTTGCATGCACAATTAAGTGTCTAAGATTTGACAATGGACCAGAATTCAACCTTGTCTCCTAGTTTCAACCTGAAGGCATTTTACATCAAAAGTCATGTATGGAGACCTCCTAACAAAATGGAGTGGTCGAAAGGAAAACCAAGATATTTTGAACACCACTATAGCACTCATGTTTCAATCTGGTTTATCTAAAAATCTATGGACTTATGTTACTACACATACTATGTTTATCATTAATCGTTTGCCTAGCAAGGCACTTGGAAACCAAATTCCCTTCCAACTATTACACAAGAAACCTCCATATTTAAATTTTCGGAAGGTATTTGGTTGTCAGTGCTTTGCTTCCACCCTAATAGCTAATTGAAAGAAGCTAGACCAGCTAAGAAAGCTATCTATCTTGGTAATAGGTTCGATGTTAAGGGTTTCTTGCTGTATGACTTGACATCCAAAGAAATCTTCGTTTATAGAAATATCATATTTCATGAGAAAACTTTTCCTTTCAAACAAATCACTGACTGCACCTTAATTCCCCATATAACTATGAATGATTCCACAACATCATTCACAGAAGACATCCCTTTTCCTACAATTAGTCACCCATCATTACACCTTCCCATTAGCACAATATCACAACCACTAAATCCATGTATAACACGAATGCAACTGACCAAATTGAACTTCCCAATACAGCCACAGTTGAGCCTAACCTTCTAGATGCTAATCTACTTATTAGGAAATCTAATAGATCATGAAATCCTCCCTAATATTTGGAGGATTTTCATTGCACATTGGCATCCTCAACTGCCATTGTCCAACTTCCTCCCTCAGTATTATATCTTATTTATGATTTTTTATCATATTCTTGTCTGTCACCTTCTCACAAGAAATTTTCTCTTAGCCTCTTTACTGTATAGGAACCTAAATCGTTCTCCCGAGTTGTCCAATCTAAGGAGTGAAGGAAGGCAATGCATGTTGAAGTTTTTGCTTTTAATCAAACTGGGACTTCAGATTTTGTTGATTTACCTCTACAAAAGTCCATAGTTGGGTATAAATGGATCTATAAAATCAAGCTCGGGGCTGATGGAGTGTTGAGAGATACAAGGCATGATTGGTTGCCAAAGGTTTTATAGAAATCGAAGACATGGACTTCCTAGAGACTTTTTTGGCCCATGGCTAAGTTAAGCACTGATAGGCTACTCCTTGCATTAGCTGCTCAATAAAATTGGTGCCTTGAATAGATTGATGTAAATAATGCTTTTCTTCATGGAGAATTGTATGAAGAGGTGTATATAGATATCCCTTAAAGAGTCACACCTCCTAAGTTGGGTCTAGTGTGCAGATTGAGAAAGTCCTTGTATGGTCTTTGCCAAACCAGTAGACAATGGTATAAGAAACTCTCCCAAGTTCTCATCTCCAATGGCTACCATTAATCTCAAGCTGACCATTCACTATTCATCAAATCCAAGGATCCAAACTCATTCACTACTTTAGTAATATATGTGGATGACATGATCTTAGCTGGCAATGACCCTGCTGAGATTCAATTTATCAAGAATATGCTAGATGATCTATTCAAAATCAAAGATCTTAGGCCACTCAAGTTCTTCCTTGGCTTGGAGGTGGCTCAAAACTCAACTGGGTTCTTTCCCTATCAAAGAAAATACATCTTAGAGCTCCTTAAGTTTGTTGGAATACTAGCCTACAAACTAGTCTCCATACCCATGGTGTACTCAATCAAATTGGTTAAAGATGATAGAGATCCTTTTGATGATATTGGTGCCTATCGAAAACTAGTTGGCCAATTGCTTTACCTGAATACTACTCGACCTGACATCAGTTTCGTGGTTACTCATTTGAGCCAATTCCTCTTCAAGCCCATGAAATCCCACTACCAAGAAGCCATGCGTGTATTGAGATATCTCAAAGGCTCTGTAACAAAAGGTTATTCTTCCCAACTTCCAATTCACTTTAACTCAAAGGATTTAGTGATTTTGATTGGGCTGCTTGTCCAAAAATTCAAAGGTCCATCACAGGGTTTTGCATCTACCTTGGGAACTATCTCATTTCCTAGAAGTCTAAAAAGCAGCACACCGTGTCTCACTCTTCATCTGAGGCTGAATATCATGCCTTGGCAATAGCTAGTTGTGAAATACAATGGCTTACTTACTTGTCATAAGACTTCAAGGTTCCTTGCCAGTCTC
Source organism: Pterocarpus macrocarpus (assembly GCA_031439585.1). Classification (NCBI taxonomy): domain Eukaryota; kingdom Viridiplantae; phylum Streptophyta; class Magnoliopsida; order Fabales; family Fabaceae; genus Pterocarpus; species Pterocarpus macrocarpus. The sequence continues at coordinate 20,286,955 of CM062514.1, forward strand.
CAACTCTCCTATACTGTGATAATCGCTTGGCCTCCATCTTGCAGCCAATCCTGTCTTTCACGAGTGAGCATACCACATTGAGCTAGGCTACCATGTAGTTCGAGAGAAGGTTCGATCTAAGCTACTCCACATATTGCCAATACGGTCCCAATCTCAAATTGCTAACTTATGTACTAAAGCTTTGCCCCCAAAGTTGTTCACTCACCTACACTATAAGCTTGGCATGGTAGATATTCATGCTCCCGCTTGAGGGGGGTATTAGGAGTAACTTATATGCACGTGCATATTTTGACTTGCTAACATCTGTATAGTTAGTTAGAGTGTTAGTTTGTTCAACTACCAGTTAGTTAACTTTAGTTAGTTAGCATTAGTGTATATAGACACGATAGCAACCACTCTTATACTCCAAGTTTTTCAATACAACTTCACTTTCAATCTCTCCCATTTCTTCTCTCTACTCTCACTTTGCCTCAATGCATTTTCCATTATATGTTACTTTAATTTGACAACTCAACCAAACCAACCCTATCTTGATTGAAATGGTTTGGGTTGGATTTATTGAAAAAAATAAAAAATAAATCAACCTAACCCAATTAAATTTGATCAGTTCAAATTTATTTTTACCTCAAACCTAAACCAAACCAACCTCTTTATATATATATATATATATATATATATATATATATATATATATATATATATATATATATATATATATATATATATATATATATATATATATATAATGTCAATTCAATAACTCGAACCAAACTAATCTAACCCTATCTTGATTGAAATGGTTTGGTTTGGATTTGTTGAAAAAATAAACAAATAAATCAACCTAACCTAATTAAATTTAATTAGTTCAAATTTATTTTTCCTTCTAACCTAAACCAAAGCAATGTCTTTTACAACCCTACTTAAAATAATTCTAAAACTAAATACATCAGCCATTTAGCCTCGTGATCGTACAACTTGTGTTCTATAACCTTTAATGCAAAGGAGTCAAGGTAAGAAAAGTATGGCAAGATGAGCTATATCTCCCATCTATCTTTGCCACTAGAAAATATTTAATAAAGAAAAGGAAAGCTAATAGAAAAAAAAAAAGAAAAGAAAAGGAAAGGCACATTCTAATGGGATAATCGCTACAAATATTCAGGGCTTTAGATTTTTAAAACCTTCAAATCTTTCAATAGAAAAAATACAGCAATGAACATTTTAATTTATCACATTATAGTTCCATAAACATCTACGAGTTAGGAATATCATTTTACACCATATTTTAATTTTACACATTTTCTGCCAGTAACTCAATCACAATGGTTATTCTGAAGTATGGGTCACTTCCATATCACCGGACCTGGGTCATTTAGTATGAGAACCTAAATAGACCAATATCAAATTCCATGAGAAGCTTGCACTAAAAAAAAAAAAAAATTCCACGAGAAGTCCACGAATAAAGCAACAAAATTATTCAAGTTTTCATTATTCTTTCTTCTCTTTAGTGTTAGTTAATGAAGGAGATGGATGGCTCAAGATGTCAAGAAAAGTGTGATTTATTTGCATAATGTGGTTAGCTATAAATTAAGGCGCATTTTACTATGCTCTATCTTAAGAATGGTGCACCACGCACCATGTTATCCAAGGATCCGAATTGATGGTGTAATCCTAAACTCTTAACCTAGGATCCCCTCTCAAATTTTCTCTTTCTCCAATAAATTTCTACTGCATTCTCCCACCGCTTATTGCAGCACCTCATCCACCTTCATCTCCACCAACTCTCTAGCCCCCCGGTCGGCACCACCCCACGCCATTGCTCCTGTGGTGTTGACCCCTTTCTTTGTCAATTCTCAAGGAGGTCACCTTCTCACGAACCCCCAAATCTCATAACGTACTCCACATAACCACACCCTCTACTCTTCTCCCTCCTTCAATCCATTATCATCATCAATCATTCTCTCGGGATGTTGGAGATGGCGAGCCCAGATCCCGAGGGCCTCAACGACATGTGCATGACATGGAACGTGTGGCCATGACAAGATCTCGACGTCGGAGCTTGGATCCATAATGGGGAGCCTAGGGTAATTGGCAATAGAGCAAGGGTTGGACAACATGATTCGCGAGGTTGACGACGACGATGACAATGATGGCTGCATTAGCCTCTAGGAGTTCATTGAGCTGAACATGTCTCAACCTATGTGAGTGGGGGTGGGGGTGCAGCCTCGGGTAGGTGTTTGGGTGGCTTGCGATGGAGGAGGACGGCAAAGGCAGTTGGTGCTAGGGAGGACGATAATCGAGGGGAAGTTTGGGAAGGTGTACCATAAGGATTTAGGTACATAGGTGCTCCATCAATTTGGATTAAGACATTGACAAGGTGCATCATGCACCATAATTAATAAGGAGCATTACAGATGGCGCCATAAATTAAATGTTATCATACAAAAATTCTCAATTAAACTATGTCATGCACTCAAATTTTCATGGTATACTATGTTGATATTCAAATTTGTCTATTCTTTTTTATTTTTGTTCATCAGTCATTTTTAAATACTTTATGCTTTTTTAATTTTTGTTCATCAATCATTTCTTAAAAATCTATATTAGAAATAGTCATTAATTGAGATTTTTATTTCCCGAAATTTAGATGAGGCCGTAAATTATAAGCCAAATTAGGAGATTGGACAACCCAATACAATGAAGCAAAGTTGGGTACAATAACTGGATGTGGGCTCATTTAGGTTGAGGAGTATTCTGCACCAAGCAGAAGTTTTAACTCCGACCGTGGTTAAGGCCGTGGATCGATTGGCTAATCTGCCAGCCTCTAAAGAGCCACACCTGGGTTTGATCGTGCCAAAGGCAGGTAGTGGTAAATGAACCCATCCCCCAATCCCCCCCTCTCTCCAAGACCAAAAAACAAAACTCCGACCGAAAAAATAAAATAAAAAAGCAGAAGTTTTAACGATAAGTAAGGCAGAACATGCATGGGTCAGGTTTTGGTCTGGGGTGTTTGAGCTTTGTGTACCCAAAAAATGGTTTAATAAACTGCGAATACTGGGGAAGAAAAAAAGACAGCTCTAAAAATTGTCCGGACTTGAGATGCGATGAAAGATTGATGATTAAAACTACATTTTCAATAATATATATATATATATATATATATATATATATATATATATATATATATATATATATATATATATATATATATATATATATATATATATATATATATATCCTAAAAGAATCAGGTTTTAATATTAGTCTCTCAAAGAAAAATTGGATACATATTAGTACTTAACAGGGGCTAATATCTTAAAAGCTAATAACTGTTATAAAGATTAATTAATATGCGCATGATTTTTCTTTGAGTGACCACTCTGTTAAGACTTGATCCTTTCGGATATTAAAATGTAGTTTTACTTAAAGATAGGATGAAGAAAACCTCCCACAATGAAGCTGCAGTATTTGAGGCCTAAATTAAGATGTAGGGATGCTAAACAACACAGATGTAGATTTTGACTTAATTTATTAGTCATCGCCCATTAAAATAAAAAATATGGAAGATCAGTTTTTTTTTTTTTTTTTGAAGTGGGGAATGAAGAGGATCAACTTTAATATGATTTATGTAGATTATGTTTTATCAATATCCACTTATGGGAATTATTTCTTACACAAGATTTTTAATTATTTTAGTCTTGATTTGTCAACATAAATAAATTATATTTTCATTAATAATAAATCATTTTAAATATTTTAAGTACAATTTATCAAATTTTATTTTATAATTTTTACAAAAAAAAGATGCTCAACCACTCAACATGAGGGGAGCTTGATTTAGTTCATCAAATAGCCGCAGCGCACATAGCAGAAATACAAAAGGACTAATCAAGCAGACGAAAAACCATCAACCAGACATACATCAGATAACTACAAAACAATTGCAGCATTACAACTAATCACTTATCACATTTTATATAATTATGTTGAATAAATTGTTTTATTTATTTATTTTTGGGTCATGTGATGTGATTCCAGCGTAAAAGATTTTGTGGCTTTAGGAATTGGAACACTCTAGAAAGTATTTGTGATAAATAAGCTCCCTCTCTCTCTCTCTCTCTCTGTGCATGTCATCAACGAGAAATACTTGAGCAGTACTAAAACATCTCGTGGCTATACTCCCAGTCAATAAAAAAATGACATTCGAGATAAAATCTACCACTAATATACACTTTTATCTAAAATGCCATTTTCTGATTAGCTGTAAGTACAATTATACGATATTTTAAGACTACCTAAATATTTCTCTGTCATCATCGACTAATACTTTTGAGGTTCTAAAAATGGATTAAATTAATTTATTATTTAAAATTTGTATTATATATTATTATATTATATATTTTAGTATATTATATTTTATTACTGTAATTTGAGTCTAAATCTATTTTAATTATGTACATATGATTTTTAATATATTTTAGTATAAATTATACGCACACACACAGTAATATTATAAAAAAAAAATTTGTACAAGACTGAAAGATTTTGGATAGCTCGAAAATCACCTTGATGAGTCCTGGCGCCAAGCGAAAATTCCATCTCTTCCCCCTCTACCCAAGTTAATTACAGCCCAGCCCATAGATAAATCTAGTTGGAATGACTAGGATCCTCTGCTTCTCCTTGATCTTATCAAAAAGACAATTAGCTCTTGCAACTGTAGTCTCCTAGTGCTCATCAAATTGCAAGGCTAATATGCTCCCGTGCTACCCTTTAATTCTCCTAGTTCTGGCTTTTCTACGGATTAAATATATCTGATTGAGCCACCTGTTGTTGGACAGGTGGTCAGAGGGAACATACCATGTTGGGAGTTAGGAGGAGAATGTTGCAATTTCAACCGCGAGTAACGAGTGTAACTCGAGACATGTCAGGCATCAAGCAACAACTTCTACTTCTACCTTAGGCATATCGATTGAGGAAAATATAATTCAAAACTGCATAAAAGAGGTCAGTATGCTTCAGTTTTTCCAAAGGAAGTATTTTACATCACATTTTTTTTTCACTAAACTAATTAACCAACATGAACAGGTGCCCGCTTAATCCCTATTCTTGAGAGCATTCTCACTTTTGTTGCCTCGCAAGAGGCTAGTATTAAGTGCCACGAGATCTGCCAAGAATCGTCGAAAATCCCAAAAGATACCACCGCTGGAATACCGGCAAGTGCAGCAATAACCCAGAAAGTCCATTTGGAGAAGAAGGTGTAGACCAAAACAGCACCAGACATGACAGAAATAATACCCATGATTCCAACAGCGGCATAAAGTAACAAACACCCACATACCATCTTCACTAGCCGAGAATTGATATAACCATGTTTTGGCTTACAGATTGAAGTGATTATAACTGAAGTAAAGAGGAGCATAGATACTGCAGTGAAGCTTCCTCCAAATGCAACTGATAGAAGAAATATAATATACCATGTCTTCTGCGGAAAAATAGGTGTCTCTCCTTGAATAGTATTAGTACGAATAGTGAGAGCTCCAGTTACCCCTACGGTCACAATAAGAGTTCCCACAATTAGAAAATTATTTGCCATTTGGTTTAATTCAGATACAGCTCTTTCAAATAGCTCTCCGTGTTCTTGATAAAATAATTCTTGTGGAGTCCATCCTTTTGCATTTTTCATGGTTTTAAATGCAGATGGAACTATCTTGTCCACTTCCTATAATTCAAAAATAAAAAAGAAGTTTAGATGAAAGAGTATAATTAGGAATGAGTAATCAAAGATGCTAAAAATATAGGTTCACCTTAAACCATAGTTCCCCACTACAAATTAGAACTTGATGTATTGGTGATCCAAATCTTCCTTCAACTGCCAACTTTCCAGCTGAGTGAAGAACATTATTTTCCTCATAATCAACCACTTGCATAATAACATTCTTGTATACACCCTTGCTCAATATTAGTCGGTATACAGCTTGTATAATTTTATTTTATCTAACCTACACAAATTGTCGTTGTTGTATTCTCCATAAATTAAGTTGACAAATTAAATTTGTTCAAAAAGATTTCCCAAATATGGGATTATATAAGAATAAAAATGATTAGGGGGAAAAAAAATTACTGTCTGATCCCCAAGGAAAACGTTCTCGAGATTGTGCATGCTCTGCTTCTTCCACAAGAATACTCAGCCTATCGCAATCTGTTACGCCTTGCGGGATACAGGTTATCAGTAATGTTACTCATTCAACTATTAGATATAAAATTGCATAATATGTTTAGAACTATATTTTTATATAAATTAGGCATAACTAGCCATACTGGCATACTTTGACCAAGGGAATAGCACAATGAACAATTCTACGCACTGGACCAAAAGTATGTGAAAGCCTAAGTGCATGCCTAACCCGCTTGAGTTAAATGGAATACTTTAAACAAAGGATACCCCTCGGCAATCTATTAACATAAAATGACCGGAAAAATTTATGCAAAGGTGTTGCGGGGGCAACCAAAAAAATGCTTCTGTATGGTGTGAAATTTTGCTTAGAAAAATTGAGGAAAAGTGTAACTACTCACCTAAGGGTGTGCATGACCATTCAAGGGGATTAAAAGTCAAATAATAGTTACTCGTAAAATTTGTACATAAACTTTTCATACTGTTTAGCATTTTTCCAAAAACAAAAAAGGAAAAAAAAAAAAACAACGAAAGTAATTGTGTGTGTGAAGTTGGGGCACGACAACAAGAACTAATAACCATTCTAAGTGAATAAAAAGTGTATTAATATTTGTTGTTGAACTTTCTGCCGCAGCAGCATACATTATGCAAAGGTAATATATACATGGAATTGGAAAGAGAATATGCCACCTGTAGCTGCTGAGGTACTCGCACCGTATTTGGACATAACTCTTGTCGGAGGTCGCTGATCTTCGGCTTCCTTCTATTTGTGGTAAATTCTGGAATTGGTGGTCACGGAGTGAAAACACATGCATATATATAACTAAGTAGAAGATGAACTGTTATTTTGGTAGTTAAAAAAGAGCATGAGCAGCGATCCTCCTTATTGGCATATGGCTTGTCTTTCAACCTCTTAGGAAAAGCTACAAAAATAATGCCAAATAAAACCCCTTTTTTTTGTCAATTAAATATGACCACCAAAAAATAGTAATGCAATTAATAGAAAAGTACATCGTGGACAAACAAATATATAAGATATTAAAACAATATATCAGAAATTTTTAACGTAAAAAATCTCCAAGATGAGGGACAAAAATTTACAAGAGGCCAAATTCAAAAAAATTCCAATAATCAAATTAATGGGTACACTAAAATTTTTTATTAATAAATAGATATTAGTCAAGAATTTCCACAATAAATTACTAAACAAATAAAATAACTCAAATAATAGAAAAGATAAAACAAAATTCTGATCGAGGAAAATTAGCTCACCCTGTTAGAAGTGTTTCTTTGCCAAGATGAACCCAAAAAATAATTCTCCACTGATGAAGGAAACCAACGCACAAGGATGACCAGTACTATATTTCCGGTTGCTGCGATGGAATGAAAATGGCGCACCACAAAACAGCTCTCGTATATAATATATTATATACGCTCAACGAGGCCAAACAATGGCCTGCCATTCACGCTCAACGAGGCCAAACAATTAGGATTTCAAATCTTAATAGAAAGAAAAATGTTATTTATATGTGTAGAATAAACGGATTTCGGACGTATTATTAATTTATTTTTAATGATTAATTTTTTAAATTAAAATTATTAACTTATTTAACTGAATTATCAATCAATTATAATATCTAAAATATATGTATTTTATGTATTATAATTGATTGATAATTTACTTAAATAAATTAATAATTTTAATTAAAAAAATGAATTTAATTAATATGTATTAATAGTATAAAATTATTTTATATTATTAATTAATAGAAATATGAAAAAATAAGAAATTATGGTAGATTTTCTATCATAATAAATAATTATTTATATAAATTGATATTTTTTATTATTTTATTAATTGATAATATAAAATTATTTTATATTATCGATATATTTAAATTAAATTTTTAAAAAATTAATCATTAAAAAAAAGTTGATAATATATCCAAAATATGTCCATTCTACACCTTCATATATTATTACTCTAATAGAAAAGCAACTGCCACCAGCTGTCCAGCCATCACGTGATGGCAAAAATTATAAAATATTATTATTATAATTATTTTGAAATATGGGATTTTGTGCCTTCCTTAGGAGTGAATCCTCTCTTAATTCTTCTTGACCTTCCTAAATTCCCTCTAAACCTTTCTGAACCCATTTTCATCGCTCCAATGCTGGTTGATGGTACGCTAATGGAACACTACACAATCCTTTATAATTCCTCCTTTGTTTTCGATTGACATTGTAACTCATTTACCAGCAGTTGCACCTCTATTTCTGTTTTGCTGTGTTGAGAATTGTTACTTGTGATCTTCTTGTTGCATGTTAATTGGAGGTGTCACACTTTTATGCTTCAGTGCGTAAATGTCGAATTTTCTTTAAGATTATACAATATAAAGATCGCGAAGTTTGTCATGAACCATTTTAAGTTTGGGACCAATTTAACCTTAAATTTTAACTATAAAAAAATTGATCAATGATTTAATTGAGATTGATACATTTTATTATATAAAAAATAATTTTACAACAATATGTCTATATTTTAAATATTTTTATAAAATAATTTTATATAAATTATCTATTTTATCCTTCCGCTTCTTAAATCACCATAACCCAACACCATCTTCACCATCACATCGAACGGTGATTGTGGAGGTTCTTCGCGGTGGTCACGGTGGTTCACGAGGAGGAGTAACAGCTGCTTCAGGGAGCCGGCATAGAGACACGACAGTGGCACAAGGCGGAGCAAAATGGTAGCGGTTCCTGGCTGGTACGGCTTCCGACTTGACGGTGGCGCTGTACGACTCGCAGATCTGGTTCGAGATTGAAATTGGTACGAGATTGCGGAGCGGTGTTGCTGGTCAGGTGCGGAGGCGCTGGGTGATGGAAGAGCAGAACAGGGCGGTGGCGGCTGCCGTAGGTGGAGGACGCAGGTGGTGGTGGTGGTGGCTAGTCGTGTCTCGTGAGAGTGGCTAAGGCATGGTGGCGGTGGAGCTCCAGCAAGGAGATAGTGGATTGACTAGATTCCATAGTAGCTGTAGTGAGAGAGAGAGAGAGAGAGAGAGAGAGAGGACGAGAAGATAAGGATAAAAATGTAATTTTAATAAATTATTTTATTTATTTTTTTGGGGCACTATTTTGATGCCAAACACAACGACCTATAAAGATAAGTTCAAATTGTTACACTGCTGATTTAGATTCCCTTCTTGTCGAAAAAAGAAAAAGGGAAAAGGAAAACTCTGCTTGCCAAAGAAAGGGCATGACCATACGAAATTCAATATATTTATCCTAGCCTGTTCCATCTTGTGAAAGAGGAACAAACACTTTAACAAAGGTGGTGAAATAACTATAAAAATGAAAAGTAAGGCTTTTTATATTCGCCAAAGACATGAGGTCTTCGTCTAACAAATTAAAGAGGACATTATTATATTTGTCAATATATAATTTAAAATCCCGCAACCCAAATAATGCATGTGGTTGTTAAAACGAAAAGCAATATTCATGATTTAGGGTCCCTTCTTGTGGTATATTTGAGAAGGGAAAGGAAAAGAAATATACTAGCTAAAGAAAGGGTATCATATGAAATCCAATATATTTATACTAGCTTGGTCCCATCTTGTGGAAGAATTAATCAAGAGGGCGAAACTCATTAAGAAAAGTGAAAGCAATTAATGGTGGTTGTTGAGCCACTAGCTAGGATACAAAGTAACCCCATTCACGTGGTTGTTGAATTCATCCTCGGTCTTTTGAAATTTAAGTGCATATAATTTGTTATAATACATGAGATTATAATGTGTATCTACCACTATATCAACTCTCTTGTTAGTGTTTTTTTTGTATAATTAATTAAGTATAAAAATGAGCTTTTCAAAGAAAAAAAACTATGAGAATAACTATAATCATGATATGTGTATATCTAGCAGAAGACCCGTGCTACGCATAGATGAAGCACTCCTCCAATACATATATGTATCTATTAGTAATCTATTCAACTTTCTTAGTTACTCAATTTGCAATTGAGTAACATGTATTACAACAAAATAACAGATAAAAAAGGGGGGGATGGATCCCACAAAAGTAAAATAATAAAAAAAGACTTATTTTTCAATTTCAATGGGCTAAGGACTTGAATGATATTGTATAGTGCCTTATAATTTGATATAAAGCTATAAATAAGTAGACTTCTGTTATAGAAAAGAAGACCATAATGATAAAACTATAAATAGACTAAGTATATAAAACATAATTACCATTGATATCATTGTGAATTACTACCAATATAACCAGAAAACGTAATTAGAATGTAAAGTCTTTAACCTTATAAGGTTCAGAGATTACAATGTAAAGCATTTCCAAAGTTGCACTACAGCAAAGAAAAAAAAAAACCAGAAGAGCATATAATTCCATATGCAATTGAAGTTACAAACACTATCTAGTTTAATGTTCATTAATACATAAATTGATGACCATGTAAAGTTTACACACCACAAACAAACACATTTAACCTTCCATTGCGCAAAACAACATGAAAAAGGGGGAGGAGCGGTTGCAAAAGAACTAAATAATAAAAAAACAAAAACAATAAAATTGAGTAGCAACTTGGACATAGTCTTGTCCATAGTCCGATAGAAGAAAAATATTGATTCCTTCTTCATATGTAATTTTTTTAGTTTAATTATATTTCATGTAAAATATTAAATCTCATAAAATGCAATAAATAATTATTTTTTAAAATAATTAATAACACATAAGTCTTTCAGAAATGATTTTACAAAATATTTAAGATGATAATTTACTTTTACCATACATAAATTTAAATTAACTATGAGAATAATTAACTGTTAACCATTGTGATAAATTGTAAAGAAAAAGAGCTTATGTCTAAAAATAGATTTTAAAGAGAATTTATGAAAAAAAATATCCATCACTTACTCTCCCTTTTTGTTCTTGAGTAAGGAAAAGTGGTTGAAACTTTACATTAAATAAAATAAGAAAACTCAAAATGAAAGAATTAGATTGATAAGTATAATTAACTTTAGTAGAAGATACTCAAAAGATTTTAGTGTGAATTTTGTCAAACAAAAATAAAATTGTGATTGTACATGTTTAGTATCGCTGTAATATGTATATGGTTGATATCACCCATTTGAGAATTAATATTAATAAGAAAATCATGGTATTGCTAATTTCTTCTGTTATGCAAATACAATTGTTTTAAATAAAATTTTAATATAAACTTGTAGCAAAAATGGTAAAGACATTAGAAAATTCCACATCCCTTGCATCTTCAATCCATTAAATTCATGTCATTTTTTGTCACGACCAAACTAGGATCGTGACCAGCGAAAAGGGACACGTCCCTAGCAAGCCTATATTAAACAATTTCTAAAGAAAATCGGGCAAAGTTTCCTCTATATTTAAGACTATTCCTAAATAAAAATTCTCTGCCTGCACAAACAGTACAACTACATAAAATCATTAGAGATCCAGGTATTCTTAGAATGCATCCCACAGCACATAACAAAAGAGTATAAAACACAATCATGCTTATAAAAATATGAATACAAATCCATAGTCATTACTAATCAAACTGATCATAACTAAAATAACTACACTTTCATTACAATACATAAACTCATACAGGAGGGACCCTGCCTATGGGCTAATGGAGCATAGCTAGAGATATACAATTACATTCAAGGAAGGTGCTTCAAAATACAACAACCTTTGGGAACCACACAAACATAGTGTGGATTAACTAGGAGACCAATACCACTGGCTGACCATAAAAGCTTGAGCATGAGTTTGCACCTGTCTAAAAACATGGAAGGAAGAAAGGGTGAGTCATACGGACTTAGTGAGGGATAATATATCTATAACAGGAGTAGGACAAGTTGAAACATAACTTTTGCAAAATATAACTATATAAGTTTCTTATTAAAAGTACTTCATCTATATATCGAATACCAGAAGATCTTTCAGTAGAACATACATCATTCATTAAATCGCCTTTTTAATTCAAATGGATAAAAACTTCTTTGTAAACATATATAAGCATAACATTTTTGAAACTAGATGTAACAATTCATATATAATAAGCATATAAAACTAGACTTAAAGTTAGAAATACTTTCTCATATCATGAAAGATAAATACTCATCTCAAAATCGTAATAAAATTTAAAAGAGGATTCTATTTCAGAAAATAACTGCTTGGCACCCACCGACTTGGGCCTTGGACCCTCACATAGGTTTTGCCAGTAAATAATTGATCTCACATCTGGGCTTACCCAGCGTGTCTATATCTTCCGGACATGTCAGTCAAATATACTGAGCTAGCAATCACCCTGCTAGCTAGGTTACATGAGGTGCACCAAAGTTAATACTGTTGCCATTAGCAAATAGTTTTTGTTACAGTTTCCCCCTAAGGAAGACACTCACACTTGCTGGGTCTTCACCATAGTTCATGTGAATCATTGAAAATACATCTCCTTTCTAACTCCTTGATAATAACACTTTTCTTTATCCCAAATCATATAGTTTCTTGCTCATGACTTTAAATGCATAATAAGGTTCAAAAATCTTCCATATTCTTAGCAAACATAGCTATCAGACTTTTCAAATATCTAAAATAATTGTACTATCAAACATAGATTCAAGCATAACATTTTCAAACTATTCAACTTAAAGTATTTAGAGCTTTTTCTCAAATTATTGAAATGTAGCTATTTCTTTCTATCAAATAGCTCATAACCTTTGCTTTAAGAACATCACAATTTCTATAAAAGCTTGTCCCATACTTCTATGCTCAACCATACTTATACATATACATATGCATACCTAACATGATTACTTCAAGAATTCTATAAATACGGAGTAAAACACATTAAATCTACTCTTTCATAGAACTTTACTAAGATATAATTTAGCCATGTATTTAGGAAATTAAGGATAAAAAGCATGCTATAGATATACTATCACTCACAATACTAATCCAAGGGAAGGAACAGGCTTAGTATGTTGAGCTATGGAGCTATGGTCACCATACAAGTTATCTAGCATAAAAAATATTATTGTCCAAACACTAATTAGCCTATAGAACTAAAGATTAACTTGAAATACATCCCAAGACATAAAAGCCCCATTATGGAACCCTAGGTTCCCAATCTCAACCTTAAACTCAAATCTTCAATAAAATCCTTCCGTACCCATGAAATAAAAAAAGATTAGAGCTTGAAGAATTACCTTGGATTGCAAACGAAGGAAGAAACTTGACGGAGGACTTGAGTCACCTCCCACCTTCATTTCTCTCTTTAAAAGAGAAGAGAGAGAGAGATTCAAGAGAGAATCAAGCTATGATGATGATGATGATGATGATGATGATGATGGAAGAAGATGGATTGGTGGTGGATTTGAGTAGAAATTGGTGAAGGATTGGCAAGATATATATGGGGGAGAAAAGGATGGAAGAGCAAGAAGAGAGAGAAGTTTTGGGGAAAAATGGGGGAGAAGGGTCGTAGACCCTCATTTATTTTCGCCCAGCGGCGCCCAGCCTTGACTGATGCATTTGGTGGCGAGACGCCTGCACAGGCACGGCCTTGGGGACTTAGGCGCCCAGTCCCATTTTTTTTTCTCTTCTTTATCTATGCTTCTCAAATATCATCATATCCTCATTTATTTAACTCTCCATTAATTTTAAAACATAAATGTAAATAAGAAAATATCCCCTATTTAAATCCAATAAAAATATTGAAAAAATCAAACTTCTTAAGAATCAAAATCCAACTTTTAGATTTTAGTACAAATTTCTGAAAACTTGTATTTTCTTAAACTTCAAGCTTGAAAACACAAAGATTAATAACTTCCAAAAATTCGTTAAAAATCGCTCTTCAATTTTTTGATATCTAAGAAACAATTATCGGGACTTTTGATCCCATAAAAATATCCCAATCTTATAGCCTTCCAATGAGGCATAGGGTCCAGACTTAGAGTTTTCATAGGGTCCGATAAAATAAAGTGTCACAATTCGTGTGACTCTCGACCCGGACATTACATTTTTACTTTCTAAAATGTAAATAATATCACTTATTAAAACTTAAATAATTTAATCTAAGAGATACAATTGTAAGACATAAATCTACAATGGGACTATTATGACATTAAAGAAATAAGTATTAATTTAAATTATTTTATCAAAGTTTAAAAAAATATGTATTATAAGATAAAAAATATATAAATATAATTATTAATTTTAATTTAATATAATTGATATAATTATATAATATGTAGATCATTACTTGTGTAATGACATGTTTGTTATCACTCATTTCAAGCTTGAGGCCCTATAATAAATTATATAATATATATATATATATATATATATATATGTGTCATTACCTATTTGAGATATCAATATTAATAAAAAAAAAATTTATTGTATGACTAATTTCTTTTATCATTTTAGTATAAATTATTATTATCTTAAAAAAGATTTTTAATATAAATTTGTAGCATAAGTTATGAAGCCTTATAAAATTCATGATCCTTTGCTTCTTCAAGTCTTTAAATGTATAGTATTTTTATTTTTATTAGTAAAAAGGTAAATAATACTGCTTATTATGAGAAGGTAATTATCGGGTCCCTTAGTCATGCTAGTGTGCAAACTTTTAATATTACAACAATCTCTATAGACAAATTAATGGGTAGTTAAATTGGAACTTGTAAAAGATAAAGAGACGAATAAATAATCTTATTGTACTGGATCTTTTTGACATTGATATGCTTTATCTTGTGCATGGTTTGTTGATGATTTTACTCAATCTATATCTTTTTATTATTGTAATTGCCATTTGCTAACTTCTTAATGTGACAAAAAAAGGTCTATATTTTATTTGAAATTACACATTTTTACATGTTTCCATCAATTGAATCTTGAGGATTCATTACCAGAAATTGATCAACAGTCTTGCCTAGCAGGAGTCTTGAAGTATGGTGCATTTGTTCATTGTCCTCATTGAACACATTAAACAGTAACTTGTATATCGTTCGCAAAAAAATAAAAGAAGGCACCTCGCCTTGGATAAAATGATGCAAAGATAACCCTGAAATTAGCACAAGCTTGAAATTGTCCTTTTTAGGTAAATGCTTTGAAATGTGCTCGAATGATAACTCCAAGCGCATGTACTTACTTCTACACCAATGAATGTAGTTATAGATAAACACACATGTACTTACTTCTATACCATCATCCCACATAATATAGCAGTCTTTTTTCTATACCAGCCTATATTAACTATTTAAAAAATTTGATGTGTAAGGTTGTGCAACGTTTACGTTGCTTGAGTCAATTATGGGAAAGAAACTTTTGGTTTTAACTTCTAAGATTTAATCAATTAGGACTTCTTTTGCCATCTTTATTGCAGGGCATGATCATGTCAAAAACTCTAACCACTATCACTTTGTTGTTATTTTACAAACTCACCATCTTCTTACTCTTCTAAACAACTAAAAGTTTTACATTTCTCTATTGTGTGTACTTCCCCGGGGACAAGTCAATACAAAGGGCTCAACTCACAAACATCAACTGAGGAGCAAAATGAAGAATAGACACCAGTAGCATGTAATAATGAAAGGAAAACATGATAAACAGAACAATGTGATGATCCACAAATCTACAACACTATATATCAGGTTGGATAGCATATAAACTCCATAGCAGGGGGCTTGAGTGCAGGAAAAATTTTAACCATGAAAGCATATTCCATCATTCACCAGTCTGCATATTTGGCATAATTCAGCATTCTACAATTTTCAATTTCGGCATCATGTGTCATGTGTTCATATTAGCATCTTCCACAACAGAATCTTCAACATTCAGCATCCTTCCAGAGAAACCGCCTCTCTATTATCAACTATTAGTCAGCACAAAGTTCTCAGAAAACTACTCCAATTTGTTTTGGTTTGACCAATAAAATTCATTCATATCAAAAAACATATTGATTATTATCAGAATGCAATACCCTGCAGCTGAGAATCTCCTCTAATATTTCATTAGTCATGACATAGACATCTACTCTCCTTCCACTTACGAAGAGAACTCGGGTACATGGCAGAGCAAACAGCAAGATAGATTCTAGATACAAATTACATTTCACTTTTGAAACATAGGCAAGTGGCATGCCTAATGCTCGCAAATATACAAAGATATTATATCATCTTGTGAGTCCTTATAGATATAAAAACATATAGCACCCGTTTTAAGGGAAAAAAAGGGGGGGGGGGGGGAGCGTGTAAAGATATAACTTCATATGAAGATAAAGTTTTAGAAAGAATGAAATTAAACCTTTTTTAATGAGCAAACGGCAGCCCCAGATACACTGACATAGCTTCCTCTAAGTAAAGTGCACTAAGAAGGCATTTAAATTGGAAAAAAAAAAAAAGCTTGATATCACAGACTACTCCTCAAATCTATTAAATATTTTCATGAACCCTTTAGCACCCATACTAACAAAAGCATACTCCATCCAACATTTCTCTTATAATTGATGAAATTGACAAAAGAGTGAAAGAACAACAAACTGGAAAATTTCACGAGTTTGAAGTACCTATTTCATGAATGAATTCTGAAGGTTTAAGTACAAAAGCAAAACGCAAACTATTAGCTATAGGCACAAGGAAAGATCAGGTTTAACACAATCAGCACCACAAAGAACATCCAATAAAAGTGGAAACACAATTAACAGTAAGCTTAGTATAATTTAAACTTTGGCATTGGCGTGAACTATACAGAAGAAAGCTTTAAAAGAAATATAAAGGGGGAATCAGGACCAAAAACAAAAACCATTAGCATTAGGCACACCAAGGTAAGATCAAGTTTAACACAATCAGCACCAAAAAAAATATCAATTAAAAGTAGAAACACAATCAACAGTGGGCAAAGTATAATAATTTGTTCATAATATTCCAAACTAAGATAAATGAAACTAACAGTGATATCTTAGCTTAAGAGAACTAATTTAAAAAAAAAATTATAAGACCAATGAAATTAATAATGATGGTAATAAAACACAAATTTGAAACTAAGAGTTCAACACCCTATAAGCACCAAAAAAGAACAGCCATTAATAGCAGAAACACAATAAACACAATCAAACAAGAGAAATACTTTAGACAGTCTAAACACTGCAACAAAAAACTCCAAACTAAATATAAAAAGTAAACAACATCAACACCAAAAAAGCACTTGTAACAGTCAATAACTAAAATTCTTTGTTCAGAAATATGAAAATAAGACCAAATCAAAATTAGTATAATTTGAACCTTGGCGGTGGCATCTGACAGCATAAACACTAAATCATAAATTTTGAAACTAATAGTATGAATAATAGCGATATTAACTAACAATGATAGTAAGAATTTTTAAACTAATAGTGAGAATAACAGTGATATTAACTAACAGTGATAGTAAGAAAGCAATATTTTCAAACCAACCCAAAACTTTAACATCCAATTAGCGCCAAAAACATAAAGTCATATAAACCGGTCCATTTCCAACAGAATGACAATCATTTTTCCTTTCTTCTTATCACTATCAGCCTCCTTCTCGGTTCCTATATCAATCAAAAGACTCATTGCATATACAAAATTAAGGAAAAGGGAACTCATGAACAAATTTTTTTAACTAATAATTCAATTAAAAAAACGCAAAACAAAAGGTTAGATGTGAGAAATATGTCATGATAGTTTTATAATCGTTTAAATCTTGACCCATCAGTCTAATACCAGTTTTCCCCTATGATCATTAAAGCAGGGAAGAAGCAAGTTTGAAATACATATTATAGATGCTCAGCACATTGCTTAAAATTGAAATATTTTATCTGAGAACAAAATCATATGAAAAATAAGATGAAAGGAAAGCTAATACCAACCTTTATTGAGTATTTAACTTCAACCGCAACATTGGTCAGTTTAACAACCTGCAATGCATCTACAACCTATGCAAATTGCACAAATAAGTCAATTTGACACTTGAAAAAAAATAATAAGTGCCTAGATGACAGTTAGCATCCTATTCATAACTAATTAATGTCGTCAGAACAATAAGAATATGTGATGGAAGCTAAAACTGATTCTGGCAATTCCACATCCATAACCCCAAAATTTAAACTTTATTAGCACTAAATTACAAATATATCGAGTTATGTAACAATGTAACAAATAGATTCACGTTCCTTTTAGTCCACCTGTATAAAAATGAAAAAAAAAAAAAAATAATCAACCAAAGATGAAAAAGAAAATACATGGACCCAAAATCCATTTATGTTCCTTTTCTTTTGTTGTGTGCTTCTTCTAAAAACAAAAATGAAAAGGACTGGAATTAGTACTATGTTTTCCTTATGAATTTCTGATCAATGGAGTAAGTGCATGGGTAAGAGTTTGTGTTCTTCCCACTTGAAACATTCCAAGCTCAAGAATCAACCATGCAGTTCGATCGACTGGATTAACTGTTTCTTATTATTACTTCATTTGTTGAATTACTTTCTCAAAGGTTTCATATCCAAGTTACCTATTCATATGTCATACTTTTTGCATACATGATGTGTTGAACTTGAATTTCCATTTTTTTCCCCCCTGTACAGGTAGCAAGGAGGAAGCTTTTTTTGATTCCAAGTCTTGGTTACACTCAGATTGTGAAGATGATTTCTATAGTGACAATGGTGGTAAGTATTTCCCAGAACTCTCTTCTCTTTTGTACTTTTTCCAGAAGAGTATTTTAATTTTTTGTACTTGATCATTTTGATAGATTATAATTATGTTCTGAAATCTGAAAGATAAGTAGGTGAGACTTAGTAGTTAATAACATGCAGAGGTAAAAATTGGAAGTAAATGGAAAATTGTCGTGATTTATGATGTATGAGTACCTACAGTTTAGTTTGTCATAGACACTGCATCATAATCAACCTTTTTGTCAAGTTAGTTTATGAAAAATGCAAAACTCCTGTCAGAATCAGTGATTATTTTGTTTCACCTTTTGATGTAGTTTTTCTTTTCAATTTTTTTTTTTTTTTTTTCACTCTTAACTCTTCTTCCAATCAGCTTTAGATCTTTTGTCTCTTTCATTTTGCTCCATCCCGTGGTACCACTCCAGTTCACCACACTTTTGGGAATAGAATTTCTGGTTCCATGCGCGAACCGTCTTCAGAAAAGAAAAAGAAATTGTTAGAGCATTTTCAAGATAGTATCAACGGTGATCAAAATGACGGCAACGGAAAGTGCAGAATGGCTACAATGGAACCTACCGCAGGCAAGCCCAGCTCTCTCTGAAACGTTCTGGAACGGTTACTCCTCATCGGCGTTCGATTCGCTTACATCGTTGCCGTCGCCGGAGAATCCAGCACCGTCGGCGACTTCTGCTTCTTTTCCGTCCATGAGACTCTCAGAGCAACGTGTTTCTCGAGCTCCGGCGAGGAAACCGGTGGCTTAAAAAATGTAAGAACGAATTAAATTGAGGACGAAGAATAAGAAAAGGAAGAGGATTTTTACAACTGAGGTTTGGTCACTCAACGGAGGAGGGAGTGTTGGCGGAGGAGATGCATTTTCCATCGAGAATCTGCTCGGCCAAAGATTGAAGGATCCGGCAATGCAACTCATTTTGTTGCCGTAGAGAAGTTAGGTAGTGTGGAATGGAGGATCGTATAGATGGGGCTATGGCCAGAAGAGATAAGCCTATTATGGAAAATACGGTGAGTGGGCCGCAAAAAAATGGAGATTGGATTTTGATGTAACTTTTTTTTATTCAAATGTTAGACTTGTAGGCTGATTATAAGGGGAGAACACTATTTTTTTGTTTTTGGGGACAGAATAGAGTATTTTAAATGGTTATTTTACTGATCTATATGGATTAGGAATCTCACTCGGCCCTTTTATGTGGCTATTGAGTTAGATTAGAGGTGTTCAAATTCAATCCAATTCAATTTAAATTGCTAGATCAATCCAATCCAAATCGAAAATCAATCAAAATCACAAAAGTTTGGATTGGTTTGGATCTTATTTTTTATAAATCGCTTGAATCGGATCAGATTTTGGATTTAATTTTTAAAATCGATCTAATCTAATCCAAATGAAATAATATTATATAATATAATTTTTTATTGGTAAGTGTGTACTTTTATTTATAATAATTTTAATTTATCACATAATTTTTTATATTTATATGTCATTCTCATTTAAATAGTATTTTATATATATTGTATGAGTCATTTTTATTTTTTATTTTGATTTATTTATTTTATTGATTTAAGTTACTTTTTATTTATAATATTTTATATTTAAGTTTTTCTTTTATAAAAAAAATAATTAAACAAATTCAATCCAAACCATAAAAAATTGATTCAGATTGAATCGAATTTAAAATCTAAACTAAACTGATCCAATTTAAACTACTATATATATTTTTATTTAGATTGAATAAATTTTTTACTTAAAATCTATTCAAATTGCACTGCAAACATCCTTAAGCTAGACAGCTATCACAATGCACTAAGGTTTAATGAGTAGGAGTATTGTAGAGTTTAAGCTAAACTCTAGAAGCTTGTAGCACAAGAATGTAACAGGAATTTAAGAATAATGGGAGGAGAGAGAGTAAATAAAAAAAGATAATCAAGGGAAAAAAAGGATTAAAATAAGTATAATTTTATAAAATATATCTAAATTTTTCTAATATTTACATTTTTTTAATTTATATGCATATTTAAAATTGGATAATTATTTCCAAATAAAGGTAATAATTTCCAATACAAGAGCATATATTTTAGGAAATGTCTGTGAGCATTTATGAGACCATGGGACTAGAAATGCTTCTATAGAATGTTGAAATATTAATTTTGAAATTTCACGTCACCTTCTATAAAAGAAAAAACATATGTTACGCACAATTTAACAACTATATGAGAGACATGTATATGGTGAAAATTTTCGATGAATTGTTATATTTAAAAATCTAATTTATAATTTTTATTCAAACAATTTATTTTTATACTGTATTTTATATTAGATTTAAGAATATATAATTTTTTTAATTTCAATTTATATATAACTAAAGAATTTTATTGCAATAAATGAGAAGTGGCAAAAGACAATTGAATAGCCACTCCCTTATATCTAATAACATATCGTTATAATATTTTAATAAATGTCCGATTTTCTACAATTGTTGATACCTTAAATATTATATAATATAGAAATTAACAATAGTGTATTAAATTCAAAATTCTATTGCACAATTTTTTTTCAATCAAGCTCTTATTGCGAAGCTCTTATTGCACATTAAATTATTTAATTATTGATAATTTAAATCTTGCTAACTTTGCGCGCGTGGATTCTGAACTTCTACTCTATTGGACCTACGAGATTTTGTCCATTACACAAGAGGATCATGGATGAAAATTACATGAATGAAAAATTCTTCCATACTTCTAAAGAAAATTGATTTTCCTCCACAGTATTATTACAATCCTTAATTTTTTTTTCTCTGCCTTTCACTCCCATTTGTCCAGGAAAAATCGATGATTCACTTATTTTATGGAGTAAATCTACTTTTTTCTCTATGGAGGAGGAAAGTATGACTCTATAATAATGCTTATAATTAAGAGTCTCCCCGTGTGTCTTCAGTACAGAAGGCGTAATTTCGCAAACCCTCAAGAAGATATCCTCATATATCGAGTAATGCCTAAGCCATCAATCATATTCTGTATGTTCATCGCATAATCCACGTACAAGAACCAAGATGCCAGCAACCATAAATATGAGCAACAAATATAATGAGAATTAATCAAGTGTTTTAAATCGTCATCAAGTATTAAAATAATTAATCAAGTATTTTAAAGTGTCATCAAGTATTAAAATAATATTATCTTTACTAACTATTAAATAGTGATGAAAAAATTCACATAATTCGAAAAATTTTGTTAAGTGTACGATCTGCAATAGCTTGGCATATATCAGATATATGCTAATCATTGCCAATGGTATCTGTGTCTGATCATCAGAAAAAAGAAAAGAGTATATGCTTGATTTTTATATACTTACGATTATGTGCTTCTCTTACATGGGTTAGCCTAAAAGGAACAAGCTCAGGCTTCTCCAACTGCAAGCCTTTGTCATATAAGCTACTAAAATCAACATGAACACAATCACCATGTATACTAAGGAATCGGACAGAAAAACAGAAAAATGAAGAAAACAATTGACACACTTTCTTATGTCGCTGAAGAGATGAAAGAATTTCAGTCTCATCAGCAATGCCTGATATGGTAGGAAGGTCTGTGGCAGAAAAGATACGTGACATAAGTGAATCTCCCAGATTCCCATTATATATTGGCAAATTAACAGTAAGAGATTGTTGAACAGGCATAATAATTCTCATCACCTCCTTCTAATTATATAAATAAATGCGGTCGTAAAACTCGAAGAAATTAATGGATAACTGAACATTTACAAAAAGCTTAAAACACATATGGCTGCAGAGGGGTCAAATATTCATATGGAAGCTGCCAGGAAAAACACAGTCATCTACAAGAGCGTAAACATAATATCGTAGAAGTCATCAGGTTGTACAAATTAGAAATATCTTTCCAGTGAGCAGCTCACATCAAACTATGGGTTTTTAAGGTAAAACAAAACCTATGTTGGACAAATACAAGTACGGATGGAAACAGATCAAGCCTATGTCATAAATATTAGGTCTGAACCTAATCTATTACCTATCAAAGGTCTCATTTTGGCCCCGCCTAGCTTGTTTAAAAGGCCTGACCTGGCCTAAAGCATATTTCTAAAGCCTGACAAAAAAAAAAAAAAAAACCAGCAGGCCTGAGCCTTTCCTTCAATCCTTCCGCTTGCAGAGCAACAATCTAAATTCCAGTCAAAACAAAAGGAACAACAATATAAATCTAAAGCATGCTGATAATTTTCATGGCCACAAAAGTATGAATTTCCATAATGACACACAAGAAAAAAATAAACACGAAGAAGAAGAATTGAAAAAAGCAAAAAAAAATAAAAAAGAAAAAAATCTCAGGAATCTACCAATCAGGGAATGTACTAAAAAAAACAAAGCACCTCATCCTATCATCCACAATTGACGGTAAACTCGGGATGGTGACATTGCAGCATGGATAAGACATTGCGGCGGTGGACGATGTGGAGAGTGGCGGACGGCGCTGTTGTGGCAGTGGACTGCATGGATGGTGACGTTGTGGTGGTAGACTACATGGATGGCGATGTTGAGGCGGTGGACGGCACAGGCATGGAGTGGACCTGGAGATTGATATGCGACCTGTGACAGTGAGTTGGGCTAGGGGCGCCCTTGTTTTAGTCGCGATGACAATCATCAATGATCCATAGGGTTAGGAATTTGTTTTTTTAATAATGTTTCTGAAAAAGTATGTACAGTATAATTAATAAATAAATATATTAAACAGGCATTAATAACACAACAAGTAAGTTTGGCTTAGTATCGGAAGGTGACGTTTAGTGACATTGAGTCCAATGCCAGTTTGACTCATGTGGGAAACAAAGGTAGATTTTTAGATTATTATATATACTTATAGATAGGCCAGTTTGATAGGTTTAATAGACTTTACAAAGAATCTAGATTTGACCTCTTTATTTAAAAGGGCTTTTAAAAGGACCTAAGCCCTACTTATTTATTAACAAGAATTGACTATAAATGGGCCAGACCATAGGCTTTTGGTAGGCGGCCTAGCCTTATTCCATCCTTAGTTATAGGTATGAGGTGCAAAAATTTTATAAAAATTAGGGTAGGATATGTCAATATATATATATATATATATATATCACAAACTTCACATAATAAAAATTAAAATTTCACATAATACTAACAATGAACAACATGAACAAACACTTAACAAAATATCATATCTCAACTCTCAAGCTATTCCAAAAACAATTGCATTGCAGCCAATAGAAAAAAAAATATCATTTATCAATAAAGAACACTAACTCAATCTCTTATAGATCACAAAATATGTAGTGAGAATTCGCTAGAGAGACAATCTGTCATTATCAGACTCACCACTGCTGCTGCTGCTATGTTGTGCTCACTCCTGTGCTGCTATGTTCTTCTTTCCATTGTCGTTGTAGGGTTTTGCTCACCGCCATGGTACTATGTTATGCTCTATAGTGCCGTTGCTAGTTTTGCTCACCACTACATTGTTGGGTTCTGCTCATCGTTGCTGCTGCTGTGTTGTCGCCAATGGTGGAGCAGCGGGAGGAGATGAGTGGTGATGGGTAAGAACTGGGTGAAAGAAGAGAAAAGGGGTGGGGTGGGGTGTTGCGACTAATCGTAAATTAAAAGGGGATTTAGGGTTCCATTCTCATCTTATTTTTTTTTGGGGGGGGTGGGTGGGGAGGAAACCTCCAAAATAACGTAGTGTCAATTAGTGGCATACCCATGCCACACCCTACCTACCCAATTATTTCTTTTCAAAAAAAAAAAAAAAGAAAGCAAGTACGTACTCGAGCTATACATGTACCCCAAACATACCCAATACAAGTACTTTTTGCCAAAATGGAGTACCCATGCTTCATTGAACAAAATCAAACAAATTATTATTAGTTCGGTTTTGAATTTATAATTTCTCAACCCAATCGTCCAAACCTTTAGTCCAATCAATCAACTAACTTTTTTTTTTTAATGATTAGATACATGCTCAACCCACAAGACAACGCAGGGAGCATAAACAATTCCAGAATACATCAAGGTTCCTCATAGGTCTATCGTACATATCAGAACATAGCAAATCTAGCACAACATACAACTACTACCGAGCTTAACAACTCTAGGCTCCAGCAAGCTAGTATTACAGTGCCATCTAAGAATTTCATCACCATATATGGATAACATCAAGAGAGAATTCATCGTGCTTTAAACTAAAACTGGGACATGATGTCAAACAACAATAACAGCACCCAGAATATTAGATCAGGCCATATAGACCTGTGAATAAATCAGCGCCAGTCTTGTTGCATCAAAATCAAAATTCACCACCTGCCATGATGATCCCAGCGTCATATTCCTAAATTCTCTTTCAGCAACTTCAAAATCAATTCCAAAAGTCACCTGATATTGCTATTTTTTTTATTTATTTCTACGCTTTCAAAATTTTGTATTTAAATTTGTATTAATAAAATCACTTTTTATCTTCTTTATTTACATTTGTTTAAAGAATTTATATATTCATATCATTATGTATCTTATAACCAAGTCTTATACTATTGTCAATTGTTATAACTTATTATAAGGATAAAAAGATATATATATATATATATATATATATATATATATATATATATATATATATATATATATATATATATATATATATATATATATAATGTATTATTTTTTACTTCAATTTGATCATTTGAATCAAACTAACCCTATCTTGATTGGAACAGTTTGATTTAAATTTATTGAAAAAAATTAAACAAAATTAAATCAACTTAACCAAATTAAATTTGATCAGTTCGAATTTATTTTTCTCTCAAAGCAAACCAACCTCTTTTACAACGCACCTAAAACAATTCAAAAACTAAATACATCAGCCTTGTGATCGTACAGCTTGTGTTCTATAACCTTCAATGCAAAGGAATCAAGGTAAGAAAACTATGGCAAGATGAGCCATATCTCCCATCTATCTTTGCCACTAGAAAATATTTAATAAAGAAAAGGAAACCTTCAATGCACATTCTAGTGGGACAATTGATACAAATATTCAGGCCTTAAGATTTGGAAAACCTTCAAATCTTTCGGTAGAAAAAAAAAAGCGATGAACATTTCAATTTATCACATTATAGTTCCATAGATATCTACATATTAGGAATATCATTTTGCACCATGTTTTAATTTTGCACATTTTCTACCAATAACTCAATCAGAATGGTTATTCTAAAATATGAGTCACTTCCATATCACTGGACTTGGGTCATTTAGTATAAGAACCCAAATAGACCAATATCAAATTCCATAAGAAGCCCACGAATAAAGCAACTACTCTATTCAAGTTTTCATTCTTCTTTCCTGTTTTCAGTGTTAGGTAATGAAGGAAACCGATGGCTCAATGTGATTTGTTTGCATAATGTGATTAGCTATAAATTAAACGTTACGATACAAAAATTCTCAATTAAACTGTGTTGTGCACTCAAATTTTCATGGTATACTCTGTTGATATTCAAATTTGTCTATTCTTTTTAATTTTTATTCATCAGTCATTTTTAAACAATTTATGCTTTTTTAATTTTTGTTCATTAGTCATTATATATATATCAAAAATAGTCATTAATTATGTTTTTTTTCCCCTGAAATTTAAATGAGGCCGAAAATTACAAGCCGAATTCAGAGATTGGACAACCCAATACAACAAAGCAAAGTTGGGTCCAATAACTGGATTTGGGCTCATTTATGTTGAGGAGTACTCTGCTCCTAGCAGAAGTTTCGACGACAAGTAAAGCAGAACATGGGTGGCTCAAGTTTTGGTCTGGGCTGTTTGAGCTTTGTGGACCCAAAAAACGGGTTAATAAGCTGGGAATCCTTTTGTTGGCAGCGAATTCTCTGGTTCATTGCTAAGGTTGTGCATTTGATGCATTTTTTGTTTGTAACCAATGGGAATAAGACGCATGTCTTTGTGGGGGGTGCATATTAGAAACGCCAAATTGAAACCCTTCTCCTCCAACCTGAGACAAGTACCATTGGGAATGTGGCAGCAATCCATCTCGCAATTCGACCTCCGTTGATTCCTCTTCCATCGTTCCTCGATGCCAGACAAAATTCCAACCAGAACAATTGCAAAAAAGAATAATAGCAACATAGGAATACTCATCAGCTGCAAAATAGAAATCCTCAAACAAATCACCAAATACTTGAAATTCTTAGCCAAAAAAAAAAAAAAAAAATCCCCAAACAAATTTCAAAAGTTTATGGTGAAATCCATCAAGAATATAGATCAAATTCAAAGTTCAAATAAATAAATAAATAAATAATATGTTCAATGTCCAGCTAGATACTACAATAAATAAAATTAAAAATATAGAAAAATCAAAACATTGCAAACTTTTGCCGTTTGTCGTCACGAGCTTCCACCGTTCGTCGTTGCGAACCCTGTCTTGAGCTTCCATCATCTTGAGCACAACCAGGATCTCTTTGTCAGTAGCCCTCATCTCCTTTGTCTTCGGCTGATAGACGCCATCCTCAATGGCATTGAGGACGCTTTCCTCTCGGAGGTAGCAGTAGCGCTTGCTCTGTTAACCCAACGTAGGCTTAGTGAAATGATCGTGCTCCTACTTATTCTTCTTCTTGGCCTTCTTGAGGCCTGGGGGTCGGTCGATCTTCCCCCAGAAGGACATGGGTTCGCCAGTGGGCTCGTGGGTGGTGGCAGGGGCACGAGTTAGTGGTGGATGTCACCGATGCTTTACTAGCAAATAACTAGGTCATCGATAGGCGGCTCGCGTGGCTACTAGACGGAAACTGGCCACTGATGGCAACAAATCTAATAATAGGGCTTCAGATCTGTTGATAGGGGAAGAACATAGGTCGACTTTGTGGGAATAGGAAACAGGATCTAGCAATGCATCTCTTAGTAAGTGTTTTCTAATGTTCACCCCCAATGCCCCCCCAACAAGGACACGTTTCATATTCCCATCGGTTCCTGTTGGTTAGAAACCAAAACTGCACTAACCCATTGTTTGGATTGAGAGAAAAAGGAGAGGAAAGAAAAGGGAAGAAGGGAAAATGAGAGGATTTTGGAGTTTTCTTTGTTTGGTTAAGGAGAGAAAATAAGAGGAGAGAAAAAAATAAATGGGGCCCACCATAAAACTTTTCTTCCCAAATATGGAGAGAAAATAAAAGAAAAGAGTAGAAAGAGTGAGATTCACTATAAAACTATTCATAATTTAATTAATTTCAAATAAGACAAAAAGATAAAAAGGTCATTTAATTATAATTATATTTTCTTTCCTCTCACTTTTCTATCAAATCAAACTATGAAAGAGAAATTATATTTTTCTCTTTATTTTCTTTCCTTCTATTTTCTTTTCTCTCATTTTCTCTTTTCATCCAAACAGAGTGTAAATGCACAACCTTAGCAATGCACTAGAGCATTCACCAAAAAGTCAGTTCTAAAAGTTGTCCAAACTTGAGATACGATGAAAAATTGAAGATTAAAACTATATTTTTCAATTAGAAAAATTATATTTTAATGCTAAAAAATTCAGGTTTTAATATTAGTTTCTCAAAACAAAACAAAAAAAAATTGCATACATATCAGTACTTAAGAGGGGCTAATATCTTAAAAACTAATAACTCTTATAAATATTAATTTATATGTATATAATTTTTTTTTGGAGTGACCACTCTGGTAAGACTTGTCCTTTTAGATATTAAAATGTAGTTTTACTTAAAGATAGGATGAAGAAAACCTCCCACATTGAAGCTACAGTAGTTGAGGCTCTAAATTAAGATGCTGGGGTGCTAAACAGCACAAACTAAAATGAGAAATAATAATATATTTTACTTGATTTCTTTGTGGTAGATTTTGAATTAATTTATTAGTCATCGCCCATTAAAATAAACAATACAGAGGATTTTTTTTTTTTGGACAAAAACCTCATTTTGGTTTTTAATGAAAATTGTGGAGAATAAATTAATACCTCAGGATTTAAAAGTCAGTCTTTCATCATTTAGGAAAGAGAGACACATTAGTCCCTTTGTTAACTCACCATTAAAATACTCAACAGAGACTATTAAGTCTTGATTAAATTCTTCTCTTATCAAAACAACATTGTTTCACTATTCTCCTTCATTATTCTTCTTTTTTCATTTGTATCACCATTGACATGAAATTCAAATTGAAACCAAGTTCATAGCCATAGCTGACACAAACAATTGGTTTGAACAAATAATCTGGCACCATTCAAGTAATTCATGCAAAGCCAAAAAATTCCACTCAAATAAAAAAAAAAATCTACAATGCAAAAACAAAACTCCCATGAGTGAGGATGAGGAGCCAACCAAAAAAAATCGTTAATCTCATTTTTGCATCCTTAGCATATCATCACCATCACCGCTAGTAGCAGCATCACATACCCAGAAAATAAAAATCACAAATTTCACATATCCACAAAGTAAAAACCATAAATTTCAAATACCAAAAAAAAAAAAAAATCATAAATTTCATATACCCAAAAAAGAGGAGTTCTAAATGCCTAAACTTCTATGTTAAAATTTGTTTCATCTCTAATAAAAGTGGCAGTCCAAGAGAGGAAGCCAAAGAGGTCAAAGGGGAAGAGTAAAGAGAAGATGAGAAAGGTGGATATGCGAAAAGAGGAAGGAGGACAAGCATGAAAGATGGACTTGAGGGAAAAGAAAGGCATGGTGGGTGCTCTTCAATCTTATTCTTCCCTTGAAGTGGTGATAAAGATTGTGCCCCCTCTCCTGCTATGTGAGAAATTGTGGTGGAGTGCTGGTGGTTGGTATAGAGGTTTGTTTGCCCATGGCAATAGATGTGGGAAAGAAGATAGGTGAAATAGCGTGTTTCATTAAGCAAGCCAAAATAATGTCGTCTTGTGGCACTTAACAAAGATAGCTCAACAACTTAACATATCTCCATTGAGTGTTTTAATGGCAAGTTAACGACGGGACTAACATGTCCCCCTTTCTTGAATGGTGAGAAACTATTGTTGAGCTTTTAAATTCTAAGGGACTAATTTATCTCTCATAATTTTCGTCAGAAATCAAAATGGGAGTTTTTATCTGTTTTTGTTTTTTTAGGCAGGAACGCAGGGGGTCAATTTATGTAGATTATTTTTTTATCAATTCAGTATCTACTAAGGAGATTATGGCAGTTATGTCTTACACAAGATGTTTAGTTATTTTAGTCTTGATTTGGCAAAATAAATAAATTATATTTTCATTAATAATAAATCATTTTAAATATCTTAAGTACAATTTATCACATATTATTATTATGATTATTATTATTATTATTTTGATGAGAAAAGATGCTCAACCACTCTATATGCTCAACCATCAACCAGACATACATCAGATAACTATAAAACAATTCAAGCATCACAACTAATCATTTATCACATTTTATATAATTATGTTGATTAAATTTTATTTTTTATTTTTTGGGTCATATGATGTGATTCCAGCGTAAAAGATTTTGTGATTTTAGGAATTAGAACACTCTAGAAAGTAGTGGTGATAAATAAGCTCTTTTTTTTTTTTTTTGGTCATGTCATCAACTACTACTTTGAGGTTCCAAAAATAGATTAAATTAATTTATTATTTAAAAATTTTATTATATGTTATTATATTATATATTTTAGTATAATAGATTTTATTAATTCTAAAATTATATTATATATTATTAGAATATAATTTGAGTTTAAATCTATTTTAATTATGTATATATAATTTTTAATATATTTTAGTATAAATTATAAACACACAAAATAATATTTTAAAAAAATTGTACAAGAGTTAGGTTCCATACCATACTAGCGGACCCTTCACCCGAGGATTTAACGCGTACAATACAAGTTTTTTAATCTAATATTGTATAATTATATTATTAAAAATATTTAACTTTAGTTATTACAATCTCAAAGTCATATAAAATGTAAATAATGATTGATTAATAGTGTAAAATACTACTATAGTATTTCAAAATTAATCTGAAAAACTAATGGCAATTTTTCTTCTTAATTGTCAAAGTTTTACACACTATTGGAGCTGCAAGCTTTTTTTTTTTTATTGTTAGGGGCCTACCGGTTGATGTGAGAAATAATGTAAATAAACAACGTAATTCACCACGTAATAATAATAATAATAATAATAATAATAATAATAACAACGTAATTGCTTGTTTTATTAATTTTATTTCTTGTTTAGGAGCAGCATGTGTCTATGCGAAGTGTAGAGGGCAAGTAAGTAGGGGTGTAAATAGATTGGATTTTAATGAAAAATAAATTCGAACCGATCAAATTTAATTGGATTAGATTGGTTTGGTTTAGACTTTTAAATTTTTTTTTTCAATGAATCCGAACCAAACCAATCCGATTAAGATTAGGTTGGTTTGGTTCGGGTTATCAAATTAAAGTAAAAAATAAAGAATTGTATTTTTTTAAAATTAATTATTTTTATAACAACTAATAATAATATAAAACTTAATTATGATATACTTAATCATAATGTAAATAGATAAATTTCTTAAATAAATATTAATAAAATGATAAAAAGTGATTGTGTTATTAAAAACTTAAATGCAAAATTTTAAAATATTAGAAATTTAAAAATAAAAATAGTTAATTAAGTGATCGAGTTGGATGTTTGGGTAATCAGATTGAAAAATTATAAATTCAAAATCAAACTAATAATAATTAATTTGATTTGATTCCACTTTAAAAATGAATCGATTACTTAAACTAATGCAAAACAATTCTATTGGTTTGATTTGAATCTTTATATTCATTGCATCAATTTGATCTTGCACCCTAGCAAGCGGGTTAGAGAAAGATAGCGGTTATCTCAACACTGCACTACACAACACAGGACAGCATCGGGCACTGGAAAAAGGGTCAGAGTCAGACAAGACATATATTGAAAAGGTAGTCGCTCGGTTTCTGAATATTGTTGACAATTAAGGCTGTAGTCAATTCTTTGGCTCCGATTGGACACCCGAAATCGGAGCATAAGCATTTGGAGATAATTCTCGAGGGTTTGTTAGTTTATTAAGACGCTTTCGTTACCGCTATCCTTTCAAGAATTGATCCGTATAAGGTTCCTGGATTTGAAGCACTATTGATGACATTGGAACCTAGAGTTGAGAAGCAATGCGGTTCATCACCTTCGGGTTTGCTTCATCAAGGTAATATCACGAGCAAAGCATTTTCTGTCCTTGAGAATGATTCTGCATCTTTGAATTTCTTCCACTATCAACAATGTGTGAGCATGAATAAGTTGTGGATAAAGATTTTAGGATTATGGAGGGCTACGAGGGAGAGAAATATGGGCATTCAATACCTTTACTTGAGAATACCAAATAGTCACCGTTATATGATAAGACTGAAAGATTTAAGATATTCAGAAAGTCAACTTGATGAATCCTGGCGCCAAGAAAAAATTCATCTCTTCCTACTCTACTCAATTACAGCCCATAGATAATCTGCAATGACAAGGATCGTCTGATCCTCCTTGATCCTATCACAGACAATTAGCTCTTGCAACTAGAGTCTCCTAGTCCCCATCAAATTGCAAGCCTAATATGTTCTCATGCTACTCTTTAATTCTCCTAGTTTTGGATTTTCTATGGATTAAATATATCTGATGGAGCCACCTCTTGTTGGGATAGGTGGTAATTAAGAGGAAACCTACCATGTTGGGAGCTAGGGGGAGAATGTTGCAATTTCAATTGCGAGTAATGAGTATAATTCAAGACATGTCAAGCATCAAACATCAACCTCTACCTTAGGCATATCGATTGAGGAAAATATAAATTCAAATCTGAAAAAAGAGAGGTGATAACCTCTGCCTCATTTTCTCAAAAGGAAGTATTTTACAATTTACATCACATTTTTTCACAAAACCTTATCTGACTTACTAAAGAACTTAAAAATGATCTGCATAATCCCCATTCTTGAGAGCATTCTCGCTCCTGTTTCCTCGAAAGAGGCTAGTATTAAGTCCCTCGAGAGCTGCAAAAAATTATCGTAAATCACAAAAGACAAAATCAATGGAATACCACCAAGTGCAGCAATAACACAGAAGACCCATTTGGGGAAGAAGGTGTAGACCAAAACGGCACCAGATGTAACAGAAATAGAACCCATGAGTCCAACAGCGGCATAAAGTAACAAACACCCACATATCATCCTTGTTAGCCGAGAATGGACATAACCGCGTTTTCGTTTCCAGATTGAAGGGAGTAAAACTGAAGTGAAGAGGAGCATAGATACTGCAGTGAAGCTTACTCCAAATGCAACTGATAGAAGAAATATAATATACCATGTCTTCTGCTGAAAAATAGGAGTCAGAGTCTGTCCTTGAACAGGATTGGGCTGAAACATAGGAGTCAGAGCCTGTCCTTGATCAAGATTTCCTTGATCAGGATTGGTACGAATAGTGAGAGCTGCTGTTATCCCTAAGGTCACAATAAGAGTTCCTATAACAAGAAAATTATTTGCCATTCCATTCACCTCAGATACAGCTTTTTCAGATAAGTCTACGTGTTTCTTATAAAATAATTCTTCTGGAGTCAATCCTTCTATATTTTCCATGATTTTAAATGCAGGTGGAACTATCTTCTCTACTTCCTATAATTCAAAAATAAAAATGAAGTTTAGATCAAAGAGTATAATTAAAAATGAGTAAGGTAATTGAATATCAAATATACTAATAATGTAGATTCACCTTAAACCATAGCTCCTCACTCTGAATAAGAACTTGATATATTGGTGCCCCAAATCTTTCTTCAGCTACTAACTTTCCAGCTGAGTGAAGAACACTGTTTCCCTCGTAATCAACCATTTGCACAATAGCATTCTTATATGCACCCTTGCTCAATATGAGCTGGTATATAGTTTCGTGTCGATATAAAATAGCAACATGAAGTAAGCTTTGCCCATTGGCATTCACTTTCATAAACAAATTTGGATTGTATTGAAAGATAAATTCTAAAAATATGTCATTTCCCGACTTTGCTGCATCAAACATTGCTTTTGAAGTTCTTGCATTGTTCGGAAACTCTTCCTCTTCCATGAGCTTAAACAATGAACTCAGAATATCTCGGTAATCAAGAGCATCGCGGTCAAAGGCTAACATTGAGTATAATTAATTAATTATAATTTTAACATATATATTATTTGAGAAATTAATTCTTTCCATAAGAATAAATAAATGAATGATAATATATGATTAAATGATAGTATAATTCTTTTTAAAGTGAATTAAAATAGAATTAATGAAGAGCTGTTAGTCCCAATATTCATTAAAAGAAAATAGAATTAATGACTCTTGATCTTAGATTTTTTGGAAGAAAAGTAAATGTCTCTAATCTCCCATGTTGTGATATTTAAAATGGACAGAAAAAAAAGAAAAATAAAATCTAAAAAAGTGTTAAGTTCAAGAACTCACATAATTGAGCAATCACTTCCAATGCAGTTAACCCTTTACTGTTTTCTACACTAGCAAGTTTTGAATATGTCTCCAACAACAAAGATGCCACAGCTGTAATGCCCATAAAAAAAATGAGATGAATGAATAAGTCACTGGAAGAGTTTGAATTTCAACAAGAGCAAAAGAATTGACATATTAACATGTTGTCACTTTTGTGTTTTGACAAGCTTATTTTAATTTCAAAATAATTTATAATTAAAAGCTTTCTGAATCTCTTCTTCTTCTTCTTCTTTTTCTTTTTCTTGAAAAAAACCAATCATATACTAAAAAAATTAAGTTCCCAAATATGCCTACGGAGTAGCAACGTTTAGGCGAGAATTTTTACTTTACTCATTTGCTCCTTAAGATATTAAAATTGTATGGGCCATTTTAAAAGAAATATGCATGCCTTTATTAGTACAAATTTACATATGTTAAAATTTAATTTACGTGTTTATGGTAAAAAATTCTCATAAAAGAGAACATTCCCTTTAGGTATGTTTGGAGTAGCTTATGATGCATTTATAAACACTTATTTTCAACAAAAATATTTTTTAAAGAGTTTGATATATAAATAAAAGTATCATTATATGTTTGGAACCATTTAGGGAAAAAAAGAAGAAGAGAGATTAATTTTGATATAATATCAATGTAAAGTATTTTACACTATCAACCAATTATATCTCTATACATGACTTTTGAAGTAATTATTATAAAAGTCAAGTACTTATAATAATTCAACAATATATAATTGAATAAATTTATAAAAAATGTTTATAATTATGATGTATCAAAATTAAATTCTTAAAAGAACATAATTTATTTCATTCAATTTGGATTGACTTTTTTTTTTCATTTAGAAGCCCATTATTAGAAATTATTGTAATAAATCAAGAATTTAATTTTGATGTACTGATAGTGTGAAAAAAAATTTATACTGTCATTTAATCAAATTTTTCCCTAGAAATAGTGCATGTGAAAGTCAAGCCTATTTATTGTGACAATATATGATTAAATGATAGTATAAAAAAAGATTTACACTAACAGTATATCAAAATTACATAAATCAAATCAATTTGAATTTAATAACTTTGAAAGAATTTAGTTTATAAGTCAAATCAGCTAATAAATTTTATGTTCCAAAGTCCAAATAGATTTATATCAAAACCTAAGAGACTGAATGTGAAAATTTTGAAATTATGATAAACATATATGTGCTTGACTTACTATAAGTGCTGTTGGTAAGTGCCAAGAAAAACAGCCTAATAATGTCTTGGAAGGATACATTAAGGTGCATATCCTCTTGGGTTCTGTCAAGTAAAAATTTCACCATATGAGGTTGGCCAGCTGAAGATGCCAATTCAATTGGTAACATGTCTTTGTGGCCTCTAATCCATACCAATCTTGGGTTCTTGCAAAGTAGGATTATAGCAATTTTCACATTCCCTGAAATGGCAGCCATACAAAAGGCACTATTCCCATCTGCCTTGAGAATTTCCACATCTTGCATGCTCATACGCTCTACTAACTTTTCTACAAAGTTGGTTTGTTCCATGCTCGTTGCAATATGAAGAGCTATGTCTCCATCCTCAGTTAAAGGAGTACACACCCAAGTAGGATGAGTTTCATCATGTGATGAAGCTTTAACCCAATCCCCTAAGATGGCTGCCCTGCATATATGCCTTTTATACGCTCCTGAACATTTCATGTGCACTTCATTTCATTAGATTTAACACAAATCGTGGTTAAGTATAACATGTGCATGAGCAAGACTAACTAAAATTAAATAAGATAGTGGTCATAGGGTAGTTCGTAGTAATTTGGAAAATGTTTTTTCAGTATGAAAATATTTCATACAAAAATTCGTATGAACACAACACAAATAAGGTGAGAAACCTTGTTTTTCCTCACTCCATGCCTTTACAGATTAAATGTTCAATGCTATCAAAGCATAACACTTTCGTGTTGTGATTTGTTGTTTGTAACAGAAGTTGTAGTCATTTAGACATGCTAAAAATTCAGCAACATCAATAAAATTAAAAAAATGCTAAAAAATGTTAGATAACCAAATTTTTTTTAAAATCAGCTATTAATAGGGTTGTGTTTGAGAATTCTATAGATAATAGAAGAGAGTGACTTGTAATAGGATGGAAAAGAAAGACAAGAAATGAAGTGGAAGAAATTATGTCATCCTCATATTTAGATATTCAATACTAGTTTATTGAGGAAAGGGGAGGGAAAATGTATGGTGTTCCCTCATTGACCTTGCAATTTAGAGAAATAAAAAATGGGGAGTTCGATTGTCCCTCACTTGCTATCCCATTCCCTCCTTTAAAGTTATTCCCAAACATACTTTTAACAAGATAAGTCACTCCCTTTCTTATCATTCCCTCCATCACTATCAATTGAAACATAACCGAAGTGCTATGTTGATGTAAAATGATTAGTAACCTTTGGATGCATATATGGATCCTACCCCTACATTTCATTCATCAACTAATATAATGGTTGTTAGAAATTTTTGTTACATTATTCTAGCTTTGTAACATTACTATAAAATAATTTGAACATAGTTGTCGGAGAGCTCTAACAAATTGACAATATGATTGTTTGTTAGATTGAAATTTGTATAAACAAATTGTACATTATTATTAATAAAATAGTTTAAGATATACGCAATTTAAATTTCAATCTAGCTATAATTTGTAACTCTATAATATTTTGTCAAATTGAAATTAGTCCAGTTGACATGATAATTTTATTTAATATAATCTACACAAATTGTCATTGTTGTAATATACATAAATTAATTTGACTAATTAAATTTGTTCAAAAAGGTTTCTCAAATATAAGATTATATAAGAACAAAAATGAGTAAAAAGAAAAAACTTACCTTCTGGGCCCCAAGAAAAGCATTCTCGAGCTTGTGCATGCTCCGCTTCTTCCACAAAAATACCCAATCCATTGCAGTCTGTTACGTCTTGCAGGGTATGGGTTATAAGTAATGTTATCCATTCAACTACTAGATGTAAAATTACAAAAAATGTTTATATAAATTTGCGCATAACTAACCATATTGGCATAATTTGACGAAGTTAATAGCACACTGAAAAATTCTACGCACTGGAACAAAAGTTTTGCGAAAGCCAAGTGCATGCCTAACCCAGTTGAGCTAAATGCAATGGTTTAAAGTTTAAATAAAGGATGCCACCGGCGTTCTATTAACATAAAATGACCGGAAAAAGTTACGTAAGAGAGGGGGGTGTTTATTGAGAAGAGAGAAAATATGACAACTATCAAAACGGTAAAACAATTACACTGTGCTTGCCTTTTCTAGGACGTTTCGTTAAAAAACGTTCGTACTATTTAGTAATTTTTCAGGAAAAAAAAAATGGGCGCTTCCATTTGATACGAGATTTTTAATTGTCTCGACGAAAGGAATAACTACTCACAGAGGGGTGTGCATGACATTTCAGAGGGTTTAAATATCAAATAATAACTACCAGTATTTTACCTATTTTTTTTATGAGAAACTACCTGTAAAATTAAAACACCTCATTTCATGAAATATTATATGGGGCAAAAATAAAACACACGAACAGCATACGAATACAGGTGGTGGTGTCTGATTGGATAGGGAGAGAGATCATGGACGGAGAAAAAGGAAAGGAGTGGTGCGTCAAAGATAAAACCTTACAAATATTACCTTCGTGAAATAAGTACGAATACATATTCGCACCATTCATCATTACTGTTATTTTATTTGTTATGAGAAACTGCCACTTAAATTAAAACAACTCATTTCATAAAATTTTATTCACAAACTTTTCATACTGTTTAGCTTTTTTTTTGTGTGAAGTTGGGGCACGACGAAGACTGTCAAACTAATTACCATTATATTCTAAGTGAATAAAAAGTATATTAATAATTTGTTGTTGAACTCTCTGTCGCAACAGTCATACATTACGCAAACGTAGTATATAGAATTGGAAAGAGAAAAATGAGGATTTATGTGATTTTCCCAAAACAAACCGATAATCGTACAAAACTTTAATTATGCTACCTGCAGCTGATGAGGTACTCGCACCGGCTTTGGACATGACTCTTTTCGTGTGGAAGGTTACTGATCTTGGGCTTCCTTCGATTTATGATAATCCCAGAATTGGCGGTCACATAATATATATGAGTGGTGATCAGCGTCATAAAGAAGATAAACTTTTGATTGAGTGTTAATTACGTATGGCATATTTTAAAGTATGTAGCTCATATCAAGTATGGAATATTGGGAGGTTAGTGATCTTGGTCTTCCTTCCTTCTACTTATGGTAATCCCAGAATTGGTGTTCACGGTTGCATGAGCAGTGATCTGCGTCATAAAGAAGATAAACTTTTGATTGAATACCAATTAAGTATGGCATATTTTAAAGTATTTAGTTCATACCAAGTATGGAATGTTGGGCTTTTGTTCTTTTCACTTGTACGCGCAAGTTATACACTTATATCTCTTTTTCTGGGACACAAAGGGGAAAAAAAGTTAACAAAAGATTATGTAATATAAAGGTAAGAGTTCAAAATTTTTTGATGCTTCAGTAAATTTTCTTAAGATCACGTAACGTAAAGATAAATTAAGTTCAAACTTGTTACACTACTAAAAGAAACAACTGAATACCAAACCTGCGCCTGTGGATTCTGAACTTCTACTCCAGTAGATTTATGAGATTTTGTTCATTAATTCCACAAGAGGATCATGGATGAAAGTTTCAAGAATGCTCATAAAAGTCTCCGAGTGTCCTCAGCACGGAAAGCGTAATTTAGCAAACTCTCAAGAAGATACCCTCATATCCAGTGGTGCCTAAGCATCAATCATGTTCGGTATGTTCATCGCAGGATCCACAAGAATCAAGATGCCAGCATCCATAAATATTAGCAACAAATATAATGAGAATTAATCAATTGTTTTAAAGTGTCATCAAGTATTAAAATAATATTGTCTTTACTAACTCTTAAATAGTAATGAAAAAGAATTTCCATGTCACATAATTCCAAAAATTTAGTTAGTGCCGAGGTAAAACTCGCAGAAATTAATGTGTAACTAAACATTATCAAAAAGCTTAAAAACACATATATGGCTGTAGAGGGGTCAAATAGTCATACGAAAGCTGCCAAGAAAAACACAATCATTTACAAGGGCCTAAAAGTAATATCGTAAATGTCCAAAGGTTGTACAAATAAGAAATACCTTTCCAGTGAGCAGCTCACATCAAACTAGGGATGTTTATGAGCAGATGAACTTGACAATCCAAACTGAACCAATAACATTGGTTCAAATTTATTTCAAGGTAAAATGAAATCAAATAAATTATTATTGATTTAGCTTTGAATTGATGATTTTTAACCCAAAACACTTAATTCGATTATTCGATTAATTTTTTTTTTATTGTTGTGTTATCTATTTATACAAATTTTAGAGTGTAAGATCGGTAAAATCCCTTTACTTTGAACCTTTGATGAAGTGCCTTTTGTTAGGGCTTTTAGTGTTTGAGTTTCTTCATGTTTAATGGTTTTGTTTTGTGTTTTATTATAATCTAAGCTTGAGTTTAATTGTATTAATTCCAAGCTATGGAGTAGCTATAATTAGTGGACAAAAGGAGAACATCACTCAACTACTCGGACATCTAGGCATTAGCTTTCTAGCACTCAAGCGATGGCACAAAAAATTTGGAATTGCTATTAGACTGCCAGCACTAAGGCACCAACAAGTGAATACAAAGATGTGAATCAAGTGACCTGGTGTCTAAGCACACAAGACCTAGTGCCTAGGCACCAATAGCCAAATTGTTTGGTCTTTCTGAATTTAAACACGAAACAGAACAAAATGGTTGGGGGAACTAGGTCTAGAAGCTCTAGGAACAAACAAGAGATGTCAAGAAGAGGGAAGATTGAAGACTCTATCAATCCAATTCTTGGGTTTTGCATGGATTCTCTTCCTACTTTCTCTTTTGTTTTCTTCCATAGAATGAGTTGCTAGACTCTATAACTAAGGGTAGGGGTAAGGCCCGATGTGGTTGAATTGGTTTTGAATTTCTAATAATTTGATATTGAAATTATTGGATTAATAGTTTATCCTTTTTTATTGCAAATTTGTGAGCTATTTTTCTCAGGAATTGGTTAGGATTTATGCATAGATTGGGAGATTTGTATATGAACTAGATCTAGAGATAAAAATCATGATTTTCAAGGTTTAGGAATTTATCTTAAAATTGTGTAAATTTTGAATTGGTTTTCATGCTCAATCCCTCTTTTTATTGAAGTATAGTTAAAGAATTAACATGTTTTATAGAAAAGAGGAGAGTTGATTCACTAAGGAATTGAGGTCAATTGTTTAAAACCTTTTCATTAATCTAACAATTTCCAATCCAAGTGATTTAGTTATTCATAGAAAATTAAGAAAAATTAGACCACCCCAAACCTCTAATATCCTAGAACCTTATGATTATCTTTGCTAAGTTTTTGCTTATACCATTTTTTTCTTTGCTTTAATCTAAATTTTTAGTTGAGTTTTCTTGAATCCAAAAATAGTTTGTTGTAATCTAAATAGAAATTAAATTGGTGAAGCATCATCTAGTAACATCAATTCTTGTGGAATGTTATCATTCATCATGTTTCACTATTAGAAAACAGCAAAACACCAATGGAAACTATTGACGAAATAAGTTTGTTGGAAAAAATTAAAATAGGAGTTGATGTGGTATTTTACCAATAGACAAACAATTCGTTGGTAAAGGCGTTGATAAATATTCGCGCGGAATGGTGCCATAATTTTACAGACGGATATTCCATCAGTAAATTTTTTGAATTTTTATTTTATATATATATTTTTAAAAATCTAAACATATACTAACGGATTTTTTGTCGGTAAATTAAATTATTGACAGAATATCCGTCAGTATGGAATTATTTATTCAACAAATAATCTTTAAAAAATTAATATGTTACTGACGAACTTCTCGTTGGTAAATAAATTAATATGGTCACGTTACCGACGGATAATTCGTTGGTAATTATTTTTATTTTTTTTTAATATTATCGATGGATTTTTCCATCGGTATTTGAAAATTAGATTACCTGCCACCGTCTTTTCGGTTTCCATATTACTGATAGAAAATCCGTCACTAATATTTGATTAATGAAATGATTTGTTTCTTTAGCTTTTTACTGACAAAAAATCTGTCGATAATATAGAATTAATGAAATGAATCACGTTTCATTAGTTCATTACCGATGGATAATCCGTCAGTAATTTTAACACCGAATATTAAAACATGAGCACCCTTCTTCTTTTTCTTCCTTATTCAAATGTTCTCTCTCTCTCTCTCTCTCTCTCTCTCTCCCCCTCTCTCTCTAACCATTGGCCATTTCACCGCTATTGGAGCTTACATTTCATTGCCGGAGACCGCCGTTATGTTCGTGGTATTTTTTTAGTATTTTAATTGATATATTTTTTTATTTAGCCTTTTTTTTAATTCCATTCTTTACTCAAAGTTTTTAGTTTTTTAGTTAGTTAATTAACTTATTGTGTTATGTTGATTATTAAAGATCTCATTTAGAGCACTTGGAGTGCTTTTATTGTGGTGCATTCGTTGATTTGAATATTGTGGTGTATTAGGTATGTATATTGTACTATGTTTTTTACTCTATGTTTTCTGAAATATTAGAAATTTCAATTTTCTAAGATAAAGTTGTAGAATGAAAGAAGGAGAATGAGATTATATGAATGGGAGAATGCTTAGAGTTTCTTCCCATTATTTGAATTGTATACTGTAGTATTGTGTGCTTGCATGATGTGAAGTAAGGGGATGCACTATAAAATGATTTTTAAGACTAATTGATTAATTTTCATGATTGCATGTGTTTGTTATTTGTGTTGAAATGATAAATTAATTTTTGTGAAGGCTCCTAATTTAAGGGGAGACTTTGCCCAAATATTTTTGATCATTTAGAATATTCTTTGAATTAAATAAATTATTATTATATCATAGATAATTGTTATTTGTGTTGAATCATTGAATTAATTTTGTGGAGGTTCCTAATTTAAGGGAAGACTCTATCAAAATTTTGGTTTCATTATTTTGGTCCAAATCCCTAGATTCTAGAGACAATTACCTTCCCAACACTAAGTTCAAAGCCAATACTAGCTTCCCAAAAGAATCTTGATTATTGTCCTACTTTGCCATTTATGGTATAAGTTGGATAAGTACTTGTGATTTCTCATATGTTGTTCAAGAAAAGAGACTTGATATTAAGTGGTTAGCCAGATCAATAAGTTCAAAATGATAGGAAAAGTTTGATTTACAATTTGCATCAGAAGAAAAGCTTAATGACTGGTTCAAAAATAATTCAAAATATCTCAAAATTATTCAAAGAGAGAGAAAAAAAAAAAAGAATCCCAATTTTTACTAGGAAAATCTCATATGATGGCAAAACTTTCATCTACCACCTTAAAACAAGAGTTTCTTAAAAGACTTCATGAAGCAATGACTAAAAGTGAACAAGATCGAAGTAATTAACAAGACGATGAAGTGGAGTCTTCGAAAAGTTTTACCCCATTAAATGAAGACGACTATTATGGTATAGAATTTTCAAAAAATGGATAAAAGTACACGGACGGTTCAACAATGAAGCAGTATCAATGACAAGATGGCCAAGACCACAATGGATAGTAGGACTAAAATATCTCTGTAATCGGAAATATAAAAGAAGCAATAATGTGCAATAAGCCAAAGTTACAATAAGGCAAAGAAGTCAAAATCCTGTGCTTGGATAAGACAAAAGACTACAGCCTAGCAAAGATAAACTCAAAAGGCTATGAACAATAATAATTGCAGACAAGGAGTTCTAGCAGAAACAAGATAAATAGTCTATAAGTCTAAGGATTCCTTTAGACAATAATACTAGACTCCTCACTAAGCAACCAATCCAAAGGACAAGCATGCCCAAGATACATAATAATGAAGATGTTCAATACTAAGTCTATAAAAAAAACACACACACACACGAAGGAAA
The DNA here is from genome assembly GCA_031439585.1 of Pterocarpus macrocarpus. NCBI lineage: Eukaryota > Viridiplantae > Streptophyta > Magnoliopsida > Fabales > Fabaceae > Pterocarpus > Pterocarpus macrocarpus. Next base: position 20,330,416 of record CM062514.1, read on the forward strand.
TTATTAGCTTCTTACTAGCCTTTGCATCCCTTTGTGTTTTCATACTCCCAAACTCTTTGTATCCATAATCTGTGTACTTTACAACACTCTCTTTGTATAAGAACAATATTTCGTATCAATATTTCAGTCTTGTATTTTCAAGAAAGCTTTGTACTTGTAAGTTGTTGTCAATAAACTCTTCTTCAAAATTTTGTTCTGTTATTATGTTTCAAATGTTTCAAAGTCTTTTAGGTTGCTAACCAAACCAACCCAATCTTGATTAGAATGGCTTGGTTTGGATTTATTGAAAGACAAAAATTAAAAATCGAATCAACACAACCTAATTGAATTTGATCATTTTGAATTTATTTTTCCTCAAACTTGAACCAAACCAACTTATTTCCATCACTACCCAAAAAAGTTCTAAAACTAAATACATCAACCTTGTGATCGTACAACTTGTGTTCTATAACCTTCAATGCAAAGGAATCAAGGTCAAAAAGGTATGGCAAGATGAGCTATATCTTCCATCTATCTTTGCCACTAGAAAATATTTAATAAAGAAAAGGAAAGTTAACACATTTTTGTGGGATAATTAATACTAATATTCAGGATTTAAGATTTGTAAAACCTTCAAATCTTCCAATAGGGCTACCTAACAATCTTAAATTGATGTTTGAATCCTGGGGAGCTGTAGGAAGTCAGGGATTGATGGAGAATCTTTGGTGCTCATTATTTTTTCTATTGTATGGTCAATATGGGGATACAGAAAGGTGATTTCTCTAATAATCTTCAATTTGAAAGGGTTTGAAACCCTTCTCGCTTGGCTTAATAATACTTGACCATGTGTTAAGTATTTGTCCACCTAGATAATGATATGGCATTACTTTAAACTTTAGATTTAGACCCCTAATCTTTTTTTGTTACAAATTTATCCCAAAGTCTATTTAAAATTTCAATATTTTTTAAATGCAAACATTAAATCAAGACATCTAAACATGTTTTTTCCAAAAAAATTTGAACAATCAAGCCCCTCAAGAACCCTAACTTTTTTTCTGCAATTGGAGTCACGATGCGTGATGGCACAATCTTTACATAGTTCAGTTTCTATTTTCTACATTCTTCAACATATGATACTAAGTCTACTCAACTTTTCTCTTAAAAATTAAGAATTTTAGATAATTTGTACGATTTAGAGTGCATGTCGTACAGCTTTTATCTCTTCTTTCCCTGTCTTTGAATATAAGGCTGATTGTTAATAATAAGAATAATAAAGATAACGACAGAATGGGTTATGATGACCCCGAAATCCATAGCTAAAGATTGGTGGTTAATGGTTGTGCATTATATTAATGTTCTTCAACGATAATAATAACAATCCAACGAATAGATTTTTTTTTTTTTTTGGGGTCGTAGCTAACGAACAGTTTAATAGTTTACTTTAAATATTTATAGTACACAATTATTTGCTACAACCCAAAGTAAATAATTAGTAGCAGCCCCAGATTCCCAGTCAGCGACGCATATCAAATTTGTGTCTATCTGATTTAGATTACGGTTTGATTGAGTCATTACGGGTGAAGCAGATTGGGAGGTTCGTGATTCTGATGAGAATGGATGAGGGAAATTGGTTCCTAAGTTTAGGAGAAAAGAATTAGAGTTCTTTAAAATTTTGGTTTAGACTTCTTAAGATTTTATGAAAAGATGCTTGTTTAGATCTTTGACAATCAGAAAAAATAGCCTGATTTTTTTTTTTTTTTGATATGGAAAAAATAACCTGATTTGGTCTTTGGGATTTGGAAGTTTTAAATTTTCTAAACTGGCCTTGGGATAAAAACGTAACAAAAAAATTGCTAAAGGGATCTAAATTTAAATAATAAAATAGTCACATGTCATAATCCAAATAGATAATATTATTAATCACCTGGCATATATTATTGGGCCTAGTCCATCTAAATTGAATGGGTACGATAGAAATTACCTTACAAAAATAGCATCATTTTTTAAAATAAAATTGTTAAGTGGGATGAGTTGGTTCAATTGATTAGGCAGAGGGGGGCTATTTGGAATGGGTGCGAGGTGTGCACCTGATTCTGCCAGCATTTAGGAAGTGTGGCTAATCGAAATAAAAATGTGGCCAAACGAATTTTCAAATGTGGTTAAACGAATTTGTGAATGTGGCTAAACAACATCCTGTTTATCTCCTTCCTCTCCCTCCCTTGATCCACCAGCGCGACTCCCCCTTTGCGGCTGGTGTGAGTCGAGTGCCCAACACAATAGTCACTGGTTTTGCCGGCATCTTCATCCAGCACTATGCCAAGTAGGATCATCCTCAATATCCAAAAGCATCTTCATCAATATGGCAAACCTGCTGATGAACGGCAGTAGCTTCCTCATCATCCCCGATGCCCTCTCCTACGCCTCCGCTAGCATTATCACGAACTCGATCGCCAAATGGCTTGTCCCTTCCTCCAAGGACTCCGCCTCCACGATCTGCAGCATTGCCCCGACCACATCCACCAACTGCCGTCGAAGGAACCTCGGCTTTGTCCTGGCGACCTCGATCAGCAGCTCCAGCTCCTCGTACGTGGTGGCCTCCTTGCTGGAATTCAGCTCCTCCATCAACGTCCTCATCATCGTTGACAGCAAAAACCTATACCGATCGATGGAGCTAGACAGACACTGAATGAAATTAATCACCGCATTCAATGCCGCAATCCTTGCATCGGAATTCACCATCAGAGACATTAAGCGCTGAAGGAACAACCCATGTAGGTGCTTGATGTGAGGCATAAGCGACTCTCCGATGTACATCAAGAGTTGCGTGAAGATCAGGAATGCGGATTCCTGAAGCTTCTGTGAATTGGAAGATACGCATTGGAACATGAAAGGGAGGAGCTCCGACCAACCGTTGTTAGGGAGGATGCCAGAGTCGAGCTCGTAGATAGTGTCGCAAAGCTTCTTGGAGATTGATTTAATGGATTCAATCTAGATTGAGGAGAGGAGGAGCGACATGAGGGTGGAGCCCCTTCATTTCATCAACATGGTTGAACGTCACAAATCTCACCGGGGTTGCAGTGGAGGGCGGCATGGTTGCCAGAAGGCTTGATGTGGAGGTGTGTGAGGAGGGGGACAAGGAGGAATTTGAAGTTTAACCACATTTCTATAATGCATTTAATCGCATTTCAAAATGTGGTAAAATACTGGTCATACAATACGCCCTACTTTTCTTATATAGTCTGTGATGCACTGTACTTTGTAGGGTGCATTGTAGAATGCGCCGAATGGAATGCAGGAAGTTTTGCTAACCATAATCATGTTCTTAATCCTGAAATAGTAGTTAGAAATGGTTGTCTGTCATGGACGGGGGAGAAGAGGCAATACTACAAAAAAACCAGTAAACGTCGAAAAGAATTTAAAGACGAAATGGAGTTGGTGCTTATATGCTGATTTTGTGGCTGATTCAAAGAGGTTTGCTGTTGGTGGTTCTCTATCAAAGGATGGCAATGATATTTGCTGCAGTTTGATCGAATTTGTTGATGCTAATTCACAAGGAGAGGCAGACATTGTAGCTCTAAAGGAGTCAATTCAGTTTGTGATTCAAGAGGCGAATATTTTGGAGGCTGAGTTGGAAATATGTTAGTACTCAGATTTTCCGAATTCTTGGACAACAGATAAGGATAATCTTAGTTGGGAACTCCGCTTTCAGAGGAATTTATTCGGAAATGTGAATGGATGGATGAAAAATATGGCCTTCACCTTTTGTTCTCGGTTGCAGTTTAAGTGGAGAAATGTATGGGTTCAGTAACATGGGAGTTTTTAACAAGAATCAAGTTGGTCTTGGAAATTTAATGAGTGATATAAAGGGTGTATTTATATACCCTTTTTTATATGGTGTATTATAATTTTTTTTGGTTTAGTCAAATTAAAAAGAAAAAAGATTAAATATATTTTAAAAATTATCAAAATTTTTTTGTGAGATCTTGAAATTAATTACAAGTTTTTAGGTATTACATAGATAAAATTTGATATTTTTTAATATTACAAAAATAAAAATTTGATCATTTCTAAAATATAAAGAATATTATGCAGATAAAATCTAATCATTTTTTATAAGATTCTAAAATTAATTAAAAATTTTTAAATATTATATAAATAAAATTTAATATTTTTAAGTATTATAAATATAAAAATTTAATCACTTTTAGATTTAATTAATTTTTATTTATATAATCCTAAAAAATACTATAATATATCATATAAAAATATATATATCAATATACCCTTCTTATCTATTATTAAATCATCCGAACCAACCTTATCCAAAACCCGTCGCGGATCCGGTTAGAATCGGCCTGGGTTTCAGTTACTATCTCAGAGTAATCAGAGGTCTGTTACATGATATAGGTGATATAGGTGACCAATCGTGGCGTGGGAGCAGTTAATCAAATCTCAACGTGGAAGCATATAACCGGGTGTTCGATGCTGCACACACATGCTTTACAGATTTAGCAGGAGTTGTGCCTTTTTGTTTATTTGCTGCTATGACTTTCTTTGCTCGCCATGTATCTTTGGGTCGAGACTAGCTTTACAGTTATCGAAAAAAATGGAAAATACAGCAATGAACATTTCAATTTATCACATTGATATCTACGAGTTAGGAATATCACTTTAAACCTTTTTTTTTTTAATTTGGAAATAGAACCCTCAATATTTAAATCCTATTATCAAGAATCCGGCCAATCCGATCCGACTCGATTAAAACTCCTGTAGGGGTCAGCAGCCTTTCCACAAGGATTTTTTTTTTCATTTTCGGAGTTTGAATTCAAAATCTCTAATTAAGAGATTAAAATACTTACCATCTTGATCAATATCACATTACTTCTTACTAATTTTGCATATTTTCTACTAATAACTTAATCACAATGGTTATTCTGAAATATGGGTCACTTCCATATCTTCGAACCTGAGTCATTTAGCATAAGAACCCAAATAGGCCGATATCAAAGTCCATGAATGGCAACAAATAAGGCAACACATTTATTCGAGGTTTCATTCTTCTTTTTCCTCTTTTAAATGTTAGGTAATGAAGGAGATGGATGACTTAAGATGTCAAGCAAAATTCAACTTGGTTGTGTCTACTTGTATTTGCACCTACATGACGTGCTCCTTATCGGATTGTGAGTAATGTGGCATGCGGCAATTACTTTATAAAACTTAATAGTAAAATAATGTTTATATTTGATGCCTTTTATATTATTTTATTTTTAAATTAATAAAAATGACATTATAACCATACAATTATTTAAAACTAAGAAAATGCACGTGTCAAGAAATTAATTTCGTTTTTAAGATAATATGTAGATTGCTTTCCTGTTGTTTGATACAACTTTAATCTATCGTCATGTAGTTTAAAAAGCGACGTCTTTTGCCTGTCTAAATTGTGGTCTATTAACACATATATTTCATGTGATTATTTTATCCATATTATATGTATCATGTCGTGAAGGCAAATTTGTGACCTTACCTCTCCTAATATGATAATTACTCACTTCATAATAATGTATGTATATAAGATTTTTGGGAAAAAGGGAATTATTATCATCACAAAATGAAATGAAATGAAAGCATTAAAATGCGCTTGAAAATTGTTATAATGAAAAAAACTTGTTATACTTTTATCATATATTAATTTTGATATACTGTTAGTGTAAAAGAGTTTTATATTATTATTTAATTATATATTAGTATATGATAGATTTTTTAGGCAATAAACGTGAAAATTAAATATTTTTACTGATATAATAATATATAATTAAATATATGTGTAATATACTTTTATAGTAATAATATGTCAAAATCAAATTCTTTTTATTTTCCCAGTCTTCAACTTATTTTACAAATTAAAAAAAAAAAATCCATGTGTTGCTTTTTTGCTCCTACCCCAAACTTCACCCATTTCCTCATCAGAGTCCAAGCCCAGTCCAACCAAAATTAGCCGAAAACATGAATTTTGCAGTGTGGTGAAGACACATGAACCATCATTAGGTGCACGTGAGGCGCTGATTCAGTGGCGTATGCTCTCGCCGTGCAACAGTGCACCCGGGAGCTAAGCGGGATCATATTCGATCCCTGGGGTAGCATAAGTCCCCCTCGGCACCCCACTAGGGGCTGACCAAAAAAATAAAGCATCACTAAGTTGACCCCTTAAAAAAAAAAACTATCACCAAAAGTAAAAAGACACATTTGATCCAAAAAAAAAAAAAAAAAACACTTACACTATCTGTGGCTCGGACTTATTGATGACAATGCTATATGAAGACTTGTGGAAATTCAAACATAGCGAAGACATGTAGAAATTCAAAAAGTAATCCATTTCTGCGACCAATGATGTGAGGAAAAATTCAAGCCACGGGCTTACAGTACTCCACCAAAACGTAAATAGCTGTAAAGTGTAATATGTGCCGACGGCAACAAAACCATCTATGGCCCATAAGTTAAAATTGGAAGCAGCTGCAGATTTAGGTACAAAGAAGCATTTAATTGAATATTCTAGTTATGAAACCATAGCTATTTTTGCTCTTCTCTTCAGCTTTCACCTTCTGACCCGTATGCCTAATAACTTCAGATCACATATCAAGCAGAAATACAGCTATGATCATAATATTATACGTCACATAATTATAATATTATAAAGCAGAAACACAGCTATTATTTATTTCTCCTCTTATCCCTAATTTCTAATTTACGAGAGTATTGTTATATGGTAGGATTCCCACTCCACTTTATCATCTCTTGATGGACCACTAATCCATCAATGTGATGTTTGGAATAGAACACATAGAAGAAGTAGGATTTCTTATGCTTGATGTATATCATATATGTATACTTCCACAATTTATTTCATTAAGTAATATAGTTTTGAGAGATAGGCACATTGATATTGTTTTTTGTGATTTCAATTTATATTAGTGTTCGAAATCCCTCTGGTATTTGACCCATAATTTCTAACAAGAGAATGCTGTAATTTCAATCACAAGTGATGAGTATAGCTCAAGACGTGTCAGGCATTAAGATCAGCCTCTAGACTTAGGCATATCAATTGAGGAAAACATAAATTCAAAACTGCAAGAAGGTAATAACATCTGTTTTTCAAAAAGAAGTATTTTACATCACTTTTTTTTTTTTTTTTTTCCACAGAAACTTATCTGATCCAATAATCAACTTTAGTAGGAGCCCACTTAATCCCCATTCTTGAGAGCGTTCTCACTGCTACTTCTTGGCAACAAGCTAGTATTATGTACAACGAGAACTGCAAAGTATAACCATAAATCACAAAAGCCAACATCACTGGAATACCACTAAGTGCAGTAATAACACAGAAGGTCCAACTGGGGAAGAAGGTGTAGACCAAAACGGCAAGAGATATATTAGAAATAGTACCCATGACTCCAACAGCAGCATAAAGTAACAAACACCCACATGCCATCCTTATTACTCGAGAATAGACATAATCACGTTTTCTCTTCCAACTCGTAGGAAGTATAACTGAAGTTAGGAGGAGCATGGATACTGCAGTGGAGCTTACTCCAAATGTAATTGATAGAAGAAATATCATATACCATACCTTTTGCTGAAAAATAGGAGTCTGTCCTTGAATAGGGTTAGTACGAATAGTGAGAGCTCCTGTTATCCCTAAGGTCGCAAAAAGAGTTGCCACAATAAGAAAATTATTTGCCGTTGCATTCAGTTCAGATACAGCCTTTTCAAATAACTCTTTGTGCTCCTCATAAAATAATTCTTGTGGAGTCTGTCCTCTTGCATTTTCCATGGTTTTAAATGCAGGTAAAACTATCTTCTCCACTTCCTATAGTTCAAAAATAAAAAAATAAAGTTTAGATGAAAGAGTATAATTAAGAATGAGTAATGTAATTGATTATCAAAGATGCTAATAATGTAGATTCACCTTAAACCATAGCTCATCACTACTAATTAGAGATGGATGCGACGGTGTTCCAAATCTTTCTCCAGCTGCCAACTTCCCAGCTAAGTGAAGAACATTATTTCCCTCATAATCAACCACTTGCGCAATAGCATTCTTGTATGCACCCTTACCCAATATTAGTCGGTATACAGTTACTTGTCGATATAAAACAGCAATGTGAAGTAAGCTTTGCCCATTGGAATTCAATTTCATCAACAAATTTGGATTGTACCAAACAATGAATTCTAAAATCATGTCGTTTCCTAACTTTGCTGCATCAAACATTGCTTTCGATGTTCTTGCATGGTTTGAATACTCTTCCTCTTCCATCATCTTAAACAACGAGCTTAGAATATCTCGATAACCAGGAGCATCACGGTCAAAGGCTAACATTGAGTGTAATTAATAAATATTATGATTTTGACATATATAACTATTATTTGGGAAATTAATTCTTTATGTAAGAATACATGAATGGATGATAATGTATGATTAGATAATAGTATAATTCTTTTTAATATGAATCAAAATATAATTAAAGACTCTCTTTTTTATATATTTTTTTTTGGAAGAAATGTAAATTTCTCTAATCTACCATGTTACAATATTTAGAACGGATAATATAGAAAAGAGTAAGGTTAGAGAACTAACATAACCGAGCAACCACTTCCAATGCAGTTTGCCTCTCATAGTCTTCTGCACTAACAAGTTCTGGATAGGTATCCAACAAAATAGATGCCACAACTACAATGCCCATAAAAAAATTGAGAAAAAATGAATAAGTCAACAGAATAGTTTGAATTTCAACAGGAACAAAAAAAAAAGGAATATTGAAATTGACATATTGGCATGTTCTCACTTTTGTGTTTTGATAAACTTATTTTAGCTTCAAAATAGCTTTCTGAAACAATTTTTTTTGGAAAAGAAAAAGTTCCCAAACATGCCGTTAAGCATGGAGCAGCAACTATTAGATGAGAAATTTTTATTTGACTCATTTACTCCTTAGGATATTAAAATTGTATGCATGCCTTTATTTGTACAAATTTACATATGTTTAAATTTGATTTACATTTTAAGGTAAAAATTTCTGATAAAAAAAAATTCTCTTTAGGTATGTTTGGAGTAGCTTATGTTGCATTTATAAACATTTATTTTCAGCAAAAATATTTTTTAAGGAGTTTGATATGTAAAGAAAAGTAACATTATATGTCTGGAACCATTAAAAAAAAGGAGAGAGATAATTTTGATATAATGCCAATGTAAAGTATTTTACATTATCAACTAATTACATTTTATTGTATGTGTGATATTTGAGATAATTATTATAAAAATCAAGTACTTATAATAATGTGATAATACATAATTGAATAAATATATAAAAGATATTTATATTAATAATATATCAAAATTAATTTTTTTAAAAAACATATAATTTATTTCATTCAATTTGAATTGACATAACTTTTTATTTGGAAGCCCCTTATTAGAAATTATTGTAATAAATCACATCAATTTCGATTTTAACAAATTTCAAAAGAATTTAGTTTATAAATCAAATCAGCTCATAAATTTTATGTTCCAAGCATATTTATATCAAAACCCACATCAGAGAATGTGGAAAATTTTGAAATTATGATAAACATATATGTGCCTGACTTACTATAAGTGCTGTTGGTAAGTGCCAAGAAAAACAGCCTAACAATGTCTTGGAAGGATACATTAACGTGCATATCCTCTCGAGTTCTTTCAAATAAAAATTTCACCATATGAGGCTGGCCAGCTGAAGATGCCAATTCAATTGGCAGCATGTCTTTGTGGCCTCTAATCCATGCCAATCCTGGGTTCTTGCGAAGCAAGATTGTAGCAATTTCCACATTTCCCGAAATGGCAGCCATACAAAAGGCACTGTTCCCATCTGCCTTGAGAATTTCCATATCTTGTATGCTCATACGCTCCAATAACTTTTCTACAAAGCTAGTTTGTTCCATGCTCGTTGCAATGTGAAGAGCTATGTCTCCATCCTCAGTTAAAGGAGTACACACCCATGTAGGATGAGTTTCATCATATGATGAAGCCTTAACCCAATCCCCTATGATGGCTGCCCTGCATATATGCCTTCTATACGCTCCTGGACATTTCATGTGCACTTCATTTCATTAGATTTAACTCAAATCGCGATTAGGTATAATATTTGCATGAGCAAGACTAACTAAAATTAAATAAGATAGTGTTCATAGGGTAGTTCATAGTAATTTGGAAAATGTTTTTTGGTATGAAAATATTTCATACGAAGATTCATATGAACACAACACAAATAACATGAAATTAAACCCTTTTTTTTCCTCACTCCCTACTGATTTCCATCCTTTGTGGATTAAATATTCAATGCTATCAAAGCATAACACTTATGTGTTGCGATTTGTGTTTATAACAATAATCTTAGCCATATAGGCATGCTAAATTTTAACATTACTAAAATAAAGAAAAATGTTAGTCAGGCAAAATGATGCTACATAAGTAGTGACTTTTGAATGAACAAAGGTTCCACCACAACATTTTTCTCAACAACTGCTATTATTTTCATTAAAAAAATAGCAAGTTGCACGGATTTGATGGGTCTATACTGGTGTAATACATGTATAAAAATTGATGGTGGTATTCTTGGTTGTGTTGCAGCAACAGGTCCACAAGCTGCAGCAAGTTTTGGATCAAACAAATATTGAGCAATCGTTAGTTTATGCGGCTTTAGCACTTCAGCAATTGAAGATTTAAAGTGTGGGAAGAACATTAAATATGCAACTTTCAAAGATGGGGTAACAGGGTATTGCACTTGAATTCTTGTGGTGTCATAAGTTTATTGCAATTTTGTGGATTGGTGGTCATTTGAAAGTTTCAAGGTCTCAGTAGTGGCAGGCTGGCAGCAAATGTTGATAATAAGTTAATAACAGCAGATTCAGCAACCATCATGTTCAGCAGGTTTATCCTTTCTGAATATACTAGTGTAAGCAATATGAAGAGCTCCAATATGCATCTCTCAAAATAAGTACAAGCATTAGGTGTCAAGAATTTAACTGGTGTTGAATTTTGGTGTTTTCAACATCTCTATGGATTGGTGGTGACTACATCTACCAAGAGGTGTTATTTTCTCGATATGTTGCTTTTTTGGTTTTTGGTTTGTTGTTATTTTGGTTGTATCTTTGGTCTAGTTGCCTTTGCACTTCCAATAATGTTCCACTCTTGTTTGAGTGTTGAGCTTTTCTTATTTATATATATAAAAAAGATATAATTTGTAACTCTTTATTATTTTGCCAAATTAGAATTAATCCAGTTAACATGATAATTTTATTTTATCCAATCTCACAAATTGTCATCATTGTTGTAATACCCGCGCCCTAAGTTCCGAGTTTTGACTTCCGAGATCGGAGAGAAATTAACTAAGTGAGTTTTAGAATGCTCATCCCGAAAATGTTCACTTTTCCCTATCAAGACTAGGTTTCAATTTCCTGGATTGGTGGATCGGGATTAAGGATCTGAGGTCCGAGATTCGGGGTTATGTGCTAGAAGCGAGACAGTCTAGGCGGGATGGCGGAATGTTGAGGTGAGGTCCGGGTACATGGTTCCAGGTTTCATGGTATATCACCACATTTTCATCCAAATGTAGAGGACCAGTGTTCGGGTTTTGGGTTCCATGGATAGTCACCTTGAGTAGCAAGATGTTAAGTTATGTAGTCCAGGTTTCAAGGTCATAGTGACGAGATCGGATTCTGGGGTCGAGGCATGTGAGTACTGTTCTTTGTGTATCAACGAGATGGTATATCTTCTGGGCTTCGAGTTGGTGTAAACTAACTCTAACTTATGCATTCATGGTTCCGAGTTAGAGTAATTTAATTCGAGGTAATGCATTTGGTGCTCTGGCTTCTGAGGTCCAAAATCATGGACCTTGCACTGTAGCGTGAGATCAGCACTATAGCATAGCATGGATCACTTAAAGGGTATGAAGCTGTCTTTATAGCTTTATTCTCTTATGTCTTTCTCTCTCTCTCTCTCTCTTTCTCTCTCTCTCATCTTCAAAACTCTTTTCTCTCTCTTTAGAACTTCACTCATTGTCTTTCTTCTTCCTCCACTACTATTTTCTTCCCCAACTTGCCTCTGCCCGGCTGCCTCCATAACGTCATTGTCGCACACTATAGTGTTGGTGGTGGTGCTTCTCCTTCCATCTGCATTTTGAGGGCAATGTAGAGTGATGTTCGATTCTAGTGTAGACCCACTCCCAACCACTCCATATTTCTCTTTCTTTTGGCTTCAAAGGTATCCCTTGGACTCCAATCTCTCTCTATTTCATGGATTCAACCATATTTCATCATGGGGGTTGGACTTGAGGGGTTGGATATCTAAACCTAGGGCTTAAATTTAGGGGTTTTGATACTTATGGGTGATTTATATTAATCCTTAGTTTTAATGTCTAATATTGGGTCAAATTATGATGTTTGTGGCACTAGAGTCCTTTGAAGGTTTGGTTCTTGGCTCCGTGGTTCCATGGAAGTAGGATTCCACTGTTAGGGTTAAGTTGTGAGTAGATAGCATATTTTTAATTAGTTTTCTTGTCTATAATCATATTCTAGTAATTGTCAAGTTATTATGATGTTAAAACTTTTTCTTAATTATTTTATTTTTTGAATTTTACACATGGGATAATGAATGTTTTCTGTGGAATTATATTAAATGCTAAGTTGAAAGGAAATGAGAATAGTTATGTATGATGATGAATGAAAGGTTTGAGAAAGTCTATGACAGGATTTGCAACTAACGGCAGTAGACGTTAGCCTTGGTACACCTCAAATTATCATTTACATAGCTACACATAGTGTGATGAGTGATGGAATTACACAGTCATTCAAGGAGTGGTGCGTGATGGAATACGTTATCACACTAAGGAAAAACCTCCTAAGTGTGATCCTGATGAACCATCCTGGAGTAGATAGCTTTCCTTTGATTTCAATGCTTCAATGATATTTTTGGAACAAAAGTTTTATTTAACTTTATATATTATTATTATTCTAAATTGTTATACATCGTCTCATGTGGATTAAGGGTATCCTATCTCTCATTGAGTTGTATTACTCACCCTGTTACCTTCCCTTCTTTTCAGATACAAGTGCAGACTTAAGAGCTGACCCACTAGCCCCTCAATAGTGATTCCTTATTCCTTCGATGAGCCCTTCTTGGACCAAGGGCGTAATGTAAATTTAAGGTTTTGGTTGACTTTCTAGAGTGATGTAGCTCTATGGTATTACAGATAAGGTCCAACCCTTGCTTGACTAAGTTGATGTTTAAATAGGAATTTTATGTGTAGTGAGAATGATTGGACTTCTAAGATACAAGAATTATGTATTTTCAATGGATATCTATGATTATGCATTTACTCTTGTTTTGTGTGCTATATCGTGTATTCTAAGAATGCCTAAATTTCCAATGGTTGAGTGTGCTTGTTTATTTGTGCAGGTAGAAGATCTATATTTGGGAGTTGTCTTAAATACAAAAGAAACTCTGCCAATTTAAAATAAAAAAAAAAAGAATACTCAGTGAAAGGCTTATTGGGGGACTTGTCCCTTATGCGCTAGTTATGGCCCGAGTTGGGTTGTGACAAAGTTGGTATTAAAGCTTAGGTTTCCCTATGTACTATGAAGCAAGTGTCCTTTAGTAGGATCATGATTGTGCAAATGGAAGCTAGCCCATTTTCACAAGGTATGATGCTATCAAAGGCCTTTAAGATCATTATTCTTGATGTCTTTGTCTTGAGTCACATGTGCTCAAATTGTTTCTTGCCTTGAAATTCAATCAGCTTTTAACCTCAATGATCATTCCTTTAGGTGAAATGCCACTAAGGACTCGTACTCGTATCACTAGGGCAGAAGTTCAAGAGGCTTCTGATGCTGAATCCGATCGGGCCCCTTCTCCTCCTCCGAGAGGGAGAGGCCGTGGTCAAGGAAGTGGTCGTGAAAGATTGGCTAGGCAAGCCAAGGAACCAACCCTAGAGGAAGAGCTAATCAACCTAGCTATTAAAATAAGGGGGTCCATTAGATGCTTAACACCTTAGTTAAGCTCCTAGCCCAACAGAGGAGAGGCGAACCATAGCCCCATGTTGAGCCAGCTCCTCCTGTTAAAGGGCACCATTAGCATTAAGTGAGAATAGATGTGACTATTGAATCTTTCTTCAAGCTGAACCCGCCAAGCTTCTCTAGTAATCCTCTAACAAATGATCTACAATTGTTCATTGACCATACCAACAAGATGCTCAAAACTCTTTGATATCTGAATGATAGGGCAGTGGAGTTGGCAGCATATAATCTAATTGGGCCCATTGAGTAGTGGTATGAGACCCTTCTTGAAGAAAGGAATGCCTCTGGCCTACCTCCCCTTACTTGGGATGAATTCACTGAGGTTTTTATGATGAGGTTCCTCCCTGCCAACAAGAGAAAGAAGTTTGCTACTGATTTTGAGAGGTTGAAGTAGATCCTTGAGATGTTTATGGCAAAGTATGAGGAGCAATTCACCAGACTATCTAGATATGCTTATGATCTAGTGTCTACAGAGACCATGAGGATTAGAAGATTTGTTTATGGCCTAGCTAATCCTTTGTTCTCTAACTTGCTTCTTATGGTTGGGAAGATGTCATATATTGAGATTGTGGATGCTACCTATGGTCTTGAGATTGGGAGAGAAGAGTGGAAAACTACTAAAGAGTAAGGCAAGAAGTAGAAAATGAAAGAATCATTTTCCGGTGGGTCTAGTTTCGATGGAGCACAGAATTATCAAGGCTGACACCAAGCACCGTCGATTGGGGTACCTTTTTCGGGCCTACTCTAATGAATATGTTCGCCTCGGGGTCCCAGGGAGACAATGTTTCTTAGCCAAGCATGCAAGGATCCAGATAGTCGAGCTCCCCCAAGCAACGGTGTTATTTTTGCATGAACTACCACTCAAGGCCGTGTCTTAAGGCCACTAGAGCTTGCTTTGGTTACAGACAGTTAGGGCACCTTAAGAAGGATTGTCCGTACTCTAAGGGAGCTTTTGGACAAAGTTCTGTGTGCCCCGCAGCACCTACACCATCCTATTCAACTTTATTTCCAGGCGGTTCATCTAGACGTACGGGTAGATAGTCAGGTAGAGGAGCTAGTGGCAGAGGTTCTGGTGATAGAAGATCAATGAGAAGCCAGCCCAAAGTTTTTGCATTGACTAGACAGGATGCTCAGGCTTCAAATGCTGTGGTAGCAGGTACCTTATATGTTGGTTCTTTCGAGGCTTATGTATTGTTTGACTTAGGTTCTATGCTTTCGTATGTGTCCCTGTATTTTGCTTCTCTTTTTAGTGGGTAACAGGGGATACTGGACTACCTATGTTGGGTTAGCACCCAAATAAGGAAACCTTTGATAGTTCAACTAATATTTCCATTAGGCATAGTCAGTGTAAATGGAGTGGATACACTAGCTAATTTGATGTTACTGGAGATGATGTATTGTGATGTCATCTTAAGCATGGATTGGTTGGCCTTATGCCAACCCATAGTGGATTGCTTCTCCAAAGCAGTGAAGTTTGATGTTCTAGATGAACTATCTTTTATTTTCTGGGGAAATAGTTGTTTAATTCCCGCGAGCTTAATTTCCTCTATGAGTGTTATGCACTTAATGAACAAGGGAAACAAATGTTATCTAGCTGTGGTTCATGATGTTGAGATAGTAATGCCTAGCCTTGACTAGGTGTCCAAGCTGTCTCCATTTCTCTTTATCATATGACTCCAGCCGAATTACGAGAATTAAAGGTTCAGTTGTAAGATATGCTAGATAAGGGCTTTTTCCGCCTAAGCACATCACCGTGGGGTGCTTTGATGCTCTTTGTGAAGAAAAAGGATGGGTCAATGCGATTATGCGTGGACTATATACAGCTCAACTGATTGACTATTCTTAATAAATATCCATTGTCTAGAGTTGATGACCTATTTGATTAGGTCCAAGCGGCATCATACTTCTCTAAGATTGATCTCTATTCTGGATACCACCAATTGAGAATTTGGGAGAAACATGTTCCCAAGACTGCCTCTTGAACCCGTTATGGACATTACGAGTTCTTAGTAATTTCCTTTGGGTTGACCAATGCTCCAACTGCTTTCATGGACTTTATGAACTGGGTGTTCAAGCTCTTCCTGCATCACTTCGTGATTGTCTTCACTGATGACCCTTGGTATATTCTAAGAGCAGGGAAGAACATGAGTATCACCTAAGGATTGTTCTGTAAACTTTGAGTAATCATTAGTTTTATGCCAAGTTCTTGAGATGTGAGTTCTGATTGGATCAAGTGGCTTTTCTAGGCCACGTATTATATAAAGAAGGAATTATGGTGGATCTTAAGAATGAGGAAGCTATTTAGAAGTGGCCAAGACCGACAACTATGATGGAAATCCATAGCTTCTTGGGTTTGGCAAGCTACTATCAAAGATTTGTCAGATATTTCTAAAAAATCTCTTCACCTTTAACCAAGTTGACCTAAAGGGGGTACCATTCCAATGGTTTGATGTCTGTGAATAAAATTTTCAAGGACTCAAGACTTGTTTGACGACAGCCCTAATGATGGTTTTACCATCAGGATCTAGAGGGTATTCAGTATATTGTGATGCATCCCAGGTAGGACTCAGGTTTGGTCGCATATAACATGACCGAGTTATTGCCTATACTTCAAGACAATTGAAGAGGCATAAGCAAAATTACCCTATCCATGACCTGGAAATGGTAGCTATTGTCTTTGCACTGAAGATTTGGAGGCATTACCTCTATGGTAAAACATGTGAGCTTTACACTAACTATAAGAGCCTGAAATATATCTTCCAGCAGAAGGACTTAAACCTGAGGCAATGCAAGTGGATAGTACTACTCAAAGATTATGACTGTAATATCTTGTACCATCCAGGTAAAGCCAATGTGGTGGCGGATGCCTTGAGCTGGAAAGATATGATTAGTTTGGTGTATATAGCCTCTACAAGAAAACTATTAGTAGAAGAGATCTACAAATTAGAAGCTGAGGGTGTTCATTTTGAGCTTGGAGGCTCCAAGCTACTTCTAGCCCATGTGCTGGCTCAATTTTTGTTGGTTAAACAAATCAAGGTTGTACAGTATGAAGATCCGAAGTTATGCAAACTGATGGAGGACATCCACAATAGGAAGGAATCTGAGTTCACTCTTAACCGAACAGGCGTGCTGAGGTATGGCAATCGCTTATGTGTACTAGATGTAGGCAACCTGAGAAGGGCTCTTATAGAGGAAGGCCACAGTTCTAGATACATGATTTATCTTGGTTCCATTAAGATGGCCAAGATTTGAAACAGTTGTTCTGGTGGGAAGACATGAAAAAGGATATAGGAGACTTTGTGTTTCATTGCTTGGTCTGTTAACAAGTCAAAGCTGAACACCAAAGACTTGCCAGATTGCAACAATAGATAGAGATACTTGAGTATAAATGGGAGAGAATCACCATGAACTTTGTGACCGACTTACCTCACAATTTCAGAAGTTTTGACCCCATCTAGATGATTGTGGACAGAATGACCAAGTCAGCTTATTTTCTCCTCGTCAAGACTACTTACAGCACTTCCCATTATGCCAAGCTTTATGTGGATGAGATTGTCCGATTTCATGGGGTTCTAGCATCCATTATTTCTAATCGTGGGCCTCAATTCACGTCACATTTCTAGAAGGCCTTCCAAAAGCCATAGGGACCCAACTTGATTTTAGTACGGCTTTTCATCTTCAAACAGACGGGCAATCTGAAAGGACAATCCAGCCATTAGAAGATATGTTGAGATCTTGCATTCTCGACTTTGGTAGGAACTGGGATAGCTACTTTCCCCTAGTTGAAGTCTCCTACAATAACAATGATCAACCCAATATCCTGATGGCACCATTTGAAGTCCTTTATGGGAGATGTTGTAGATCTCCTATTGGATGGTTGTAAATTGGTGAGGCCAAACTCTTGGGACCTAACTTGGTGCAAGATTCAATTGAAAATGTTCATTTGATCAGAAAATGGCTATTGGCGACTCAAAGTAGGCAAATAGCCTATGCCAATCATAAGAGACAGGAGCTAGAATTCTCAGTAAGAGACCACGTGTTTCTTTGGATGTCACTTATGAAGGGTGTAATAAGGTTTGAAAATAAGAGCAAGCTCAGCCCTCATTATATTGGTCCTTTTGAGATTCTAGACAGGGTAAGTGCAGTGGCATATCATTTAGCCTTGCTACCTAAACTGTCCATGATTCATCTCGTATTCCATGTATCAATGTTACGGAAGTACCTCCATAACCCTTCACATGTGCTTGCTCTGCAGACTATCCAGCTGGATAAAGACTTAACCTATGAAGAAAAGCCTATAGCCATAGTTGACCATCAGGTGAAAAAGTTACGTTCAAAAGAAGTAGCCTCAATGAAGGTAATCTAGAGAAATCACTCTAGAGAGGAAGTAACATGAGAAGTTGAAAAAGCGATGCAAGCAAAGTATCCTCATCTGTTTGACTCTTGAGGTAAAGAAAATTCCTGCTTTGTTTATAATTCAGGGGCCAAATTGTTTTAAGCGGGAGAATACAATACTCGTGCCCCAAGTTTGGGGTTCCAACTTTCAAGTTTAGGAGGAAACTAAATGAGTGAGTTTTAGAATGCTCACCCCAGAAAAAGTGATACTGAAAGTTCACTTTTCCTTCTCAAGACCGAGTTCTGATTTCCTGGATTAGTGGATTGAGATTAAGGGTCCAAGGTCTAGAATCCGGGGTTATGTGTTGAAGATGAGATGGTCTAGGTGGGATGACGGAGTGTTGAGGTGAGGTCTAGGTACTTGGTTCCAAGTTTCGAGTTCTGTGGTAGATCACCACATTTCTGTCTGGATATTAAGAACTGGTGTTTGGGTTCCAGGTTCCATGGTCAATCACCTTGAGTAGCAGGATATTGAGTTACGTGGTCCAGGTTCCAAGGTTATAATGACGAGACTGGATTCCGAGGTCAAGGCATGTGAGTATGGTTCCTTGTGTATCAACAAGATGGTATATCTTCCAGGTTCCAAGTTAAAGTAATCTAACTCAAGGTGATGCATTTGGTGCTCCACCTTCTAAGTTTTGGGATCATGGACCTTGCGTTGTAGCACGAGATCGGCATTATAGTGCAGTGCAGATTACTTAAAGGGTATGAAGCTGTCGCTGCAGCTTCATTCTCTCATTTTTCTCTTTCTTTCTCTTACCTTTGAAACTCTCTTCCCTCTTTCTAGAACTTCACTCATCGTCCTTCTTATTCCTCCTTCACCATCTTTTTCCTCAACTTGCCTGTGTCTAGCTGCCCCCATAATGCCGTTGTCACGCACTGTAGCACTGGTGGTTGTGCTTATCCTTCCACCCGCGTTTTGAGGGCAGTGTGGAGTGGGTTTCATTTCTGGCGTAGACCCACTCCCACCCATTCCATTTTTCTCCTTCTTTTGATTTCAAAGGTATCCCTTATATTCCAATCTCTCTCTATTTTGTGGATTCAACCATATTTCAACATGGGAGTTGGACTTGAAGGGTTGGATATCCAAAGCTAGGGCTTAAATTTGGTTCGGTTCTTGGCTCCATGGTTCCATGGAAGTAGGATTCCATTATTGGAGTTGAGTTATGAGTAGATAGTATATCCTTAATTAGTTTTTTTTTTTTTCTAAATTTGTTATCTTGTCTATAATTGTATTCTAGTAATTGCCAAGTTATTATGATTATAAAAATTTTTCTTAATTATTTTATTTTTCAAATTTTACACATGGGACAATGAATATTTTCTGTAGAATCATATTAAATGCTCAGTTGAAAGGGAATGAGAATATTTATGTATGATAATGAATGAAAGGTTTGGGAAAGTCTATGATAAGATTTGCAGCTAACGACAATAGACATTAACCTTGATGCGCTTTGAATTATCATTTACATAGCCACACATAGTGTGGTGATTGATGAAATTATACAACCACTCAAGGAATGGTACGCGGCAAAATAAGGGATCACACAAAGGAAGGACCGCCTAAGTGTGATCCTGACTAACCATCCTGGAGTAGAAAGCTTTCCTTTGTTTTCAATGCTTCAGTGATGTTTTTGGAGCAAAAGTTTTTAGTTAACTTTATATATTATTGTTATTCTAAATTATTATACATTGAGAATGATAGGATTTCTAAGAAACGAGAATTATGTATTTTGGATGGATATCTATCATTATGCATTTGCTCCTGTTCTATGTGTTATAGGGTACATTCTGATAATATCTGGATCCTTAATGGTTAAGTGTGCTTATTTATTTGTGCAGGTAGAGGATCTGTATTTGGGAGTTGTCCTAAATATAAAGGAGACTTTGCTTGATTTTCAAAAAAAATGCTAGGTGATAGACTTACTAGGGGACTTGTCCTTTATGCGTCAGTCATGGCCCGAGTTGGGTCATGACCGTTGTATTCTCCATAAGTTAAGTTGACCAATTAAATTTGTTCAAAAAGATTTCTCTAACATGGGATTGTATAAGAATAAAAATGATTAGAAAAAGGATTAAAAAATTCTTACTATCTGATCCCCAAGCAAAACGTTTTCTAGATTGTACATGCTCTGCTTCTTCCATAAGAATACCTAACCTATTGCAATCTATTATGCCTTGTCGGGTATAGATTATCAGTAATGTTATTCATTCAACTATTAGCAATAAAAATTGCATAATATGTTTATAATTATATCTTTATATAAATTAGCGCATAACTAACCATACTGGCATAATTTGACCAAGGGAATAGCACAATGAAGAATTCTATGCACTGGACCACAATTATGTGAAAGCCTAAGTGCATGCCTAACCCACTTGAGCTAAATGGAATACTTTCAACATACCCCTCAACTAGGGTTGGAAGTGAGTCAACCCAACTTGTGAGCTATTTTTGACTTGGTTTATTGATAGCTTAATAAGCTAGACTTGTGAACTCATGAGTCGAGTTTAAGCTAGAGATTTGATCTCTATCTCGTTTATTGAATGAGCCAAATTTGAGCTTTATTATATTTGACTTATTAGATCGTGAGCTTACTCAACATATATGTGTGTGTGTGTGTGTGTGTGTGTGTATGTATTCATATAAATAAAATTTTATTTTGTTATTGTTGTTAGTATTGTTGTTGTTATTGAGATTATGTTTTTATCATTAAATATTCTATAGCTTATTAAGTTAAAAAGACTTAATTTATATCTAACTTGAGCAATCTCATTAAGTTTAAGCAACTCATAAGCTAACTTGAGCTCGATGAGCTTCTATTAAGCTGAGATCAAGCCTAGAAATTAGGCTCACTTTGAGCTCAAGTTTAGCCTAATGTTAATATTAGTAGATGTGTTTAGCAGATATGTAAACACGTGAGCCTTATCTCTTCCAGCCTTTATGGCTGCTTCTTATCTTGTTTTTGTATTTCCGTTAAAACAGATTGTGTCACAGATGTGTATATATATTTCTGTAGTTACTCTTGATTAATGAGAAGAGAATTTTTGCCTTCCCGTATTTTAACATGGCATCAGAGCCGGAAAAGCATAATGGTGACAAGAGCACCACTACTACAGCGATCACCATCACACCTTCATCACCATATTATTTAGGATCCTTTGATAACCCCGGTACACCACTTGTGGCTGTTCCCCTCAATGGCGATAATTATCGCAACTGGGCACATTCTATGAAGACGGCACTCAGAGCGAAGACCAAGCTTGGATTCATTGATGGTTCAATCAAGAAAGACGCTACTCAATCATTAGAATATTATGACTGAGAAAAGGCAGATTCAATGGTCATTGCCTGGTTCATCAACTCCATCAACCCAAATCTGCATAGTACCATTTCTCACACTGATACTACAAGGGATGTGTGGCTTGATTTGGACGAATGTTTTGCCCAGACTAATGCCTTTCGTATTCATCAAGTATGGCATGATTTATGTCTCATTCAATAGAAACCAACCGAATTTGTGACAGATTATTACACCAAGATTAAAAGTTTTCTTGATGAACTCGGCGAACTTCAACCCTTACCAAAGTGTACTTGTGGAGCATCCAAGGAGCTTGCTTAATGGGAAGAAGATCAACGTATACACCTTTTTTTGGGAGAACTGGATGCAGGTCTATATGGGCACATCAAAGGGACTATTCTCAACACGGATCCCCTTCCTTTTCTAAGGCGTAGCTTCAATCACATGCTTAGAGAAGAAGCAAAGGTGATAGTAGAACGCAATAAGGAAGCAACGGTGGAATTAGGAGCTACCTTCATAGCATCCAACAATAGCAAAGCGAGATCACGTGATAGGCCTAGACCAAAGTGAACACTGTGGTAAAATGGGACATGAGAAGGCTAAATGTTTTGAATTAGTGGGTTATCTTCCAAATTGGGAGAATAGGCGCTCTTCTCGTCCTAAAACTGTTGCCACATAAGGCAACGCATGTTTCGCATGGACTGAGGATATGTCAGGACCAAAGGAAACACCAGAACAACACATAATGTTTGGAGCAAGCAAAAATAGTCACAGCCATATGATTCCAAATGCCCAAAATAATGGCACCATGTTTGATAATCCATTTTTAACAGCGGCCTATATCATCAACAAAACCCCTACAACAACTAAGGGGGGTCTCACCTTATGAGATGTTGTTTGATCAAAAACCTTCCTATAATCACATAAGAACTTTCGGCTGCTTATGTTATGTCCAAACACATCATAAGAAAAGACACAAGTTTGATGAGCGGGCTGCAAATGGACGTTAGTAATGCATTTTTTCATGGAGACTTAAATGAAGAAGTTTGTATGGAAGTCCCTCAGGAATATGAGAAAGTCAGGCCTAATCAAGTGTGTCATTTTCGGAAATCCTTATATGGATTAAAACAAGCATCTCGCAACTGGTATGCGAAGCTTTCAAGGGCGTTGCTCAAATATAGCTTTGTCCAATCAGCAGTAGATCATAGCGTGTTCACCTATTCTCATGATATCATTACCGGTAACAATTCTCATGCTTGCACATCTTTCAAAGATAATCTCGGCAAATGTCTTCATATGAAGGATCTTGGATCACTTAAATATTTTCTAGGCCTTCAACTTGCCCGTGGACCTGCGAATCTATTTCTTAGTCAAAGAAAATACACACTTGATATCCGAACTGAGTGTGGGATGTTAGGCTACAAACCTTGTTCCTTTCCCATGGAACAACATCACCATTTGGCGTCAGCAATAGGAAAGTTGTATGAAAATCCATCCCAGTACCAACGACTTGTAGGATGTCTCATTTACTTGACCATTATACGACCAGAGATTACTTATTCAGTCCATATTCTCAGCCAGTTTATGCAATCTCCTAAGGAAGTTCATTGGGATGCTGCTATGAGAGTCCTGCGTTACTTGAAATCTTCCCCTGGGCAAGGCCTTTTTCTCCTAAGGTCTAATGATTTGCAACTTAGAGGCTATTGTGATTCAGATTGGGCCTTATGTTCACTAACTCGACGTTCAGTAACAAGTTAGTTCATGACACTCGGCAATGCTCCCATTTCTTGGAAGACACCAAGAAGCAAACAACGGTGTTAAGATCTTCTGCAGAAGCTGAATACCGAGCCATGGGCAATGCTACTAGTGAGCTTATTTGGCTTCGCACATTGTTTTGTTCGCTGCAAGTCCACGTTATAGCTCCTTCACTTCTCTGTTGTGACAACCATGCTGCACTGCACATTGCAGCTAACCCGGTTTTTCATGAGCGTACAAAACATATTGAAATAGATTGCCACTTTGTTCGTGAGAAGATTTAATCACAAGATATCTCTACTTGTTATATTCCCAGTGCTCAACAATTGCTGATATGTTCACAAAAGCTTTGGAGAGACAACAATTTCAGTTTCTACTATCCAACTTGGGTGTTCTAAATGCCCACATGCCAACTTGAGGGGGAGTATTAATAGACGTGTTTAGCATATATGCAAACACGTGAACCTTATCTCTTCTAGCCTTATCTCTTCCTGATATTACTAACAAGTTGCAATAGCACCTAACACGTATCAGCATCACTTTGACTCTACAGAATCATCTCACCAAAATCTCTATCTTTATGGCTACTTCTTATCTTGTTTTTGTATTTCCGTTGAAACAGATTGTGTTACATCTGTGTATAAATATTTCTGCAATTACTCTTGATTAATGAGAAGAGAATTTTTGCATTCCCATATTTTAACTGTTAACAAGCCGAGCCTGAGTTATGCTAAGCTCGAGCTCAACTCGGCTCACTTCCAGCTCTACCCTCGGCAATCTAGTAACATAAAATGACTAGAAAAAGTCACGCAAAGGTGTTTCAGGGCCGGCGAAAAAAATGCTTCTGTATTGTGCGAAATTTTGTGTACAAAAATTGAGGAAAATAGTAACTACTCACCTAAGGGTGTGCATGACCATTCAAGGGGATTAAAAGTCAAATAATAATTACCAGTGAAATTAAAACATGTCATCTCGTAAAATTTGTACATAAACTTTTTTCATACTGTTCAAAATTTTTCCAGAAACAAAGAGGATAAAAAAAGACAACGACACTAATTGTGTGTGTGAAGTTGTGGCACGACGACAAGAACTAATAACCATTCTAAGTGAATAAAAAGTATATTAATAATTGTTGTTGAATTCTCTGTCGCAACAGCATACATTACGCAAACGTAATATATATATATATATATATATATATAGAACTGGAAAGAGAATATGCCACCTGTAGCTGATGAGGTACTCGCACCGGATTCGGACATAACTGTTGTAGGAGGTTACTGATCTTCGGCTTCCTTCTATTTGTGGTAAATTCTGGAATTGGTGGTCGCGGAGTAAAAGAAGCATATATATAATTAAGTAGAAGATGAACTGTTATTTTGGTTGTTTGCTTCAACATGCAACTTATACACCTTTATCTTTCCTTCTGGTACCCCAAAAAAAAATAAAAAAGAAGTTAACAAAAGATTATGTACTATACAGATAGAGTTTCCAACAAACTTTTTTGCTTTTCGTTGTGAGACCTAGTGACAGTAGGGTAGAAGAGTTGGCAAACTCATGTGGGCTAGGACACGTGGCTGGGACAAAGCCAAAACAAGTTAAAAATCATTGACACCCAGGTGCGTAGGGAGAAGTTTCTAGGCGCTCTCAAAAGTAAGAATTTTTTTTTTTCTTTAGATCATTTATCATTTAATATATCAATTTATAGGTTATTGTTGTTTCTCATTTTTTTAATATTTTTAATATAATAATTAATGTGTTAATTGACAAATAATACGGAATAAAACTTTTTTCTTATTTTAATAATATCTACGAATTTCTCGTTTGCATGAGGTCAGAAAAAAACATGAGGCAGAAATTAAAGTACCGAATTGGAAGCTGAAAGATGTTGTGCAAGGGGAAATATAAGCAGCTGAAAAGCATAGGATGGGATTATGCATGGTATGATGCTCAATTTCCCCCTGAACCTTTCTGAACCCATTTTCATCGCTCTAATGCAGGATGTTGCTTCTGACGCTCCTGGGGAAGAGTACACAATCCTTTAGAATTCCTCCTTTCCATTGACATTGTAACTCATTTACCAGTATTTGCACTCTATTTCTATTTTGCTGTGTTGAGAATTATTACTTGTGATCTTCTTGTTGCATGTTAATTGGAGATGTTGCACTTTTATGCTTCAGTGTGTCAATGTTAAATTTCCTTTAAGATTATGTAATATAAAGATAGAGTTCAAACTTGTTACACTACTGATTTAGATTCCCTTCTTGTCGAAAAAAGAAAAAGGGAAAAGGAAAACTCTGCTTCCCAAAGAAAGGGCATGATCATATGAAATTCAATATCCAGCTTGGTCCAGCTTGTGGAAGAGGGACAAACACTTTAACGAAGGTGGTGAAATAGCTATAAAAATGAACAGTAAGGTTTTTTATATTCGCCAAAGACATGGGGTCTTCGACCAACAAATTAAAGAGAACTTTATTATATTTGTCAATATATAATTTAAAATCCCTGTAACCATTTTTGATTTAGGGGTGGTATATCTAAGAAGGGAAAGGAAAAGAAATATACTAGCTAAAGAAAGGGGATCATACGAAATCCAATATATTTATACTACCTCCATATTCAAATAATTATCCACTTTTGAAATTTCAGTTGCCTACAAATAATTACCTGTTTAGAAAATTTAGATAATGTTAATTATTTTTTCTCAATTATACCTTTATTAAATAGAGGAGAGAGAGTAAGTGAAAAGTAATAATTAAAGAAGAGAGAGAATTAAGTAAGAATAGTTTTATAAAATATACATAATTTTTTCTAATATTGAGGTTTTTTCAACCATTTCTTTTATTCATGTACATATTTAAAATTGAATAGTTATTTCAAAACGAAAGTAGCAATAACTTTGACCCATCTTGTAAAAGAATTAGTTAAGAGGACAAAGCTCTTTAACAAAGGCCTGGAAGCAACTAATGGTTGTTCTCGAGCCACTTGCTAGGATGCAAAGTAACTCCATTCATATAGTTGTTGAATTCATACCCAATCTTTGAAATTTAAATACATATAATTTGTTAGATTATTTTGTATTTTTTCCCCCAAGGTATCTCTCCCCTTATTATTAGGGAAGGAAACTAATTTTCTTTTGGCACAATTAGGCTTGCCCTCCAAATTAACATTCTCTCCATGAATCAAATTGAGACTTTATCTGAGGTTGTAGTATATCTCTACCACTACATCAACTCATTTGTTGGTGGTTGTTTTGTACAATTAATTAAGTATAAAATAAACTTTTCAAAGAAAAAAACTAAGTATCAGAGCAACCATAATCTTGATATGTATATAATCAGTGTGAGTGGTGTGGAAAATCTAATTTAATACAGTTTGCTATTGAGATTTTAAGATATTATATAACTTTAACAAAGAACTATAAAATTTATATAAAGATGTGGTTATATAAATTACTTTTAAAAAATTATATAAATTGAAGAAAAATTGTATAAATTCATTCCATTTAAAAGTTCATTATAGAAAATGAAATTTATTTAATAATAAAATTTCTTTTTTCAAATTTTAAGAGAGTATGAAATGATTGAAAAAACACCAACGTTTAGTTAGTTCAAGTAGTTTGTCACTTATTCTCTTTAAATAAGATCTCATATTCAAGTCTTATAGATTAAAAAAAAAAAAACTAGCATTAAAAAAACTTCACCCTTATAGAGGGTTGATCTAGCTCGAACCATATTAATTAGAGTGCAATGAACTTTCAAATAGTGGTGGTCCATATTAAAAATGATTGAAAAATTGGGGAGTGGCAATTGTTTATCGCTACTTCTCATTTATTGCTTTTATTTGTGACATTTTTAAAGTGCTCTTAATTTAAAACTTGTTTTATATTTGGCCAATTTTTTTTTCTTTTTTTGGTCAAAACTAACTCTGAATATATATATTGTACATTTTAGAAAATGTCTGTGAGCATTTATGAGATCCTGGGACTAGGAATGTTTCTATAAAATGTTGAAATTTTAATTATGTAATTTTGTAATTTCACGTCACCCTCTATAAAAGAATAAAAACATATGATGCGCATAATTAAACAACTGTATGAGACACATGTAGATGGTGAAACCCTTTGAACAATGTTTATATTTAAAATTTTAATTTATAATTTTTATTCATATGATTTAATTTTTATTCTGTATTTTATATTAGATTTAAGAATATATAATATTTTTAATTTATTTGAATTTATTTGAATTTATATATAACTAAACAATTTTATTGCAACAAATAAGAAGTCGCAATAGACAACTGGATAGTCACTCCCTTATATCTAATAACATGTCGTTATAATATTTTAATAAATGCTCTATTTTATATAATTGTTGATATATTAAATATTGCTCTGGTGGAGATGATCAGGTACTACTAGTTAAGTGCTGCGATCTCTACATAAGTACGGTTTTTGGCATGTTGTAGTCTGGTGCTTCATGTGTCATGCACACAGGCTTGGTGCTATTGATTGAAATGCAGCAGAGAGGATTTCACAGTAATATAGTATGAGATAGATGTTATTAGTTTTAAGCAATTTTTTTGGTTTCAGCTGCGGCACTTATCAGACTAGTTCTTGGTATGTCGTTAGTGTTGCACCAGATTTTATTTTCTTCTGTCTTATGTTTCCTTGTACTGGATTTTGGTGCATCTCTCACATTGAGAGTCATGAGCCTTCTTTAACATCAATTAACGAAAAAAAGATATCTTAAATATTATATAATATAGAAATTAACAATAGTTAGTGTATTAAATTCACTCTTCTATTGCACAATCTTTTTTTTTTTTTAAATCAAACTCTTATTGCACATTAAATTATTTAATTATTGATAATTTAAATCTTCCTAAGTGAACTGACCAGATTTTGTCCATTCCACAAGAGGATCATGGATGAAAATTACAAGAACGCTCGTAAGAGTCTCCCCGTGTGTCTTTGGTACGGAAAGTGTAATCTCGCAAACCCTCAAGAAGATATCCAGTAATGCCTAATTCGTCAATCATATTCTTTATGTTCATCGCATAATCCCCTACACGAACCAAGGTGCCAGCAACCATAAATATGAGCAACAAATATAATGAGAATTAATCAAGTATTTTAAAGCGTCATCAAGTATTGAAATAATTAATCATGTGTTTTAAAATGTCATGAAGTATTAAAATAATATTATCTTTACTAACTCTTAAATAGTGATGAAAAAGTTCACATAATTCCAAAAATTTTTAAGTGTACGATCTGCAATAGCTTGGCATATATAAGATAAGATGTTTTATTTGTACATAATACAATTGACATAGTATAGACATACTAGATATTACCTCTATCCTGAAATAATTGTCCAATTTTAAAAGCGCACATAAATTAAAGAAATAATTAGAAAAGTTTTAATATTGGATAAATTTAAGTATATTTTATAAAATTATCCTTATTTAATTTTCTCTCCTCCTTAATTATCTTTTTCCACTTACTCTCTCCCCTCTATTTAATGAGATTGTAATTGAGAAAAAATAATTAATAGTGTCTAAATTTTTTAAATAGACAAATATTTATAAACAAATAAAATTTTAAAAATGAATAATTATTTTACTACAGAGAAAGTACAAAAATAGTGGAGTCCACCGTACTCTCTCTCAACAACATTCACTACTTTGTTACTTTGTCTCACTATATATATCTGACTTTTCTATGTACAAATACAGTTTCCCATATAAGATAGATGCCAATCATTGCCAATGGTATCTGTGTCTCATTAGAGAAAAGAAAAGAGTATGTGCTTGTTTTTTATATACTCCCAATTATGTGATTCTCTTACCTGGGTTAGCCTAAAAGGAACAAGCTCAGGCTTCTCCAACTGCAAGGCTTTGTCAAATAAGCAACTAAAATTAACATGGACACAATCACCGATGCATACTCAGGAATCAAACAGAAAAATAGAAAATAAAGAAAATAATTAGCCCACTTTCTTTGGTCACTGAAAAGATGAAAGAATTTCAAAAAAATGTTTGACAATAAGAATTTTTTCCAAAATTAATTTATCGTCATAATAATGTGGCATTGTTATTTACTCTTAAATAAATAAGTGGACCTTACTATGTTATAACACCCAACTACAACCATAATTTTTGTCAATATTTCTAGTTATATTTTTTCTGATAGTATAGCATTAATTACTCAAGAATTTCAGCCCCATCAGCAATGCCCGATATAATAGGAAGATTTGTGCCGGAAAAGATATGTGATACAAGTGAATCATCCAGATTCTCATCGTATGTTGGCAAATTAACCGTAAGAGATTGTTGAATAGGTATAACAATTCTCATCATCTCCGTCTAATATATATAAATAAATGCCTTCTATTTCTATTTTGTTTTCCATTGACATTGTAACTCGTTTACCAGTATTTGCTCTATTTCTATTTTGCTGTGATGAGAATTGTTACTTGTGATCTTCTTGTTGCATGTTAATTGGAGGTGTTACACTTTTATGCTTCAGTGTGTCAATGTTAAATTTCCTTTAAGATTATGTAATAGAAAGATAGAGTTCAAACTTGTTACACTACTGATTTAGATTCCTTCTTGTCGAAAAAAGAAAAAGGGAAAAGGAAAGCTCTGCCTGCCAAAGAAAGGGCATGATCATGTGAAATTCAATATCTTTATGCTAGCTTGGTCCATTTTGTGGAAGAGGAACAAACACTTTAACGAAGGTGGTGAAATAGCTATAAAAATGAAAAGTAAGGGGTTTTATATTCGCCAAAGACATGTCGTCTTCGTCCAACAAATTAAAGAGAACTTTGGTATATTTGTAAGAGTTTAATTGGAGTGCACTTTACACTGTTATCCAATCAAAATATTCTATTTGCATGACCATTTAAGTAGTGGGTAGTTATGTCAAAGACTTTTGTTGATGTGGTAATATATGATTGGATGTCTGTGTAAAAATTTTTTACACTGACAGTGTATTCAAATTAAATCCTATTTGTAAATATATAATTTAAAACCCTGTAACCATTTATGATCTAGGGGTGGTAATGTGGTATATATAAGACGGGAAAGGAAAAGAAATATACTAGCTAAAGAAAGGGGATCATACGAAATCCAATATATTTTTATTACCTCTATATTAAAATAACTACCCATTTTTAAAATTTTGTTTGTCTATAAATAATTGTCCATTTAAAAAATTTAAATAATATTAATTATTTTTTCTCAACTATTATCCCTATTAAATAGAGAAGAGAGAGTAAGTGGAAAGGGACAAATAAATAAGAGAGAGAATTAAGTAAGGATAATTTTATAAAATATACCTAAATTTTTTTAATATTGAGATTTTTTCAATAATTTCCTTTATTAATGTATGCATTTAAAACTAAACAATTATTTCAAGATAGAAGTAGTAATAACTTGGTCCTAACTTGTGAAAGAATTAGTTAAGAGGACAAAACTCTTAAGAAAGGTCCGAAAGTAATGAATGGTTGTTGTCGAGCCACTTGCTAGGATACAAAGTAATACCATTCATATGGTTGGAGTGTCTCCCTCCCTATTACTAGGGAAGGAAACCAATCTCCTTTGAGAATAATTAGACTTGCTTTTCAAATTAACGTTCTCTCTCGGAATTGAACCGAAACCTTATCTGGGGCTCTTGTTAAGCATTGTAATCATTATGGAAGTTAAGTTAGTTATCTTAGCTGTCAAGTTAGTTAGTTAGTTTTCAGTTTGCAACTTAACTACACCAGTGGAATGAACAGGAACTCTTGCAGAGCAGGGAAGAGAAGATGAAGAAAAGAATTCTTATTTCTCAGTTGAAAAATTATGTACAAGTGTAGTTTCTGTTTATATACATCAGTAAACTAACTAACTGGAAACTAACTAACTAACTTGACAGCTAAGATAACTAACTTAACTTCCATAATGATTACAATGCTTAACACTCCCTCTCAAGATGGATGGTAAATGTCAAGAACACCCATCTTGGACTTCAGATTTTGGAACTAGGAGTAACTTAACTTCCATAATGATTACAATGCTTAACAGCTGTAGTATGCCTTTAGCATTACACTCACTCCTTTGTTGGTGATTGTTTTGTATAATTAATTAAGTATGAAAATAAATTTTGCAAAGAAAAAAATTAAGCATGAGAACAATCATAATCTTGATATGTATATAATTAGTGTCAATGGTGTGGAAAATATAATTTAATACAGTTTGCTATTGAGATTTTATGATATTATATAACTTCAACAAAGAAATATAAAAATTATATAAAGATGTGGTTATATAAATTAATATTAAAAAATTATATAAATTGAAGAAAAATTGTATGAATTCATTCCATTTAAAAATTTAATATAGAAAATGTAATTTATTTAATAATAAAATTTCTTTTTTCAATTATGAGAGTATCAAATATTTGAAAAAAATATCAACCCTTAGTTAATTTAAGTAGTTTGAAACTTATTCCTTTTAAATAAAATCTCATATTCAAGTCTTGTAAATAAAATAATAATAATAATACTAGGAGAGTTTTACCCTCATAGAAAGTCGACCTATCTTAAACAATATTAATCAGAATCCAGTATACTTTTGGGAAGTGGCTATTGTCACTCCCAATTACCTATCGCCCCTCCTCTTTTATTGCTTTTATTTGTAACATTTTTAAAATGCTCTTAATTTAATACTTGTTTTATATCTGGCCAAATTTTTTTTCTTTTTTTGGTCAAAACTAACTCTGAATATAAAGAGTATACAGTTTAGAAAATGTCTGTGAGCATTTATGAGATCATGGGACTAGGAATGCTTCTATAAATGTTGAAATTTTAATTTTGTAATTTCACGTCACCTTCTATAAAAGAAAAAAAACATATGTTGCGCATAATTTAACCACTATATGAGAGACATGTAGATGGTGAAACCCTTTGATAAATGGTTGAATTTACAATTTTAATTTTTAATTTTTATACATATGATTTAATTTTTATTCTTTATTTTATATTAGATTTAAGAATATATAATAGTTTTAATTTATTTGAATTTATATATAACTAAAGAATTTTATTGCAATAAATAAGAAGTGGCAATAGACAATTGGATAGCCACTCCCTTATATCTAAGAACATGTCGTTATAATATTTTAATAAATGTTCTATTTTATATAATTGTTGATATCTTAAATATTGCTGTGGTGGAGATGATCAGGTACTACTAGTTAAGTGCTCCGATCTCTACATAAGTATGGTTTTTGGCATGTTCTAGTCTGGTGCTTCATGTCTCACTCACAGGCTTGGTGGTATTGATTGAAATGCAACAGGGGATTTCACAGTCATAGTATGAGATAGGTGTTATTAGTTTTAAACAATTTTTTTGGTTTCAGCTACGGGGCTTATCAGACTAGTACTCGGTATGTCGTTAGGTTGCATCAGATTTTATTTTCTTCTGTCTTATGGTTCCTTGTACTGGATTTTGGTGCATCTATCACATTGAGAGTCATGAGCCTTCTTTCAAATCAGTTATCGAAAAAAAGATATCTTAAATGTTATATAATATAGAAATTAACAATAGTTAGTGTATTGAATTCAAACTTCTATTGCACATTTTTTTTAATCAAACTCTTATTGCAAATTAAATTATTTAATTATTGATAATTTAAATATTCCTAAGTGAACTTACCAGATTTTGTCCATTCCAGAAGAGGATCATGAATGAAAGTTACAAGAAGGCTCATGAGAGTCTCCCCCCCGTGTGTCTCTGGTACGGAAAGTGTAATCTCGCAAACCCTCGAGAAGATATCCAGCAACGCCTAATTCCTCAATCATATTCTTTATGTTCATCGCATAATCCACGTACAAGAACCAAGATGCCAGCAACCATAAATATGAACAACAAATATAATGAGAATTAATCAAGTATTTTGAAGCGCCATCAAGTATTGAAATAATCAATCATAAGTGTTTTAAATTGTCATCAAGTGTGAGAATAATATTATCTTTACTAACTCTTAAATAGTGATGAAAAAATTCACATAATTCCAAAAATTTTGTAAGTGTACGATCTGCATAACTTGGCATATATAAGATGAGATATTTTATTTGTACATGATACCCTTGACATAGTGTGGACATACTAGATATATATTACGCCTGTCCCAAAATAACTGTTCAATTTTAAATGCGCATATGAATTAAGAAAATGATTGGAAAAGTCTCAATATTAGATAAATTTAGTTGTATTTTATAAATTATCCTTATTTAATTCTCTTTTTCTTAATTATTTTTTTCCACTTACTCTCTCTTTTCTATTTAATGTGGGTATAATTGAAAAAAATAATTAACATTGTCTAAATTTCTTAAATAGATAATTATTTATAGACAAATAAAATTTTAAAAGTGGACAATTATTTTACAACAGAAGTAGTACAAATGTAATAGAGTCCACTATTCTTTCTCTCTCAACATTCACTCCTTTGTTTTTTTCACTCACCAGCTATGTCTCACCATATCTAACTTTTCTACCAACAAATACAATTTCTTATATAGGATACATGCTAATCGTTGCCAATGGTATATGTGTTTCATCAGAGAAAAGAAAAGTGTATATGCTTGATTTTTATATACTTAAAATTATGTGCTTCACTTACCTAGGTTAGCGTAAAAGGAACAAGCTCAGGCTTCTTCAACTGCAAGGCTTTGTCGAATAAGCAACTAAAACCAACATGAACACATTCACCAGTGCATACTGAGGAATCAAACACAAAAGCAGAAAATAAAGAAAATAATTAATGCACTTTCTTTGGTCATTGAAGAGATGAAAGAATTTTGGAAAAATGCTTGACAACAAGAATTTTAGCCAAAATTAATTCATTGTCAAAATAATATGGTATTTTTATTTACCTTTAAATAAATAAGTGGATCTTACCATCTTATAATATCTAACAACTACCATAATTTCTGTCATTATTTCTGTTTATATTTTTTTGGCAGTGTAGCATTACTGAAGAATTTCAGCCTCATCAGCAATGCCTGACATAATCGGAAGATTTGTGGCGGAAAAGATATGTGATATAAGTGAGTCATCCAGATTCCCATCTTATGTTGGCAAATTAACAGCAAGAGATTGCTTAATCGGTATAATAATTCTCACCATCTCCTTCTAATATATGCAAATAAATGCCATCTATTTCTATTTTGTTTTCCATTGACATTGTAACTCATTTACCAGTATTTGCACTCTATTTCTATTTTACTGTGTTGAGAATTGTTACTTGTGATCTTCTTGTTGCATGTTATTTGGAGGTGTTTAACTTTTATACTTTGTCAATGTTAAATTTCCTTTAAGATTATGTAATATAAAGATAGAGTTCAAACTTGTTGCACTACTGATTTAGATTTCCTTCTTGTCGAAAAAAGAAAAGGTAAAAGGAAAACTCTGCTTGCCAAAGAAAGGGCATGATCATATGAAATTCAATATCTTTATGCTAGCTTGGTCCATCTTGTGGAAGAGGAACAAACACTTTAACGAAGGTGGTGAAATAGCTATAAAAATGAAAAGTAAGGGTTTCTATATTCGCCAAAGACATGGGGTCTTCGTCCAACTAATTAAAGAGAACTTTATTATATTTGTCAATATATAATTTAAAATCCTGTAACCATTCATGATTTACGGGTGGTATATCTAAGAAGGGAAAGGAAAAGAAATATACTAGCTAAAGAAAGGGGATAATTCGGAATCCAATATATTTAATCTTCCTCCATATTAAAATAATTGTCTACTTTTAATATTTTATTTATCTATAAATAATTGCTCATTTAAAAAATTTAGACAATGTTAATTATTTTTTTTCAATTACACCCCTATTAAATAAAGAAGAGAGTATAAGTGGAAAGAGATAATTAAGGAAAAGAGAAATTAAGTAAGGATAATTTTGTAAAATATACTTAAATTTCTCTAATATTGAGATTTTTCTTATCATTTTCTTTATTTATGTACATATTTAAAACTAGATAGTTATTTGAAGATAGAGGTAGTTGCAGCTTGGTCCCATCTTGTGAAAGAACTAGTTAAGAGGACGAAACTCTTTTAACAAAGGTCTAAAAGCAATTAATGGTTGTTGTCGAGCCACTTGCTAGAATGCAAAGTAAACCCATTCATATTGTTATTGAATTCATCCCTGGTCTTTGAAATTTAATTACATATAATTTGTTAGATTATTTTGCTTTTTTCCCTGCAAAGAGTATCGCCTTCCCTATTACCACAAAAGGAAACTAACCCCCTTTGGGCACAACTAAACTTGCCCTTTCAATTAATGTTCCAAGAATTGAACTGTGGCTTTCTCTGGGACTATAGTATGCTTCTATCATTATACCAATTTCTTTGTTAGTGATTGTTTTGTATAATCAATTAAGTATGAAAATAAATTTTTCATAGAAAAAAATTAAGTATGAGAAAAACCATAATCTTGATATGTATATAATTTGTGTGAGTGGTGTGGAAAATATAATTTAATACAGTTTGCTATTGAGATTTTATGACATTATATAACTTTAACAAAGAAATATAAAACTTATATAAAGATGTGGTTATATAAATTAATTTTTAAAAATTATATAAATTGAATAAAAATTGTATGAATTCATTCTATTTAAAAATTCATTATAGAAAATGTAATTTATTTAATAATAAAATTTCTGTTTTTAACATTTTAGAGAGTATCAAATGATTGAAAAAAGACTGACACTTAATTGGTAAACAAGATCTTATATTCGAGTTTTATAGATGAAAAAAATCAGCACTAAGAGAGATCTTTACCCAAAAGTGGAGCAACTCAGCTCGAACCATATTAATTAGACTCCAATAAACTTTTGAATACTAGTGATCCATATTAAAAATGATTGAAAAATTGGGAAGTGGTTATTGTCATTTCTAATTGTCTATAGTCATTCCTCATTTATTGCTTTTATTTGTAACATTTTTAAAATGCTCTTAATTTAAAACTTGTTTTATATTTGGCCTTTTTTTTTTTTTTTTGTTAAAGGTAACTCTCAATATAAAGAGTCTACATTTTAGAAAATGTTTGTGAGCATTTATGAGATCATGGGACTAGGAATGCTTCTATAAAATGTTGAAATTTTAATTTTGTAATTTCACGTCACCTTCTATAAAAGAAATAAAGCATATGTTGCGCACAACTTAACAACTATATGAGAGACATGTAGATGGTGAAACCCTTTGATAAATGGTTATATTTAAAGAGTTTAATTGATATGCACTGTCAATTAATAGAAATTCTGAAAAGTGAAAAATCATGGTTATATTTTGTATGAGTTGGTATTTTTTATTATTTTTATTAGCTGACAGTATAAAACTGTTTTATCCTGTCAATGTATTTAAATTAAATTCATATTTAAAAGTTTAATTTATAATTTTTATTCATTTGATTTAATTTTTATAGTATGTTTTATATTAGATTTAAGAATATATAATACTTTTAATTTATTTCAATTTATACATAACTAAAGAATTTTATTGCAATAAATAAGAAGTGCAATAGATAATTGGATAGCCACTCCCTTATATCTAATAACATGTCGTTATAATATTTTAATAAATGTTCTATTTTATATAGTTGTTGATAT
Organism: Pterocarpus macrocarpus; assembly: GCA_031439585.1. Classification (NCBI taxonomy): domain Eukaryota; kingdom Viridiplantae; phylum Streptophyta; class Magnoliopsida; order Fabales; family Fabaceae; genus Pterocarpus; species Pterocarpus macrocarpus. Next base: position 20,367,614 of record CM062514.1, read on the forward strand.
CTTAAATATTGCTGTGGTTGAGACGATCAGATACTACTTGTTAAGTGCTGCGATCTCTACATAAGTATGGTTTTTGGCATGTTCTAGTCTGGTGCTTCATGTCTCACGCACAGGCTTGGTGGTATTGATTGAATTGCAACAGGGGATTTCACAGTCATAGTATGAGATAGGTGTTATTAGTTTTAAACAAGTTTTTTGGTTTCGGCTACGGGGCTTGTCAGACTAGTACTCGGTATGGGCGGAGGATACAATGGTCCGCACAAGTTTAGACCATGTAATGGTCATTTTTTCAAAATTATGAAGTAATCCCGTCCCATTAAAAAATATTTGCTATTTTATCCTTTCTTTAACATAAAGTGCTGGAAGTCAGTGGGGAAAAAGCTGCTTTCATTTCACGAACCATCAGATTCAAAAACCACCACTTTTTATTTTAATCATGCATTTGATCCTCCCACAAATTCCTCAGAAGGTGTCCAATTTTAGAAGAACCCACAACTCCACAAGCAAAAAGCCAATGCCCATCCTTCTCCATCACGTGCCAGAGCCCCATGTCACGTGACCATAGCACGAAGGAGAGAATTATTGCTCGTTAATGTCACTATAACTTTTCTTAGAGTTATATGTATTTTACTGTACTTAACTTAACATTTTAATCATAATTAATAAAAAATTCATTATTAATTAATGTATTATTATCCTTAGTATATATTAAAAATAAAATATGCAAATTAATAATAAATGTTATTATCAATCAAAAAATATCAAACTATGAATAAAGTAATCATAATTTTATATAATATTTTAAAATATATAATAATTTTAAAAAATAATTTATATATACCATCAGTATAAATTATTTTATATTATAAAAAAATTATATCTTATCTTTTGTTTGATTTTGGAAGTAATTACTAAGAATAAACACTTTTAACAACATGAAATATATGATTGGAAAATATTTTATACTAATAACATATTAAACTTGAATTTATTTTAAAAATATGTAATAATTTTTTGATAGAAAATCCCCGTAATTATCTTATTTGGCAATGCTATCTTACTCTACCCAATAATAATATTTACCTATTTTTTGTTCATTGATTCGTAAGTGACTAACAAAGATCTTTTAACACAAGAAATGCCTTGATCTTCAATGTTCATAAACTAAAAATAAGGAATATTCACCTTTATATCAATAAATTTTATTATTAATAAATTTTCCTAAATAATTTATAAATAAATATCCCTTATTTTCCTCATTTTAAGGATATGGTACAACATTTTCCTAAAAAATAATAGTAAAAATAGCCATAACAATAAATGGAAAGAGAAACGAACATGAACACGGACAGAGTTGAACTCAGATGAATTGGCTATAATGAATCCAAAATCTTTGTTTCTCTTTCCATTTATTTTTATTGCTATTTTTAAAATAAGGGATATTTATTTATAAATTATTTAGAAAAATTTATTAATAATAAAATTTATTGATATAAAGGTGAATATTCCTTATTTTTAGTTTATGAACATTGAAGATCAAGGCATTTCCTATGTTGAAAGATCTTTGTTGGTCACTTACGAATCAATGAACAAAAAACAGGTAAATATTATTATTGGGTAGAGTAAGATAGCATTGCCAATTAAGATAATTACGGGGATTTTCTATCAAAAAATTATTACATATTTTTAAAATAAATTCAAGCTTAATATGTTATTAGTATAAAATATTTTCCAATCATATATTTCATGTTGTTAAAAGTGTTTATTCTTAGTAATTACTTCCAAAATCAAACAAAAGATAAGATATAATTTTTTTATAATATAAAATAATTTATACTGATGGTATATATAAATTATTTTTTAAAATTATTATATATTTTAAAATATTATATAAAATTATGATTACTTTATTCATAATTTGATATTTTAATTTTGATTGATAATAACATTTATTATTAATTTGCATATTTTATTTTTAATATATACTAAGGATAATAATACATTAATTAATAATGAATTTTTATTAATTATGATTAAAATGTTAAGTTAAGTACAGTAAATACATATAACTCTAAGAAAAAGTTATAGTATTAACGAGCAATAATTCTCTCCTTCGTGCTATGTTCACGTGACATGGGGCTCTGGCACGTGATGGAGAGGGATGGGCATTGGCATTTTGCTTGTGGAGTTGTGGGTTCTTCTAAAATTGGACACCTTCTGAGGAATTTGTGGGAGGATCAAATGCATGATTAAAATAAAAGGTTAAAATAAAAAGTGGTGGTTTTTGAATCTGATGGTTCGTGAAATGAAAGCAGCTTTTTCTCGGCTGACTTCTAGCACTTTATGTTAAAGAAAGGATAAAATAGCAAATATTTTTTAATGGGACGGGGGTGATTTCATAATTTTGAAAAAATGACCATTACATGGTCTAAACTTGTGCGGACCATTGTATCCTCCGCCCTCGGTATGTCGTTAGGTTGCATCAGATTTTATTTTCTTCTGTCTTATGGTTCCTTGTACTGGATTTTGGTGCATCTATCACATTGAGAGTCATGAGCCTTCTTTCAAATCAGTTATCGAAAAAAAGATATCTTAAATATTATATAATATAGAAATTAACAATAGTTAGTGTATTAAATTCAAACTTCTATTGCACAATTTTTTTTTGGTCAAACTCTTATTGCACATTAAATTATTTAATTATTGATAATTTAAATCTTCCCAAGTGAACTTACCAGATTTGGTCCATTCCACGAAAGGGTCATGGATGAAAGTTGTAAGAACGCTCATAAGAGTCTCCGTGCGTCTTTCGTACGGAAAGTGTAATTTGGCAAACCCTCAAGAGGATATCGAGTAATGCCTAATTCGTCAATAATATTCTTTATGTTCTTCGCATAATCCACGTACAAGAACCAAGATGCCAGCAACCATAAATATGAGCAACAAATATAATGAGAATTAATCAAGTATTTTAAAGCGTCATCAAGCATTGAAATAATTAATCATGTGTTTTAAAGTGTCATCAAGTATTAAAATAATGTTATCTTTACTAACTCTTAAATAGTGATGAAAAAATTCACATAATTCCAAAAATTTTGCAAGTGTACGATCTGCATTAGCTTGGCATATACAAGATGACATGTTTTATCTGTACATAATACAACTGGCATAGTATGCACATACTAAATAGTACCTTTGTCCTGAAATAACTGTCCAATTTTAAATACGAATATAAATAAAAAGAATGATTGGCAAGGCCTCAATATTAAAAAAATTTAAGTATATTTTATAAAATTATCATTAGTTAATTTTTTCTTTTATTTAATTATCTCTTTCTACTTATACTCTCTCCTCTATTTAATGGGGGTATTATTGAGAAAAATTAAATTAACATTATCTAAATTTCCTAAATAAACAATTACTTATAAACAAATAAATTTTCAAAAGTTGACAGTTATTTCAGGTTGAAAATTGTTCAAAAGTAGTGGAGTTTATCATACTTTTTCTCTCAACATTCATTACTTTGTTTCTTTCTCTCACCAACTATGTCTCACTATGTCTAACTTTTCTTGTGTACAAATACAATTTCTCATATAAGATACATGCTAATCATTGCCAATGGTATCTGTGTCTCATCAGAGAAAAGAAAAGAGTATAAGCTTGATTTTTATATACTTCCAATTATGTGCTTCTCTTACCTGGGTTAGCCTAAAAGGAACAAGCTCAGGCTTCTCCAACTGCATGGCTTTGTCAAATAAGCAACCAAAATTAACATGGACACAATCACCCGTGCATACTCAGGAATCAAACAGAAAATAAAGAAAATAATTAACGTACAATCTTTGATCTCTGAAGAGATGAAAGAATTTCGGAAAAATACTTGACAGCCAAAACTTTTGCCAAAATTATTTATCGTTAGAATGACGTGGTATTGTTTTTTATAAATAAATAAGTGGGTTTTACTATTTCATAACATCTAACTACTATCATAATTCCTGTCAATATTTCTAGTTATATTTTTCTGGCAGTGTAGCATTACTCAAGAATTTCAGCCTCATCAGCAACGCCTGATATAATAGGAAGATTTGTGGCCGAAAAGATATGTGATATAAGTGAATCATCCAGATTCCCATCGTATGTTGGCAAATTAACAGTAAGAGATTGTTAATTAGGTATAATAACTCTCATCATCTCCTTCTAATTTATATAAATAAACGGCATCTATTTATAAAATGTGTGATATATAAGATATGTTGATTCTGTTCTAGTGTGCATTAACACTGGCGGGTGCACACTGCATCGACTCAGATGGTTGCATTGCAATTTTGGGGGTGCTGTTTCAGTGTCTATTTTTCTGCATATGGTGTCATCATCTCTTGCTGCTGGATCCGTGTCTTGTCCCAGGGGTTATCTATGCAGAGTGTGTGTTGGTTTGACTGTTTCATTTTGTTATTTTGACCTTGTTTTCTTCTATTGTGTACTGCTTGTGCTGCCCTCCTTTGGAGGTTGAGCCTTTTGTTATCACTCGAAAAAAAGTAAATAAATATGTGCCATCTTAAAACTCGAAGAAATTAATGGGTAACTGATCATTTTCAGAAAGCTTGAAAACGCACATATGGCTGTAGAGGGGTCAAATATTCATGCGGAAAGCTGCCAAGAAAAAACACAATATTTACAAGAGCGTATAAAACTAATATCATGAAAGTCGTAAGGTTGTACAAATAAGAAACACCTTTCCAGTGAGCAGCTCACATCAAACTACGCGTGTTTATTGGATTAAATTGACCTGATGAACTTGAAGATTCAAACTGAACTAATAAAATTGTTTAAAATGGTTCAAATTCATTTTAAGGTAAAATAAAACCAAACAAATTGTTATTGGGTGGCTTTTAAATTTATAATTTTTCAATTCAATTATCCAAACACTCAATTTAATTATCTGATTAACTATTTTTTTTCATTTATTTTCACGTTTTCAAAATTTTACACTTAAAGCTTTTAATAAAATCACTTTTTATCTTATTTATTTACATTTATTTTAGAAATTTATTTTTTCGCACATCTCGTAATCAAACCTTAAACTATTGTAAGTTGTTATAAGTATAAAAAAAATTAAAAAATATATATTTTTATCTTTTACTTCAATTCGATGAATCGAACCAAACCACTAACCCAATTTTGATTGGAACATTTGGTTTGGATTTGTTAGAAAAATTAAAAACCAAATCAATCCAATCAAATTAAGTTTAATCAATTCAAATTTATTTTTCGTTTAAACCCAAATCAAACCAACCTATTTACAATCTTACACGCATAAACAATTCCAAAACTAAATACACCAGTCTTCTGATCATATGGCTTGTGTTCTATAACCTTCAATACAAAGGAATCAAGGTAAGAAAAGTACGACAAGGTGAGCCATATCTCCCATCTATCTTTACCATTAGAAAATATTTAATAAAGAAAAGCAAAGCTAATTATAAAAAAAGCACATTTTAGTGGGATAACTAATACTAATACTAAAACTAATATTGATACTCAGGGCTTTAGATTTGCAGTGAACATTTCAATCTATCACATTATAGTTCCATAGATATCTACGAGTTAGGAATATCAATTCACACCGTAATTTAATTTTGCATATTTTCTACCAATAACCTTTTTTTTAATCATTTTCTTCCAATAACTCAATCATAATGGTTATTCTGAAACATGGGTCGCTTCCTAATCACCGGATCTGAGTCATTTAGTATAAGAACCCAAAACCTGATCTGTTTGGTCTCCTAACCCCCAAATCCCCGACCTTCTTCAGTCGGTCTAAGGTATTTTTTAGCCTCTTTGTTTTTTAAGAGTTTGAGGATGAGAGCCTTGTGATTTGTCCAAGTTTTTTATCCGCTTGGCCCAAGCTCACCTCATAGGAGAAATTTTCATATCTATGTCTTGGTACATGTCTCGTATGAATAGCAGGTACATACCTAGGGCGGCCAATTTCTGGCAAATAGTGGCGATTAAAACCGCTGTATTTTACTGGACATTAGGACGGTCTAAACCGCCATATTTTACAATTGATAGTGACATATTTTTCTAAGAATTGTGGCGGTCAAAACTGCCATATTTTTTCTGAGAATTGTGGCATTTAAAATCACCATTTTTTACAATTTGTAGTGGCATATTCTACTTGGTATTATAGCGATTTTCATATATATCTAACATGCTTTTAATGAATTGTTTCATTTTAAATTGCTCTAATTTATTATCAAATATCAAAACCTATATTATAATTATTCCATTATTTTTAATTTAAGGCATCTTTTGCTTCAAAACACATATCGATATAAATATAATAGTATTTCTCAACATTCAATAGAAAATTTCTATTACTAAAGCATAAAATGAGTTTCTACATGATAAGTCACAGTAAGTCTAGATGCATAAAGTACTTGCAACTAAAAAAGAAATAGTCAATTCAAGTACACAAATCACACCAGCAATTCAACATTACTTAAGACTTAAAGTTATAAGACAGTTGACCACAATTAAAAAAAGGATCATATATGAGGGCTCGAAAGATTATTTGATGGATTATTATTACTTCCATCTGATGATCTTCTTATATCATTTGGCGACTCAGCCCCGCTTCCTATATCTGGTGCCTACAATAAAAAGTGTTTCCAAATTAAATTAAATTTACAAGATCAAATTAACAAAGCCTAATTCATGTTCAACTAGCATTGTGCTTCTTTGGTAAACTGATGAACATAAAAGACTAATTAATCAATAGAAGGATGCAAGCAAAGCACGAAGGGCACATGGAGGGAGGGGGAATCACAAGAGTGGAAAACATAGATAGTGCTGTTAATTTAATTAATCACACTAGCTTACATCCCTTCTATGCTTAGACTTTTGATTGAACTTTAGTGCCAACAACATCTAAATATCTTTCTCAATACAAACTATATGGACATAACAGCATCAAGATATACTAATTATATACTAATATGCTAGAGCCAAAGGTATATAGCTAATACAAGTTTTTTGTATGTAGGGTCAGTTTGGTATGAGGATGCAAATTGGGGTGAAATTTTCACCTTATTCTTTGATCCCATACCGAAGTCACCCTATCTTCGACGTATTCCTCTCAAAGCAGAATCAATCATTTGATAAAGTGGTGCCTAATTTATGTGGTTGTCTTAATAAACAAAATTATTAGAAGTATTTGAATTATTTTGTTTGACTATTTTTTAAAACGGCTTATTTCCAAAGTAGAAATGTTTCTTGCATCAATTGTCGTTAAGAAAGATTTAACTGAAAAAGATTTTTGGAATAGTGTAATCAAGTTGGGATATGGGGCTAGATGGGGAATTTTCTAAACTGAAAATCAAATAATGATGTACCTGCTCCGTAGAAGTGTTTCAATTTAATGAATATATTGAATTGGTTTTGTGTAGGTTATGATACAAAATCAGATGTTTGAACACAAGCCTGGTCAAAGTTGTTGATAATAGTATGGAGGGAACTGCTCTGTTATGACTTATGGTGATTCTTCCCAACCTAAACTTTGTTCTGTGTTCTGACCTCTATTAAGTTGTAGGTGCCATAACTTTATGTATGCAGCACAAGGAAGCTATTTTGGCTTCTCGAGAAATATGAGAGATTCATGCATGAAGATGAGGCTGAATACATTATTGAGGAAGAGCCTAGCAACCGATATTACTGATGAAAGGCTTGGATTGCTGGCTATACCTCGTCCCAATGATTATCAGGCCCCTAAATAGCAAGTAGTAGATTGCTTAGTTAAAAGGAAAAACATGCGACCTCCACTGTGTAAATTTGATTAATTTTTGTAAATAGAAAGTTGAACAAATTGGCCTTAATCGTGGAAATTGATTAATTTTTTGTAAATAAAAAATTTATTTGTAAAAAATTGAACATTATTATTAATTTTGTAACTTCGGAATAAAATTTTTCTATTGAATATTTCTATAGTCAAATAGTCAATTAATTAGTTCCTTAATTAATTTCAATTTCGCACCGAGTAAAAAATTAACATTAAAGGCTGATATTTATGAATGTTTATATAAACTTTAAACATTAACTTGTATATTCATATTTGAGCGTAATGGCGTGAGTAACTTCTAATACAAAGAGTGGGATGTTCTCTTTTTGGTTTGTACAAAATTTGTAGTAGAAATATACAAATATGCATTTTTAAAATTTGTGTAATACTACCGTCATAGTTTGTCTAATCTTATTCCAATATGGTTAATCAAATTCTTATTCCAATATGTTGCTGCCTGTATCCGTATCTTCTTTCTTAGTCTTGAACAATCTTTCCTGTTGTAATCGTCAAACAAGCAAACCCACGGTATCCTAATGTAGCTCGATCCTGCTTATAAGAAAATACGGACTCAAACCTCAGACCTCAGACCCGAAAATGTCAAACTAAGGCTTCAAATGAAATGCAAAAGCAACTATACACAACAGAGAACCAAGAGAAGTGAAGAATACTTCACTTCAATCTAGCTCCCAGAAATCACAATAAAGGAGTAAGAGCCAAAAAAAAAAGGAACAGTAGTTATCCTAGTTCAAATTTTGTAACAATTGTATACTCTAAACATTCAACTTAAAAAGGGAGGAGAAAAAAAAAACATCCAGCAAGGACCTCCTCATAAACAACCGAAATCTAATCTAAAGCACAAAAACCGTCCGGCAAAAAGATATAGATTTGTTTCCCCAGGAGATTGGCTGGGTGGTCGGTGTGGGGCAAGAATGGGGATGTGTGTTTATGATAGTTCATTGGTATCCATCTGGAGTTGTAGTTGCCAATCATTGCTGGAGCTTTTTTTTTTTCTCCCAAGCCAAATTTATTGTCGGCTTTGTGTTTTTCGGATCTGCAAGTTCAAGATGATGGTGTTGAATTGGATGGGTTGGTGCACGTATGTGCTGGTGTTCACAAGCCGGGCTCGTCTTCGTCGGACAAGCCTCTTTGCAGGTATAAAAGGATGTGACTCTCTTAGCAAATATAAAACAAAAAGGCTTCAATAGCAATTTAAACTTTAGACACAGGTTACCTTTTCTAATTATTTTGTAGGACCATGACATGATCCCAAACTGATGGGGGACCATGGTAACACGCACCATGCTTGAGAAGCAGATGATATCGCTAAAAAGAAAGAAGAATGAAAACTTGAGTAAATTTGTTGCTTTATTTGCGGGCTTCTCATGGAATTTGATATTGGCCTATTTGGATTCTTATACAGAATGACTCAGCTCCGATGACATGGCAGTGACCCATATTTTAGAATAACCATTGTGATTAATTTATTAGTAGCAGTTGAGGCTTATAACTAAGGTAATGAAGGAGATGGATGGCTCAAGATATCACGCAAAAATCAACTCGGTTAGTGTCTACTTGTATTTGAACCTACACAACATGCTTGGGATCGTATTGTGACTAATGTGGCATGTGGCAATTATTTTATAAAACTTAATAGTAAAACAATTTTTATATTTGATGCTTTTTAACATACTAACTTTATTTTATATAAAATAGAAAAAAAATTATGCTGGCAATTATTTTATTTTTAAATCAATAAAAATGACATTATAACTATACAATTATTTAAAAGCACGTGTCAAGAAACTAGTTTCATTTTTTAAGATAAATTGTAGAATGCTTTTCTGTAGTTAGTTACAATTTTAATCCATTGTCATATAGTAGTAGTTCAAAATGTGACTTTTTTCTTCCTTTTTTTCTTTGCCTCTCTAAATTATGGTGTGTAAACAAATGAATTTCATGTGATTATTTTATCCATATCATATGTATCATGTCAAGAAGACAAATTTGTGATCTTACCTCTCCTAATGTAACACTCGCTCACTTCATAATAATGTATGTATATAAGATATTTGAGAAAGGAATTGTTATCATCATAAATTGTAAAGAAAACATTGAAATGGGCCCAAAAATTGCTATAACCAAAACGTGTTTTACTTTTTTCTTGTTTTCAGTCTTCATTCCCTTTTTTTTTAAAGCCCTCAATTTGTTTTAAAAAAACGAAAAAAGCTTGTTTTGCTTTTTTGCTCCTACCCAAACTTCTCCTATTTCTTCGTTAGAGTCCAAGCCCAGTTCAACCAACTAGCCCAAAACATGAATTTTGCAGCTTAGCCCACACATTTTCAGGCTCCAAACAAGTGGACCCGGGTTGGAAAATCAAGTTGCCGTTTATCGCTTCCCATTTCATGATTCACGAAGAACCCAGAACCACATCCGGACACATGCAAGCCTCAAGGGATCCATTCCCAGGGGCAAAAGCGACCAAAAAAAGAAAGAAGAACCCAGAACCGTGATGTTTCAGGAAGAACCCAGGATCAGAGAACATTCTGGAGTGTATCTGACAGCACTCCAATCCTAAACACAAAAAAGCTTATTTATAGTTTTTATTTCTTATCTCGAAAATTGCTTGCACTACATTGTACAGCAACTTCATCTCTTGTGCTACTGTTACCCTTGTCTCTTGCCATCCAAGGTTAGTTGTACTACGAAGATCAAATTCAATGGCTGATGGTATTTTTGGGTACCCTTTTAGACGCTTCTTTTGGGGTCACCCTCCTATTGTCAGAGAATGGTCTGGATCAAGTGCGCTCTTGGATTGGCTTGAATCCCCCACTGCCCACATCTTCAAAGTCAATGTGCCGGGTACCGACTACTATATTCACTTTCAATCACCTATAAGCTTATTTTAATTTAAAATAGTTTATTATAAAAATTTTATTTTAAATTCTTTATAATCAAAAGTCTTATAAGAAATAAAAATGCTATATTGCTATTATATCCTTGGAAAACAGGTTAATCCTAAACATACTGTTGTTAGAAGCTAGATGATTGTGTGTTTGGTGTGAAGAATAGAATCTTTTGTGTGTGTGTGTGTGTGTGTGTGTGTGTGTGTGTGTTTTTGTGGGTTTGACTTGATTGATGAATTGGTTGATTGGTTATGATTGGGTTTTGGGTGATGGGTATATAGGATTCAGCAAGGATGAGATAAAGGTGCAGGTTGAGGATGGGAATGTTCTGCACATCACAGGTGAAGGTGGGAAAGAGGAGGCTCAAGCTAAAGACACTGTTTGGCATGTTGCTGAGAGAGGGACTACTGGGAAGGGTGATTTCTCAAGGGCAATCGAAATGCCAGAGAATGTGAAGCTTGATCAGATTAAGGCACATGTGGAGAATGGAGTCCTCACTGTTGTTGTGCCTAAAGATGCAGCACCTAAATCGCCCAAAGTTCGAAACATTAACATCACTAGCAGGCTCTAAATTATCCTTTGGAATGTCTATTATGTTAAGCTTATAAGAATTGAGAGAAAAATGAAAAGAAAATAAAATATATCGTACGATGTAAACAATTGCATGTGTGTAACAAAGAGCATCTGTTTGGTTAAAGATTTGCTTTCTCTTTCTCGTAGATTTATGTGAACCTTGTGTAACTTTTATAAAACTTAACTGAAACCTTGCCAAATCTACGAAGAGCCTCCACCAAATTTTTAGAACCAATTCCTAAATTCCGTATTTGTCTAAACTTGGCTTGCCGCGGCAATTGGCCTATGGAGACATGATGTTGGACTGTGAAAAGAACTTAATAGTGTGGGCAAGCTATGAAGCGCCCGCTACAAACGAGATTTGATGGTTCTCACAAAACAGGAACATATGCTTAGAACTACTACCCTATGACTTTTATACAGTCATCAACTTGATAGAAGTATCCAGTGGACACTTACTGTTCAATTGTTCAATTGGTACGAGGGATTAGAAGATAAGCCAAGCTAATTTTTTTGCCAGAAACATAAACTATCTAAAACTCTTTAAGATACAACTGATAACAACAAATTGCAGTAGATAAGGATAATGTCCAGCTCAACAGATTAGAATGATTAAAATAAATAGCTTATGATTTTGGATTATAAAAAAAGAATACAGTCTGCAAATTGGGCCGACATTATCCCTCTAATCAGTCATTATTCATCAATTAGAAATAATTAATAATATAACATAAGTACTACATAGAAGCTGTCTAACAAGCAGCAAATCATCAACTAACTCACAGAAACATGAGGTTGAAGAGCTAACATGGAGATGGGATCTTATGCTAAATAGCTTATGGAAGCATGATATTGGATTATAAAAAAGAACATAGTTCGTGCAAACTGCTAACTGCGAAAGGCCAGCGGCAATTAAATGGGCCTTGCATTATCCCTCTGTTAGTCACAGATAATACGCAATAGTATAGAGAAGCTGTCTAACTGGCAGCAAATCACCAACTAGATTTCAGGGGGGGAAAAACAGAAAAAAAGAAGAGAAAAAAAGAGAAAAGGGGGGGGGGGGGGGTGGGGGGAAGAGCAAGTGTGGAGAATGGTAGATAACGTTACAAAGGAGCCAAAGTAGTTTAAGACCATGTCAAGTCTCTAAATCTAAAGGGACTGTATGTGACTTGAGCTCAAACTTTTGAACTGTTATTAGACTGCTTCAAGTAATCTTTTAACAACGACAGATAGCTCATGTTGGTTGAAAGATAAATGCGATAATCAGACTTAACCCCCTTGTCCGCCTATGTTTCATGTGAGAGAAAAGACAAATGGAATTCGTACATTAACCTTTTTGCTCTTGAACAGGAAAAGTTAGGAAGAATTTGTATATTCCACTCGTTGAGCCCATGTCCATCTGTCAGGTGTACCAAACTGCATGAAATTTTGTGCAGAAAGAGTGTGCTCAAAATTGATAAACAAAACAGTATATGCATTTCAAATTTTAAAATAAAAAGGTTCAGCGCAGTATTCTTGATCAGAAAGCCTGATTAGTGATTCATTCACTCCTCAAAATTTAAGGAGTTACCATCTGCTTGGATGCAGGAGGAAAATACGAAGAAAGAAAAAAAAATGGAACAAAAAATAAAGAGAAAAATAAGTAATCATGAGAAAATAAAAAGAGATAAAATAAAAAATATATAAATATTATCTTTTATTTAATTTTTAAATAAATTTTATAAATTACATAACCAAATAATATTAGTTATAATTATGTAAACTGTAAATATAATTTTTAATTTTAATAATTTATTAAAATCATATTTTATAAATTATTAGTTATAAAAGATTATTTAATCATTGCTTTGTCATTGTTATAGGATTTAATAGTCATTGTCAATTATTTTTATTGTTCATTTTTCTCTTTACATCTTTGAAGAAAATTTTGATAGTGGTTCCATGTAAATTTTCTTTCTTCCCTAAGTACTGATGAGCATCCAAGCGAGATGAAAAATATAAAATTATCTAGTTTTCTCTCTACTCAACTTCTATGGTTCCAATTTCTATCGTCCCAAGCATAGGGTTAATGTTATTTATTATATACAATTTTTCATGCCATGCACAAAAATAGAATCATTTTTTTATTGATAAAATTGGAATATTTTATGAAGTACCAACGGTAGTCGTTTGAGAGCTGAATCAAGTCAAATCACTTGCTATAAAAACATAAAATTGAAGAGTATCACACAAAAACGCAACTGAAAGGGAAAAGGCAGACGTAACTAAGTCTAAATCAATTCTCTACTCCACTATACCTGCTTTTCTTGTTTGCATTTCACAAAATGGACAATGAAGACATGCCAAAGTGATAATGATCTCATAGACCTACCCGCATGCATGATTGAGCTGCACAATCGTGAAAGCCATAATGCACCTTCTTCGGCCCATCAATTCCCACCCAAAGAACATTTTAAAATTAAAATACGAATTACAGTACCTTGATGAATTGTTGAATTAATAACCATATGATATTATTATGATAGCACAGCAAGTCTGAACATATTTGGGGTAATAACAATACAAATAAATATTCCATATTCTTTTATATCAGCGGCAGTATTCATTCTACATTCATGTCAATTAAAAAGTACTGGAAAGCATTTGGCAACGGTTCCATTGGACAAACCTTTAAAATGGAAAAAATTCATCGTCCTTTTTTTAAAAAACATTCTGCAATAAATTGTTTCAATTTTTATTTTCCATATCATTTTTTGGTCGGTTGTTATTTACCATAGTTGAATAGTTCAGAAAAATTGCTTGGGCCGGCTCAGTTCTTCATATCCATATATCAAGTCCTCAGAAACCAATTTCTTATCTTTGCCAGATTTCTTGGTCCAAGGTAGACCTTCCTTCTCGTGATAACTATTCAGTTAGGTTTGACCTAGAAAAACTATTTAGTAGTGTTACTTGGTCAGAATTCATACTCAAGTAATTTATTAAAGTCAACAGTAAATTGTGACTTACTTGGTTAAGAAAACTAATATTTTATATCAATGCAATGCTATCAGGTTGAATAAATCCAAATGATGAATAGAGGGGTATCACTAGAGTAAATAAACAGTGTGTGTAACAAAACACCTTTATATGGTGCGAACTAATTGACTTCACCAAGTCTAACCAACTAAGCTTTTAAGCTTTCTTGGTGTATAAGATTTGGTATCTCAAGGCCAACATAAAAAACGATCATAATTTCAAAAAGGGGTGGATGATATCCTGCATGAAGAATTTCCCCCTATTATAACAAGTACCCTACGTATGAAGACAATGCAATGAATCCACGGAAATACCAATAAGGGGTAATGTAATATATGTATTCTTCAAACTGATGAACATAAAACAGTACAGTAGTTCGGCAAGGATGACCGTGGGCCATGGCTAGCTTCACACACGTGTAATGTCAAAGAATAGTTATTAGATATATATATATATATATGAGCAAATTCAGTTTCTTTCTCTTTCTGATTAATTCCTCTTCCTTCTAAAACGATACAAACGGGTGCAGACAAACCTAGCCTTGCAATTGAATGCGTTTCGGACTTTCCGTGAGCATCTTCTTTCCTATCTAGTTAAAATTTCCCGCGTGGGCCCCACCAAGCTCTCGTTGAAAAATAAAATTTAGAAAAGTTCAAAAGCTTTTGAAAAGATAAATTCAGAAAATTTCCTAGCTATTTTTTTTAAGCAAACAAAAGAAATTTTAATGAAAATGGATATAGCCGCGCGGGAGATATTCACGCAAAATATTTAAATCGCAAGGTATATGTTACCTTGCGATTTGTTAAACAACTTAGAATATACTATTGTGTTATTAAATGCACAACATGATACAATGTTTTAAAAAAAAAAAAAAACATATATCACTTTTTGTCGGGAGGAAAGGGTATAATATTAATATGTCATGAAAACTAGATTAATACATAGGCGCTGCGCGGATTTGATTATATTTTTTTACAATTATTTTTACTTATAATATTTTTAAAATAATTTTAATAGTAATTAAAAATTAAATATGATATAATATATCAAGATTTATTTTAATTATTCTATACAATAAAATAGAATTTTTAATATATTGAATTTGTTAAATACTTAATTGTGGGCAACATTTTTAATATAATTTGAGGATTTCATATCCTTATTAACTATAATAATACATAACCTTTTTGATAAGATCACTTTTATCAATGTAATATATAATAATATATAATAAAATATAGGTCAAATATAACCCAATATTTTTTAATGATTGATCTTGATTTCAGTTTATTATTATTACATAATATTTTTCTTAACTTTGAATTTTTTGTTGACAAATCTCTGATAAAATAAAATGACAAAATTTTCAATATAATAGTATAGATTAAAAACAAGTTAACAAATAGTTAATATATAATAATACAATATTTTCTACTCTCAAAAGTAATTTAATTTTGTTATCATGTTGTATTAATTTTTTTTTGTGACATAAAAAATAAAATGACAAAATTCTTGATGTAATAGTATAGATTTTAAAAAAAAGTTATATATCTAATAGTTAATATATAATAATATAATATTTTCTATTAAAAAATAATTTAATTTTGTTATCATGTTGTGTCAATTTTTTATTACATAAAAGAAAATATAGTTTTTTTACATTGGATTAATAATTTTTTGACTCAATCTTAATCTTTGGCACCAATTCTTCTAACATTTACATAAAACTCACTTAAAATTATATCTACACATATGTCATATATAAATAATATTTTCTCAATATATTCAAACTTTGATAATTAACTAAATAATGTATCTTAATCAAAATTTTTATGCATTTTATTTACATAAAAAATTACACGTTTTATAGATAATATAAAATAATATACTACTTTAGGTTGTCAAATTATTTTTTTGTTGCATTAATTTTTTTATATAAAAGTACTTATATAATTTTTTTCACTTGTCATTACTAAGTTTTTGAAATAATATATCTTAATTTTTTTTTACTATTTGATTAGTATCTTTTCTAGTCAATTAATATATTAATATATTTTTTTAAAATTTAATTTCATAAAAAGTTTACTTGTTAGTTTTTTCCTATATGTATAGTAATTACAATTTACTTACAATAAATACTATGATACAAGTAAATTTTACTCTATATATATAGATAAGAAATAAAAATAAAAATAGAAAAATTATAATTGGTTAAGATGGGTAGCTGAAATTTGGACGGAAAAATAAAAGTATAATATTCTGCCATATATGTGTATTTCTTTAGTTCTCATAGACACTCTTTTATATAATATAATAATAGATTAATGATAATTTCATGATAAGTTTAGTATTCTAATGAGTTTAGGTTAGAAAGCAAGTATCAAAATGGGAAAAGAAAAGAGCATAGAATGGTGAGAGAAGCATAAAATTGTTTAATTAAAAAAAAAGTGAAAAGAAATAATTTAGAAAAATAAATAAGAACTACACATGAAATTATCCATGACCAATATGAAATCGACAAAGACAAAGAGAGGTAGTACAAATAATGCAAGCGAGTCAAGTGTGTCTCTATATCCAAATTTGAGTAAGAAATTATGAAGCCTTTTAAGAAATTTATTTTTATTTTGATAATATGTTATTATCTTAAAGATTTAAGGGCGCCACTAGATCTCTAGTTAATTTGTTGGCCCTGCTAACCATTTTTAGTGTAAGTTGGATAATAAAAGGAAAGTAATAGTGAAAGAAAATGAAACAATGAAAAAATATAAAAGTGAAAAATGGTAAGAAGAAAACTAAGAGATAGAGAGAAGAAGAAGAGAGATATAAAAATAGGTAACCAAAAACTAAAATGTGAAAGTCACACCATACACAATATGTAAACTCAAAAGAAAATAATAATTAAAAAATAAATCCCATAAATAAAAGTAAAAAAGTATAAATTGAAAGTTCTATGAAAAGTGAAAGAAGATAAACTAAAAAGTTTTTTAAAAAATAACATCAATAAGGGGTTACTGTTCATAATAGTGATATAAACAGTAAATATAACATTCTTATAATTATAAAATAAAAATATCTGCTTAAGATAATCACATTTTGTGCAATAATTAGGATTGATACGTAATTAATTAATTGGATGGCAGGGCAGGTTTCATAAGTTATTTGAAATTAGGACGAAGGAGAAAAAAAATGAATTTAATTCGAATGCATTGTTAGTATAAAAGTTATTTATATAGATATTTAATTATAAATTATTATATTAATAAAATTTTTTGATATAATTACATAATATTTGAATGATCATATAAATGAAAGATTTTAATTGAATAATAATGTAATATTATCGATGTATCTAAATTAAACTAAAAAATATATTTAAAAAAATAAAAGAAGGTGTGGAAAAAAAAAGTTGAAAAAGAGTAAAAGAAGGAGCGAGACAGAAAGGGTGTGCGCGGTAACTGTTTATTTTACTGTTTGTAAACAGTAAAATGAGCAGTAAATGCGACATTGCTTTATTAGAGATAGGCAGATGACCCCACTGCAAAAATGAGGTGAAGACGAAGCCAACAATGCCACCTTTTATATTTGAATAATATTATTTTGATATAATTTATTTTATGTTAGGAGTCAATATATTACTCATTTATTGTTAGATTGGGTGTAATTTTATTTAAATTAGGTTTTATATTTGTTTAATAATAGATATATAGTATGTTAGAATGAAATATAAAATAGATTATATTAAAATAATATTTTTTTATACTTTCTCTAAACTCATAAATGTTATCAACACAAAGCATGCCCTATTTTTTTAGATAAATTGCTTATTATTGGACAAAAAAAATTTAATTAATGAGCATAATTAATGCTGTGGTTATAATTTCTTCCAACATTTCTTAAAGTTTATCGAAGTTTACGAGTGATATTGATTAAATAGAGCTAATAATCTTTTGCCAGTATTATTTGAGAGATTCTATTTTGATCAAACTCAATATTATAATTAATAACAAAGATATAATTTTATCTTCTGAAAAATATTAAATCCAATAACTTTTTAAAGATACTCTTAACTAAACAAAGCCAACATTCTTAGCTTCCACCACCCATAAAAAGGGCCATTGCTGACTTGGTCGGTGGTACCGTAAAAGTAGCGATATCTGACGGGAAAGGCGTATTATTTTGGGAATTAATACTGCGGTGCCAGCATTTATTAATTTTAACCGATTATATTCAATAATTCATGATTATAACTAATTAATTTTGATATTTATTAAAGTAAAATACTTAACAAATCATAAACATATATAGATTAAGGAAACAAATCTAGTATGTAACAATTTTTACATTTTATCTAACTTTGAAAGATATATTGCATAGCAGTTATGAGTTTTACTAAAATTTTAAAATGACTCGTATATAGTTTATATATAATATTCATAATTTATATTTTACTTATGTTGTATTTATATTTCAGTTTAGAATGTGTCTTTATGATATAACTTTCTCTAAATTTTTTTAATTTACTTTTTTAACTTATAAGAAAAATATCAAAACAGATTTTTTGGGATTTTTATTTTTTTTCATCGGAATTGTCAAAAACAAATCTTATTTAATTATTTATTTTTATATGAATACTTTAATTAAAAAATAATTTTTATTTAAAAAACTCAATCAAAGGTATCTTTATTATATATCAATTCTTTATAGTTGTATGTTTCGTGAAAAAATGCGATACTGTTATTATGAGTAGTTTTCCTATCCAGCGTTTTCAAAATACTGGTTATTAAATCTTAATAGAAAAATATATATACTTGAAAAAAAATATGAGTATTAAGGGCACTAATTAGCTTTTTGTTATATATTATCAAATAATAATATTAAGTTTTATACACAAATAATAAATCAAATTTAAGTTAATTATGTTAACAAGGACTGAGTACAGTTGTAACGAAGAAGACAAAGATTTAAATCTTTGAGAAATTAATTCTTGAAAGATATTTTAATAATGACAGCATTTGAGACGTTTGTGTCACAATTATACCTGTAACTATACACTAATACATGACCAGAATTTGAACTGTTTATTCACCGTGTTGATTTTTATGTTGCGTATAAACCACTAGTAAATTCATTAGTCTTTTCAGTTGAGCAACAATTGCCCGAGATGGATGGACAAAGGCGGACGGCTCTAGAAAGCATGCCATTTAACTTCCCACTTGTTTCAAAAATGCTTCTGGCCTTTGCTTTTTTGTTTTTGTGTGGAACTTGAGATGATAATAGTGATGCCTGCAGAATGATGGGATATATCGGTTTTATTGATCCATTAATGTTAATTATTATTAGGATTTGATAGATTTAATATCTTGATTGATATAATGCCTGTTAACGGGTGCAGATCCAATGAGACATCTTTTTGGCACTATAGTTAGCTTGGAATGAGGGTATTACCAATTTTGGCCTGAATCCAATTCATCAGTTGTCTGGTTTTGAAAGGTGGTGGATCATTCTAACCTCTGTTCTACTATGTTCGAGCCATTAGTATGATGTGGGGACGAGATTAGGAAATTAGGATATCACATATTAGAGTGGGGAATGGAATGGCTGACCTCATTGCTTCTCTAGCTTATACGTATGATCCTTTTGGCTTAGATGTTCTATAGACCTAAAAAAATCAATGAACTAGGTTTGGATTTAATTGAAAGGGGTTAATATTCTACATAAGACTAATTACGGTTCGAATTCTTGTTAAAAAGGTGCTTATGTTTAGTGCTCAACACCATCTTGAATAGGATTTCCTTGAACACTACATATGGAAACTAAGAAAATGTACTATGGATCAGTGGGGAAATCTAGATAGAAGATCTTAGGGTGTTGATTTCCATTTTACATGTAGTTTATTTAATATTTCTCTGGGCCCCGGCTGTCCTTAGTGTATCAAAGAACTATTGCATGAGTCGAATATTTTTATCCTGAGGGGAAATGAAAAAAGAAAGTCTTGTCTTTGTCTCTCTATACCCTCCATTTCTAGCCATCTTGTTGCTTTAGAAAATGGTCAAATATTGTGTCATTGTTATTCTTCTCAAAGGAATAGCTTGTCCTATTAGCCAAAACATGTACGTGTTTGATGCACAAGGCATTAGTTAAATTCCTGAAATGGCGCAGGAATTTAAAAATTAGTGTTGCCATAAAAATTGTTTAATGATTAGCCATCCATGATTTGTTATGTGCTGTTTTTTTTTGTAATTACAATTGGGTCACATGTTTTGAATTTGTCAAAAATTTCGTAGCATCATCTCTTTTGTATCACTTCACAACGTTATATATATAAACGCTTCAAAAACTTCCGAAGATCTAATTAATATAGACTTTAAACGAAAATATTGTCGTATTCAAATACGTTGTGCTATTTATATATTATAATTAGAATTTGACATCAAATATGATAGTTTTTATATAATATAATATATATTATCAATATATACTTATTTCGATATTCACTCAAACTTATGTCAATATCTGATGTTTCATATAATATTTATATATCTCGGATTTTAAAAATAATATCCTATTTAAATAACTTTTAAAAGTGCTTAAAAAATTTTTAATTTCTATATATTGTTAATGTAAAAATATTTTAAATAAATATTAAATTATATATAATTACATTAACAAAAATATTTGATTCAAATATCCATTATCTTAAAAGTCTAATAAATAGAATTATCTAATTATACGACAGTGCGCTAAGAATGCATCAAAATAATAAAAAAAAAAAAGAAAGAAAGAAACTTCTAATAGAACGGAAAGGCTGTAATGGGTAAGGAAATTGTTATTACGCGTAGGTGAAAAGACAAAGCCATGAAATAAAAGGGTTGATTTTATTTACTCTTTCGTGATGCCATAAAGAACAGTTTCAACTTATAGGCACGCCCCCAACCACCATGAATTTTTGTGGGTTTTTTTTTTCTTTAAGCCCTTTCTAGAAAGTTCCTAATAGAGCTAAGAGAAAATGGAAAAAGAAATGGGTAAATGAAAAATCAAATTCATAACCTAAAACTAACAAACTCCTTGTCTTATAGACTAAGAAAGGTGCCACTTAAAATTCAGCTTATTGGTTTTTTTTTTAATATTCTTTTTTTTTTTTGATGAATTTCTAATATTCTAATAAGAGTTCTTTTAGACCTTCAAATTAAACTCACATTTCATTGCAATATATTTTCTTGCACGACTACTAGAGTACTACTGGTGATAATATTATGTGCTTATTAATATCGTATGCAATAGCACAACACATCTTGCCTCTAACCCTTGTGTCTGGTCCGTGGCTAGATCTTTTAAAGAGGCAAAGATGGAAAAAAAAAAAAAAAAGAAGAAGCTATTTTAATTACTTTAATGGGAAATTATTCACTTTTAATTTATTGTTAGCAAAGATAGTACATTTGATATAAAAGTTTAAATGATTTGATACTTATCCTCCTCAAATAAAGACACGAGTTTGAGTTTTTTAAATGAAAAAATTAACATTAAAAGAATTCTTCTTCCATAATAAACTAATTTGATTAGAGTCAAATTAACTAAAGTCTAATAGAATTAGATATTGATGGTTTAAAAATATAAATAAATAAATAAATATATATATATATATATATATATATATATATATATATATATATATATATATATATATATATATATATATATATATATATATATATATATATTGTATGGTGTTACATGTTTTAAAAAATAATTTAAAATTTAGGATAAAATACAAAAACTACCCTTAAGATATATCAAAATTGCAATTAACCCCAATCTTCTCTTAATATTGTGCTCCACGCCATTCGGATATTGCAGTAACGTCCCATTTAACTTTCATTTCCCTTGTAGATGCCTTCATTGGAAAAAGGAAAAAAGACAAAAAGAAAAACCCAGGTTCAATTTGTGGGCATCGATGATGGTGAAAGTGTCCCAGTCACCGGCGGGAGCATGTTGGGGTTATGAGAAGACGGGATGGTGGGACTGTGGCGGTGGGAAGGAGATGGTTTGCTATCGTTCTCACCTTTCTTTTCCCACTTTAGTTAAACGTAGTTAATAAATTGGAATATTTTGTTATATTAAACGATACTATTATTGTTGATGGGGTGGAGTAAATAGTTAAGAAAAGATTTAAGTTAGCTGTCATTTTGACAAATTTTAAGGCTGATTTTTATATTTTATCTTAAAACTTATTATAAGTAAACAAGTGCTATTCTTCCTTATAGTTAAGGGAGTGGTGCTCTTTCCAATAATTTTAATTTTTGAATAATTTTTTTTTACTTGGCCCTTCCAAAATTCTTTTATAATTGTATTAATATTGATTTTTTTAATGTCGTAGTGCTAACTTCATTGTTCAATCCAATTGTCAAATGTCATTTTTTTTTTTAATTTCAAAAGCACTACTCTTACTTTCTTAAGAAACTAACTTTTTGGCTTTTTTTCTACTCTATAGTACTATCTTTTTCAACCTCTCATAGCAAAGCAAATAGTGAGTCTACTATAGAAATGTAAGTCAACCTCTTAATTACCTCTCATTATGTTGCATTACCAACCTATAGAATTAAAATTTCCCTTTTATTACCCTCTCAAACACATAGACGTAGTCAAGGTCCTCTTAATCGCAACTAGTTCCACCTCTGCAAGTGAAGAATAGTAATTATTAGAGTAAATATGTAATTTAATCCTTGAAATATTTGCATGACATCAATTTAGTCTCTGAAAAATTTTTTGACATCAAATAGATTATTGAAAATTAGCATGTGACATCGTATTAATTATTGTAATATATTTGATATCAAATAGGTCTCTAAAAATTAAAATATAACATCACTTTAGTTCTTGGAAGATGCACGTGATATCAAATAATTAAGTTCCTAAAAACTTCTTTCGAAAGGACTAAAGTGATGTCACTTTTTAACTTTTAGGGACCTATGTGATAACTGTTGTCATATTTTAAATTTTAGAAACTTATTTGATGTCATATTTTAACTTTTAAGGATCTATTTGATATCAACAATTTTTAAGGACTAATATAATATCATATTTGATCTTTTAAATATTAAATTAATATTAAAAATTTTTCAGAGACTAAATTACATATTCACTTTAATTGTCAAATAAGGCTTTTTTTTTTAAGCAAGTTCGTTTTCAAAATGAAAAAGTAAAAGTATATTTATCATGATAATCAACTAAGCATAAATGTATTTTAATTTCTTTATTTCAAAGATGATTTCATTTTACAATAACCTTTTTTCGTAATTATCATTCATTGATATGTGACTTCATTATTCAAACACAATTCCTCATAAGTTAAAAAGTCTAATCACAAACAGAAAAAAAAAAAAAAAAACCGAGCAGATTGTATAATAGAAATTGTTCAAACACATGAAAGAAATAAATATGAAGAATTGCAATAGAAAACATCAATTGTGTGTAAAAATGCATGAATGCAGTTTGACTGAAGTTATGATATCAACTGTGAGTAAATAATCATTTTAATCCTAATATTTTAAAGTTAATATCAATTTGATCTTGAAAAAATTTTTGATATCAATATAATCCTAACACTTTGAATTTTAATATTAATTTAGTTCTAATATTTTGAGTTTTGATATCAATTTAGTTCTAATACTTTTTTATAAAATTAAATTTTCTATTAAATCATTAATATAGGATTAAATTGATATCAAAATTTAAAATATTAGAATTAAATTAATATCAAAAATTATTTTAGGATTAAATTAAAGCTAACTTTAAAATTTTAGGACTAAAAAGAATATTTACTCTAAATTGAAGTTATGATTACTATTGGTTAATTATTATAGTAGTTTAAATTAGTTTTGTGCCTTTTTGTACGGCTTGTTCACTCTACATATTTTCTATACTTCATGCTTTGCTACAAAATGTGGATCCTCATGCTTGTAAAGGAAGGAGGGTTCGAGAGAATTGTTAGGGTAATTAAACCTTTATCATCCTTTAAATGATTAACACATTATTGTCACATGAGACTTCAATTCATGATGTAATTAAAGGTAAAAGCTTTCAACCTAACTTAATTAAAAGGGTGGTGTTACTTTATCCTAGAGTGGTAGGCTCGAGCAAACTCAGAATTAAGTCAACCAAAAAATTATAAAGATATATCATTTAAATATTCCTTATCTTTCAAAAAATAGCTGAGTGCAAAAGATTGAACGTGTAAATGCTCAACCGTTCTGTAACAGCTCCCTTATTTCTATGTTTGCTATAAGACATAAAATTAAATATGGATATAACCGTAAAGAATGTACATTTATACCCATATATAAAATATGAAATTAATTTTGATATATTACTACATCAAATCACATGCTACTATATGAGATTTTTTAAATAATGGATATAAGAGTCAAATATTGTTGCTGACAAAATAATATATGATTGAATATCTATGTAAAATACTTTTATATTGACAGTATATCAAAATTAAATTCATAAAATATGCACATAAATTCAACTTTATTATTTTTGTGAGGGACATTTATATCATTTAAATTAATTGCATTTTGATTTCATATGAAAACAACAAAATGATTTAGAAACACATTATATAATGGTTTAGTTATTCTAAAGGTCCCTATAGTTTCACTCAATTTTTAATTTGGTCCCTATAGTTTAAAAATTTTTAATTAGGTCCTTACATTAGATAAATTGTTGTAATCAGGTCCTTAGAGCAACCTCAAATTATAAAATTTTTTAAAATTTTATATAATTTAATAGGTCATAACCCAATTTTGTAAGTTCAAACGTAAAAATTTATTCAATTTAACTATCAATTTTGCAATGATAGATTGCTCCAGGGATTTGATTACAAAAATTTATTTAATGTAGGGATTTGATTGAAAATTTTTAAACTATAGGGATCTAATTGAAAATTGGGTCAAAATACAGGGATATAGATTAATTAAACTTTATATAATTTACACTAGCAAATAACAAACTATGGATCAATTGTCCTTCCATTTTAGCATTTTGAACAGATGTGTCATAATGAAATCTCTCACAATCAAGCGATAATGAGAAATTGTGATTTGTGATCATAATATCCATATTCAGACCAGCGAGTTGGCGTAATGGCAGAAGCATGGTATGGCTTTAGAGAGGATATCGATTCCATTTTTGAAGAGAATATCAGTTAGGAGGGTGAGTATGATTATATCTAAAAGTGATTAGTCTCTTTCCCTAATAATAAGGAAGGAGATACCCTTAGAAAACCATAATCTCATATTTAACTAATTATGTTATGAACCTTAATAGGTTATTTTCTAAATAATTATCTTCACTATAAATATATCATCATGCTACTGAAGTAGGGATCTAATCCATACCTTAACTTTCTTATCTCAAACCTTAATTTGAAGTATATCCCTCACCTTATACCACACAAGGCGTTTTTCAACGAGTTAAATCACCTTTTTAGCTGCACTCCAGTACATCTCTATCTTCTTAATTGAACTATTTCATCCTCCTATAACATTGAAAACTAATTGTGGCATGCTTAAAACGATTAGAGTTTTTGAACTTTTGGCTATGCCGTATACCAATTTTTGGTTGATTTTCTCAGTCAACTATTTCAAAGGGATGGGAATGCATGTCTCCATTCTTTCTGTCGCCAATCTTATTTTCCTAGTAAAGCAATGGAACTAGGAAAGGAAAGCACAACTCTCTCTTACCTAATAATGAATTTCTTTGACCAAGGTTAATTAAGTTTCTCGGACAAATTGGCATGGATATAATTTTTTTTTTAATGGAATCCCCAGTATTCAGTATTCAGACCTTATTACTAGGAACTCGACTAATCTAACCCAACCCGATTGAGGTCCTTAAAGGGTGTAGGGGTCTTCCAATAAGGATTTTTTTTTTTTTTCAAGACTCAAATTTGAAATTTCTAGTTAAGGGATTGAGGCACCTACTACCTCTACCAATCTCATATTGATGGTATGGATATAATTTCATTGATAATAAATATCGTTTCCTAAAAATTACAAATTGACACATAAAAAGATCATAAATTGTAATTTTGAATCATGCATCATATTATTAAAAGAGTTTTACTTCTCAAGAAATTATTATTGTCAAAATTACTACAATATAAAATTTTCTCACTAATAAATCAAAATTAAATTGTTAATGATATCATGATTTATTATCTTTTGATCAAATTTAATTACGAGAATCTCTTTCCTCTTAACTACAATATTACAATATTTTTTACATTTAATAATGTTGTAATTATTGTATGATCTTAATTTTTTATTTTAAGTAAAGCTTAATTTGTTTTGGTACTGGTTCTAACCATGTCTCATTTTGTATTTTATTGTGAAGGACACACCTTTTAATTTCTTTTCAAAAATTTACCCGGTTTATTGTAATAAGAAAATGTTATGAGAACTATAAAATACATTTTTGACGTGGGACAAAGGGAGAAATAGAAGAGAAAGAAATAATTGAACACTCGAGATTTCAAATATTCTTATGTATGCCAAAGTAACAATATGCCAAATAATGAAATACAAAATATCCCTAAAAAGTTAAGGATAAACCTAACAATATTAACATTTTATAATATTTTGAAATAGATGAATGCTATTCTAAAATAGATAAATATCACACGTCCAAAAAAAATGATAAATATCAACAATAAATAAAAGATTAAATCCTAAAAATAAGAAAAGATATATCAAATCCTATAGATAAGTAAATATATAAAAATTTTATCTAGATACAACTAATTTCTAGGGGTGTTCGCAGTTTAATTTGGTTAAATTTTAGGAAAAATTTCAACCGAACTAAACCAATCAGTTTTTGCACCTCACCATCCAGTCGATTTTTAATAAACTGGGCAACCGACCCAAATCGAATCGAAATTTTTTGGTTTGGTTAGGTTCGATTTTTGGTTTTGCACAGGAACTATAATATTGCAAACTGCAAAAGTTCAATCTCATATAGCTACTATTGAAACAGGTAAACTCAAGACAAAATCAACACCTAAACATTACAAATCAGGATTTCTTATTTCTAGACTAAGCAGATCCAAAATATGAAATAAAGAATTTCTTATGCAAATCAGAATTTCTTAATCAAAATCAAAATGGTACAAATCAAAATTTCTGAATCAAAATGAAAGCCAACAGAAACAAAAACAAACACCAAATTCCCCAATCTAAAGAACCCTAATCCTGAATCACAATCACGCACATCAAACACACTAATCTAGCATCCAAAACTTCAAAAGCAAAAAATAAAGGAACTGAGCTTATTTGTGGGTACTTTGGTCCCGCACAATGATCAGGGGAGTTTGTGGGATGGTTCTATAAAGGAACATAACTGAAAATCTAAACTCACAAAGCAAGATCGAAGAGCTGACGACCGAACATTGACGAGCTAAGCTGAGCTTGACGGAGGAATGCGATGACAATGATCAAACATTGATGAGCAAAGCATAGTGCTAATGAGTCAAGCATGATGCCAATGAAGGAACACAACGTTGGGTAAGGAGAAGTGAATAAGAGAACAAGGTGGTGCCAATCCCAAATAATGAACGAAAGAGATGAGTTGTTGAGATTAGAGAGTGAAAGAAAGAAGTGAGACTTGTGAGAGGGAGACAATGTTAAACTAGAGGGCGGAGTGTGTGTGTTACTGCGACATGGGGAAAAGAGGTCAAGGATTGGGTATGTGACGCACAATGATGAGGGAAATGTTAAAGTTTATGGTTTAAGGGGGCGGAGATACTTTGGTAAATATGATATAATTGATATTATATGATGTATACTTCGGTTCGGTTTTGATTTTCAAAACCGAAAACCAAACCAAGCTAGTCAATTTTTTATTTTTTTTTTATTTTTTTCAGTTTTTTTCAAATTGATTTTTATCATTTTTGGAATTTTGGTTCATTGATTCAGTTCGATTTTGGACTACCCCACTAATTTCTACATTTACAATGCATGTGTTTTACTTTCAATTATAATTTTATTTTATTCCTTTCACCAATTTCAGTTAATGCATTAAACTTTCGTTTTAGGCACACACTTTTCTATATTTATACAAAAAAATCAGTTAAGTAAATTATTTAGCAAAATGCAAATACTTGAGTTTTAAAACATTTATAGGAATCACCATGTAAAAATCTCCAGAATAAAAAATAATAATTTTTTAAATCACCATTATTTAAATTCTATTAAATTGCAATTTGTTGGAGTTGATTGAAATAAAACATCTTGGAAGAAGTCTTACATCGTCTAGGATTGCAAGGCTATATATATGGACCCAAGTCCTTTGTTTCAATTCGCATCAGTCAAGAACACTTTAATCTTCTATCTGACTTTCTTCTTTCTTGTACTCTTGTCTTAGAGTGTTGTGAGATGTAGATCAGATATGCTTTGCAGAGTGTGGGTGTACTAGGGTCGTGGGGTGTTTATGAGAAAAGTTTATGTGTTGTAAAAATTTTCACATAGTATTATTATCTGGTTGTCTTTAGACAGCGGCTGTGATTTTTCTCCAATTTTGGAGTTTTCCACATTAATTCTCATGTTGTGATTGTATTCTTGGTACATTTTATTTCTCTAATTTTAGAAAAATTCCCAAGGCGTAAAATGGCATTTTTTTTCCCAACAAGTGGTATCAAGAGCTAGGTTTGGTGGGATATAATTCTTAGTATGCTTTATGGTTGCAGCATTGTCTGATCTTTCACATCAGAAAAGAATTGTTCTTTATCAGTTAAGAATTATCTTTGGTTGTTGGAAAGACGTGTGATACTGTGAGAGTGCTATTTTGGAAATGTTCTGACTATAAAAAACTTGGTACTTAAGTGTGTCCATTGTGACCCATCTCTCTTTCCTGAGAACCTATCTAGTGCATGGTTTACAGTTTGTATACACTAGTTTAGCATACAGTTACAATATGAAGTTTTTCAAGTGCTGTGAAGTTTGACATAGAAAAATTTGATAAAAGAATCAATTTTGGCTTGTGGCAAATACAAGTCAATGATGTGTTGATGCAATCACGAATACACATGGCATTGAAAGCGATAAGTTATTGCTAGCGGATCCACAATTGTACATGGACATTGGTTGGCATTGATGCAAAGTGTGTGGTGGAATTATATTGATGGTTGAAGAACTTCCGGAGAAAGCCAACAAGGAAGTTGCACCATAAATTTTTCAGCATGGTTTCGACACATGCCGAGAAGAAATTCTTGGAACAACCTAATTTCAAGTGAGTATACTCTTTTATGGTGGAGTATGATAGTTCTTTTAAACTATGATTGTCGGTGTAAACAATGAAAGCTGAAGATATGTCTATTTCAATCAAGGTGGAGATTGTTGGAGTTGATTGAAATAAAATATCTTGAAAGAAGTCCCACATCGTCTAGGATTGCAAGGCTATATATATAGAGACCCAAGTCCTTTGTTTCAATTTGCCTAAGTTGGAAACATTTTAAATTTGTATCTGACTTTCTTCTTTCTTGTACTCTTGTTTTAGAATGTTATGAGATGTAGATCAGATATTTGTTTTGGAGAGTGTAAGTGTACTGGAATCGTGGGATGTTTGAGAGAAGAGTCTATATGTTGTAAAAATTTTCACATAGTATTATTCTTTAGTTGTCTTTAGACAACAGCCGTGATTTTTATCTGGTTTTGGAGTTTTCCATGTTAATTTTTATGTTATGATTATATTTTTGGTACATTTTATTTCTCTAATTTTAGAAAAGTTCTCAAGGGAAAAATGACGTTTTTTCCCAACACAATTAACTCATCATTGAAATAAATTTCTCTTCATATTATCTTTTTCATCTAAAATACTCGATTTAATATCTTATTTAAAGATATCAATTGAAAAAATTTTGAATTACTTGAACAAGATTACTGAAAAAAAAAAAATTGACAAGAAAGATACTTGGTGTATTTTAAATTAAGTCTATCTAACTTGTAATTTATTTTTCGTTCGTACGTTAGAATTGAATCCAAGAATTCCAGCTTAAATTTCTTATCTATACGCTCAAGTGTCAATTAATTGTACTTTATTGATATGAATTGATGTATGCTGTCTACTCTAGCAATGTAAATGCCATTAACCTTTTCAACAAAACGAAAGCAAACACGGAATGAAATGAATTGGGTTGGTACAAATCTCAAATTGAAAACCAAATACTATTTCATTAAGGAAAGAAACGAAAACATTGAACCCATTTCTTGAAATGAAAATGGTCCATTACGGGGCATGAATGGCAAGGGGGTGGTACTAATTGTGATTTTGTCCTTTAAACATATTTCCATTATCAGATTCAAACAGCTAGGAAATCTAACTTTTATGTCATCTAATTGGCTTAAAAGTTTTTGAAAAATAACAAGCATGGGACCCACTTGCATATAATAAGAATTTTTTGTGTAACAGAGGATCCGGCTTGGAGGTTAGGGTTGCATTGGGACGCGCACCCACCGAATCAGAGCTCTCTCACTGGAACATTTCGAATATGTGGGGTCCACACAGAACCTTCTTTAAATATTTTAATCTAATCACGAGAATTGATCAACTCGTCACCTACATGTGCACACCAGTGTCTCAATGCACACGCACGCACCCTAACATTTCTACACAAAAGTAAATTCGATTCTCTTTGCTCCTAACCTCGCCAGGGGTGAATTTTGCTGGATGAAGTATCTAAGTACATTTTAAAAGATAAATCATATAATTATTGATGAATAATTAATGAATTGAACTTTTTAAATTTTTATAGATATTTTTTATTAGACATAATTTCATTTGAGATATTATCAAACATTAAATATAAATATAATGTTTAATATAAATTTAAATCGTAATTGGTTGCATGCAATAGACTAATTTTTTTTTTCTGTTAACTTACTGTTAATAATAATAGTAATCTAAATTATTAGATATATGTATATTTTATCTTGAAGACTAATTTGATACATAATAAGTATAAAAGTTTAATTTTTATATATTTAATAATATAAAATAATATTTATACTATCAATTAATAAAATTAAAAAAAAATAATATATTATAATAGATAATTATCATAATAAATAATTATTAAATATTTTTATTATCGTAACAAATTAAATTTTATATTAATAATATATTAAAATTAAATTCTACTTGTTAATATTTATATCAAATAAATTTTAAATTTGTAATGGATCTTTATTTATCAATTGAAATTGATGATCTTCTATTCTAAAATACATTGGCCAAATCCGCGAGGGGGTTTTTTATTATAATACGTGACAGCCACCACCCTCCTCCTTCACGCCCCACACAAACAAACACAACAGACTCCTTTTATCTGCCTCTGTTCTTTCCCCTCTCTTATTTTCTCTCCGTTTTCTACACGTTCAGCACACACCCCCCGGCCACAACCAACCTCGCGAAACCCGCCATGGCGCCGACACCCTAGCCTACCCATTTCCTCAAACCCCACAAATCCCCCTCAAAGTAACGACCTTACCACCCATTACCCTCCAAAACCATGAACAACACTCTGTTTCAACACATACTCCTTCTCATCCTTCTCTCCTTCACCATTGTTTCTGGCGCCGATCTAGCCTCCGACAGGGCCTCCCTCTTGGCCCTACGCGCCACCGTCGGCGGCCGCTCCCTCCTCTGGAACCTCACCGAACAGAGTCCATGCTCATGGACCGGCGTGTTCTGCAACAACGACAAGAGAAACAGAGTAACAACGTTGAGGCTCCCAGGTATGGGACTCTCAGGGAACCTTCCATTGGGTTTGGGGAACCTCACCGAGCTCCAAACCCTCTCTCTCCGGTTCAACGCACTAACCGGGCCCATTCCCTCCGATTTCTCAAAACTAACCTCACTTCGAAACCTTTACCTTCAGGGGAACTTTTTTTCTGGCGAAATCCCTGATTTTTTGTTCTCTATGGAAAACTTGGTGAGGTTGAATCTGGGTAGTAACAATTTCAGTGGCGAGATCTCGCCCAAGTTTAGTAGTCTTACTCGTTTGGCTACGCTTTATTTGGAGAATAATCATTTCACTGGCAGTGTACCCGACCTTAGTGTTCCGCCGTTGAATCAGTTCAATGTGTCGAATAATCGGTTAAATGGGTCGATTCCTGAGACGTTTTCGGGTTTGGATAGAAGCGCTTTTGCTGGGAACGACCTCTGCGGGAAGCCCCTTGAAGCCTGCCCTGGGAGTGAGAATGGAGGGGAGAAGAAGAAAAGCAAGTTGTCTGGGGGTGCAATTGCGGGAATTGTGATTGGTTCTGTTGTTGGGGTGCTTTTGATTCTGCTCCTATTGTTCTTCTTGTGTGGAAGAAGAAGAAAAAGTGATTCCGGGGATGTTCCTCCCAAACACGGTGTTGAGGTTGCTGATGTGGCACGTGAGAAGGTGGGTGGTGGTGGTGGTGACAGTGCTGGTGCTGGTGCTGGTGCTGCTGGTGCTGCTGCTAGTGGTTCTTCAGCCGTTGCAGCTTCAAAGGGTGAAGCTAAGAATGGGAAGAGTTTGGTGTTCTTTGGGAATGTGAATAGGCCTTTCGATTTGGAAGAGTTGCTGAGGGCTTCTGCTGAGGTGCTTGGTAAAGGGACCTTTGGAACCACTTACAAGGCCACCTTGGAGACGGGGATCAGCGTGGCGGTGAAGAGGTTGAAGGATGTTACATTACCGGAGAGGGAGTTCAGGGAGAAGATTGAGCAAGTTGGGAAGATGGTTCATGAGAACTTGGTCCCACTCAGGGGCTATTACTTTAGCAAGGATGAAAAGCTTGTTGTTTATGATTACATGCCCATGGGAAGCTTATCTGCCCTATTACATGGTAAAACGTGTTTTCTTTATTCTTGATTTGTTGTCATCTTTTGGACTGTTGTGTTACTATCTTTTTTAATATATTTGTGTGTGTCATGATGCTAATTCTTTCGTTTATAAGTCAAGTGAATGATTGTGGCTGTTCTTGTGTCTGCTCTAGGTTAGCTCTTTCATAACTACTTGTTGCTTTTATGTGTCCCTTGATGTTTCTAATTTATTTTTGTAATCTACTGTCTTGGCCTGGCTTTCAACTACACTTACTGTCTTACCTGTAGTGTGGCTTCATTGCATTTTGCATCACATCTTGTGCTTGTCTGATTTGATTTCAATTCATTTTTCTGAATAAAAGGCTTGTATTTAGTGACAACATTGATATGATATCTGGTTTTGGAGGCCATTGCATACTTGCACATGGGAGAGATGAAATCTTGCATCAAGAGTTTTGTCTGATATCTGAAGCATTTTCTGAGAATTCTGAAGTTTGTGCCTCTTAGCAGATCCTCAGTGTCCTAAACTTTGATATTAGTAAATATTTCCTTTCAGGATTGTACTTGATGGTCTAACATTTTAAATTCTTCTGAAGTTATGTTGATAGTACAAAGCTCTGGTTATTTGTTAAATATATCAATATGGATTTGTCTGTTAGTTCCCAGTTATATCCGTTGATAATTTCTTAGTGGTGTCAAGGAAGTTGTATTGTCTCCACACATATTCTGCATGCCACTCTTCCACCTTCAGTGTGCATTGGCCCTAGATTTGATGCAATGCTGGGTACAAAGATATTTATGTTTTTTTGTCAACTTTTAGTTGAACGAACAAGCATTCTTTTAGAACTCAGATGCAAAAATATGGATTGTAATTTGGATGCTAGACAGTGAAACAGCTTATTCGACATGTTTTGCTTATACATGCTTCGGTTTTCATGTTATAGCAAATAATGGAGCTGGCAGGACTCCACTCAATTGGGAAACAAGGTCTGCCATTGCTCTTGGTGCTGCCCGTGGGATTGCATACCTACATTCGCACGGCCCAACATCCTCCCATGGAAATATCAAGCCGTCAAATATCCTTCTCACTAAATCTTTCGAAGCTCGCGTCTCTGACTTTGGCCTTGCTCATCTTGCTCTTCCAACCTCTACACCCAACCGTGTTTCCGGTTATCGTGCCCCAGAGGTCACAGATGCCCGCAAAGTATCGCAAAAGGCAGATGTCTATAGCTTTGGTATAATGCTTTTGGAGCTTCTCACAGGGAAGGCTCCTACTCACTCCTCACTGAATGAAGAAGGGGTAGACCTCCCAAGATGGGTCCAATCTGTGGTTCAAGACGAGTGGAACACCGAGGTTTTTGACGTGGAGCTTCTCCGGTACCAGAATGTTGAGGAGGAAATGGTCAAGCTATTGCAGCTTGCACTTGAATGCACTGCTCAATACCCTGACAAGAGACCTTCAATGGATGTGGTTGCTAGCAGGATTCAGGAAATTTTACATTCTAGTTTAGAGAAAGAGGAAGAGAAGAATGGATTTTCCCAACAGTACTACTCTGTTGACTCGGGTCCCCCACAAGATTGAATATAGAATTGAAGAGAGACCACCATTATTTCATCATTGGCCTGTTTTTGGCATGCATATTATTATAGTGCTTGTTTGTATGTTTGTTTGTTTATTCATTGAACTTCATAGAAACCAAGCTGTTTATGATCCTTCGTCTTACCCTCAGCCCTTTTTGTTATTCCCTCGAGTCTTGGTTTGGGGTTTCTATTCCCCAGTTCATTCGCCTATTACATTACATTCACGAAAGACATTTATTTATTTTCATTTTTTCACAGGATTTGGTGTGAAATGTGAATACTTGTTTGGATATCTAAGTTAATGTTTCCAACCTTCTGTTTTAAGTTGGATTGTTTTGTGTCATAATTTTTATTGCAGTGACACAAGGCCTTCTTGAAGTACGGCATATCATAGTATCATCTATAACAACTAAACCAGAAGTTCTGAATCATCTCTTCAACATCAGATTCTAATAAGTCATATGGCTTCTGATCTAACATTTCTTCAAAGATCCTAAATTAGAACTGTCATCCAAATTGATGAAAATAATTATAGGGAGCGTACCTTAGTCTTTTATTTATACCGTGTATGGCATAGGTTTTTACGATAATTAATATTAAATTTTATGAATAAGAATCTTTTAAAATGAATTTATCTTTACAATGAAAAAAGTAAAGAAGCAAATATTTTTAAATTAATAAAATATATTGTAACTATAATTAACTAAATGATATATAAGCGTGAATATTTCATCAATTTCTCACTTTTAAGAGAAGTTTTCTCCAAATTTCATACATTAACATACGCCCTTCACATGGTCAGATAGATTTAGAAGCGTTGTTTAGTTTTTCACCACTAATCTAATTCACTGGGGTTCATATTTAGCATTTAAAGTCAAATTAATAATATTTTAGTAAATTTACATACAATTCTACATTTTTTTAAATTTATTGTTGTCTCTTGTTTAAATATTATTTATTCTTTTTGTGTTTTTTAATAAAGGAAAAACAACAGAGCAGCCTTGACAACGACGCTGCTTCGGCTGTGTTTAAGTCTTGTGCAGCATCTTTGTGTCTTCAAATTCCAAGATGGATCTTGGGCTAAAGAAAATAAATAAAGTAAAAAAAAAAGATAGATGAAAAAATTTTCTACTACGTGCTTTCCTTTTAAGGCATTTTATTCTTGTTCCTGGATATTGACATATGTTCTTCTTTGTTGCACTTCTTTTTGAGTGACAGAATTCATTCTTTTAAATATTTAAGACTGTCAAAATAAGAATATTTTATTGTATATGTAAGTGTTTATTATGAGACTTTTGCTTTTTGATACAACTTGGGGTTTGTTGAAACTTAGTTGTAAAGAATTGTGCTTTCTAACTTATAATTTAAAATTATGGCCATCCGAGACAAAGAGGAGAAAAAGACAGATAA
Source organism: Pterocarpus macrocarpus (assembly GCA_031439585.1). NCBI lineage: Eukaryota > Viridiplantae > Streptophyta > Magnoliopsida > Fabales > Fabaceae > Pterocarpus > Pterocarpus macrocarpus. Next base: position 20,403,779 of record CM062514.1, read on the forward strand.
AAGTGAAATCTAGCTTGCTTTTGCTTCTGGTGCAATTTTGATTTGTTGAAACTTAGTTGTTCCAGTTGGTTTGGGAAGTGATGATCTGAGTTTAATTGATATCAAATATTCCATCACATGATTGTCTTCCAACCCCTCCCCCCAAAAAACAAAAAAAAACACCAAAATTTTAAACAATGGCAATAAATGTATGTTAATTCAGTATGAAGAGCAAGTAGAGGCACACTCACTCAATTAGACCCTGGCCTCTAGTCATTTCTAACCATCAAATAGTGATGGTGATTGCTAATGAAAGGGAATTTCCAATCCATGCATATGAGGAGTGTAGGAAAATAAGTCAAAACATTTCTTTAGAATAAGAAAATTCACTACTACTTTTTTATTATTTTTGTGGTTTACGTGAATAGTATTTCACTACTACTTATTTGTATTTTATAAAGTCTATATAAGGATGTGTTTTGTGCATGTTAAAATATAAGAAAAAGTTTATAATCTATGTTACTTTTCTCTATCTCTCTCTCTCTCCATCTTATTTTGTTTTATAAACACTATTGCGTAAGAGTGGTATCAAGAGCTTGTTATCTTGTGAATGTGTTTTCGAGAGTGCATTCTTAGCAGCAGCTAAATTCTTTTCCCCATTTAAGTTTTTCTTCATCACCCATGGCCTCAGAAGGAAGTTTTGTGCAATCATCCATTCCTCATTTTGATGGTCATTATGACCATTGGAGAATGCTGATGGAAAATTTCCTACGGTCAAAGGAGTTTTGGCCATTTATCGAATTCGGTATTAGAACACCCGCAAAAGAAGCAGATATGACGGAGGTTCAACAGGCAAAGTTTGAAGCAAAGAAGCTGAAAGATTTGAAAGCAAAAAATTACCTCTTTCAAGCTATTGATTGTCCCATCTTGGAAACTATTCTTTGCAAAGAAACTTCCAAGGATATTTGGGATTCAATGAAGAAGAAGTATAAAGGATCTGCTAGAGTAAAGCGTGCACAACTTCAGGCTTTGAGAAGGGATTTTGAGACTTTACAAATGAAAGATGAAGAATCTGTTTCTAGCTATTTCATTAGAACCATGGAGGTCTGCAATAAGATGCGGTTTCATGGTGAGAAAATGGTGGATGTCACCATTGTGGAAAAGATATTGCGCTCCCTAACACTGAAGTTTGACTATGTTGTTTGCTTCATAGAGGAGTTAAAAGATATAGATAAACTTCTCCTTGATGAATTGCAAAGCTCCTTGTTGGTCCGTGAGCAGAAGATGAACCGAAGTTCAACTTTCGAAGAGAAAGCACTGAAGGCTTCTACTAGTACCCATTCCTTCAATTTTAGAGGAAGAGGTAGAGGTAGAGGATGAGGATGAGGACGAGGACGAGGAGATCGAGGAAATAGAAATGGAGGTAGCAGAGATGGCAACAAAAATATTATAATGAACAATGGCAGAGAACGTGATTTTAACAAATCCAAGGTAAAGTGTTTTAGATGTCATAAATTTGGCCATTATTGTTTTGAATGTTATACAAGGTTGGCTAATGAAAAGGAAGAAAAATCAAATTTTGCTGAAAACAAGGAAGGAGAGACCTTGTTGATGGTGTTTCAAGCTGAAAAGGAATCCGAGAAGGATGTATGGTATGTGGATACAGGATGTAATAACCACATGAGTGGAAGTAAGTCTTCTTTTTCTCATTTAAATGACAACTTTCACTCTACCGTTAGTTTTGGTGATTGCTCCACTGTGGATGTGATAGGAAAGGGTGACATTAGAATTAAAACCAATAATGGTTTAATAGAAATAATATCTAATGTTCTATATGTTCCTGCTTTGAAAAGCAATTTGTTAAGTGTTGGTCAATTGCTGGAAAAGGGCTATGATATCACTCTATGAAATGGTACTTGTGAGATTCTAAATCCTTCTACAAGAGCTGTTCCTATTGTGCAAATGAATTCCAAAAAGTTGTTCCCATTAAAGATTGAGAGTGCACAACCTTGTTTGATGGCAGAAGTGAAAGATCCTTCATAGTTATGGCATTTTCGATATGGTCATTTGGCTTTTAATGGACTGAAAACCTTACAGAAGAAAAGTATGGTAATTGGTCTCCCTGAAATTGCTATTCCTTCTCAAGTTTGTGAATAATGTGTCATTGGAAAACAATACCGTTCTCAGTTCCCGAAAGGCATGTCATGGAGAGCCAATGATGTCCTAGAGCTTATCTACTCTGAAATTTGTGGTCCTATAACTCCTGCTTCAAATGGAGGTAAGAGATACTTTATCAGCTTTATTGATGACTACTCTAGGAAATCTTGGATCTTTTTATTATAGAAGAAATCGGAGGCATTTAATGCATTCAAGAATTTCAAGGCTCGTGTTGAAAATGAGTCTGGAAAGACCATTAAAACTCTTTGAACAAATCATGGTGGAGAATATTGCTCAAATAAATTTGAGAAGTTTTGTGATAGTCATGAAATCAGAAAAGAGCTCACAGCTGCATATACACCTCAACAAAATGGTGTGTCAGAAAGGAAGAACAGAAGAATCCTTAACATGGTTCATAGTTTGTTGGCAAAAGGAAGAATTCCAAAGGAGTTTTGGCCGGAGGCTGTGAACGGGAGCTTCCATATCTTGAATAGGAGTCCTATTCTTTCTCTACGAGATAGGACACCGGAGGAAGCTTGGAGTGGAAGAAGACCATTTGTAGATCACTTTAGAATTTTTGGTTGCATTGCCTATGCACATGCCCCAGATGCAATGAGAAAAAAGCTTGATGATAGAGGCGAAAAATGTGTATTTCTTGGTGTTAGTGAAGTATCTAACGCATACAAGCTATATAATCCCCTAACAAAGAAAATTGTGACTAGCAGAGATATTGTTTTCGATGAAGAAAATACATTGAGTTGGGATGAGAAGCAGCCTACTCAAGTTCTTGCTGATAACAAAGCTAAAACAGTAGCTCCGTTATCTGAAATTCTAGCAAAAATCGTTCCAACAATTGCTGAAAGTTTACCATCAACAAGAGAAAAAACTAGTACAACGAGTCAAGCACTTGGTCGTGTTAGAAAAGACTTGCATGGATGGAAGATTATGAGGTAGACATTGATGGAGATGAAATTACATATTTTGCATTATTTGCATATTGTGATCCAACAAACTTTGAAAGTGCTGTTAAGTAAGCAAAGTGGAAGAAGGCAATGGATGCTGAAATTGAAGCTATTGAAAAGAATAAGACTTGGGAGTTAATTGATCTTCCAGAAGGGCACAAGACTATTGGTGTAAAGTGGGTTTTCAAAACAAAACTCAAAGAGAATGGAGAGATTAACAAGTACAAGGCAAGATTGGTGGCTAAGGGATACAAACAAGAGTATGGAGTTGACTATACATTTTGCTCCAGTTGCAAGGCACGACACAATCAGATTGGTGGTTGCATTAGTGACACAAAATTCTTGGGTCATTCATCAACTAAATGTCAAATCAACATTCTTGCATGGAAACTTGGAGGAAGAGTTATTTGTTGAACAACCCCATGGTTATATTAAGATGGGAAATGAGCATAAAGTTTATAAATTGAAAAAGGCTCTTTATGGATTAAAACAAGCTCCACGAGCTTGGTATAGTTGTATTGAAGCTTATTTTCTGAAAGAGGGTTTTCAAAAGTGTCCATATGAGCACACACTTTTTGTCAAAAATGGAGATGAGGGGAAAATGCTCATTGTTTGCTTATATATTGATGATCTTACATATACTGGGAATGATACTACAATGTTCAGTGATTTTAAGAAGTCAATGATGGATGAGTTTTAAATGTCCGATCTTGGAAAATTGCATTATTTTCTTGCCCTAGAAGTAGTACAATCAGATGATGGAATTTTTGTTTCCCAAAAGAAGTATGTACATGAGGTTTTGGACAGGTTCCAAATGAAGAATTGCAATCCTGTAAACACTCCAACTGAGTTTGGCTTGAAGTTGAACAAAGATGAAGAAGGGAAGAAGGTTAACAACACACTTTACAAGCAAATTATAGGCAGTTTGATGTATTTGATTGCTACAAGGCCAGACATTATGTATGCAGTGAGTCTTATAAGTAGGTATATGGAAAGCCCAACTGAAACACACCTGCTAGCTGCCAAGAGAATCCTTCGTTACTTACAAGGAACCAAAGATTTTGGATTGCTCTATAAGACGAGTGAGAAGTCATCAAAGTTGGTTGGATTTACTGATAGCGATTATGCTGGAGATCAAGATGATAGAAGACGCACTTTGGGTTACATCTTTATGCTTGGGACAGGAGCTGTTTCGTGGTCTTCTAAGAAGCAGACCATTGTCACCTTATCAACTACAGAAGCTGAATTTGTTGCTGCTACAACTTGTGCTTGTCAAGCTATTTGGCTTAGGAAAATTCTTATAGAGCTGCAAGTCAAGCAAGAGGGTGCTACTACCATTTTTGGTGACAATAGCTCGACTATCAAATTGTCGAAGAACCCAGTGCTGCATGGGAAAAGTAAACACATAGATGTGAAGTATTGTTTTCTGAGAGATCTTTGCAATGAAGGGACAATTGAGCTTGAATATTGTCGAAGTGAAGAACAACTTGCATACTAAACCTCTCAGGCCACTCCCTTTTCAAAATCTAAGAAGATTGATGGGCATTGCTAATAAGTAATTAGATTTAAACTGAAGCTTAAGAGCTTTCAGTTTAAGGGAGGGATTGTAGGAAAATAAGTCAAAATATTGCCTTAGAATAAGGAAATTCACTACCATTTTTTTATTGTTTTTGTGGTTTACGTGAATAGTATTTCACTACCACTTATTTGTGTTTTATAAAGCCTATATAAGGCTATGTTTTGTGCATGTTAAAATATAAGAAAAAGTTTACAATCTACATTACTTTTCTCTCTCTTTATCTATCTTATTTTGTTTTATATATGCTATCGCGTAACAAGGAGTGCATTGTCTTATTCTGTCTCTTTAACTAGTTCTGTCAAATTTAGCATAACTTCTTGCAGACAAAATTTGAGAATCACAAATTGCACAAAATTTTATGCTCTGTATAACAGTTTTTTTTTTTAATAAGTTCAATTCACCATTATTAGAACCGATAACTGAATACATGCAAGTGAATTTTCATTGAAGATATATTATAGAACACTTGAGTCATTTTGTACTAACATAATTAATTCAAATGACAAAAATGATGTTTACATAATGTAGGTTGGCTCACCTAGTGAGTCATCTACTTATACATCGCCATGACTTATAGTGGATTATTAGATTCTTCTATTGGTGAGTAATATGTAAATGTCTTACAACAAAAAACATGTGAGAAATAGCAGCCTCAATATCTCAAACAAGAATTATTTAGCTATAAAAAGAATTGTGAGGGAAAAAAAAAAAAATCGCAGACATATTCCTAATTCCGGTCACTAAGCAAATAGTGCTCATTGCCTAGTAATTCTGACGCTATTATGTGAGAATGTTAGCTTATATGTCGTATTTGATTTTTCTTTTTTAAATAACATCCACCACTAAAAGATTAAGTTTTATTTATAAAATTTTTAATTGAAAATTAAATATTTGCTGGATAAGCTTGAGGCCTTTAAGCACATTTGAGTCACAATTTCTATGGGACCAAAGGGCCATGTTAACATATTTAGCCGGATATATACCATATTTAGATTAGCGATTTAATTTGATTTGATTTAATTTGTAACAGATTTATCAGTATCTAGTGATTTGTATGTGATTTGTTCTAGGCCTATAAATAGGCATAAGCTCATTGAAAATAGACATTCAAAAATTTAGAAAGTATTCAGCCATTCTCTGTTCCATTTAGGTTTATTGCTTTCTAACATAGTATCAAGAGCTTAGGTTCTTGGTCTTGTTGTAACATCCCGATTTCCGAGTTACAACTTCGCCCCAGGATTGATCAATTCAAATTTCCGACTTCATCTTTGAATTTCTAATAAAAGAAATTATTTTCGAGTTCCGAGTTAGTCTTGCTCAATTTCCGACTTCATGACCTTTCCGACTTCCGATTTAGTCTAATTTTGATTATTTCTGATTTCCGACTTCATGTTCTAGTTTCTAGTTAAATGGATAACTTCCGAGTTCCGAGTTCGTCCAACATTAGCCTACGACTTCTGACTTCATCTGGATTATTTCCATGACTTCCGAGTTTAATCTTCAAGTCCGAACAACATGACTGATTCCCAATATCCGATTTTATTTTGAAGAAATGTACCCGATTTCCAGTCTGATGATGTAGCCTCCAGTGTCAACCGAGATACCCGAGTTCCGGTCTTAAAGTTGAACTCAATTGGGATGGACATGAGTTCGAACCCTTGAGCTGGTTTCCAAGTTACACACGATTTCCGATATCCGATCTTATTCTCTAGAGCTTTCCATTTCTGCTGGCATTCCTAAGTTTGAATGGGGAGTTCTGAGATTATATGATTGTAAGCTGAAATACTTCCGACCTCTGACCTTAATTCCAAGTCTCGAAATAAACCAGACAAGATTTCCTCGAGTCACAAACAAGAGGGGCGAGTTCCGACATCCTGCTTTAGCCCAAGCTCAGGCAAAAATGACACGAGTTCCGACTTTAAGCTAATAGGGACGAGTTCCGATTTCAGGTAGTCCATAAGTGTATCTCACTTTTGGGACGACGTAGAGAGCAATTTAGCTACAAAAGTGAGAGACATGGCCGAACTTCAACCACAAAACTCCAACCAATCAACACCACAACTTTCATGTATTTAAATCAGACTCTTCTCTCCATTTTGGTCTGATTTACGTTCCCCTTCCTCTTGCCCTCCAGCCTCCTTCTTCTTCCCTTCCTCTCTCAACCAACTCCATCAAATCTCCAAGCTTGGTCAAGGTTCCATCAATCCAAAACACAAATTCAGCAAGACCATACTCCAAATAGGTAGGATTCTACTTCTATTCTTAAATTACTTGCATTGTGATTGCATGAAATTGTACTCTTCTTCATATATTTGATGAACTATTGGATGTATTATGATGGATTATGATTGGATTAATAGGAGATTTTGAGTTAGAATTATGATTAGAAGGAGAAAATTAGAAAGGATGGAGAAGTAGGGTTCTGTCTTGGTGAGGAATTTCACGGCATTCCATATGACGGAGTGTACAGCGCCTCCTACAGCCGATTAAATTTGATGAAACCATTTTTAGATGAAAGTAGACATCCAGGGCTTTCCATACATATATCATACAAGGTTATTGGATTAGTATTGAGAGAGATATGAATTTTTGAAATTTGACCTAGGATTCAGGACCTTCATCCGGGCAGGATGACTTAAGGAGGGTATAACTCACCCTATATAACTCCAAATTGAGTGAAACTAATTTTGTTAGAAAGCTTACACATATAGGAGCATCCCAATATAAAATTCCAAATTTGTTATGGTCCCAATTGTTCCCAGTGATTCAAGGAAGTTTCCCTATGTCCAATCCAGACCTAAACAGAGTAGTTCAGGAAGGTCAGCTTTCAGGACTTATAACTCGAGGTATACTTAACCAAATGGAATGAAACTTGTGCCAAATGAAAGGTTGTCCTATTAGCTTCAATATGAGACCAATTTTGTATGATTTGAGCTTAGTTTCGATTTTTAGTGAATTTATACCTCCAAGAGTGTAAATCGGGTTAGTAACTAAACAGGCTGAGGCAAAAGTTAAATATCTTGAGTTTTATAAATCAAAATAATATGGGACCAAAGAGGTTAGAAAGTAGACATATAGATATATGACATATCCAAAATCCAAGTTTAAATGAGTTGAATAGAGGTAAAATCAGATTATACAAAATTCGGGCAAAACTGAGTAAGATTGACAGGATGGCCAAACTGATGGTTACACTAGTGTCAATAGATACATAAGGTTTGAGTTTAGGATTGCCAGTTTTACATTGATATATATATATATATATATATATATATATATATATATATATATATATATATATATATATGTTAGATTGAGCATAATGTTATGACTGAACTGTCCGTGAGAGCTGGCACTATTCATGGAGAGACGGATCGGATCCGTTATGCTGCCAAATTTACGGCAGAAATCTATGAGACTATGAATGTTTGTGTGTAAGGATGAATTAAAGTGAGAATATGTATATGGAAATTCTATATTCAAGAATGACTTAAGTATGATATGAGGTATATAAGGGTAAATGATGTGGCATATGTATGAGTGCCGGTAGAATGGTAAAGAGGCTACGGGCCTTTATGTATGAAGATATACGTGAAGATCATGGGAGCAATGATATATGAAAATGAATGAAGTATAGATACATTCAGTATGACCATATGTGAGAATGACAAAGCATGAGTATAATGAATGTAAATCCCTTCACTCGGAGGCAGTTAATTGAGATCCCTCCCTGTGAAGGCAGTTAAAAGATAAAGATATGAATCCCTTCACTTGGAGGCAGTGCACTTTGAATCCCTCCTTGTGAAGGCAGCTAAAACTATGAGATCCCTCTACCGTGGAGGCACGTGGCCAGATGAGATCCCTCTATATTGAAGGCACGTGGTCAAATGAGATTCCTCAATTTTGAGGCATGTGACCAGAAAAGATCCCTTCATTTAGAGGCACGTGGCCAGAATGAGATCCCTTCAAGACTAGAGGCACGTGGGTTCCCTTGCGGGTGAGTCAGTGTGACGACGGTCACGGGTGAAGCTGATGAGCTCACTCCAAGGGCAGGCTACCCAAGGGCAGTAATAGCACCCTAGAGACGGCGATACGTAACGCCTAGTTGTGCCAAGTAAAGACTAAAGATTAAAAATTAAAGTATATGCAGACACCCTACTCACATGAGGCATGGCTTCGACCCAGCTAGTATAAGCATAGTGGCCAGAACTTACATGAGGCATGGCATGACCCAACTAGTGTAAGTACCAAGTGAAGATCCCATATTTCTAAGGAACGTGATATGGCATTCACGCTCTGATGGGGTATGACATGGCGATCATACTCTGGAATGTGGCATGTAAAGATTTTATGATGAAAAAGAAAGATGAAGAGAAAAATGTAAATTTTATATATATGCATAAACTCAAGTACAAGTAAAGCTATGTGCAGAAATTATGTTCCCTATATATTAATGCTACATGTATTTTAATATGTACAGTTATTATTTATAGTATAGTTTACAAATTGGTGTTGAATGGATTCATCCCAAATGACCAGTTTATGAGTAAAAGTGAACTTTGCTTCGGATAATATATTTTCGAATTAAAATTAAATGGTGTGTATAGCATGTTCACCATTTTCATAATAAACCGAAGCAAACTGGAGATGACAACGATGTCATTATGTATGATGATTAGAGAATCCTACTGAGAATTTATGATTCTCACTCTTATTTCCGTGTTGTCTTCAGATAGTTTTAGAAGTTTCAAGGACTACCAAGGCTTTGTCGAGATAAGGTCCGCTCGTGTAATAAAGAAGAACTCCAAAGTGTGGTACTATGACTTAAGCATAGTACTGTATTGAGGAGGGTGTTACACTTGTCCCTCTGTTAGTTGCACATCACCATTTTGTGTAGTATACTCACTGCAACTTTGCTACCTTCTCTGGTTTTCCATCTTTCTGAGCTCTATTTTTGACAACGCCTACACCACCATGTTCGCCGTTGTCCACCAATCTTGCCATCAAAATTTCACAGTGTTTTGATCAGCCACTCGCCTCCACACTTTGCCAGAAGACTCTAAGCGTGCTCCCACGTTCTTCCCCCAAATCCAAGTGATCTGTGTTGCAACAACCGGTGTTTGACCTATGTTTGGATCTATTGAACGGTGCCCTGACCTGTTATCACGCGTATTGGCTGTCGTTGACTCACCTGCTATTGACTTGTCATTCATGTGTCCTTTCACGCTGATGTGGCAATGTAGACACCCCTCTTTTTTTTTTCGGTGAGATAATTGCATTTTTTATGTCCTTTTCAACAATTCTATTTCAAAAGTGCACTTGATATTGTGTTTGTCTGCTACAATGGATAAAACAAATATTGCCTCCAACTATCTAGTTTGTCGATATTGTTAATTGCTAGGACACTTGATTGAATATTGCTCTACTCGTCCACTAAGGCCTAACTGGAATAAGTCTTAACCTCTTTCTAGTTCCTCCAAGCTTGTGCTTGTCGTTACTACTGTTGCTAATGACTTCTCAACCTCTTGCCCCACTACCTCTGTAGCTGCCTTTTCCACTAGTAATCTCGAGTCCCTCCTTAGACAAATTTTCTCTTCCAAGTAATACCTCTACTGCTTTATCTACCACCTCAGGTAATACTAGAAGGTATCTTGATTCTACTTGCCATAACCACATGACATTATCTAGGGGTGTTCAAATCCAATCCAACCCAATTAAAACCGTTAAACCAATCCAATCCAAACCGAAAATCGATTAAAACTGCAAAAGTTTGGATTAGATTGGATCTTAATTTTTACAAACCGCATAGATTGGATCGGATTTCGGATTTAATTTTCAAAACCAATCCAATCCAATCCAAACCACATAATCTTATATAATATAATCTTTTTATTATTAATTTTATACTTTTACTTATAATAATTTAAATTTATTACATAATTTTTTATTTATGTATCATTTTTACTTAAATAATATTTTATAAATATTTAATGACTTGTTTTTATTTTTTATTTTTATTTATTTATTTTATTGGCTTATCTTACTTTTATTTTATAATATCATAAATTAAAATTTTTCTTTTTTAAAAAATCGAACAAACTGATCCAATCCAAATCGCAAATAATTGGATCGGATCGGATCGGATTTAAAACCTAAAGTAAACCAATCCAATCCAAACCGCTATAAAACATATTGTTTGGATCGAATGAATTTTTTATTCAAAACCGATCCAAATCGCACCGCGAACACCCCTAACATTCTCATCCCACATTTTTTCTTCTATATCTACCACTGATGTTGCACCTTCTATACATGCTGCTGATCGATCTTTTATGCACGTAAGTCATAAGGGTACCATCTCTTTGTCCAATCTCACTCTGCTTAATACATATCTCTTCCCTAAATTAAATTGCAACCTTATCTCTGTGGGTCAGTTATGTGATCTTGGTTATAAAATTATATTCTCTTTTTTTGGTGGTCATGTGTAGGATCCATAGATGGGACAAGTCATTGGGACTGGACGAAACATTGGAAGACTATTTGAGCTTACTAGTATTCGTGTTCCTTCTGCATCAAACCTCTGTGCTGATTCCCCACAATCTTCCCTTCAACTCTACCATTAGTGTCTTGCTCACAGCTCATTAAGAAAAATGCACCCTCTCATCTCTAAATGAACTCTAGGATCCATCAGTAGCGAGTCTTTTTATTGTGTTTCATGTCAAATTGCTAAATAACCAACATTGTCTTTTTCTACAATTGCTTCTGTTTCTGATTCTCCTTTTGATCTTGTGCATTCCAATGTTTGGGGACTGGCTCCCACTCCTACAATGGGAAGGTCTTAATATTTTGTCATATCTATTGATGATTACTCATATTATACTTGGATATATTTAATGAAAAATCGTCATGAATTGTTTCAAATTTATATTAACTTTGCATCAATGATCAAACTACAATTCTCTAAGGTAATTAAAGTTTTCAGTTGTGATAATGCCATGGAATATCGTGACTCAAAGCTTTTGATATTTCTTGTTGAACAGGAAACTCTATCTAAATTTTCTTGTCCTCGTACCTCACAACAAAATGGTCGCACTGAGAGAAAGCATCATCAAATGCTTGACTTTGTCCATGCTATGCTTGTCTCATCCTCTTGTCCTGAGCATGCTTAGGGTGAAGCTGCTCTAACTGCTATTTATATTATCAACTATCTTCTATTTTTATCCTTGGTAGCGTCTTTCCTTTTGAGCATCTCTATCATACTCCTCCAAACTACAATTCTCTAGAGTTTTTGGTTGTGCCTTCTTCAACCCCATGAATACACTAAACTTGAGCCTTGTGCTCGTCTTTGCTGCTTCCTTAGCTATGGGATAGAGCATAAAGGTTATTGTTATTGGGATCCCATCTCTCAGCATGTCTGTGTCTCGCATCATGTTATCTTTTGGGATCATCACTTGTTTTTATCTTTGTTTTCCTTCAAGTTCATTCCTTCCACCTCAAAGTCCTTTCTTCACTAACTCCTCTGTTGATCTTTTTTTCCTAGTGACATTGATGTAGGTTCTTCTCATGAACTCACAACTCTTTCTGATGTTTTAACTGCTCCTGATGACCCAGATCTAGACGTAGATCTTACACCTGTTGCCCCTCTTCCTCCTAATCGTCCAACTAGGGTAAGAAATCCACCTTCCTAACTCCATGACTATCATTGTTTTTCTATCATGCTTCACTTACATGAACCTCAGTCCTATAAAGAAGCCTCCACAAAACCTCATGGGCAGCTTGCTATGTTAGAAATGTTACAAGCATTGAAAAAGACTCACCCTTGGGGCTTGGTTGATCCTACTTCTAATAAGACACTTGTGGGATGAAAATTGGTGTACAAAATCAAGACTTATAAGTTCATTTGGTTGTTAAGGGCTTTACTCAAGAGTATGTCATTAACTATGACTTTTGTCCCTGTTGCTTGCATCACCTCTGTTCGCGCTCTACTTGCTATTGCAGCCACTCAAAATGGATTCTTAGCTAAATGGATGTGAAAAATGCCTTTCTCTATGGTGACTTGGAAGAAGTCTATATGAACCACCCCCAAGTTACATCTGCCCATTGAACAAAGTCTATCTTCTTCAAAAGGCTTTGTATGGTCTTAAGCAGGTTCCCCGAGCATGGTTTGTCAAATTTAGCTCCACTGTAAGTCAACTTAGGTTCTTATCCAGTCCGGATGACTCCACTCTCTTCATTGTCAGACTAATCAAGGCACTGTGATACTTCTGCTTTATGTCGATGACATGATCATTACCGGAGATGACACCTCTAGCATTACTAACTTAAAGCATCCTTGAGTCAACATTTTGAGATGAAGGATCTTAGCCACGTGAGCTATTTTTTGGGCCTTGAATTTCTTTCCTCTGCTGATGGTCTTCATTTGTCATAAGCCAAGGATGCCTCCAATCTTATTTCTCGAGCAATTCTTACAGATAACAGCACAGAATCCACCTCTCTTGAGCCTAATGTGCGTTTCACACCTGTGGATGGTACTGTGCTTAATAATCCTACCCTTTATAGACAGTTGGTAAGGAGCTTGATATATTTAACTACTAGTCACCCTAACATTTTCTATGTTGTTCTCTTGGTAAGTCAGTTTATGTCCGCTCCACGCTCAACTCATTATGTTGCTGTTCTTCGTATTCTCCGCTATGTCAAAGGAATGTTGTTTCACGGGCTTCACTTCTCTACCCATTCCCTCTTGATTCTCCGAGCTTATTCGAATGCTGATTGGGGTGGAGATCCCACTAATCTTCACTCTACTACTGGATACTATATCTTTCTTGGTGACTCTCATATCTCGTAGCACAACAAGAAATGGACGTTGACTGCTCGTTCCAGTATTGAAGCCGAGTATCGGGCTCTTGCTGACACTACCTCTGAACTTCTTTGGATACATTGGCTTCTTGATGATTTGGGTATCTCTCAGTCCTCTCCTACTAATCTTTATTATGATAATCAAAGCACTGTTCAGATTGCTCATAATGATGTCTTTCATGAGTGCACTAAATGTAGTGAGATTGATTGTCACTTTATTTACCAACACATTCTTTGAGGTTCTCTTCAGTTCATCTCCATTGGGACTCTTAACCAAGCTGCCATCCTATTCACCAAAGCTCATTATCCTGGTCGCTTCTGTACTCTGCTTTCCAAACTCAAGTTGGTCTCATCACTACTCACTTGAGTTTGAGAGGGGGGGATGTTAACATTTTTAGCAAGATATGTACCATATTTAGATTAGTGATTTGATTTGATTTATAACAAATTTATCGGTATTTTGTGATTTGTATCTACTTTGTTCTAGGTCTATAAATAGACATAAACTCATTGTAAATAGACATTCAGAAATATAGAAATTAGTCAGCCATTCTCTATTCCATTTCGGTTTATTGCTTTCTAACAGGCCGAAAGTACTCAACTGTCAGTCTCGTTTTTTTTCCCCTTAACTGTCAGTCCTCTATGTTATGTCTGCCAAATGGCCCTTAAAAAGTTTGCACAAGCAAGAAGCCCGCACGTGGATGATCTTCTCAATATAAAATATTTCTTTTCTTTTTTGTGTAACGATTAACGTTGCTTACTACTTGAATAACGAGAAACTACACCATTTTAGAAAATAAGTATATGTAAATTAACTGAGCAGTTACTCGTTGGTAGGAAATATATTTTTCAACTGTCAGGTTTTTTTTTTTTTTTTTGGGTCAACAATTGTCAGGTTTAAGTGATATGATTGCTTTTCTTTTCTTTTCTTTTCTTTTTTTCCTGTCTTAATGATTGCATTTTTTCCCTTTTTTTTTTTCCGTTGGTCTGGTTGATTGCTTACTACTGTTTGGTCAATTATGACATGATGCTTGGAATCACTGGAGTTCATGATCTTTAAGCCCACACAAAGGACCACGATTGAGCTAACCTAGGATATTGTGCCCTTCCCTCAATCTTGTAGGCCTGCTGTGAATCTTTGGTAAGATCTTTAAAAGTACGCCTTTTGAAAAAGGCTTGTAGAAATTACTTTAAAAGAATGATTTTTGTTTGGCTTTGAATACGCCAAAGTAAGTTTAGGAGAATGAGCTTTTGTTTGGATAGGATAAAGAAAATTACTTTTATTGTTGATGAGAAAGAATAGTAAGATTACTTTTCGCTTTTTCTAAATGAAAAGTAACTCAAAGATATTCCAACGCTTTTTCGTGGCGCCAGAAGCTTACAACAAACGCTACCATTTACTGTACAAAGTCATTTTCCTTCTCCTAGAAGGCCTTCTGGCCGCTGCAAACTGCACTCCAAACGGGCCCTAGAGCATCCTTGCATCGATGTATAACGTCTAGAGAAGCTTAGGCAACGATAATTGTCTAATATATGATTTTATGATGCAAAATTAATGACAAAAGTAACATATAAGTTCAACCTGCAATTAATTTATCCCAGCATGTCAATTCCAACGTCAACATTAATTTTTTTTTTTTGAAAAAAGAAAAAGACCAGCAGTTAAAATAGTTTCTGAATTTTTCCGGCTAAACAGGCCATCACATTCACATGACCCTAAAATATGAATTTGATTGACAATGATACAATGATCTGAATTCAGTATAACGCAACTGGTTAACAATAATCATACAGCAGTGTTACAAACATATCAATGCAACTGGTTTATCAATAATCATAGACTAGAATTCACATAACCAGAAAACCACACTCTAGATTCTAAATAATCTTGCCTTTATATATCAAATTGATTGCCCACGAATACCCGATAGATTGCTAACTTCAAATCCTAGTATCCTGCAAAGTTACAGGATTTGAAAACTAAAGCAATTTCCTTTCAAGATTTCAAAATCAGGTTGCAATTTTTCTCTAGTGTTAGTACACTTCCAAATGGTGAATAGATTTTATTTGGGAAGCAATCATCAAGATTGAACCTATATATTCCCATATAAGGATCATAATGATATTCAATAGTGCTAAACAAATAAATCTGCAGGACTTAAATCATATTATAAATAGAAATCATAAAAAATTGTAAAAAGACCAAGTAATGTTTTACTGAACATTAGAGCATTGCACGGAAGATCTGACATAGTTTGATTAATGTACAAATTACAAAACACACTTGAACCAGAACTAAAATTCACGGATGAAAAAAGGACCACAACTAAAACTAAGGAAAATGTAATCCACAAAAATGGATTTTCATCAACACCTTGCATCTATGAGTAAAAATGAAATATTGATCAAACCAAGGATCATTTTGCAGTTCTGGAGTGTTTGATTAGCCAGTCAATGACCACATCTATGTTTACAGAATCCTTGCATGAGATCATATAGCAGCAGACCTCTCTGTCTTTAATTGACTCAAGTCCTCTGAAATCACACAAGGAGAAAAGCCAAAGGTGTAATGATTTACATAATGCACCAAGACAAATTTCAATTAAAAAAAAAAATACTGACTATAATATTGATTTGTGGAAAATTTTCTTATATGTTCTGAACTCACAGCTGATCTACCAATGCTTGGTTTGAAAGAGCTTCTGACTTGTCAATTTTGTTTCCAAGAACAAGCAAAGGAATCCCACTCAAAGAAGGTTTTGTCAAGAGCTCATGTAACTCACTTCGAGATATTGGAACACTGTCTCTATCAGCAGCATCTACAACATACCTGTCTTTGAATCCATCAATCAAAGCATAAGTACTGTAAAACCATGGAGATATGCCACTCCCAATTACATGAGAGGGCTATGATGCACACCGCAAGAACAGTGCATGAGCAACCTTCCTTTTGATCATCAGAAACAATAGAAATTGATAGGAGCAAGTATTGAGTTTTCTATTCTTCATATTTGAAACATAAATAGGAAAGAAGACAACAGTATGCAACATGCTATACAATGGCAGTGCTTTGTATTATAGGTTGTTAGAGATCTACGAGATGTAAATGCAAATCATCACTGTGCCTTTCCCAATGAATCATACTTCTGAGTGATTGAAACTTTATATGGTGTTAGAGCCTCATCCATGAAGTGGCCAAGAGTTCAGTTCCTACTACTGACATCTCATATCAAGTTAGCTTCGGCGAACGAAGAGGTGGACATATACTTTGTCCATGCTTAAAGATCAACAGCTATTTGCATGAGGGTGTGTATTAGAGATGTAAAACAAAATCATTCCCAGGTGAACTTCCCTTGATAACTTAAACTTTTAGGATTAGGATAGTTAGTCCTTGAAATAGGTGATCATTGTAAGTGTAGGCATCAATAATATTTTCTTTTTCTGCTAGAAAGACCTTAGGGAAAGGATAAAGCCATCATTTGCACTTTTGATACTTCACGGATTTATCCATCGAACCAGAAAAAAAGGAAGAGAAAAAAAAAAAAGAGCCAATAGCGTCATGAGGTATCTCAACAAATGAAGGCATGAAATGGCACTCTACTTGGAAAGACCTCAACGACAATAACAATAGCATCCAAGCCTTTTCCAATGAGTGAAATCGGATATATGGAGCCAAAAATGGTATTATGCCATATCATAAACTATGTCTATAGAAAATCTATTTAAATCCAAGTCCTTCTTAAATGGTTTCGTTATAGTTATTCTTGGTACCCTTTACCTCTAACTATAGAGCTACCCTCCATCTCATCTACTCTTCTTACTGGAGCTTCTATAGATTTCTTCTCACATGATCAAATTGCCTATGGAAAGACTCTACCATCTTTTTTCCATAATAGGTGTTACCTCAATTTTCTCTATAATGCATTTATTCTTAATCCTACCTTGTCTACTGTGTTCACTCATCAAACTCAACATTCTCATCTCCAAAACATTGAGCTGAGTCTCTTGTTGGATTTTTACCACCAACATCACAGGTCTAATTTCCTGAACAACTCACAAAATAACACCGAAGCACCCTTCCATTTCATCCACCCAGTTTTAATCCTATAGTATACATATCCCGTTTTTTCTATAATTTACCCAAGATACTTAAACCACAACTTGAGTATTTTATTTAGAAGTACTTCCAATGATGAAATTGTATATTTCAGATAATTTCAGGTTTAATGTCTAAAAAGTCATATAAAATCAAAAGCCGTTATCATGAAGTCCTAAAAACTATAAGTTTTTCTACAACAGGCAACTTGTGATCCAAAACCAAAATAAAAAGCCATTGGAGTATAAAAGATGCATGCGCCATGAATGTATATATGCCTGTACCTATGAATATTTAGGTTTATAATACTAAGAGAGAACATTAAGAGAGACAATACACTATAGCTGAGACACCACGACAGTAACGCTCCCACATTGTTCTGAATCTCCTCTGCCCACCAAGGTCCCAAAGCTTTATCGTTACATTCCCCTTAGTAACTTTTCGCATGTTGAACCCAACCTGGTTTTAATAGCAAGCATTAGGTTTCTAATACAACCAAAATGCTTAGAATCGTCAAACATGCAATTGAAAACATAATCAAAAGAAAAGATACCCACAGTTGGAATCATGTCCTCACTGTAGCCACCCGTCTAGTGAAAAAACAAATCAAAGATCAATGCCAGCCATTAATGCACTAAGACTATTGTCTTGTATTGAATTGAATTTCAGGGAAATTTTCAATGCATGAAACTCACAGCAATTGAATTGACAAGAGATGTCTTCCCTGCATTCTGAAGGCCTACAAGGGAAAGCTCCATCTCCTGTTTGAAAAACAAGCTGAAAGACACAGAGAGAAAAATACAAAAGTTAGAATCATTTGTGGACCTTACCCTTATGTGTGTGTGCGCGTATATATGTCAATTATTATCCTATTAAGGCTTGCTGAATCAATAATAGTAATATGAAATTGTAAACATATATATCCAAGCCTTGTTATAACAAACATACGAAATTTGACATAGAATATGTCAAAATTAATAATTTATGTGTCGAAGAAGAAGCAGATATAGAGAGAGGGGAATACATACATACCTACGGAGCCAATTGAGAAAGGAATCCCAGAGACCCATTTGGGATTGAATGAGATGAGATGAGATGAGATGGGGGTTAAGAAAGAAGGAGATAGAGAAGAAGAAGAAGAAGAAACTTCGCCGACCAGCAAAACGATAATAATAATAGAATGTTAAGGAAGCAAAAAGGAAAGACAGGGAAGGAAAGATTGGAATCTAAGGAGGGCGGCCACTGGCTATACGAGATACGACATGAACATTATCGTGTGTGTTGCCAGCCCACTTTCTAGTACCCTGTGCTGTGTCGTGTTTTGTTGAGTTAGCCGCTGTCTAATCTGCCCCGCTAATCTCTCCACTTGTACTCACACCCTGTACCTTACTCTTTTTTTTTTTGTTTTGGTGCACACTTTTTTTTTTTAAATATATACTTTTAATTCTTGAAAATATAGTCGATTTAGTTTTAATCTCCCTAATTTTTTTATTTTTTTAATATTATATTTTTTATTTCTATTATTAACCAGAATTATTAAATGATAATATTTATATCAATAAAGAATAAAATTTTTAATATTTATAAAAACTAAATTTATATTTCAAAATATTTATATGAATCAAAATTTAGAATTATAAAAATTACAAATATAATATTAGAAAAAAATTAAAAGCTAAAAAAATTTAAAGAATTAAATTCAAAATGATCAATATATTACAGGGGTTAAAAATGTATTTAATTTTTTTAATTTAGTGACTAAGTATAATTTAGCTTAAATCATATCAATTTGTTATAAAATAAAATTTTTTCACTAATATCAAATCACTTAAACTAATCAATAAGAGTTAAATATAATAATAAGTGGCCACACTTTTAATTAGGGGATTCTTACCCTCTATTTCACCCTCCTTTTTCCAAACAAGAAGTAAAATTAATAAAATAAGCAATTCAATTATTTATTTGCATCATTACTCACGTCAACTAACTAGTGAGTCGCTAAAAAGATTAAAAGAGGGGAAATCTTGTTTAGTACATAACAATTTATATGGATAATGTCATTAGGTGTAAATTTTTTTCTCCAAAGACCCACCATAATTTTCATCCTTGGAGCACTATTATTGGTGAAACTTTATTCGTATAACAATTTGTGTGATTCTTTTCACACTAAATAACGTTGCTTTTAAAAGAGCTTGTAACTCCATTAGTGTGCAAAACTTTGACAATTAAGGTAAAGGAAAAACTTACATTATTTTTTTATGAGGTGTTTGTTTTAAGTTATATAAAATTATTCTCAGGAATAATTATTTTTATATTTGTTTTAAGCTTAAAAAAAATTTTCAGATATTAAATATTCCTAAAAAAATTCTATTCCCATGATTTGATAGGATTTTATTTTTATCATAGGAGGTGGGAATAATACATTTCCGTAATATAAGAATTAAAATTGTTATACAAAAATGCCAATATATCCCTCGAACTATCATAATTTCCTCCCTAGAGACCAATAGACCAGCAATTGTGCAATTAATCTCGTATGAACTCTTTTATGAGTTGTTTAACTATTAAAAAAAGTTCCACTATGATTCTCCAAGTAACAAACCATAACATAGTGCACATGAAAATATGCAAAATTTAGTATTCCTCTAGACTGATATAGTCCCTAATTACAAATGGATTCTTGCTATTTTACGTAGGATCCATAACTTTTTCATGATACAAGCTGAAAAATATTTGTACGTTTATGGCCGTTTATTCTTAAATTATTCTTTCCTTTTTTGAAAGTGTAATTTTTATTTTAGGTAATAACAATATAGTTAAATATGTTAGGAGTATTTGAAGAATTATAATATATATTCCAGGAATATATATTATAAATCAAACAAAATTTTAATTTATTCTTAGAATTATCAAAAACAATTCCCAAAAATTTTTAATGTTAAACAAATAAGTTTTTTATAATACCTAAGAATGTCATTCATAGGTATAATATTTTCAGGAATGTGGTTTCTGGGAATATAATTTCAAACCATGAAACAAACACCCCCTTAAATTAATCTTAGGCCAAGGTTGTGGTATATCTAGTAAAATATAGTGCACCACGCACCATCCAATCTAATGGTAAAAATGCAACTGATGTATTGATATACTAATCAATAATAATGCACCATGAAATTTCTCTCATCCCAACTTACCATCTCCTCCTATCCTGCCTCAACACCACCCACTTTCACCACTCTCGTTGACGATCAGGGCTAAGATGGCGCTTCATGGGCTAGCACGGCGCTAGGTGGTGATGACGACGACAAGCGTTCCCTCGTTTGCACTGGCAACACCGTCTCCATCTTCTTATGCAGGTTTCCCTTAATAATGGTGACAGTGATCGATATTTTTGGAGATATAGTAACAATGGGTCTTATTCAGTAAAATCTTTCACAGCACAGGTTCAAAGCAAGCAAGTAATGCAAATGGAGCATCAACATATCTTCACAAACTTGTGGAAAGGTTGTGCTCTACCTAGAGTGGAAATGTTGGCTTGGTTTGCAATCTTGAATAGGCTATCCACTATGGATAGGCTATGCAGGTTAAACATCTTACAGGGGAACAATCACAGGTGCGTGTTCTGTGGCCTAGAGGAAGAGACCCATGAACATTTATTCATTCATTGTGTGGTGATATGGAATATTTGAGGTGAATGCCTTAGTTGGTTTGGTATATCTTGGTCCATGCCAAATAGCCTCAAAATTCTTTTTGAATCTTGGATAGAGGCTGAGTTTTTTGGGAAGAAGAAAAAATATTGGATGTCAATATTTTTTGCTGTGTTATGGACAGTTTGGAGAGCTAGAAATAGGATCATTTTTGAAAAACAACTAGTAAATGTAACTGAACTAGCAGCACAAGTGAAATTCTATACGAGACATTGGTCTGCAGGTATAGTAAACAGGTTAATCATCATCTTTCATCAAGTTTTACAAAGAAGGAGCAAGTTAATCATAGGGATATCAGTATGGCAGTTGGGGAGGGCAATCAAGAAAATCTAAAGTTGCAATAGTGGCTATGCATAAATTTCTTACCAAACAGACAGCGTTTTGCAATTGGAGGATACTTACAGAATGTTGATTGGGAGCTTATTGGTATGCTAGTGGACTTCAAGGGAGCAGAATCATCAGTAGCAGCAGGTTATGAGGCTTTAGCGGAAGCTATCCATTGCGCATTCGAGGAGTTTGATTGCATAGAAACAGAATTTCAGATCAAAATTTCTTCTACAGAGTTGGTCAATTGGTTAACTAAAGGGGATCATAGAAACTGGGAGAGTAGATTCACGTTCAATAAAGTACGATCAATCAAACAGTGGTTCAAAAATATCAAGATGGTTAAAACAAAAATTTCAAAATTTCTCCATCTCAATATCTGGAAGGAAAAGTGCAATCAATATGACCAAAGACAGATCTTTAAGGATCCAGTATTAGAGATGTTGGAGCCTAATAGCGGGTGACACCTTACTGCAGAAGATATATGATTCAGTATTTACTAGTCCAGACTAGTTTGTTGTCTTTTTATTTTTCCAGTTTTGCTTCTCACTTTTTGTGGGTCAAGCTTTTGTTATCTATCGAAAAAAAAAAAAAAAAAAAAGCAATGGTTGCTGAATCCTGGTTTTGAAGCCTATGGAAACTCCATGGAAGGATGGTGCTAATTTTGAGAAGGTGGCGATTAGAGTACTAGCATTTGAGGTTGCAAGCTTTATGTCCAAGATTGTTAATTTGTGTTAGTATTCAAGTGATAAACAACATGCTAGATTGAGAGAGGATATCGCAAATTCAATGGGTATAAAAAAGCTTGTTTCACTGGTGTGATGAGAATTTCATTTTATGTATAATTAGTTTAGAGATGCTTGAGAATATGGCACATGTGGCTGAATTTGTGGCTAGGCTTGGAAAGAAATGCAGCGATCCAAGTTTGAAGGATTTTGAAAAGGTAACATACCATGTAATCTGTTGGTGAGGATTCAGTGTATCAATATATCGATTATGTGTGATTTATTATAGTACTTCTTACTCTCTCTCTCTCTCTCTCTCTTTCAGCTACGTTCAGACTACTTCACCGTTCCCAATCTTGGATCAACACTCAGAGAGATAAACTCATCAAAGGCATTTTCATGTGGTATTCCATGAAACTTCAAAGAGCACCGCAGAACCCGCCGTCATTTTATGATAGTGCATACTTGCAGCTCACCATATACATATTTCTCATGTTTATCTCCATGTTTATCCAATTTTTTGAGTTTAACTCCATGTGTCTCATGATATTCATGGTGCCACATGCTTTAAGTCAACACATCAGACGCAACAAAATAGTGGGTGTTGGAAATTTTTGGGGCATTGGGTTTTTTTGGGCTTAAATGATTTGATTGTGTGTTAGAGTGGACATTACGAGTGTTGGACTCAATTATAGCCTTGGTATGGATTGAATTATTTAACCAAAATGTTAAGTTAATAATTTTTTTGCATTCTAACATCTTATAAAGCATTTTTTCTTCCTTAACTTACTCAACATGAGACTCATGTCACGTGTGTGATAGCAAATCACTGTGGATATTAGAGGGTGTTGGACTCAATTTTGAACTTCAATATGGATTGGAAAACTTGATCGAAAAAATAACTTTTATGGCCTTCTTTCAAATCAACATCTTATAAAACATTTACTTTCCCTTAACTCATTCAATATAGGGCTTATATCCCTCACATCTTCTCACACACATGTGCATTCCAACAGTCAGGACCACAAGCATCATCATCATAACTTCATGCATGTGATCCGCAGTCATTACCATGCCCATACATATACCTTCCATTTGTTACCTCTCTGCCTCGTCTGGTTTTCAAGCTTACTAAGAAGAAGCATCTTGTATTATTTCACAAAAGGTTAGATTTTAAGGGTAATAAATATCCAATTACTTCGATACTTCCTAAGAAAAGGAGAATACTAAAATGAGTCCCATTTTTTTTTCCCTTTTACACCAAAATGTCAAACTTAAATGAAGAAAGAGAGATTTTTCCTAATTCTCTGGACTCGATTAATTACTCTAGGGTAGGTTGTGCACATTGATAAAGAAAGGGGAATGACTTAATGTGTGTTTGACTCTATTTCTGTAAAATTGATTCTAAATAAAATTAATTTTGTAGGAATTGATTTGGTTAGATTTGCTTTTAAAGTAAAGTGATTTATGTTTGATAGTTTCTCCAAAAGTCATCATCACATAAAGTAAAAAGTGATTCTAAACAACAGAAATCAAACAACACAAAATCTGATCAAAATCAATTTTTGGCTACCAAAATCGATTCTAGCGCTACAAACAGCTTCCAAACATGCTCTTAGAACAGTAAAGGTGTGTAGGGGGTTGTTTTCACCTCAAGAACAAGAGCCCCACACAAGGACGAGGGTAACGTCAAAACTCAACTAGTCAAGGGGTTCAATGTGATGTGATTTAATTTTGCCATGAACATGACTACTAAAAATTCTTACACTATATAACTCACATATATAATTGAACGGTAGCTAGCCCCAGAGCTAGCTCAGAGGCCACTTGCTCTTGTGCCCCTTTGGAACATTCATAGAAACACATACCCGAAAAGTCACTTGCTATGTTTATCAACTTGGATGTGGATAAATGTGTATACCCCGAGAACCTGGACCTCTAGACTATTTTTCATACAAGTGTACACTCAATATGCCTTTTGTCCAACCACAGATATAATGCTATATAGCTACTATCATTTTGGAGCTTCTTTTGTTTTGGTCATGGCTAGCCAGATAAATAATACCATGCAATTAGAAATTGAAGAAAACCCATTAATTCATTATATATCCATCTGCATCGACTTGAAAATGTTGATGATATTCCTTAAAAGAGTTTTACCTAGCTTTTTTTTTTATAGATGATGATAGTGCTCGACCCCAGCATAAAACAAGGGGAGCAAGAGTTCACAAACTGACATAAGGGTAATAATCACAACAAGCAAACACCTAATGAAAAACAAAATCGGACCAAGCACCTAAATGTGGATCTTCATGGCCATCTGCATAAATAGTCATCAGAAAACATCCGCTGCACCATCAATTTAGTTGAGAATAGAGCTCGACTTCAGTGTTCAAAGTTCAACCCCCTTCTAATAAATCATAATTCTGCACCTGCTTCAAAGACAAACCTGACAGCTTTTAGAAGGAATGTAGCCCAAAACAGAATTTGCACAAAACATGCAAGGAGATTAGTAATCAATCCGGTGCCTCTACTTATGCGAGCCATAAAACAGTTCTGCCTATGTTTTGTTTACTAGCTTTCCTCCATAACACCTGCATTTCATGGAGCATACTTGGTCTGTTACCACCACAGTACCATTTCCTTTGATGATGATGACCTCCTGCATATGAGCACCCGCTTTCGTAATCTGTATCCATCAGACCCTTCGTGTAATAGAGCTTTTGTCTACTTGTTCTTTACTGCAACACTGACTGTTTCCTGAAAAATACCCTGATGATTTTGAACCATACTGGTATTTGCTGATAATGCTGAATTTGATGTTTGTTAACTGAGAATATACTCTGATGATTCCGAACCAAGTACCACACCTATATCATCTTATACTAATCTGCAACGCCCCTATCTTGTGATAACAGATACTCAGATTTCCAATTCTTGCACAATCATCACTGCTGAAAGAGCCACCAACATTACACATATCAAATCCTTTTCAATTTGTGTACATGAACACTCTCATCTTTTGTATTTTCCTCAATTCCCTTTATCCACTTCCTCATTTACATTATCTCTTTCCTTTTCTGTTTTGATTAACATTTTTTTTCCTCTTCTTTTTTTTTTTTTTTTTCCTTTCACCCATTTTTTTTCTTGATTCTTTTTTTTTTTTCTTTTTCCTTCACACATTTTTTCGCCCTCTTTTTTCTCACTTTTTTCTACTTCTTTGTTTTTTTTTCATTATATATAAACCTACATTTCTAATCCAACTCAGACAAAACAAAATGCTTAAAAGTCACCACTAACTAAAAACACTACCAGAAGCTAAAAGATACAAAATTATATGTAGTAGATTCCACCACACCAAACCTTCTAGCTAACACAATACATTCTACACCCCTTTTGATAAGTTCTTCAATCCTGCACCAGAAGACAAACCAATATAACAAACATTACCTTAATTCCACACCAATTGGCCAATGATTATAACATATCATTAATATCACAAAAATTCCTATCCTCCTTATTTTGTTCCTTTAGAAGACACCCTAACCCGCAATGATCCTAAACACCAACACTAATCAAATCGGAAAAAATTAAACAAAAACGATCACCTCAGTGCACCTCCACACTGAACTACACTATTTTGTATTGATTGAAAACTCTGTTTAAAGAAACCAACTTCCAGGCCAGCCCCCTTTCCAAAGAAGTCCAACAAAATAGAACCCCCCATAGAACCGAGAAATTCCAAAACCCCCTGTTCTTTCCTGCTGTGAAACTTTTCATACTCAGCATGCTTAGTTCTTCATTTTTCTCATACTCACTACTCTCTTTTTTCTATTGCATTATTCATTTACCTCTTACTTTTCTTTCCCTTTTTTCTATCTTCACTCAATTTTTTCCTCATTTTCTCTCACTCTTTTCCTTCTCATTTTCTTTCACCTTTTTTTTTTCCTTTTTTCGTTTTTTTCTTTTTTTCATTTTTCTCTCTTTTTTATTTTTTTTTTAATACATAAGACTACCAGCAACAAGATGTGTACAATATTTTTTTCAATGCCATATATAACCTCATCCCTTTTCTGACAACTGATCAACAAAGCTCTTTGATATTTGCACTGCTTCCTCCACTGTGATTGTTTTTTCATCAAAAATACACTTGCTTTTAGATTTCCAAATGCACCATATGACTGCAAAAAAGATTGTAATCCACTTCTTTTTCATGCTACCTCTCAAGATCACAACCATCCAGGAATCAAAGAATATTCTTGTATCTTTAGGCACAACCCAACATATGTTCCAATTTTGTAACCACTGACTCCAAACCAGCCATGAGAAATCGCAGGTAAAGAATAAATGTTCTAATACCTCAGTATGCTTATTACATAGCACACAATGGACCTATTCTGGAGCTAACAGCTTTAGTTTATTCAGTCTTACCTTAGTATTGATCCTCCCAACCATGACAAACCAAACCAATAACTCCACCCTAGGTAGCACCACTCCTTTCCACACATCCTTAGCATAACTGTAACTATTGACTTCCAAAATTTCACCTCTCTCGATCGCTTCCATCATAAAAAACTTGACAGAAAACACACCTTTGTTGTCAAATTTCCAGATCAGCCTATCTTGGTTCTCTCTACTCAATCGTGCTGCAGAAAGTACCATATGTAAATCATCAAGCATACCTATCTCCCATTCAAATAAATTCCTTTGCCACTGTAGGCTCCACACCCAATCAATCCCATTCCAGAAACCACAATCAGCTACTGAGCACTCCTTTTGTGTTGAGATTGAAAAAAGCCTTGTAAAAAGGTCCTTCAATACACCATTCCCAATCCACATGTCAACAAATTATGTCAACAAAGTTTACAATTCTTGAAATTATGTCAACAAATTCCCATTTACCTAGCTATCATTATTGTCTCTTGGAGAATTTAGTTGTGATGCATACGTGAAAGAAATCAGTGGGTGGGATCACTGCCAATGCACATTGCCTAGATCTTTTATGCAGAGTTTAGATGATTGGAAGTATGGGAACCCCTGGTCAAGCGGGTCTCGCTCTAAAGTTGGTAGGAAGATGAAAAGGCAAGCCATGAAGGTAGGAGATAGAGAAATTCTTACATGTTTCGGAGCACTTCGTGCTATATTCCCGGTTAATTATGTAAGTGCATTTTTATAAAATTATATATTAGTAATGAGTCTCATATAAAATATAATTATATGATTGATTTGAGAGCACAATTATGTAATACTTTCAAATCATACAAGTATTTCTCTAGGAGATAAAGTGGGCTTGAATTCTTTGCCTACCGCTAGTGTACTTATGTCATCGGGAAAGGTGAAGATTAATGAAAAGGAGGCTTGGGACTGATTAATGGTGGACTTTCCGAGAAGACATAATGGCAATGAAGCATCATTATCTTTGGAAAGACTTTCTAATGTGGATGTTGGAAACCGCACGCCTTGCCTGTTTGATGATAGGCTTACGGTTGACTTTAATGATGATTTGAATGCAAATGAAGGCTTGGCTAGATCGGTTATGCAGCATGTTGGACATTGTGAAGTATTTGAACGTGATGAGACTAGACCCCCTGAGAGTGGTAAGATTTGTGTTTTGGGCCGTTCGTCTCTGGACGCCCCAACTGGGTTTGGACCTATTGGGTCACCCACAAAAGAGCATGCAAACAATGTTGGGTGTGGCTCTTCAAACCAGAGTCTCAAAGGGATTCTTGAACCCCTACTGAGTTATACAATATGGGCATTCTTGCGACTGACACAAATAGGAATGGGAGCTCCGATTTCGGCATGGGTTACGAGGAGATTGTTATATTAGTAAAAGTTTTTTATTTAATTATTTATTATTTTAAAAATTTTACAAATATAAATATGTGATTAGATGATAATATAAAAAAAAAATATTTACATAACATATAAAATTGTTTCGGATAAGTAAATGATAAAATAAGAAAAAATTCATATTAACCACTATAAATATTCAAAATTTATTTATCTAAAAAAGTTTTATATATTATGTAAATAATCTTATACCAATATCCTAAAAATTAAAAATGCAGAGACGATAGTATAAAGTAAAAAAAAAAATTATAAACTTGGTTGTTACTATATTAAAGTCCAATATAATAATGCTTGGATGTATATAAAATTAAATTCATCTTATAAAATGTGTTAATTAAAGTTTTTGACATTTTATTTGGTATATGACGAGACTCCATTTCTCTGATTGTCCCTTTCCCCAAAAATCATAGTATATGAATTCTGTTCAACAATTTTTTTTATATGAGAATTCTCTTCAACAATTTAAAAAATTAAGTAATTGTAATAATTATAAAAAAATCTTGATTTATCTAATTATATTGGAATTTATTTATAACATAAAATTCTGATAGGATAAACTAAAATCCTTACTTAACAGAATTTAAATTACCACCTTGATCCCTATATAAAGAGTACATTCCCAAATCATTTCCACGAAATGTTTCCTATTCTTTTTTTTCTCTTGGTGTATGTCTTCACTCAAGTGGAGAGCTCCATTAGGGTTTCCTCTTCTTAGGTACATTACGTCTACATCTTAGCCGTTGTTCCCACGGGATTTGGTGGGTGTTTTTGTTTTGAGGGGGAGGGGGAAGGATGAGGTGAGCTCCTTTAAGGAGGAATTGTCGGGTACACCCATGGTTTCCCCAAAACAGACCAGAGGAAACCTCTCTTAATAGAAG
Source organism: Pterocarpus macrocarpus (assembly GCA_031439585.1). NCBI lineage: Eukaryota > Viridiplantae > Streptophyta > Magnoliopsida > Fabales > Fabaceae > Pterocarpus > Pterocarpus macrocarpus. The sequence continues at coordinate 20,432,895 of CM062514.1, forward strand.
CTTGCTAGAGCGGAATTAGAAGTTGGTAACGGGCTTCTTCCAAAGATTTTTTTGGAGCACTCAATCCATGAAGAGTTGTATTCAGTGGAAAGATGCACTAGTGGTAAAGTTGTTGGGCAAGGATGTTGGTTTCATTACTATGAGAGAGAGACTCAAGAAGCTATGGAAACCTATTGGTGGTTTTGATATTTTAGACTTGGATTATTGTTTCTTCCTGATTAAGTCCAACGCAGAGAAGGATAGACTTAAGGTTTTGGAGGGAAGTCCCTAGATGTTGTTTGACCATATTACCTTTCTATCCATCCATGGTCACCAGATTTTGCTTCCTGCATGCCAAGATTGGTACAACTTTAGTATGGATTCGGATTCCTTATCTAAATGTTGTTTGGTATGTGAGGAATGTTATTTGTACTAAAAAAAATTTTATTTATGGGCAAATTCACTTTTATCCACTGTTTGGTAGGGTGTGAGTCTCATTTGAATTGGGTCTATACTTCATTAAATGATAAATAAGAGTAAGTCAATATAAAAATAGAAAAAATTTTAGTACAATAGCATAACTCTTGGCATATATGATATATGATGTTTTGTTCTCCATGGCAAGCATGGTGGGTAGACCCGTGAAGATTGATGGTCGTTATTGTAAGCAAAATGTAAACTAAAAATGTAAGTATCACATATAAAAATAGATAAAAAGAAAAAACTAAAATTGCAAGTAAGGAAAGTATTTAAAATGGGTAATAGTCTTCATTTTTGGTATAATAAGTAGTGTTGAAGTTGCTTTATTCAATGGAACTGCTAAAGGGATTCAAATCCTTCCCCTGTCTGTGTTAAACAACTCACTACTCTAAATTTTAACAATGCCATGACACAAACCCAATATACCAGTAACCTACCCCACCACAAAGCTAAAATCCCGCAAAATCCAATCAAAATCTCATTAAAAAAAAAAAAAACTAAAATCCTAACATTCTTATGAACCAAAGCAGCAAAAGTATGCAGAAAATAACGATGACATGGAGGCAGTGAATGTGGGGCAGGGAGGCAGCGGCGCGGCGGAGCGCTGGTGCTGACTGCTGCAGCGAAGGAGGGTGCATCGGCTACTGCCGCGGCGAGGGAGGGTGCGTCAGCGACTGCGGCGGTGATGGAGGGTGCGTCAGCGACTCCGGCAGTGATGGAGGGTGCGTCAACGACTGCCGCGGTGACGGAGGGTGCGGCGGCGACTGCTGCGGTGATGGAGGGTGCGTCGGCGAAACAAGAAACCAGGTTAAACAAAATATTACTATCCTGTACCTGACGACGCCAGCTACGGGGCTGATAAGCGCACGTCTTGTTCTTCCGCCGCCTGCTCCGGCGGCTCCTCCGCCGCTATCATCTCAACCTCGGTGGCATCTTGATGTGAGTGCCACACACATGTCCGATAACAGAAAAACACAGTCAAGAACGCGAGCAATAACACTGGCAAGAGCAGCAATATCAAAGTCATTGTCATGGTGGCTTCTCAGTGTGAAAGTGACGAGTAGGCTTGGGAAAAATCTATTATAAACCAAAAACTCAGGTGTGAGGAAGAGAGAGCGAGAGAGCGAATTCTGAAAAGTGGAAACGTATGTAGCTCATCGGGCAAAAAATGATCAACCTATATATACACGTAGTTTTTCTACGTGATGTTCTCGGAACTAAATATAAAATATATATTATATCATATTATATTATATATTAATATTAAATAAGTTTAATCTAAGAATTTAATTGATATACATTGATAGTGTAAATCAGTTTTACATTATCAATTAATAAAAATAGGAAAACTTGAGAAATCATGATGGGTCTCTTATTATAAAAAATGGTTATTTATATGAATTAGCACTTTCTATTATTTCTATTAACTGATAATATAAAACTATTTTATACTATCAATATATTTAAACTAAATTCTTAATCTAATAATAAATACTGTATAAAATAGAATTAAATAGTGGATAAGTTGCACACTAGCTTCCTCTTAAGATTTGCATGGCAACTCAAAGTAAACTAATTAAGTAGTAAGTACCACTCTTTGATTAATAATAATAATAATAATAATAAAAATAAAAGATAGAGTAATAAAAGAAATACGTCAAATAACCATCTATGATATGAAAGACTTTCCACAAAATTTAAATATATTTTCAGGGGTTACTTTATTCAGCAACATGTTCTCATGCTATTTATATCATTTTTAATAATAGTTTAACATTTGAGCTCATTATTTGGTATAGTGAGAAGTATCTCATATTTTACTACTGAACTTGTAAATGGATAATTTTATAGCATGCACTTTATTCCAGGCCATATGGTGCACCGCATCATTTTCAACAATCATATCACTTCAAGGAACACAACTGTTCTTTTGTGCATCAAACGAGTTTTTAATATATATAATTTATATGCATAGTTAGTATATAAAAATTTTATATTATCATTCAATTTTATGTTGTTATGTTAATAAATATAATTAAATTTTATATTTATTATTTAAAATGATCATATAAATGGAACAATATCATTAATTGATTGTATAAAATCCTTTTATACTGTCAAGTAATTAAACTCTTTTTTTATTATGCATAAAAGAAATAAGAATTTAATTTTGATATATTATTCATATTTTTTATGTAATTATTCAATTATATATAATTATATCATTTAAAATATTTGATTTTAGTTATCACAATCTCATGATCATATAAAATATACTTAACACCCTTGAGGTATTAAGAAATAACACTCAATTATATTTATTTACAAAATATGTACTTCACTCCAATCCACTAAGAGTGTGTTAGGATTGATTTTTTTTTGTTTTTAAAAATATTTTTTTAAGTATCTTTTGTCTACTAAAAAAAGTGCTTTCATCTGTTTTAAAAGGTGTGTTTGGATACAACCCTAGTAAAAAAGTTATTTGTAGAAAAAAAAATTAATTTATCATTTTTTTTAAAAGCTAGTAATACACAAAATTTCAAAAAAGCAGATGTGATTTTGAAGGGTAATTTTGGATGTATTTGTTTATAAAAAAAATTTCTTCTCCTAACATTTTTTTTCTTCTGCTTCTAATTGTAGTTCTATTTATATTTTTAAAGAAGTATTTCGCTTAAAATTTTAACTAAATAGACCCTTTATTAAAAATTACTACTGCTTTTTTTTTTTAAGCTAGGTATTAATAATTTTTTAAAAAGTGGTAAATTATTATTTTTTTTACAAGCACTTTTTTTTGTGCCCAAATGGGTGCATTTGGATAAAATTATAAAAAAAGAACTTCTTTTCTCTAAACTTTATTTTAGTACAACTTAATTTTTTTAGAAAAAATTATTTTATATTAGAATAGACTATCTAAAAAGTGCTTTTAATAATTAAAAATACCAATGTATTTGGATAAAAAAGAATGAAGGTACTTCTTTTATAGCCAAATTACCAACAAAAAAAAGACCTTGAAAAAGAGGAAAATAAAACTAAGATTTGATAAAAGATAAGAAGAGAAAGATATATATTATAATTTTGAATAAAGATAAAGAATATTTTTAAAAATAATTTTATTAAAAATCACTTCTATTTTTGCTTTTTTTAGAAGTCGGATATTCCTAACTTTGGAAAAAAATAGTAAATTATCTTTTTTTAAAAATTACAAGAACTTTTTATAAAAGTACTTTTAAGAAAAAAGTACTTTTTTCTTGAAAAGCCAATTCAAATGATCTATAAAAACTTATAAAAAATACTTTCTTTTAAAAAGAATTTCTAAAAAATTTAATCAATCCAAACACACTCTTAGTGGATCGAGATAGAATGCATATTTTATAAATAAATGAGGCAGAGTATTATTTCTTAATACATTAAAAGTTTTAAGTGTATTTTACTTTAATATAAAACATTTTAAATTGGCAATGTATTAAGATTAATTTAAGAGAATAATGTAAGTCTTTCTTTTTCTTAATTGTCAAAGTTTTGCACACTAATGGAGCTACAAGGTCTTTTAATCTTTCTGGGGGGTCACCAGTTGACGTGAGTAATGATGTCAGTAAATAACATAATTGCTTATTTTATTAATTTTATTTCTTGTTTGAGAAATGGAGGTTGAAAGAGAGCTTAAGAATCCCCTCCTTGAAGTGCATCTTGCTTATTTTTACATTCAACTCTTGTTGATTGATTTAAATGATTTGGTATTATTGAAAAAGTTTTATTTCATAACAAATTGACATGATTCAAGCTAAATCATACTTAGTTGCTAAATTAAAAAGATTAAATATATTTTTAGTCCTATAAATGTACGTAATTTTGATTTAGTCTCTTAAAAAAATTATCTTTTAATCCATTTTTTAATATTATATTTTTAGTTCTTATGCTTCTGGATTTTAATTTCTATAATTATTTTAAAATGTAAATTTAATCCTTATAGATATTAAAAATTTTATTATTAATTTTTATAAATATTACTGGTTAATAATATTGGCTAATAGTAGAAGTCAAAAATATAATATTAAAAACAAAAGAAATTTAGAGGGATTAAAATTAAAGCGATTATATTTTCAAGGATTAAAAGTTTGTATGCACTATCAGATAAACTGTTTGAGAAGAATTTAATTTATATATATTATTAATATAAAAAATTTTATATAAATATTTAATAATGTATTATTATGTTAGTAAAAGTATTTGACTCAATTATTTATTAATTAAAAAATTTTATAAATATAAATAGAGTTTAATTTAGGTGCATTAATAGTGTAAAAAAATTTTATACTGTCATCCAATCAAAATATTCTATTTGCAAATAATGAGTGGTTATATCAAAGAGTTTTGCTGATATAGCAATTTATGATTGGATGTCTGTGTAAAAATTTTTTACACTGATAGGGCATTCAAATTAAATTCATATAAATATTTAATTAAATAATAATATAAAATTCTTTTATATTATTAATACATAACCATTAAACTTATAAAAAATTAATTTATATGTATTATTAATATTAAAAAATTTTACGAAAAAAGGAAAAGTAAGGTACAGTATGTGAAGTGCAAGCGGAGAGGGTAAGTTAGCGAGGTAGCCTAGATGCCACCCTCCTTAGATTCCAATCCTTCCCTCCCTCCCTGTCTTTCTTTCTTTCTTTCTTTCTTTCTTCCTTAACATTCTATTATCGTTTTGCTGGTCGGCGAAGTTTCTTCTTCTTCTACTTCTTCTTCTTCTCTATCTCCTTATTTCGTAACACCACTACCTCATCTCATTCATTCATTCCCAGGGGCTCCGCAGGTATGTATTCCCCTCTCTCTATATCTTCTTCTTCTTCTTCTTCGAGACATAAATTAATCTCCACATATTCTTTGTCAAATTTCATATATTTGTCATAATAAGGCTTAGATATGCTTACAATTTCATATTACTATTATTGATTCAGAAAGACTCGATAGGATAATAATTATATATATCTATACTTTAGCTGCCTTTTGGCCACAATTATATTTTCTATTTTATTCTTATCTATTTTTTTTAATTTTTTATAATAACTCTTATAATTTTTTATAGGATTTAATTTAAATATATTGTCAGTATAAAAAACTTTTATACAGACATCCAATCATATATTGCCACATCAGCAAAAGTCTTTAATATAACCACCCACTACTTAAATGGTCATGCAAACAGAATGTTTTGATTGAATGATAGTATAAAAATTTTTTACACTGTCAGTACACTCCAATTAAACTCTTTTTCATATTGACAATAATTTCTTCAATTTCTTTTTTATTGCTGAATTTTTTTCCTTTTTTTAAATAATCTTTTCTTTGCCAGATACTACATCCTTATTTTGAAAAATTAAAAATTGCAAATTGACACGGTCAATTTGCTAGTAGTCATAATAAGGCTTGGATATGCTTACAATTTCATATTAAATAGTCATATGATTCTTTAATTTTTTTTTTAAATTATTAAAACTCAAATTTGAAGGTATAACCTTTTTGGAAGGAAAAAAGGATATTGGAGGACCACGTGACATATTAATATCTCTTAAGAACTAATTTGCTCCCATCAAACTTTTTAAAGAACTAATTTAGTTCAAATATTCAAAACTTAAAATGTGAGTTACCTGCAAAAGAGAAAATGTCATCTCGTACATAATTCCACCAAAAGCAGACGTGTTGTTTACATGTGCACCAAGATAAACTTCTTCGTCTGTCTAAACAAATCCTGAAAATTGTATATTGTAGCATCTTATCTTCTTAAAATTATCTGACTGTTATTTTTCAACAATACATTGACGTTTGAAAAAAAAATCAAACATTTTGTTTTTCAATTAACCTCAATGAAGAAAAAGATTTAAAATTAAATATAAGATATTCACACCCGGGACCTCTATTTTGCAAGAGATGATATATGCCTATATGGACAGTAAATCTTTTCTTACAATCCGTATTAAATAAACATAAGTTCCATCATCGCTATGTAATTGTGGAGTTACCTGAAACCAATGTGTAGGATAAATTTGATACAACAAATTTTTTTTTATATATATTTCAGATAATAAAATTTAAATTTATAACTCCATATAAATTATCCAAATTTATCACTACAACTTGCTTCTAGTTGCTTATTAAACTAATATAAATTGACAGGCCATGAACAAACAATTCTTTTTTATTTTTTATTTTTTGAGAAAAAAATATATGATGATTGCATCTATAACAAAGTAAAACTCACATGGCATCCAACCATAATTTTATTAGCCATCCATTTGTCCATTTTGATCCTATATATGAGCGGTCGTTGTTTGGTCCTTTATATCCTTCGGATTATACTACATTTTTTTGTTTTTGTGAGTTTGACAAGCTCCAAATCCTGCAACAGAAGGAGAGCACAAGCAAAGAAACAGCAGATAAGTAAACTAAGCTGCACAAAAAAGTTAAAAAGAAGGATCTCCATCTCAAAAAATCAGAGAAGCCCCAAAAAAACCCAGAGAAAACCACCACCAGCAGCCTACTATACAAAACACCAACCCCTAACTAAGTATCAAAGAAGAGACTACCTATACACCAAACACCAATAGCCAGCCACCACTAGTGAAAACAACCACCACCGAAAGAAACAAGAAAGGCCACTAGCAACCCCACACCAAGAAACCACCTTGAGAAAATCACGAACAGAAGCAGAACCCAGGAAATCAAACTGAACAGCAACAAAGCCACCAATCAAGACAGCTAGGCAAGGCAGCAAAACAGAAAATGCACCAATATTTGCAACAAAGCCCCAAACAAGAAGATCCAAATAGCAAAGAAAGAGCTCGTTTGCAGAAGCCACACACCACCACAACAACAATCAGCCACCGACAGCAAAGGCAAGACTACTAACTACCAAACTGAACCAGCCCCGAATACCAGACTACTGAGCACAGCCGACTAACAAAAGAGAATCCCCCTAGCTGCTATGCTAGAAGAGCCAAAAAAAACTTTACCTGAAGCACTAGCACAGAAACCGCATCCAAGAAGCAAAACAAACTAGAGAAGCCACCTGCTACCACGAAAAGGAGACGCGTGGGGAAGAAAACCAAAGACTACCACCAATCCCAGCAGACATGCCAAAACAAACTCCACCAGAAGCAGGCGGAGCCAACAAAGCACAAGAGCACAAGAGCACCACAAGATAAAACCGACAACCCCCAACAGAGCTAGCAACAGCAAAAGAAGAACACTAAAAAAAACCAGCAACAAAACGCTAAGACCCCAGCCAGCGCTCTAGACCAGATAACACCCCTAAGAGTGCCCTCCAAAAACAGAGCTGCCACACGAGCAGAGGAACAAGCCAGTCAATCTTTAGGATGCTCCTTAATTGATATGTTCTGTTAGTGTAAAACTCTTTTACATTGATATCTAATCATGTGTTACTACATAGATAAAATTGATTAACTCTCACACCCACTAAACTAGGATTTGTAACTCATAAACTTGATTCATAATAGGTATATCATCTACCATACTAGACTCAAAATACTTTAACATTATAAATTTATCCATATATTGTAGCTAATTGTTGTATTTCTTTTCTAAAGATTTCCAAATCTCTAATGCCGATTGAATTGACATGTAAAGATTATGAAGTCTATTTGATGAAGTATTGAGAAAGTGATCTCTGCATGCAAAAAGATCCTCATCACGCTTTTTTTTTTAATTTGGCTAACTCTTTCTTTTTCTTCCTTGGAAGCATCTTTAATAGCATTAGAAATTGGAGTAGTATTCGAATTAAGCACATAAGCAAGATTGAACATCGAAAGGAGAAACATCATCTTGTCTTTCTAATGATTAAAATTTGTTCCATCAAACCGATCTAGTTTGACAAACTCTTGATTCATAATCTTGAAAATAGTATTCTGATCTTGAGTTATCTTTAAAAAAATATCTTTCTAAATTATTAGAAAAAATTTAATATAGAGGATGAATAAAATCTTTAATATTGTGGTTTCAAGGCACAAATCACTTCACTATCTTTATAGAGATACTTGCCTCCACACTTAATTGCTATCGGATTTATAACGATACACTTTTAGAATATAATAAAACCTATGAATTTCTTAGTTAACAACATCAGGAATTCCCTTCATTTTTAGAACTTTGAATAATACCAAAAATTTGAGAACACGAATACACCTGAGTGAGTAAAATTGTTGTGCTACGTACGGCTATAAGTAGATGCCCAAAATTGTGTGTGAAGCATTATGACTCATGGCGTTAAGCCACGACTCTTTGCACACAATGTTTCAATGTCCGAAGTTGTGTGAAGCATTACGCTCAAGACGTTGAACCTTTTTACTAGAAGGTTGCAACACTTGGATCACATGACCGATACTCTAGTTTTCAGTTTTGTAACTTTTCATTCAACTGCAACCTGTAGTGATGCAATTCTTCAAATAACCATAATAACCTTTCATAAATAGTTACAACCAACCATGCCAATTGTCAGTTACTTTAACGGTCTATCACATACGTACAACTTTGAACTTTAAAATATTCAATAGGGGCACTCTTGACAATGTGCTAAACTGGTGCAAGTACAGGGAACCAATCCTTAAAGAAGGCGTTATTTCGGGGTTTCTTGAGCTCACACTTCAAGGAACACCCAAGTCTTAGCCAAAAGAACGTACCCTTTTGTAGTTACTGAGAGAATCCCCATATCCAAGATTAGAAATTGAGCCTGACACAGCAGAGAACGTAATGTGCAACAGCATATCACAAACTAATGGAGAAGATCAAGCTGGTAAAACAAATAAGATGCTAGCTGAGATGGTCCAAGTCAGCATGGAACGGAGTTTGAGACACTTGCAGCAAAGGGCTCTCCGCCTATTACTAGTTGTGGCTCTCAATTAAGTTTCTTCAAAATGATAATTTTGTTTTTGTTTTGGGCCCCCGGGGAGGGGTTCTAATGCTATGTATCTTTTTTTCCCGTTTTCTTTTATCTGCTTTCTTTCTTTTTCTTTTCGCATGGAACTGCCGTCCATGTAAATTTTCCATAGCGAAAGTAAAAAAAGAAAACCACAAAATTAAAAACCATACATAGTAAAGAATGTCGGCCCAGGCAACGCAATTGTCCCTCTACAGTGTTCATGTATAAAATATATATGATAGTACTCTTGACCACATCACGCAGCCACAAACATAAATTATTTAGAAATGTTTTTTTGGGTACGGAAATGCAACTAACACCTTACACTCAAGCATAATAAAGTCAATAGAAATTGGATTTCAGCAAAAGAAGAGAAGTATAACTTGAAAAAAATTAATAGAACTTAATTTTATTGTAACTGTATTTAAATAGAGCAAGTTAAATTATCCATACCCGTAGCGTCTCTCAATTATCCCGAATTTGGTTTAGGATATCAACCTAAACAACGAGAGCGTGAAAAAAAATGACAAGTAAGTAGGCTAAAATCCCCATAGGAGGCAGGATGAGAAAGGGAAGCTCATTGAACACCCCCAAATAAAAGGAAAAAGAGTTCTGGCATGCCACAATATGTGTTCTCAGCATCTGAGCCTCGACGACCACGGCGGATGTCAGGAACCCAAACCCAATGGCGGAACAGCCGGCGAGGCATATCACAGCCAGCCGGAAAATAACGTTCCAGCGGCCAATGTTGTCAGAGAGGACCAAGAGGCGGATTGCCTCTGCCGCCAGGGCGGAGAAGAAGAAGTAGCAGAAGGAAGTAGCGTACAAGAAAACCCGGATCTTTGTGCAACCAGAATCATTGTTGCTGTTTTCATGCGGGTGGTTGCGGGCCCACAGAAACCCCATTAAAGTCCCTAATGTGAGGAGGAAGTTGAACTTTGCCATGGCTTCGGTAATGCGGGCAGCCGCAATAGCAAAGGAGGAAGCCATTGTTGCGGATACCAGCCGCGGAAGTGACTTGGTGTTTTTGAGTGTAGGCAATTTGGCACACTCTCCAGATCCGAGGATCATGGCATGCAACGGAATATAGTTGTAACAAACTAGTAGTCTTATCTTTCTAGAACTTGCAGTTAGAAAATGTCCGCAATGCCTGTGCGTAGTACAGCTTCCAATTAATTAAAAGTTATGATATATGTAATTACTTTGTGTCAAATATAGTGTAAACTTAATTTAGGTGAGATTTATATTTTATCTAATGGTAATAAGATGTGAGTTGATATGATATTTTATATGAAGTGAGTATAAAAAATATTATTCATTAATTAATGCTACGTAAAATTTTTCTATATTAACTAGGTTTGTGGGATCCACTTAAAGTAAGTTATGTTCTACATATTTTAGTTAATAACTTTTGAGTTTAATTAGTATGTATTGATAGTATAAAACTGTTTTACACTGTCAATCAATAGAAATAGGGAAAAATAAGAAATCATGGTGGGTCCCTCATTATAATGGGTAGTTATTTGTGTGAGTTGATATTTTTCACTATTTTTATTGGCTGATAATATAAAACTATTTTACACTGTCAATACATTTAAATTAAATTCTTAACTTTTTTCTAAATTTTGAATTGCATCAATCCAATTGTTAAATTCAAAGTTTCCACAAAGTAGATCAATTATATAAAATTTCATACATTTTTTGAAATGACTTGCTATTTCATCATCCCACTTTATTTTAATATATAATATACTTTTAAAAATATAAGTAAATGTTAACTATTAAATTATATATCTATTATAATATCCAAATTTTCTAAAATTTGGTATGCCTAATCATCAATGTTATATCACATGATTTAACGATTAGATTGATGGAATTCATTGTTTATATACGGTTATTAAGTGAAAGAAGTATAGAAGTTTTACTTTTGAAGTAAACGGATCCCCAGATCGTAAAATAAAATTTGAATTGATTTAAAAATTAATTACTATATTTGAAATATAACAGATAACATTTGAAATTACTAAAAATAAGAATCAATTTCATTTGATTTGAATTTATATTCAAAATTAAATCAATTCTAATGAAATCCTACCAAATTTAGGTTTGATTTGGTAATATTGTAGTTTTTTCAAAATTTTTTAATCTTCTAAACTCTCTAAAAGTTACTACTAAAAAGTCATAATAATATTATTTAGTAAAATAATATAAAAATTATTTACAATAAGCAGAAATTACAAAAGTGGTATTTAGTAATATTATTTTTACAATCTATAATAACTATAGTGAAAATAAAATCTTAATATCTAAGCAGAAGCTATCAAAAGGTTAAAGTTAAATTTTTATTAAAATTTAAAATTATATTAATCTTTTAAATTTTAAAGAGTATAAGACTTAGTTTGATAGTACTCTGTGAAAAGGTAATCTGGCTAATGAAAAATATAAACCCATTTTTTTGTTTGGTAAAGCAAAAAATTGGGATACTTTTGTTTCAAACTTTTAAAAACTAGAGGGTGTTCTTGGGAATTCTCATGGAATGCTTTTTAGATTTAGCTTGTACTTTCTAAAATTTAAAAGACTAATATAATTTTATTTTCTTTAATGATATCAAAATAGGAATTATTCACTTTAATATTTATATCCATTGTAGTCATTTTTTTAAGAGTAACTTTATTAAACCCTACTTTTGTGATTTTTATTTATTGAGAGTAATTTTTATATTATTTTACTAGATAGTACTATTATGACTTTTGAAGAGCAATTTTTAGAGAGCCTAAGAAGCTCAACAGCTCTCAAAAAATCATAACAATACTACATTAAACATAAATTAGCTCTGAAAAAGAGATCTTAAGAGTATTCCTTGACTTTTAAAAGCTAAGAATAAAAGCACCATAATTTTTTTTATTTACCAAATAAAAAAATTTGGTTTATATTTTTTATAAGTAGAAATACCTATGTAAGAGTACTACCTAATTAGATCTTAATAGAATTTCAAAACTAATGCAATCAAATCTTATAAGATTTGATAAATGAAGTGGTTTCTAATTTTTATAGCATCTAAGCACAGGATTTGATTGGCAAATCAAATAAATTCCTGTTTATTTTTTTTTCTTATTTTATTCGAAACACTACCTTACCTCAATAATTAACTTTTTATTCATCAATTAATAAAACACACAAAGACTCAAGTATATATACTAAATTTTAAAAAAATGAACCTTAACAAACAGTTAATATTTATTTATATTTTTAAAATTATATTATACGTTAAATAAAATAAGACGTTGAATAATTAAATTATTTTTAAATTATATAAAATTTTATTGCTTTTTAATAAGATTTTCAATTTAACGGTTCAATTGGTGATAAAATTTAATATCTATAAAAAAAATTATTTAATGGAAGTAGTATATTAAAACTTATTCATCATATAAACATATATTCACCCAAATAGACATCATCACTTGAATTGATTAAGAAAAATAAAAAAGGCATTTTAATCAATTTAAAAGAGTGAAGGTTGCTACTTTTTACTTCTTTAAAGGAAAGTTAGCAATATATAATGTAAGAATTGTGTTCCATATAGTAGTTTAATAATTATTATATAAATGTTAAATTCATTAATTGGTTTATTAAAGAAGCATCTTTATAAATAGTTATATTGAAGAGTCATTATTATGAATGGTCATACTTATTTAATATAAAAGCATGATTATCCAATACGTAAAGATATGACTATTGGAATCTAAAGGCATGACTATTGGAGGTATCTAATGGAAGCATCTTTTTATTGTCTATATAAACTAAGGATGTGATCCTCTCTCATCCATAAAAAAAAATACATTATCTCCATCACTATTGTGCCATTAAGAAAGAGGTTAAGAGAAAGAAATTATTATCATCCATATTATGTTTGCCTAAGGACTATCTTCTTCATTCAAGTCCAATGAAGAACGATACGCTTCCTTATCTAAATTATGTGAAATGCATGAAGTTCTAGATCTTAAAATTAATATATTCAAGATAATCTATCCATGCATAATTAGATTATTACTTCATATAATTCTTATATAGAGATTCATTATAACTTTGTCCTGATATACTGTATTATCAAAAAAGTTTAAATATATTTTTAATTTCTATAAATATAAGTCATTTTGATTTTATTCCTTGTAAATTTTTTTTTAATTTTTAATCTCTTATTTTTTTAATATTATATTTTTAATTCTTATGTTAATTTTAATCCAAAAATATATTTTAAAACATATTTTTAACTTTTATAAATATTAAAAATTTTATTTTATTCTTATAAATATTTTAATAATCTTTTTTTACCCTTATAAATATCATTACTTAATAATACTAACAAACGATGAAGGTCAAAAATATAATATAGGAAAAAAAAGAACTAAAAATTAAAAAATAATTTTAAAAAAATTAAAATTAAAATTAGAATAACCTATATTTTAAAAAAATTAAAACATATTTAAACTTATCTGAAATCTAACGTTTTCCGACAAAATTCCCTCACTCCCATTAAAATTATTCCCGCTCAATTCTGTCATATCAGCTGCATGTCCTGGGTTGAGATATTCGATCCATTTGGCCGTTGGAGAAATGGGTCCGGGCCTTGCACGTACGCTTCACTTCAGCTGCAGATGAGAGGAGTATAATGATCCGGTGAATATAGAGAGTGCCAACTCATGATGTGTTCTTTTTGTAGGTATAGACATGGATGGTCCTACTCTGCATGCATATGCAGTGTTTACTGTTATGTATCTCCGTCCCTCTCTGTCGATTTCTATCTATCTCCATGACATGTGAATGAGGATCCAGGTGTTAGAAGCATTAATTAACAAAATCTTTCTTCCATTTAGTATGAATGAATTGTTTCAACGTTTTCTCTCAGTCTATTCGGTGAAGTGGAAACCTGCAATGATGTACTCAGATTTCAATTGGATATATTTGGTTAGATTTTGCCTTTTGTTCTTGGGCTTATTTTTCCCCTTTTTATTTTGTTCTTTTCTGGGTTTGGTTCTTGCAGGTGCAAGGGCTGCAGTTGGGTATTCCGGCTATGGATGCCGCATGATGGAGGATATTTTTTTTTTTAAAAGTCATAATCATAGTTCATACTGTTATTTTCCAATGTTCCTGCCGTCGATGTTATCAAATTATTTAATACTTTAATACTGTTCACACTGTTAATGTTATTATTGGTATTGTTATATTTATTGGTTTTATTATTTTTGTTAGTGTCGTAATTATATTTATTGTTATTGTTGTTATACTAATTATAGCGATAATGATAATCAGATAGCCAATTGCAATAATATGTGGAATAACAAAATTACATCATGCCAAATCGATCATGTTAATGACGCTAATCATGTATGTAATTTATTGTCATGTATGTATATTATTGAAGAGTTATTATTATTATTGTTGTTGTTGTTTAGATAATGTAGGGTTTCCTGAACTGTGTGAATGGATTTGATGTCAATCATAATTACACATCTGTAATTGTACTGTACTTTATAGCTTACTCTTAGGGAGTGTTTGAACTGATAGCATTTTTTAGGTTTTTTACTTAATTTGTAAAATTAATAAATTAAAAAAAATCCCAATTGCTATTTTCCAATTGCAGAAATTTTCAATTTGCAATTAGACGTCACATAAAAGATTTATTTATTTCTTTTCCTTTTCAAGCATCTCATTGTGGGTTGTGTTTAAAGTTTCGCGGGTATTTACTTTTACTCAAGTGACAATCCATACAAAATAAGCATTTCAAGTATCCTTTCTTATTTCAGTGTGGAATGATTACTGTTACTGAAGAAGTGATTCTTCATTCAATACTGAAGGTATATGTGTGGTTGTGGGATCCTATCTGTTTCACGAAGTTGTATTGGCGATATCAATATTGTTGTCTCGTCCATTGCGATGTTTGTTTCGGTTTTCTTTTCTTATCTTTCATTGTATAGTTGGTGATATTTTGTTGTTTGCTTTGTCTGTTTTATTTGGTTGGCGATTGTGTAATTTTCAGAATTCTTTACCTATATTTAGTAGTATTGAACATGTGTTCCAAGAATGCTTTCTTTAGTTTTGGTAATAATTGTTGTGGTGGAGAGGGTAGAGGTAGGTTGTTTGGTGCAGTCATCAAGTTTTCAATAATCAGGCTGTGCCATTTTCCACAGCGGGAGAACTTCGAGGTATAGTTGTTTTTTTTTTTTTGAAGTTGGTAGATTTTATGATTTTCGGCTTTCTGCTTTCAAGTGAGTAGCTTTTCCTCTAATAACTCAGTCTCTTGCCTGAAAATTTGCTTGCAGGAATTCTTAACGAATACTCTGAAATTAGTTTTCAGTACATATGATAGATGTATACCAATTATGCAATTCATCATGATTATTTAGTTTGTAATAATTGCTCCAAAACAGCTTTACATGACCTAATGAAAGCTTCAAGGGATATGCAAGACATTGGTTTGCTTTTTTTCCCTTGTGTTCAGGTTAATCGCATCATATTTCTGGTCTGTTGTATTTTTGAATTTATATAATGTGTTGGTTATTTGTTTTGAATTTAATTTAAATGCACTGACAAACAGCAGTTTACACTGTTAGCAACCAATGAAATAGTGGAAAGTCTTACAACTCATACAAATAACCACCTATTATAATGAGAGGCCATGTGATTTCTCACTTTCCCCTATTTTTATTGGTTGACAGAGTAAAACTGTTTTACACTGTCAATGCATACCAATTAAACTCATTTGTTTTTAGTATCTTGTGCATTTACTTTATTATGCAGTTGTTGGAAATTCAATAGGTAGTGGGAGTACCAATATGTCAACTCTAATTCAGTATCTTGGCAGTCGGAGGAGGAAGTTGGGCCGTCAAGAAAACTTAGATGAAAGTCCTCTGTCTATTGTCACAGAATGTAATATATCTCCGGAATTTGGTGGTGTTAGTTCTGATCATTCAATTTCAAAGCGATGTAGAGCTCTATTGGGTGATGTCACTACTTCATCTTGCAATATCCAAAGTACCAAATATTTTTTATTCCATTCCCATGTAACTGAAAATTGTGTTAATCCTATATTTGGTTTTAATATTTGGCAATTCCTATTTGCAATCTTTTATAATATTGGTTTGGTGATTTGAAATTTTGCAGACATTGGCTCCGGTAATTATGATGATCATCAAATTTGTGGAGGTTTGCAGCAAGGTAGTGTTTTGAAGCAGAACAAAGAATTTCCTTTATCTGCTGTATTTTATAATCCTAGGAATTTGCTGGCAGAGTTCGCTTCACAAGCAACCGGTATTGGTCTGTTTAGTTTGTTTTTAACCAAAATCAAGTATATCTATATCCTCTGTAACTATCTAACATATTTCCCCATTCATGGTGTAGGCAATAGTTCAGTCAGTGATGAAAATTTGTACCCTGTATCTGTTCAGTATGGTGGACACGTAGTGAATATTGCGTCAAATAAACAAAGTGTTGGTGCATCAAAACATTTTGAACCTGATTTCTGTTAACAACTTTTTGATAGTGTGCTATCCACTTTATCCCCTTTTTTCCCCTTAATTTCGAGTGTCAACTCTGCATTCTCGTTATATTTACTAAATGTTTTCCATTTTTTTTGTAGGTTCTAGCTTGCATGATGTTCAAATTGTTGATTTGGTTAATGAGGATAGTGGTCAACAGAAGACAAAACTATTAAACAATGGTAAGTGGAGTGCAGTGCTCACAAATTGTTAAGCTAATTTTATTTGCAGTCTACTGGTACTAGTTTGTGAATTTTCTTTTTAAACAAGTAAAGTTACTTGTGCAAACACTAAAGGATCCATATTGTGACCAAGGTATCTGACATTTACACAATTTACAATGTAGTGAATACTTCAGTTGGTGATGAATCCCCTGCCTTGCGATTATGTTCTTTCCATATGCTGGACAATACCTCAAATTTGGGAAGTATTTCATAAATAGTAAGAGGGTGTGTGACTGTAATTCTTGCCATTGTTGTATACACCAATCTATTGGCAATTTGAATTTTCGATCTTCCACTTCTATTGAAGAAGCTGCAGCAAACAATGAAATAGGTCAAATATAACCATTTTGTGCATTTAGCATTACTGTTTCCATCTAGCTTTTCAAATTTGTATAGTGCTTCAACTAAGTTTTTTTAATCAGGTGAATATGAAGTTGACAATGCTGAAATTGCAGATGATGACACTTGCTTTGACCGCGAAGCTCAATTAGGTATTTTCTTCTATTATTATTTCGAAGTGTGTGTTACCTATTATAATGTAGATCAAGATTGAAATGACCTTATTATTCAGTTTCATTTTTAGGTGAAAATATTGGTATTGATGACAATTTTGACTGTACAACTTCTCAGTACGGAGAAGGTCAGTTTTGAGTCATTTCCATGCTTTAAAAACATTGGTCATAGTTTACAACAAAGCTTTGTATGACACGCTTGCGAAATGTTGTTAAATTTGTTTTGCAGATTACCATGATTTTGGAGATCAAAAGTCTGTTTGTAAACATTGTGGTGCTCATATGTGGTTCTATGAAAGAGTTGAGAATTATCCGCACATACTCCATTCAAAATTTTCTGTGTTCACAAGGCAATATACGTATTCCATATTTTAAAGATCCTCCTGCATATCTATCAAATATCATATTTGATAAAACTTTAACATTATCGAAGCATTTTAGAGAGTTGCCGAGAATATACAATATTAGTTTTTTTCTTTTACTTCAATGGGTGCAAAAGTTAGCCGTAGTATCAGTGATGGACATGGTCATTATGCTTTCTCTATTTGTGGGGTATACCATCATAATATTGGTAGCCTACTTCCACCAGTGGAGAAAACACAAAAATTTGCTCAGTTGTACATTTTTGATACTGAGAATCAAGGTGATAATAGGTTATATGTCAGGTACATTTTCCTCATAAATCAATTCACTATTTTTCTCCTATTATACTTCTACTACTCTTATTATATTTATTTGTTGTAAGTTATGAACTAATAACTAACATAGTCTTATGTTTATACTAAATCCTTGTCGAGCAATTGAAGTTGACTCTGGATGAGCACAATGTGTTAGCTAAAGGTTTTAGGATGGCAAGGGATCGATAAAAGGCAAATGATTTCAGCGATGTCAAACTGAAGCTTATTTGAAAGCGTGAGAATGATGGGAGAACTTATAATCTACCCACTGTTTCTGAGGTTGCTGCTTGGTTCTTGGTGATGAAGAGTCGTTTGATTCTGGAATAGATATTATCGTTGAAACTGAGTGTGGTTTGCTCCAAAGACAAGATGAGTTACATCCTGCATATCTACCATTCCAATACCCTTTATTGTTTCCTTATAGTGAAATGCTTATAGAGATGATATAGTTCATAGTGATTACGAGACGACAACTCGTACTAAGAAGAAGAAATGTATTGTCCGTGAATACTTGGCATGTGGACTTCAGGGCAGGGATTTTGAAAAATCTTTTTTGTTACATTCTGGCTTATTATTACAACAATCCATTGTTGATGGGTATACTATGATTGAGAATCAGAGGCTTGGATATGTGAAAACACATAAAAAACAACTCAGGTCAGAACTCTACCAATGTCTTGCTGATGCTTTATCGCAAGGTGACAGATCAACTTCGAATATTGGAAAACGTTTAGTGTTGCCCGAAACATTTACGGGCGAAGCAAGGTATAAGATGCAGAATTCTCAGGACGCTATGCTATTTGTAGGTGGGCAAGGTATCCAGATATTTTTATAACTTTCACTTGCAATCTAGCATGGCCTGAGAATTGACTTGCAAATTCACGAAACTTGGACTCAAATCAGAAGATCAACCGAATTTGGCGGCTCGAGTATTCAAGATGAAGGTCAGGTAAATCAGGAGATCAATCACCTTATTAAGGAACTGAAGAAAGGTGAAAAATATTTGGCAATATCAAAGCAGGTAAAACTACTAAATAGTTATGGCATTTTCATTTGTGCTCTAAATTGACAAAGGTTGTTATGTATTAATATAACAAATTAAGTTGATTTATAATCTTTTCTGTAATCAGATTTTAAATATGTCATGTGCAATAAGCTATTGTATATTATCATAGAAGATTCATTGGTTTCTTGCAGTGTTGTATACCACTGAATTCCAAAAGAAAGGTCTCCCTCATGCGCATATTCTCCTATTCTTATGCAATAAGGTCGAATTTAGTGATCCAAAAGATATTAATGACATTATTTCTGCTGAGATTCATGACAAGGATACTAATCCAGATTCGTACAATGTTGTTAGTTTATTCATGATTCATGGGCCGTGTGGATTTCTAAATGATAGGTCACCATGCATGGAGGATGGCAGATGTACTAAGTTCTACCCCAAGACCTTTACAAATTTTACTACTTTTGATGAAGAGGCATTTGCAGTTTATAAGACGAGATGATTTAAGAACAATCGATAAAAATAATATCTTAGTGGATAATACATTCAATGTTCCATACAATCCACAATTACCTTTTAAGTATGGATCACATGTCAATGTTGAATATTATAATCAATCAGCTTCCATCAAGTATTTGTTTAAATATACTGATAAAAGGGGAGATAGGATTACAGTTGGCCTTTGAAAGTGATGGAGGATCTCTAGACGAAGTGAAGGTTTTCTTGGACTGCAGATATATTTCTGCTTGTGAGTCTGCTTGGGGGGTATTTGGTTTTGATACCTAGTATAAGCAGCCACCAGTTGAAAAATTGAGTTTTCATTTTCTAAATAAACAGACTATTGTTTTTGAAGAAGGTTAGCAACTTGAAGCTATTGTTGATAAGCCTCGCAATAAGGAGACAGTGTTTTTATCATGGGTGAAAGCAAATAAAACTTATGAAGAGGCAAGGAATTTGACTTCTGCCGAATTCCCTTCAAATTTTGTATTTAAGGCTCAAAATAGGAGATGGTTGTGTTATCTAAGAATTTGCAATTCAGTTTCCCTTCTGCTGTATTCCCTCGAAAAATTGGATTCTCTATTGGAAGAATGTTCCATGTACCTCCAGTTGTTGGTGGGTTGTGTTATCTAAGAATTTTGCTGACAAAGGTGAAGGGGCCAACAAGTTGTTTTTTTTTGGTAATTTTTTTAGGGAGGGGGTGAGGGAGCCCCTGGGCATCGAACGCGCTCTCTTTAATGGTCCCGGGTGCAGTTTTCTAAGAGACTATGGCTTAACCATATGAGCTGGCCTCCAACTGTGGACCCAACAAGTTTTGAAGATATTAGAACTGTCAATGATAGATAGACAGGCGTGTTATGAAATGGGGGCTTACTAAGTAATGATAGAGAATTTGTTGAAGCTATTGAAAAAGTTTCAGTCTGAGGCACTGGCTGCTATCTGAGGTCCCTGTTTGCAATAATGCTTATTAGTAATTCTTTATCACAACTGGATAGTGTTTGGATTGAAAAAAAAAAAAAACTTTGGAGATTGTTATCAGATGACATCCTATACTTCAAAAGAAAGCAATATTGATGCCATGGTAAATGCATACTAATTTTTTCCACTTAACTAATGTCTTTATATGAATTAGTGTTATATCAAATCTATGATAATTACCTACTTACCTACTAAATTATATCTTTTTAATTTTGTGGAATCATTCTTTGTAGATTTATGCCTTACAGACAGATAATTGCAAAATGATGCACTCTCGCAAATAGAAATGTTGCCGAGATCAAATGGTCGAACTTTGAAAGATATTCCTGGGATGCCTGTTCCTAATGACGAAGATAGTAATGAGTTACTTAGCAAATTAATAGTTGATCAGCTAAATTTCAACAGGCATTTCCTTGCTCAAGAATATAAGAAGTCGGTAGATTTGACGACTGAAGAGCAGAAAGCTGCTTTTGATAAAATCATGGATTCAGTTTTTAATGATAGAGGGTTTTTTTTTTTTTCTTTTTTTTTAGGGTACAACAGAACAGAAAAAACCTTCATCTAGAATGCACTTGCTGCAGCACTTAGGTCTGAAGGCCATATCGTGCTAAATGTTGCTTCTAGCAGAATTGCCGCCACTTTCTGATGGCCATATATAATAATTTAAAATATGAGATTTTCTTAGTGTATTTTCTGATTAGCCAATCATTTCTATTTGTTTTAAATTATGCGTAATTAAATCTCTTTTTAATGTTCTTCTTATCAAAAAAGCTTTTAAAAATTAAATTAAATTAAATTTTCTCTTCACTATTTTAGTCTTACATGAAGTATTAATGATGAATCTTTTACACAAGCTGTTACAAGGAACGAAGTCAAGTAACATCAATTGGTATAGGTAATACAATTATTAAAGAATTATTTTGGAAAATTTATTTCAAAACTGAATGTTTAAGTTTTAATTTATCTTATTTATTATTCTCATAAAAAAAATATCTGATTAATTATTGATTAAATTCAAGTGAAATTTTAATTGAAAGAAATATTATTGCTTGCTTGAAGAAAGGATTTATGATAGGAACAAAAAATAACAATATCATATTTGAAGAGAGCGAGCGACAAAATGACTTTAAGCATTTTTTTAAGAATTCTTTTTATATTAATCTAATACAATTAAAATTTTCAAACCATATGAATTCTTAATTGTTTCTATGGGATGTTTAGATTTTAGAGATTTTATATTCCAATGCCAATATTGTGAAGCTTCTGTCTCGTGTGAGGAAAGATCTTTGTAATATTGCATTTTATACTTATGATTTGTTATATTGCAGTTTTATGGTAGATTACATTGCAGTTTATACAGTGTTGTTTTATAAAATAAATATATTATTAATATACTGTATTTTATAATAATTATAGTTTTATTTGTCTCATGCATTGCACGGGTTGGAGTTCAAAACACTAGTTTCAATTTTTGAGTTCTAAGTTAGGCTTAACTATGCACTCTTTCTTAAGAATGAGTATGCGGGTCAATCTGGTCTATTTAACTCTGTTTACAATGAACCATATTTAAACGAATTGAACTAAGTTGGTCCACTAAGTAAATGGATTATTTTTCATATAGGGTTTGCATTGCACTGCAGAGAATCACAGGCCGGCTGGGAGTTGAACCCAAGTTCCCACAACTACAAAGTTTGTTTCTCATTATTGAGCTATAGCTAAAAGCTATGACGTTAGTCTCAATCAAATTGAATATATCATGTTCTGCTATCCTAAAATAATAATATGCGGCTTAGCGGATCAATCCGCCAACTTGCAAACTTAGCCTGTTCGGCCTATAGGTTAAGCAGAGCCAACCAAAAAAATCCACAAATTATCAAGTTAAGAACATACCTAATCCTACCCATACAGATAGCAAGTTAAAAGGACCAACCCACAATCGCTGCCTAGATACCTAGCTCTACTCTTTCTATAGAATATTGCTACAGTCTCATTTGTCAGTTGCTAAGCCAATTCTTATGTAAAATATTCACTTGTCAAATAAAAAGTAATGAAAAATAATATGAACAAGATATCTTATCAATATGATTTTTCTAATTCAAAAAGTTGTTTATCAATTGCAAATTTTATTAATTTCTTCCACTAATAGTGATATTAAAATTTTATTATTGATTTCCATTCAACTGTTAGTGATAAAATAATAATATAATTACTGACACATGATTGATTAAAGTGGTAGATGTTTCTTCCCCCTAACTAGTGATCTCAAATTCGAACCCTAAATATGGAGTAACCGGTACTGAGAGAGGCATATCCCTTATGAAGTTACCAAAAAAGAAAAAAAGAAGTAATAATATAATTGAAAAAAAAATTAATATAATTGGCAACTAATAGTGATATCAATTTTAAATCGACCAAATATATTAAAATCTTATTGAAAAATATTTATTGTGTTTTGTTATAGTATAAGTTACTATTGTCGAAAATTTAATCCTTTCATTTTTCTTATTTGTCATTTTATAATATGTTTATTTGTTTTTACTTTTCATTTAGCAAATAAACGAAATAATTATATTTTAACTTTATCTATAATATTAATAAATATGTGAGATGAGAGAAGATAAATAGAATGATAATATTCTAATTCAATCAAAGGAAGTTATTTTTAATTTATAGTATAAATTATTTAACCAATTTTAGAAAGAAACATATCGTCATTACCTCGATAAAGTAATAATATGGTGATATCAATTTAAATGTAAGTTGCCGACTAACCGTGATAGTGTCGTACAGGTCAATTTAGTATCCCTATTACTTGCCTCGTATATTAAATTTTATTATCTACTATTTATTAAGTTTAATTTGTATATATTGACAATTATTAATCAATAAAAATTTTAAAAAATATCAATTCTTATAAGTAACTATCAGCCATGATAAAAAGCCTACTACAATATGTCCTATCTATTATCTATTACATATATAAAGGGTGTTCTCCCAAATTGTTTTTAATGTCCAAAATTTATTATTTCTAAAATACCACTATCTATTAATTGTTTTTGTCTCGAATATCCTTCAACAATTTGCTCATCTGTTATCTATTATCTATTATCTATTACATATATAAAGGGAATTCCCTCCAAACTATTTTTAGTGTCCAAAATTTATTATTTCTAAAATGCCACTATCTATTAATTGTTTTTGGTCTCCAATATCCCTCAACAATTTACTCAATAAGGATAAATCTATATTTGTTCTACTATCCTAAAATAACAATATGCCGCTTAACAAACCAACCCGCCAATTTGCAAACTTAGCCCGTTTGGCCTACAATTTAAGCAGAGCAAACCAAAAAAATTTACAAATTAACAAGTTAAGAAAGTACCTAGTCCTATTCATATAAATTGCATGTTAAATAGACCAATCCACAGTCGCTGCCTAGATACCTAAATCTACTCTTTCTATAGAATAGTGCTAGAGTTTCATTTGCCAGTTACTGAGCCAATTCTTATGTAAAATATTCACTCGTCAAATAAAAAGTAATGAAAAATAATGTGAACAAGATATCCTTATTAATATGATTTTTCTAAATTCAAAAAGTTGTTTATCAATTGCAAATTTTATTAATTTCTTCCACTAATAGTGATATTAAAATTTTGTTATTGATTTCCATTCAACTGTTAGTGATAAAGTACTAATATAATTACTGACGCATGGTTGATTAAATTGGTAGATATTCCTTCTAAAAATGCAAGTAAAGAAAGTATTTACAATGGGTAACAGTCTTCAATTTTGCTATAATACTGTCAGTCACAGAATCCCATTTTTTTTTCACAAAAAAAAAAAAAAACTAAAATGCTAACAGTTTTACGAACCAAAACAGCAGAAGTATGCAGAAAATAACGATGACATGGAGGCAGTGAATGTGGGGCAGGGAGGCAGAGGCGCGGCGGAGTGCTGGTGCTGACTGCTGCGGCGAAGGAGGGTGCGTCGGCGAGTGCGGCGGTGATGGAGGGTGCGGCGAGGGAGGGTGCGTCGGCGAGTGCGGCGGTGATGGAGGGTGCGCCGGCGACTGCGGCGGTGATGGAGGGTGCGACGAGGGAGGGTGCGTCAGAGACTGCGGTAGTGATGGCGGTGATGGAGGGTGCGGCGAGGGAGGATTTCTGACGACGCCACCATCTAAAGAAAGAGAAAGAAGCAAGAAACCACAATCTAAAGAAAGAGAAAGAAGCAAGAAACCACAATCTAAAGAAAGAGAATAGAGAAACAGGAAATCAGGTTAAACGAAAGGTTAGTATCCTGTTACCTGTACCTGACGACGCCAGGGAAGGGGCTGAGGCGCGCACGTCTTGTTCTTCCGCCACCTGCTCCGGCGGCTCCTCCGGCAGCTCCTCCGGTGGCATCATCTCCACCTGGGCGGCACCTTGTTGTGTGTGCCACACACATGTCCGATAACAGAGACACAGAGTCACGAACGCGAGCAATAGCAGTGGCGAGAGCAGCCATATCAAAGTGACTGTCATGGTGGCTTCTCAGTGTGAAAATGACGGGTAGGCTTGGGAAAAATCTGTTATAAACCGAAAACTCACGTGTGAGGAAGAGAGAGCGAGAGAGGTAATTCTGAAAAGTGGAAACGTATATGGCTCATCGCGCGAAAAATGATCAAACTATATATATACGTAGTTTTTCTACGTGATGTTCTCGGATCTAAATATAAAATATATATTATATTATATATTAATATTAAATAAGTTTAATCTAACAATAAATACTGTATAAAATAGTATTAAATAGTGGATAGGTTGCACACTAGCTTCCTCTTAAGATTTGCATGGCAACCCAAAGTAAACTAATTAAGTAGTAAGTATCACTCTTTGATTAAAAATAATAATAATAAGAGATAGAGTAATAAAAAAAAATACGTCAAATAACCACCTATGATATGAAAGACTTTCCAAAAAATTTAAATATATTTTCAGGGGTTACTTTGTTGAGCAACATGTTCTCATGCTATTTATATCATTTTTAATAATAGTTTAACATTTGAGCTCATTATTTGGTATCGTCAGAAGTTTCTCATATTTTACTACTAAACTTGCAAATGGATAATCTTATACCATGCACTTTTTTTTTTCCAGGCCATATGGTGCACCGCGTCATTTTCAACAATCATATCACTTCAAGGAATACAACTGTTCTTTTGTGCATCAAACGTGTTTTTAATTTTTTTATGAATTTAATTTATATGTATTATTAGAATAAATATATTTCATATTGTTATTTAATTATATATTATTATATTAATAAATATATTTAAATCTCATATTCACTACTTGAAATGGTCATGCAGTGGAACAATATCATTAATTGATTGTATAAAATTCTTTTATAATGTTAATATATAATAATTAAACTCTTTTTTTATTATATGTAAAAGAAATAAGAATTTAATTTTTATATATTATCCATATATTTTATGTAATTATTCAATTATATATAATTATATCATTTAAAATATTTAATTTTAATCATCACAACCTCACGATAGTATAAAATATAATAGATTAATAATATAAAGAGTAAAATATATTTAACACCTTTGATATATTAAGAAATGATATTCCACCCAATTTATTTATAAAATATACACTCTATTTCAATCCACTAAGAATGTGATTGGATTGATTTTTTTTTTTTTAGGGAAAAAAACTTTTTTAAGTGTCTTTTGTCTAGAAAAAAAAATGCTTTCATATATTTTAAAAAGTGTGTTTGGATACAATCCTAGAAAAAAAGTTATTTGTCGAAAAAAAATTAATTTATCTTTTTTTTAAAAATGCTAGTAATACCCAGCTTTTCAAAAAAGTAGATGTGATTTTGAAGGATAATTTTGAGTGTATTTGTTTATAAAAAATTTCTTCTCCTAACATTTTTCTTCTTTTGCTTCTAATTCTAGTTCTATTTTTCATTTTAAAGAAATACTTTTCTTAAAATTTTAAGGAAATAGACCCTTTATTAAAAATTACTTTTTTTTTAAGCTAGGTATTAATAATTTTTTAAAAAGTTGTAACTTATTTTTTTACAAGCATTTTTTTTTGGGTACCCAAACACACTTAGGGTGCATGTGGATAAACTTATAAAAAAGGAACTTTTTTCCTGTAAACTTTATTTTGGTAAAACTTAATTTTTTTAGAAAAAGTTATTTTACATTAGAATAGACTATTTGGGAAGTGCTAATAATGATTAAAAGTACCAGTATATTACAATACAAAAGAACCAATGTATTTATTTTATAGCCAAATTACCAAAAAAAAAAAAAACCTTGAAAAAGAGAAAAGAAAAATAAGGTTTGGTAATAAATAAGAAGAGAAAGATATATATTATAATTTTAAATAAAGATAAAAAATATTTTTGAAAGATAATTTTATTAAAAATCACTTCTATTTCTGCTTTTTTTAAAAGTCAGGTATTCCTAACTTTAAAAAAAATGGTAAATTATCCTTTTTTTTTTAAATTACAAGCACTTTTTATAAAAATACTTTTAAGAAAAAGGTATTTTTTCTTGAAAAAGCCAATCCAAATGATCTATAAAAACTTATAAAAAATATTTTTTCCCTAAAAAATTCATCAATCCAAACATATTTTTAATGGATCAAGATAAAGTGTATATTTTATGAATAAATGAGGCGGAGTATTATTTTTTGATACTTTAAAGGTGTAAATATATTTTACTCTAAGGTAAAACATTTAAACTGGCAATGGATTAAGATTAATTTAAAAGAATAATGTAAGTCTTTCTTTTTCTTAATTGTCAAAGTTTTGCACACTAATGGAGCTACAAGGTCCTTTGATCTTGCTGGGGGGTCACCAGTTGACGTGAGCAATGATGTAAGTAAATAACATAATTGCTTATTTTATTAATTTTATTTCTTGTTTGAGAAAAGAGGTTGAAATAGGGCTTAAGAATCACTTTCTTGACGTGCATCTTGCTTATTTTTACATTCAACTCTTGTTGGTTGATTTAAATGATTTGGTATTATTGAAAAAGTTTTATTTCATAACAAATTGACATGATTTAAGCTAAATTATACTTATTTGCTAAATTAAAAAAATTAAATATATTTTTAATTTTATAAATGTACATCATTTTGATTTAGTCTCTTAAAAAATTGTCTTTTAATCCATTTTTTTAACATTATATTTTTAGGTTTTATCATTCTAAATTTTAATCCCTATAATTATTTTAAAATATAAATTCATTTCTTATAAATATTAAAAAATTTATTATTAGTTTTTATAAATATTACTGCTTAATAATACTGGCTAATAGTAGAAGTCAAAAATATAATATTAAAAAAAATAAATTTAGAGGGATAAAAATTAAAGCGATTATATTTTCAAGGATTAAAAGTTTGTATGCACTATCAGTTAAACGTTTTGAGAAGGATTTAATCTGCATATATTATTAGTATAAAAAATTTTATATAAATATTTAATAATATATTGTCATATTAGTAAATATATTTAATTTAATCATTTATTAATTTAAAAATATTATAAATATAAATATTTAATTAGATAATAATATAAAATTCTTTTAAATTATTAATATATAACAATTAAACTTAAAAAAAATTAATTTGTATGTATTATTAATATAAAAAAGTTTTATGAGAAAAGAAAAAGTAAGGAAAAGTAAATGAAGTGCAAGCGGAGAGGGTAAGTTAGCAAGGTAGACTAGATAAGGTTATCTCAACACAACACAGCACCGCACAGGGTACTAGAAAAGGGAGAGGCAACACATACAATAGTGTTTATGTCGTATCTATCACTTACAGCCAGTAGCCACATTCCTTAGATTCCAATCCTTCCCTCCCTGTCTTTCTTTCTTCCTTAACATTCTATTATCGTTTTGCTGGTCGGCGAAGTTTCTTCTTCTTCTTCTACTCCTCCTTCTTCTTCTCGATCTCCTTGTTTCATAACACCACTATGTACCCCATCTCATTCATTCATTCCCAAATGGGTCTCTGGGACTCCTTTCTCAATTGGCTCCGCAGGTATGTATTCCCCTCTCTCTATATCTTCTTCTTCTTCGGGACACAAATTAATGTTCACATATTCTTTGTCAAATTTCATATATTTGTCATAATAAGGCTTGGATATGCTTACAATTTCATTTTACTATTGTTTGATTCAGAAAGCCTCGATAGGATAATAATTATATATATAGTCATAATAAGGCTTCGATATGCTTACAATTTCATATTACTATTATTGATTCAGAAAGCCTCAATAGGATAATAATTGACATACAGACGCGCGCAAACACATGAGGGTAAGGTCCATAAATGATTCTAAATTTCTAACTTTTCTATTTTTCTGTGTGTGTCTTTCAGCTTGTTTTTCAAACAGAAGATGGAGCTTTTCCTTGTAGGCCTTCAGAATGCAGCGAAAACATCTCTTGTGAATTCAATTGCTGTGAGTTTCATGCATTGCCTTTTCCTTGAAATTCAATTCAATAAAATTACAATAGTCTTAGTGCATTGATGGCTGCATTCTCTATGTAAATTGTATATAATTTTACTCTTCTTTTCGTAAAAAATTTAAGAGTAAACTAACATTATTTCGTAAAACATTTTGAACGCAGCAACTATGTACCTTAGCAATATTAAATAGTCATATGATTCTTTAATTTTTTTTTTAAATTATTAAAACTCAAATTTGAAGGTATAACCTTTTTGGAAGGAAAAAAGGATATTGGAGGACCACGTGACATATTAATATCTCTTAAGAACTAATTTGCTCCCATCAAACTTTTTAAAGAACTAATTTAGTTCAAATATTCAAAACTTAAAATGTGAGTTACCTGCAAAAGAGAAAATGTCATCTCGTACATAATTCCACCAAAAACAGACGTGTTGTCTACATGTGCACCAAGATAAACTTCTTCGTCTGTCTAAACAAATCCTGAAAATTGTATATTGTAGCATCTTATCTTCTTAAAATTATCTGACTGTTATTTTTCAACAATACATTGACGTTTGAAAAAAAAATCAAACATTTTGTTTTTCAATTAACCTCAATGAAGAAAAAGATTTAAAATTAAATATAAGATATTCACGCCCGGCACCTCTATTTTGCAAGAGATGATATATGCCTATATGGACAGTAAATATTTTCTCACAATCCGTATTAAATAAACATAAGTTCCATCATCGCTATGTAATTGTGGAGTTACCTGAAACCAATGTGTAGGATAAATTTGATACAATAAAATTTTTTATATATATATTTCAGACAATAAAATTTAAATTTATAACTCCATATAAATTATCCAAATTTATCACTACAACTTGCTTCTAGTTGCTTATTAAACTAATATAAATTGACAGGCCATGAACAAACAATTCTTTTTTTTTTTTTTTTGAGAAAAAAAATATGATGATTGCATCTATAACAAAGTAAAACTCACATGGCATCCAACCATAATTTTATTAGCCATCCATTTGTCCATTTTGATCCTATATATGAGCGGTCGTTGTTTGGTCCTTTATATCCTTCGGATTATACTACATTTTTTTGTTTTTGTGAGTTTGACAAGCTCCAAATCCTGCAACAGAAGGAGAGCACAAGCAAAGAAACAGCAGATAAGTAAACTAAGCTGCACAAAAAAGTTAAAAAGAAGGATCTCCATCTCAAAAAATCAGAGAAGCCCCAAAAAAACCCAGAGAAAACCACCACCAGCAGCCTACTATACAAAACACCAACCCCTAACTAAGTATCAAAGAAGAGACTACCTATACACCAAACACCAATAGCCAGCCACCACTAGGGAGAACAACCACCACCGAAAGAAACAAGAAAGGCCACTAGCAACCCCACACCAAGAAACCACCTTGAGAAAATCACGAACAGAAGCAGAACCCAGGAAATCAAACTGAACAGCAACAAAGCCACCAATCAAGACAGCTAGGCAAGGCAGCAAAACAGAAAAAGCACCAATATTTGCAACAAAGCCCCAAACAAGAAGATCCAAATAGCAAAGAAAGAGCTCGTTTGCAGAAGCCACACACCACCACAACAACAATCAGCCACCGACAGCAAAGGCAAGACTACTAACTACCAAACTGAACCAGACTACTGAGCACAGCCGACTAACAAAAGAGAATCCCCCTAGCTGCTATGGTAGAAGAGCCAAAAAAAACTTTACCTGAAGCACTAGCACAGAAACCGCATCCAAGAAGCAAAACAAACTAGAGAAGCCACCTGCTACCACGAAAAGGAGACGCGTGGGGAAGAAAACCAAAGACTACCACCAATCCCAGCAGACATGCCAAAACAAACTCCACCAGAAGCAGGCGGAACCAACAAAGCACAAGAGCACAAGAGCACCACAAGATAAAACCGACAACCCCCAACAGAGCTAGCAACAGCAAAAGAAGAACACTTAAAAAAACCAGCAACAAAACGCTAAGACCCCAGCCAGCGCTCTAGACCAGATAACACCCCTAAGAG
This sequence comes from Pterocarpus macrocarpus, assembly GCA_031439585.1. NCBI lineage: Eukaryota > Viridiplantae > Streptophyta > Magnoliopsida > Fabales > Fabaceae > Pterocarpus > Pterocarpus macrocarpus. The sequence continues at coordinate 20,464,243 of CM062514.1, forward strand.
TGCCCTCCAAAAACAGAGCTGCCACACAAGCAGAGGAACAAGCCAGTCAATCTTTAGGATGCTCCTTAATTGATATGTTTTGTTAGTGTAAAATTCTTTTACATTGATATCTAATCATATGTTACTACATAGGTAAAATTGATTAACTCTCACACCCACTAAATTAGGATTTGTAACTTATGAACTTGATTCATAATAGGTACATCATCTACCATACTAGAATCAAAATACTTTAACATTATAAATTTATCCATACATTATAGCTAATTGTTGTATTTCTTTTCTAAAGATTTCCAAATCTTCAATGCCGATTGAATTGACATGTAAAGATTATAAAGTCTATTTGATGAAGTATTGAGAAAATGATCTCTACATGCAAAAAGATCCTCATCACGCTTTTTTTTTTTAATTTGGCTAACTCTTTCTTTTTCTTCCTTGGAAGTATCTTCAGTAGTATTAGAAATTGGAGTAGTATTCAAATTAAACACATAAGTAAGATTGAGCATCGAAAGGAGAAACATCTTGTCTTTCTAATGATTAAAATTTGTTCCATCAAATCGATCTAGTTTGACAAACTCTTGATTCATAATCTTGAAAGTAATATTCTGATCTTGAGTTATTTTTTAGAAAATATCTTTCTAAATTGTTAGAAAAAATTTAGTATAGAGGATGAATAAAATCTTTAATATTGTGGTTTCAAGGCACAAATCACTTCACTATCTTTATAGAGATACTCGCCTCCACACTTAGTTGCTATCGGATTTATAACGATACTCTTTCAGAATATAATGAAACCTGTGAATTTCTTAGTTAACAACATCAAGAATTCCCTTCACTTTTAGAACTTTGAATAATACCAAAAATTTGAGAACACGAATACACCTGAGTAAGTAAAATTTTTGTGCTACGTACGGCTATAAGTAGATGCCCAAAATTGTGTGTGAAGCATTATGCCTCATGGCGTTAAGCCACGACTCTTTGCACACAATGTTTCAATGTCCGAAGTTGTGTGAAGCATTACGACTCAAGACGTTGAACCTTTTTACTAGAAGGTTGCAACACTTGGATCACATGACCGATACTCTAGTTTTCAGTTTTGTAACTTTTCATTCCACTGCAACCTGTAGTGATGCAATTCTTCAAATAGCCATTATAACCTTTCATAAATAGTTACAACCAACCGTGCCAATTGTCAGTTACTTTAATGGTCTATCACATACATTCAACTTTGAACTTTAAAATATTCAATAGGGGCACTCTTGACAATGTGCTAAACTGGTGCAAGTACAGGGAACCAATCCTTAAAGAAGGCGTTATTTCGGGGCTTCCTGAGCTCACAGTTCAAGGAACACCCAAGTCTCAGCCAAAAGAACGTACACTTTTGTAGTTACTGAGAGAATCCCCATATCCAAGATTAGAAATTGAGCCTGACACAGCAGAGAACATAATGTGCAACATCATATCACAAACTAATGGAGAAGATCAAGCTGATAAAACAAATAAGATGCTAGCTGAGATGGTCCAAGTCAGCATGGAGCGGAGTTTGAGACACTTGCAGCAAAGGGCTCTCCGCCTATTACTAGTTGTGGCTCTCAATTAAGTTTCTTCAAAATGATAGTTTTGTTTTTGTTTTGGGTCCCCCGGGGAGGGGTTCTAATGCTATGTATCTTTTTTTCCCGTTTTCTTTTATCTGCTTTCTTTCGTTTTCTTTCCGCATGGAACTGCCGTCCATGTAAATTTTCCATAAAAAAAAGAAAACCACAAAATTAAAAACCATACATAGTAAAGAATGTCGGCCCAGGCCACGCAATTGTCCCTCTACAGTGTTCATGTATAAAACATATGATAGTACTCTTGACCACATCACGCAGCCACAAACATAAATTATTTAGAAATGGTTTTTTGGGTACGGAAATGCAATTAACACCTTATACTCAAGCATAATAAAGTCAATAGAAATTGGATTTCAGTAAAAGAAGAGAAGTATATCTTGAAAAAAATTAATAGAACTTAATTTTATTGTAACTGTATTTAAATAGAGCAAGTTAAATTATCCATACCCGTAGCATCTCTCAATTATCCCGAATTTGGTTTAGGATATCAACCTAAACAACGAGAGCGTGAAAAAAAATGACAAGTAAGTAGGCTAAAATCCCCATAGGAGGCAGGATGAGAAAGGGAATCTCATTGAACACCCCCAAATAAAAGGAAAAAGAGTTCTGGCATGCCACAATATGTGTTCTCAGCATCTGAGCCTCGACGACCACGGCGGATGTCAGGAACCCAAACCCAATGGCGGAACAGCAGGCGAGGCATATCACAGCCAGCCGGAAAATAACGTTCCAGCGGCCAATTTTGTCAGAGAGGACCAAGAGGCGGATTGCCTCTGCCGCCAGGGCGGAGAAGAAGAAGTAGCAGAAGGAAGTAGCGTACAAGAAAACCCGGATCTTTGTGCAACCAGAATCATTGTTGCTGTTTTCATGCGGGTGGTTGCGGGCCCACAGAAACCCCATTAAAGTCCCTAATGTGAGGAGGAAGTTGAACTTTGCCATGGCTTCGGTAATGCGGGCAGCCGCAATAGCAAAGGAGGAAGCCATTGTTGCGGATACCAGCCGCGGAAGTGACTTGGTGTTTTTGAGTGTAGGCAATTTGGCACACTCTCCAGATCCGAGGATCATGGCATGCAACGGAATATAGTTGTAACAAACTAGTAGTCTTATCTTTCTAGAACTTGCAGTTAGAAAATGTCCGCAATGCCTGTGCGTAGTACAGCTTCCAATTAATTAAAAGTTATGATATATGTAATTACTTTGTGTCAAATATAGTGTAAACTTAATTTAGGTGAGATTTATATTTTATCTAATGGTAATAAGATGTGAGTTGATATGATATTTTATATGAAGTGAGTATAAAAAATATTATTCATTAATTAATGCTACGTAAAATTTTCCTATATTAACTAGGTTTGTGGGATCCACTTAAAGTAAGTTATGTTCTACATATTTTAGTTAATAACTTTTGAGTTTAATTGGTATGTATTGATAGTATAAAACTGTTTTACACTGTCAATCAATAGAAATAGGGAAAAGTAAGAAATCACATGGGTCCTCATTATAATGGGTAATTATTTGTATGAGTTGATATTTTTCACTATTTTTATTGACTGATAATGTAAAACTATTTTACTGCATTTAAATTAAATTCTTAACTTTTTTCTAAATTTTGAATTGCATCAATCCAATTGTTAAATTCAAAGTTTCCACAAAGTAGATCAATTATATAAAATTTCATACATTTTTTGAAATGACTTGCTATTTCATCATCCCACTTTATTTTAATATATAATATACTTTTAAAAATATAAGTAAATGTTAACTATTAAATTATATATCTATTATAATATCCAAATTTTCTAAAATTTGGTATGCCTAATAATCAATGTTATATCACATGATTTAACGATTAGATTGATGGAATTCATTGTTTATATACGGTTATTAAGTGAAAGAAGTATAGAAGTTTTACTTTTGAAGTAAACGGATCCCCAGATCGTAAAATAAAATTTGAATTGATTTAAAAATTAATTACTATATTTGAAATATAACAGATAACATTTGGAATTACTAAAAATAAGAATCAATTTCATTTGATTTGAATTTATATTCAAAATTAAATCAATTCTAATGAAATCCTACCAAATTTAGGTTTGATTTGGTAATATTGTAGTTTTTTCAAAATTTTTTAATCTTCTAAACTCTCTAAAAGTTACTACTAAAAAGTCATAATAATATTATTTAGTAAAATAATATAAAAATTATTTACAATAAGCAGAAATTACAAAAGTGGTATTTAGTAATATTATTTTTACAATCTATAATAACTATAGTGAAAATAAAATCTTAATATCTAAGCAGAAGCTATCAAAAGGTTAAAGTTAAATTTTTATTAAAATTTAAAATTATATTAATCTTTTAAATTTTAAAGAGTATAAGACTTAGTTTGATAATACTCTGTGAAAAGTTGATCTGGCTAATGAAAAATATAAACCCATTTTTTTGTTTGGTAAAGCAAAAAATTGGGATACTTTTGTTTCAAACTTTTAAAAACTAGAGGGTGTTCTTGGGAATTCTCGTGGAATGCTTTTTAGATTTAGCTTGTACTTTCTAAAATTTAAAAGACTAATATAATTTTATTTTCTTTAATGATATCAAAATAGGAATTATTCACTTTAATATTTATATCCATTGTAGTCATTTTTTTAAGAGTAACTTTATTAAACCCTACTTTTGTGGTTTTTATTTATTGAGAGTAACTTTTATATTATTTTACTAGATAGTACTATTATGACTTTTGAAGAGCAATTTTTAGAGAGCCTAAGAAGCTCAACAGCTCTCAAAAAATCATAACAATACTACATTAAACATAAATTAGCTCTAAAAAAGAGATCTTAAGAGTATTCCTTGACTTTTAAAAGCTAAGAATAAAAGCACCATAATTTTTTTTATTTACCAAATAAAAAAATTTGGTTTATATTTTTTATAAGTAGAAATACCTATGTAAGAGTACTACCTAATTAGATCTTAATAGAATTTCAAAACTAATGCAATCAAATCTTATAAGATTTGATAAATAAAGTGGTTTCTAATTTTTATAGCATCTAAGCACAGGATTTGATTGGCAAATCAAATAAATTCCTGTTTATTTTTTTTTCTTATTTTATTCGAAACACTACCTTACCTCAATAATTAACTTTTTATTCATCAATTAATAAAACACACAAAGACTCAAGTATATATACTAAATTTTAAAAAAATGAACCTTAACAAACAGTTAATATTTATTTATATTTTTAAAATTATATTATACGTTAAATAAAATAAGACGTTGAATAATTAAATTATTTTTAAATTATATAAAATTTTATTGCTTTTTAATAAGATTTTCAATTTAACGGTTCAATTGGTGATAAAATTTAATATCTATAAAAAAAATTATTTAATGGAAGTAGTATATTAAAACTTATTCATCATATAAACATATATTCACCCAAATAGACATCATCACTTGAATTGATTAAGAAAAATAAAAAAGGCATTTTAATCAATTTAAAAGAGTGAAGGTTGCTACTTTTTACTTCTTTAAAGGAAAGTTAGCAATATATAATGTAAGAATTGTGTCCCATATAGTAGTTTAATAATTATTATATAAATGTTAAATTCATTAATTGGTTTATTAAAGAAGCATCTTTATAAATAGTTATATTGAAGAGTCATCATTATGAATGGTCATACTTATTTAATATAAAAGCATGATTATCCAATACGTAAAGATATGACTATTGGAATCTAAAGGCATGACTATTGGAGGTATCTAATGGAAGCATCTTTTTATTGTCTATATAAACTAAGGATGTGATCCTCTCTCATCCATAAAAAAAAAACACATTATCTCCATCACTATTGTGCCATTAAGAAAGAGGTTAAGAGAAAGAAATTATTATCATCCATATTATGTTTGCCTAAGGACTATCTTCTTCATTCAAGTCCAATGAAGAACGATACGCTTCCTTATCTAAATTATGTGAAATGCATGAAGTTCTAGATCTTAAAATTAATATATTCAAGATAATCTATCCATGCATAATTAGATTATTACTTCATATAATTCTTATATAGAGATTCATTATAACTTTGTCCTGATATACTGTATTATCAAAAAAGTTTAAATATATTTTTAATTTCTATAAATATAAGTCATTTTGATTTTATTCCTTGTAAATTTTTTTTTAATTTTTAATCTCTTATTTTTTTAATATTATATTTTTAATTCTTATGTTAATTTTAATCCAAAAATATATTTTAAAACATATTTTTAACTTTTATAAATATTAAAAATTTTATTTTATTCTTATAAATATTTTAATAATCTTTTTTTACCCTTATAAATATCATTACTTAATAATACTAACAAACGATGAAGGTCAAAAATATAATATAGGAAAAAAAAGAACTAAAAATTAAAAAATAATTTTAAAAAAATTAAAATTAAAATTAGAATAACCTATATTTTAAAAAAATTAAAACATATTTAAACTTATCTGAAATCTAACGTTTTCCGACAAAATTCCCTCACTCCCATTAAAATTATTCCCGCTCAATTCTGTCATATCAGCTGCATGTCCTGGGTTGAGATATTCGATCCATTTGGCCGTTGGAGAAATGGGTCCGGGCCTTGCACGTACGCTTCACTTCAGCTGCAGATGAGAGGAGTATAATGATCCGGTGAATATAGAGAGTGCCAACTCATGATGTGTTCTTTTTGTAGGTATAGACATGGATGGTCCTACTCTGCATGCATATGTAGTGTTTACTGTTATGTATCTCCGTTCCTCTCTGTCGATTTCTCTCTATCTCCATGACATGTGAATGAGAGGATCCAGCTGTTAGAAGCATTAATTAACAAAATCTTTCTTCCATTTAGTATGAATGAATTGTTTCAACATTTTCTCTCAGTCTATTCGGTAAAGTGGAAACCTGCAATGATGTACTCAGATTTCAATTGGATATATTTGGTTAGATTTTGCCTTTTGTTCTTGGGGTTATTTTTCCCCTTTTTATTTTGTTCTTTTCTGGGTTTGGTTCTTGCAGGTGCAAGGATTGCAGTTGGGTATTCCGGCTATGGATGCCGCATGATGGAGGTTATTTTTTTTTTTTTTTTAAAAGTCATAATCATAGTTCATACTGTTATTTTCCAATGTTCCTGCCGTCGATATTATCAAATTATTTAATACTTTAATACTGTTCACACTGTTAATGTTATTATTGGTATTGTTATATTTATTGGTTTTATTATTTTTGTTAGTGTCGTAATTATATTTATTGTTATTGTTGTTATACTAATTATAGCGATAATGATAATCAGATAGCCAATTGCAATAATATGTGGAATAACAAAATTACATCATGCCAAATCGATCATGTTAATGACGCTAATCATGCATGTAATTTATGGTCATGTATGTATATTATTGAAGAGTTATTATTATTGTTGTTGTTGTTGTTTAGATAATGTAGGGTTTCCTGAACTGTGTGAATGGATTTGATGTCAATCATGATTACACATCTGTAATTGTAGTTTACTTTATAGCTTACTCTTAGGGAGTGTTTGAACTGATAGCATTTTTTAGGTTTTTTACTTAATTTGTAAAATTAATAAATTAAAAAAAATCCCAATTGCTATTTTCCAATTGCAGAAATTTTCAATTTGCAATTATACGTCACATAAAAGATTTATTTATTTCTTTTCCTTTTTAAGCATCTCATTGAGGGTTGTGTTTAAAGTTTCGCGGGTATTTACTTTTACTCAAGTGACAATCCATACAAAATAAGCATTTCAAGTATCCTTTCTTATTTCAGTGTGGAATGATTACTGTTACTGAAGAAGTGATTCTTCATTCAATACTGAAGATATATGTGCAGTTGTGGGATCCTATCTGTTTCATGAAGTTGTATTGGCGATGTCAATATTGTTGTCTCGTCCATTGCGATGTTTGTTTTGGTTTTCTTTTCTTATCTTTCATTGTATAGTTGGTGATATTTTGTTGTTTGCTTTGTCTGTTTTATTTGGTTGGCGATTGTGTAATTTTCAGAATTCTTTACCTATATTTAGTAGTATTGAACATGTGTTCCAAGAATGCTTTCTTTAGTTTTGGTAATAATTGTTGTGGTGGAGAGGGTAGAGGTAGGTTGTTTGGTGCAGTCATCAAGTTTTCAATAATCAGGCTGTGCCATTTTCCACAGCAGGAGAACTTCGAAGTATAGTCGTTTTTTTTTTTTTTTTGAAGTTGGTAGATTTTATGATTTTCGGCTTTCTGCTTTCAAGTGAGTAGCTTTTCCTCTAATAACTCAGTCTCTTGCCTGAAAATTTGCTTGCAGGAATTCTTAACGAATACTCTGAAATTAGTTTTCAGTACATATGATAGATGTATACCAATTATGCAATTCATCATGATTATTTAGTTTGTAATAATTGCTCCAAAACAGCTTTACATGACCTAATGAAAGCTTCAAGGGATATGCAAGACATTGGTTTGCTTTTTTTCCCTTGTGTTCAGGTTAATCGCATCATATTTCTGGTCTGTTGTATTTTTGAATTTATATAATGTGTTGGTTATTTGTTTTGAATTTAATTTAAATGATCGACAACAGAAAGCAGTTTACATCATAACCAATAGAAATAGTGGAAAGTGCCAACTCATACAAATAACCACCTATTATAATGAGAGACCCACCATGATTTCTCACTTTCTCCTATTTCTATTGGTTGACAAAGTAAAACTGTTTTACACTGTCAATGTATACCAATTAAACTCATTTGTTTTTAGTATCTTGTGCATTTACTTTATTATGCAGTTGTTGGAAATTCAATAGGTGGTGGGAGTACCAATATGTCAACTCTAATTCAGTATCTTGGCAGTCGGAGGAGGAAGTTGGGCCGTCAAGAAAACTTAGATGAAAGTCCTCTGTCTATGGTCACAGCGTGTAATATATCTCCGGAATTTGGTGGTGTTAGTTCTGATCATTCAATTTCAAAGCGATGTAGAGCTCTATTGGGTGATGTCACTACTTCATTTTGCAATATCCAAAGTACCAAATATTTTTTATTCCATTCCCATGTAACTGAAAATTGTGTTAATCCTATATTTGGTTTTAATATTTGGCAATTCCTATTTGCAATCTTTTATAATATTGGTTTGGTGATTTGAAATTTTGCAGACATTGGCTCCGGTAATTATGATGATCATCAAATTTGTGGAGGTTTGCAACAAGGTAGTGTTTTGAAGCAGAACAAAGAATTTCCTTTATCTGCTGTATTTTATAATCCTAGGAATTTGCTGGCAGAGTTCGCTTCACAAGCAACCGGTATTGGTCTGTTTAGTTTGTTTTTAACCAAAATCAAGTATATCTATATCCTCTGTAACTATCTAACATATTTCCCCATTCATGGTGTAGGCAATAGTTCAGTCAGTGATGAAAATTTGTACCCTGTATCTGTTCAGTATGGTGGACACGTAGTGAATATTGCGTCAAATAAACAAAGTGTTGGTGCATCAAAACATTTTGAACCTGATTTCTGTTAACAACTTTTTGATAGTGTGCTATCCACTTTATCCCCTTTTTTCCCCTTAATTTCGAGTGTCAACTTTGCATTCTTGTTATATTTACTAAATGTTTTCCATTTTTTTTGTAGGTTCTAGCTTGCATGATGTTCAAATTGTTGATTTGGTTAATGAGGATAGTGGTCAACAGAAGACAAAACTATTAAACAATGGTAAGTGGAGTGCAGTGCTCACAAATTGTTAAGCTAATTTTATTTGCAGTCTACTGGTACTAGTTTGTGAATTTTCTTTTTAAACAAGTAAAGTTACTTGTGCAAACACTAAAGGATCCATATTGTGACCAAGGTATCTGACATTTACACAATTTACAATGTAGTGAATACTTCAGTTGGTGATGAATCCCCTGCCTTGCGATTATGTTCTTTCCATATGCTGGACAATACCTCAAATTTGGGAAATATTTCATAAATAGTAAGAGGGTGTGTGACTATAATTCTTGCCATTGTTGTATACACCAATCTATTGGCAATTTGAATTTTTGATCTTCCACTTCTATTGAAGAAGCTGCAGCAAACAATGAAATAGGTCAAATATAACCATTTTGTGCATTTAGCATTACTGTTTCCATCCAGCTTTTCAAATTTGTATAGTGCTTCAACTAAGTTTTTTTAATCAGGTGAATATGAAGTTGACAATGCTGAAATTGCAGATGATGACACTTGCTTTAACTGCAAAGCTCAATTAGGTATTTTCTTCTATTATTATTTCGAAATGTATGTTACCTATTATAATGTAGATCAAGATTGAAATGACCTTATTATTCAGTTTCATTTTTACGTGAAAATATTGGTATTGATGACAATTTTGACTGTACAACTTCCCAGTACGGAGAAGGTCAGTTTTGAGTTATTTCCTTGCTTTAAAAACATTGGTCATAGTTTACAACAAAGCTTTGTATGACACGCTTGCGAAATGTTGCCAAATTTGTTTTGCAGATTACCATGATTTTGGAGATCAAAAGTCTGTTTGTAAACATTGTGGTGCTCATATGTGGTTCTATGAAAGAGTTGAGAATTATCGACACATGCTCCATTCAAAATTTTCTGTGTTCACAAGGCAATATACATATTCCATATTTTAAAGATCCTCCTGCATATCTATCAAATATCATATTTGATAAAACTTTAACATTATCGAAGCATTTTAGAGAGTTGCCAAGAATATACAATATTATTTTTTTTCTTTCACTTCAATGGGTGCAAAAGTTAGCCGTAGTATCAATGATGGACATGGTCATTATGCTTTCTCTATTTGTGGGGTATACTATGATAATATTGGTAGCCTACTTCCACCAGTGGAGAAAACACAAAAATTTGCTCAGTTGTACATTTTTGATACTGAGAATCAAGTTGATAATAGGTTATATGTCAGGTACATTTTCCTCATAAATCAATTCACTATTTTTCTCCTATTATACTTCTACTTCTCTTATTATATTTATTTGTTTTAAGTTATGAACTAATAACTAACATAGTCTTATCTTTATACTAAATCCCTGTCGAGCAATTGAAGTTGACTCTGGATGAGCACAATGTGTTAGCTAAAGGTTTTCGGATGGCAAGGGATCGATATAAGGCAAATGATTTCAGCGATGTCAAACTGAAGCTTATTTGAAAGCGTGAGAATGATGGGAGAACTTATAATCTACCCACTGTTTCTGAGGTTGCTGCTTGGTTCTTGGTGATGAAGAGTCGTTTGATTCTGGAATAGATATTATCGTTAAAACTGTGTGGTTTGCTCCAAAGACTAGATGAGTTACATCCTGCATGTCTACCATTCCAATACCCTTTATTGTTTCCTTACAGTGAAGTGCTTATAGAGATGATATAGTTCATAGTGATTACGAGACGACAACTCGTACTAAGAAGAAGAAATGTATTGTCCGTGAATACTTGGCATGTGGACTTCAGGGCAGGGATTTTGAAAAATCTTTTTTGTTACATTCTGGCTTATTATTACAAAAATCCATTGTTGATGGGTATACTATGATTGAGAATCAGAGGCTTGGATATGTGAAAACACATAAAAAACAACTCAGGTCAGAACTCTACCAATGTCTTGCTGATGCTTTATCGCAAGGTGACAGATCAACTTCGAATATTGGAAAACGTTTAGTGTTGCCCGAAACATTTACGGGTGAAGCAAGGTATAAGATGCAGAATTATCAGGACGCTATGCTATTTGTAGGTGGGCAAGGTATCCAGATATTTTAATAACTTTCACTTGCAATCTGGCTTGGCCTGAGAATTGACTTGCAAATTCACGAAACTTGGACTCAAATCAGAAGATCAACCGAATTTGGCGGCTCGAGTATTCAAGATGAAGGTCAGGTAAATCAGAAGATCAATCACCTTATTAAGGAACTGAAGAAAGGTGAAAATATTTGGCAATATCAAAGCTCGTAAAACTACTAAATAGTTATGGCATTTTCATTTGTGCTCTAAATTAACAAAGGTTGTTATGTATTAATATAACAAATTAAGTTGATTTATAATCTTTTCTGTAATCAGATTTTAAATATGTCATGTGCAATAAGCTATTGCATATTATCATAGTAGATTCATTTGTTTCTTGCAGTGTTGTATACCATTGAATTCCAAAAGAAAGGTCTCCCTCATGCGCATATTCTCCTATTCTTATGCAATAAGGTCGAATTTAGTGATCCAAAAGATATTAATGACATTATTTCTGCTGAGATTCATGACAAGGATACTAATCCAGATTCGTACAATGTTGTTAGTTTATTCATGATTCTTGGGCCGTGTGGATTTCTAAATGATAGGTCACCATGCATGAAGGATGGCAGATGTAGTTCTACCCAAAGACCTTTACAAATTTTACTACTTTTGATGAAGAGGCATTTGCAGTTTGTAAGACGAGATGATTTAAGAACTATTGATAAAAATAATATCTTAGTGGATAATACATTTAATGTTCCATACAATCCACAATTACCTTTTAAGTATGGAACACATATCATTGTTGAATATTGTAATCAATCAGCTTCCATCAAGTATTTGTTTAAATATACTGATAAAAGGGGAGATAGGATTACAGTTGGCCCCTTTGAAAGTGGTGGAGGATCTCTAGACGAAGTGAAGGTTTTCTTGGACTGCAGATATATTTCTGCTTGTGAGTCTGCTTGGAGGAGATTTGGGTTTGACATCTAGTATAAGCAGCTACCAGTTGAAAGATTGAGTTTTCATTTTCTAAATGAACAGAGTATTGTTTTTGAAGAAGGTTAGCATCTTGAAGCTATTGCTGATAGGCCTCGCAATAAGGAGACAATGCTTTTCTCATGGGCGGAAGCAAATAAAACTTATGAAGAGGCGAGGCAAGGAATTTGACTTCTGCCGAATTCCCTTAAAATTTTGTATTTTAAGGGTCAAAATAGGAAATGGCTCCCTCGAAAAAGTGGATTCTCTATTGGAAGGATGTTCCATGTACCTCCAGGTGTCGGTGAGTTGTGTTATCTAAGAATTTTGCTGACAAAGGTGAAGGGCCCAACAAGTTTTTTTTTTTTTTGGAGTGGAGGAGAGGGACATTGGGGCTCTTGCCCTGGGCGTCGAACGCGCTCCCTTTAACTGTCGCGGATGCAGTTCTTTAAAAGGCCATGACTTAACCATATGAGCTAGCCTCTAACTGCGGGCCCAACAAATTTTGAAGATATTATAACTGTCAATCGTATTGTTTATCCAACATATAGGCAGGCGTGTTATTGTGAGAACTGATTTTCAATATATATTCCAACCATTACAGATTACTATTCATGATTACCAGATTATATGGAAAAAAAAATAGTAATTTTGGAGAAAATTATATTTACCCTTTAATTTTAAAGAACCAATAAAGGTTGGGGTATTTTTTTTTTTTTTCGGTTCCGATGACTCTTTGACTGTTTTGAGTGTGAGAGACTTTCCAATTTTCACACTAAAGTAAAGGTCTTTACTCAAAAGTTTTAACTTGCTACATATTGGGATTGATTTGGGTCTTCTTCTGGATTTTGCATTCACTAAGACAAGCATGACATTGTATCATTGTGATTATTATCATTAATTATTTTTTATTCACTATCATTGTGATTGTTGACATTTGCGGTTGATTGTGGGGTTTTTTTTTTTTTTCAATATTTTTTGAATTGAATAAAAGATACATATTTAGTGTGTTTCTGGTAGCATTATATGCTTGAGAGAATTATTTTTGGTGGCAATTGGACTGACATTTCATTTTGGGAAACGGGCCAGTTAATCCAAGGTAAGTTCTTCAACTTGCTGAAATTCGTTTGATATTTGACTAAACCTGGGCAAATTTACCCAAAAATTTTATTGATAATAAGATAAAAACGCATAAAAAAAATTGAGAAGAATTTTTACTAGTATAAAATTATATATTTGTAAACTTTTCTTAAATTTAAAGAGTTAAATTACTATGCACTATCGTTATAAAAAAATTTTACACTGATATCTAATCATGTGTTGCCATATAAATGAAAATGATTAACTCTCATATTCACTACCTTGAAAAAAAATCACTTTTGTTTACATGGTAATACATGATTGGATATTAGTATAAATTTTTTTATATTGATAATATATATAAATTAAACACAAATTTTTATGATTAAAATAAAAAATACTAATCATAATAATGTTTTTGAACGATATGTAGGGAAATGGAAAATGCTCTGCATATGAATTCACATTATGACCTCTCAATTAAAGTCATATATCGAAAAGGACAAAAATATGATGTTTTATAATATATATTTTTAAACATATAAATTTGTAATCGATTAATTTTGACATATTATTAGTGTAAAAAAATTTTATACTATTATTTAATCATATATTTTTATTTAAAAGATTTTTAATATAGTGGATAGTTAAATAAAATAATTTTAATGATATGCCAATATACAATTAAATATCAGTATAAAATTCTTTTTTATATTAACAGTACATAAAAATTAAATTAAATTTATAATGTATACCATTTTTTCCTACAATCTTTCTACCATACCAACAGTTTGACAAGCATTGACGTGCCTGTCAACCCTCATCCTTTATTTTTAGGTTATTGGTATAAAATTATTGATTTAATTTGTATACAATGTTAGTGTAAAATAAATTCTATACAGATATTCAATCATATATTACCATATTAGGAAAAGTGTTTAACTCAATCACCCACTACCTTAAAAATCTTATAAATACAAATATATAATTAGATGATAGTAAAAAAGAAAAAAAATATTTACATAACATATAAAATTGTTTCGGATAAATAAATTTTAAATGATAAAAACAGAAAACATTCATATTAACCACTATAAATATTCAAAATTTATTTATCTAAAAAAGTTTTATATATTATGTAAATAATTTTATATCAATATCCTAAAAATTAAAAATGCTGGGACGATAGTATAAAGTAATAAAAATTTTGATAAACTTGGTTGTTACTATATTAAAGTCCGATATAATAATGCTTGGATGTATATTAAATTAAAGTCATCGTATAAAATGTGTAAATTAAAGTTTTTGACATTTTATTTGGTATAGGACGAGACTCCATTTCTCCTCTGATTGTCCCTTTCCCCAAAAATCATAGTATATGAATTCTGTTCAACAATTTTTTTTTTTATATGAGAATTCTCTTCAACAATTTAAAAAATTAAGTAATTGTAATAATTATAAAAAAAATCTTGATTTATCTAATTATATTGGAATTTATTTATAACATAAAATTCTGATGGGATAAACTAAAATCCTTACTTAACAGAATTTAAATTACCACCTTGATCCTTATATAAAGAGTGCATTCCAAAATCATTTCCACGAAATGTTTCCTATTCTTTATTTTCTCTTGGTGTATGTCTTAACTCAAGTGGAGAGCTCCATTAGGGTTTCCTCTTCTTAGGTATGTTATGTCTACATCTTAGCCGCTGTTCCCACCGGATTTGGTGGGTGTTTTTGTTTTGAGGGGGAGGGGGGAAGGACGAGGTGAGCTCCTTTAAGGAGGAACTATCGAGTACACCCATGGTTTCCCCAAAATAGACCAAAGGAACCTCTCCCAACAGAAGCTTGCTAGAGCAGAATTAGAAGTTGGTAACGGGCTTTTTCCAAAGATTTTTTTGGAGCACTCAATCTGTGAAGAGTTGTGTGTTATGTGGAAAGATGCATTAGTGGTAAAGTTTTTGGGCAAGGATGTTGGTTTCATTATTGTGAGAGAGAGACTCAAGAAGCTATGGAAACCTATTGGTGGTTCTGATATTTTAGACTTGGATTGTTGTTTCTTCCTGATTAAGTTCAACGCAGAGAAGGATAGACTTAAGGTTTTGGAGGGAAGTCCCTAGATCTTGTTTGACCATATTACCTTTCTATCCGTCCATGGTCACTAGATTTTGTTTCCTGCATGGCCAAGATTGGTACAACTTTAGTATGGATTCAGATTCCTTATCTAAATGTGGTTTAGTACGTTAGGAATGTTATTTGTACTAAAATTTTTTGGATTTATGTGCGGATTCACTCTCATCTACCATTTAATGGGTTGTGCACTCCATTTAGGCTATGTCCCACAACTCATCTAATGATAAATGAGAGCGAACAGTACAAAGACCAAAAAATTTTTAGTACAAATAGTGTAACTCTTACTACTATATATGATATATGATGTTTTGTTCTCCATGGCAAGCATGGTGGGTAGACTCATGAAGATTGATGGTTGTTATTGTAAGTAAAATGTAATATCACATATAAAAATAGATTAAAAAAATTGAAAATGCAAGTAAGCAAAGTATTTAAAACGGGTTATAGTCTTCATTTTTGGTATAATACTGTTAGTCACAGTTTTGTTTTATAGAGATTTTTTAGTAGTGATGAAGTTGCTTTATTCAATGGAATTGTTAAAGGGATTCGAATCCTTTCCCTCTTTGTGTTAAACACCTAAACGTTGAGAGACTCACTACTCTAAATTTTAACAATGCCAATGACACAAATCCAATATACCAGTAACGTACCCCACCACAAAACTAAAGTCCCACAAAATCCAATCAAAATCCCATTTAAAAAAAAAAAACTAAAATCCTAACATTTTTATGAACCAAAACAGCAAAAGTATGCGAAAATAATGATAACATGGAGGTAGTGAACACAGGGCAGGGAGGTAGCGACGTGGCGGAGTGCTGATGCAAACTGTTGCGACGGAGGTGGGTGTGTCGGCAATTGTCGCGGCGAAGGAGAGGGCGTTAGCGACTGCAGCGGTGATGGATGGTGCATCGCGTTAGCGATTGCGGTGGTGATGGAGTGTGCATCGGCAACTGCCACAGCGAGGGAGGGTTTTTGACG
Source organism: Pterocarpus macrocarpus (assembly GCA_031439585.1). Classification (NCBI taxonomy): domain Eukaryota; kingdom Viridiplantae; phylum Streptophyta; class Magnoliopsida; order Fabales; family Fabaceae; genus Pterocarpus; species Pterocarpus macrocarpus. The sequence goes on from CM062514.1 coordinate 20,480,767, forward strand.
ACGCCACAATCTAAAGAAAGAGAAAGAAGCAAGAAACCACAATCTAAAGAAAGAGAAGAGAAACAAGAAACCAAGTTAAACAAAAGATTACTAGAAATTTTGTCAGATCTATACCAGAAATTTAGAGCACCAATCATAAAAGGAATTTAGATAAATAACATTGAGTACCTTTCAGATTCCTATTGTTGAGGAATACTCATCTACGAACCCATCGATGAATCTTGTTGCAAAGGAAAACATATACACATGTATATGCCAAATATAGGAGAACCCACTCTATGTCCTTTTCTTTTCAGATGGCCATATCGATGGAGCATTAGCTATCAAGAATGCCAAGACTAGAGTGAAGATTTTGTCCATAATATATATATATATATATAATACCCTAGTTCCATCTATCAAATACCTAGGTTACCTTGGGCCTCTACACCCTCCAGCATACTTATCATTGAGTCCAAACCCAATAACACATGGTGAATAGCAAACCCATAGCAGATCACTTGATAATTACATGGATTTCTACTTAATAATAAGGCTATCCATTCAACCCGTTTTATTAAACCAAAAAGTTCACCAATTAATAGAAGTCCAAACCCAGAAAATTCTAACATTCTCCTTCTTAGGTAATAATGATTAGGTTTGATTTAGTTTCTAAAACATTTCGAAAATGACTCTCTGGTTGAACAACTGTGGGCACAAACTTCAGCCTGAAAAAAATTCATTGTCAATCAGATCACTCCAGTCAATAAGGCTACCAGCTAAGAACCATAGGCGAATAATAGATTATAAAGTGTCTAGTTCCCCCATGACTACATAACTAATAACTTCATAAAAAATGATCAACAACTTGAGTGTGCAAAGTGTAGATATACACATCATAGTATTACAATAACATGAGCACTCAAAGTGATCCTTAAAGTGATCCTTAAAGTGATCCTTAATGCTACTGTGTATAGATCCTCATTTTGTCTTCCTAAGAAAACACAATCAATCTCCTACCAGGAGATCACATGTTTTTCATGAAACACCAATGTCTTCCCAAGAAAACATCATATCTCGAAATATACAAATGGTATCAAAACCAATTTTGTAGCATGCGCATATATTCATCAATAGATTACATAAGCCCAATGTAATCAAATGAACAATATAACTCCCATTAACTAAGTACATCAAAAGACCTTATACGACCCATATTGTCAACACGTTTCATAAACACCATAGGCCTAAGTCCTTTAGTTAGGTGGTCAACAAGCACCTCCTCAGTGCTAATATACTCATGAAGGCTCCAATCGCACAATTCCAGTGTAATCACAATCTCATCAGCTTTCACTGACCAATCACATTAAAAGATATAAATCATCAAGGTTTAAGCATGTGATTCCAATGAAGCTATCATAGCTTCACTGTTAGATAACATTAACAGCAACAAAACATAGCCATCAAAACATTGACTATCAAGGATTTCTGAAAATATATATATAGCATGGAAATAGAACCAAACAATTGGCTCCCACAAAACTTATGCAATTATTTAACTACATAATTACAAGAATATGATAAAGATAACTAAATGGACATAATCATATTTTTCATGAAAGGTTATGTATACGATTGTATAGTCATCTGTGGGTAGAATGCACAACATATATCATAGCTCCCACTCATTAAAATAATCAACATTTTCTTCAAGAAAAAAATCCGTTTAAATATGAATTCAAGCATAATTTCATCGATAAATTTACATATCCATCATGCCCAAAGACTATTGCTATATACAATTTCTATCCTTTTAAGAAGTTAGCCAAAGTTTCCAATATTATAGTCTAATTACTTTATTAAGGGAAAGCACAATATGAAGTTGAAAATAGATACAATCAACCTTTAGTTGATCCAATGGACAATAATCAATGACAACTATCATTGCAACTGGGATTTAAAACATGAATATAAACTTGCCTATAGGCAGAGAATATATCATGCACAACAATCTCAGAAAATTCAACACCTAAGGGCAAAAGAATTTTCACTGTCAATTAATCTCAAATTCTATGCTATTTGAACCAACTCATACATAACCACCTATGGGTAGGTCAATGCACTAATTGGTCTAAGCAACAAACCATCCCTAAAGCAACAAGTAGCTCCACTAACTTCATGAATGAGTCACTGTAATGATAAATATCCAAATCAGTAAATGGGCTCCAAAGCAGGGATGACAATTTAGTCCATTAAACCATTTTCATCTTTCATACATGAATTTCCCTGAAATATGTTTTCTAAGAAACACACTATGAAACACTTCATAAAGTCACTCCACTCAAGTAATGAATATCAATTTGCGAACAAGTGAACTTTAACATATATATCATGCAAATCAAAATAATGAGCATTTGACTATAATTTGATTAACATAAAAAGCTGACAGGTCAATTAGACCAAGGTTGAGAGCACTTGACAATTTTCATAAATTATTCCATTAGCTTAATAAACAGACTATCTTGCAATCCATCATTTAGTATGTAACTAGTTCACCCATATCAATTATTTATTCATACTCTCCAAAATTATATTATGACAATAAGATAGCTATCCTTCTCCATGCACTTAACAAACAACCAAATGCAATAAAAATAATGATAATTAATAATTACATAAAATTTCTCATAAAAGGATTTTATCAAGAGAAATAGAACATTATACCACACAGCAAAAATTGTGGTATAAATTAAATTTCATTCAACTAAGTTAAATATCATGCACAATTGCCCTTTAATACATGCATAAACTAATGCAAAGTAACCATGACTATTATAACTCTCCTTCTCAAGTGTGATTCCCAACATTACTACATTTTCCCTCAATAAAAAACTTTTTGTGTATTCACGGGAAACCATGGTAGGTGTTCCATGGGTTAGGATCAAACCCAAACACCAATCAACCACCGTTTCAGAATATGCAGCCCAATATAAACATTGAGTCTAATATTACTTATTGGAGCAATTACGGGAAACCCAAAATCTTAGGAGGTTTTTAACATTGTATAGTCTTCATTTAGTCCATTTCTAATTAATGTGGGATTTCATCATCACACTTGAAAATCTAACATTATCCCCTCAACTGTTACACAGTCTCACATAACAATAGTTATGTCCTTTTCAAGAAGACTTTTAGTCACAACACCCACTTTAAATGCTATACACTTTCATTGTAATCTTCCTCTCAAACACAAATCTGCACCAATAGGCTTAAAACCAGCGAGAGTTTCCTTTGGCTTCTATATCTCATTGCAACTCATATAAAATACTCTTACCTTCAACCATTTATCAAATAAATTAAGATGTCAAAATTATCAACATTCTTCTTAAGAACTTTGCAATCCTTGGTTCAACTATCTTTATTCCATAATTATGACAACAAGGTTTGCAACCTTCAGCATTCGTGAGATAACAAGCGGCCTTAGAATTCTTCTTGAGATAGTGGGATCACAAAATTTCATCTTAGTGACTTGACCATGTATATAAAGTATGATTGAAGCTAAATTATAACCCTTATGTAATAACCAGGTATAAGAATATATAAATTGTGATGTGCTATCTTGTTGGGCCTGCAATTTGGGAATATATATTTGGGAAATTTTCATGGGATCAAAAGTCCCGGCAATTGTTTCTTAAGTATACAAGAGTTGAAGAGTAATTTTTAATGAATTTTATGAAGTCTTTAACCATTCCATTTTTAGCTAGGAAGTTTAAGAAAATGCATGTTTTTAAAAGTTTGTAATAAAGTCCAAAAGTTGAATTTTGATTTTTAAGGAGTTTGATTTTTTCAATATTTTTATTCGATTCAAATGGGGGATACAAGCATATAAAGAATGCAACATATATACACATAATGTAGTTGATATGCCAAGGGGCAGATCTCGTTGAGGGTTTTTAACCTGCATGATAATTTTTTGTTTCTTTTACTTTTTTTTTTTAAGGGGAGAGGCTTAGATTAAAAAAATCTACTAAAGAATGTCTTTTCACAATGCCAGAAACCCAAAGCCATGATACTTTTACATATCAAATTAGTAGATGGAGATATATTGATATAACAGTAGCCCATAATACATAAAAATTTATCGCTGTGATAGTGTGAGTATACTATAGCTTGTACATGTGCTTCAGTAACAGCTGGTACTTGTTACTATATATCTGTTTGTTGTCTTTTAAAGGGAGAAATAGATCAATCAATCTACGTCAACATTTTGTAGCTATGACTGCATTTGCTCTCGAGAAGCAAATAAGAGACATAAGGACAGAAACAAGGCTAAACAACAATGCCATGCCTCTAAAGGCAGCGCCAGCAATGCCACAGCTTCTTCGAATGCACCTCGTCGTCATCATGGTGGGGGGCACAGTGGCGAAGGATTATGATTTGGCATAGGATATGGCGGCAGTGGAGCAGGTGGCAGTTGTGGCTGTGGTGGTGGTGGATGTGGTGGTTGATGAAGTTGCCAGCTTTTGATAGTGGTTAGCAAAACCTTTGCCAGTGGAGACCTTAACCCTTTTATTATTTCTATTGCTAAGAACTTTTAGAGTTGTTTAGACGGAGTATTTGCAAATTTAAGGAAAATTTAAATACAAAAAAGTTTAAATACTTCAATTTAATTTCTTTCATTTTTTGTTTTTTTATTTGAATAAAGTAATTATGGTACTTTATTTGCAAAATATTTTATTTGTATAATGAAATTATATTACATTCTCTTTAGCCAATTCGTTGAGGACAACGGGTGATGGCTACGAGAGGGTGATCGGTGGTTGCTAGGGGCGGTTGGCATTGGCCAGTGGGTGATGGAAAAACAATAATTGACTGTAGTCAATGTGTGGTTAGCGATAGCCAATCATCGGCGGTCACCGGGAGGTAGTCGGCTAGTGATGGTAAACTTGTAAGAAGGAGTTAAGAGACAATGGGTAGAAAAAGAGAGAAAATTTTAAAATTCCTTATGAAGAGGTGGAAATTAAAATATTTTCTTTTGAAGTTTAGAAAATACCTCCTAAAAATATTTGAAATTTTAAAATTTATTCATATTATTATCCAAACAAAAAATTTTAAGCTGAATCAATTCAAATCCACTTAAAAAATACATTACCTTCTAAAATACTTCATCCAAACACACTCTTATTATAATTAGTAATTACTTCCAGACCCTTTGTATTTTGATCCCAGTCAATGTTTCGTAACAATTTAACTGAACCTTGATAAATTGGTTAGTAATGGACAAATCATCAATATAATCTTTGAGAACGATACTGTATTAGGATATCACTCTTATAAGAAAGGAACCATATCAGGGGTTTAGCTTTACTTATCGCAAAGCCCTCAAATTTGCTTTTAAAAAAATAAAAATAAAAACCAAACCCAACCGAACATGTTGGCTTTCTTTTAAATGTACTTTTAAGTGAAGTGAAGTGACTTTAAAGTTAAAGATATTTTTATTTCTGCTTTCTATGTTATAGCCTTATTCCTTAATTTAATATTTCTTTATAATAAGACATGACAGTAATTTTTCAAAATACTAGACCACGAATATAATAACATAATTCTCCATAAAACTATAAATAAATTTCATTTTCAAATCTATTATTAAATTATTATATAGTTGATTATTTCAAATACTATCAAATAATTTACACTTCAAATTAATTCAAAAAAGTTATACTCCAAATGTTAACATTTTTTTAATATTATTAAAAATATTACTAAATTAATTTTGAATAAACATTTTGTAACTTAAACTGTTAATTTAAATTCATGCTTATTTTTATGAGGTTGTGATTTGGTAATATTTGCCTCAATTTAGATACACCTAAAGTAATTTATGTCTATGGTACGATAAAAGATAAGCATATTTATTTTGAGACTATAATATTTATAAAGATATTTATTATAATCTAATACTAAATAATTAACTCTATTATAAATTTTTATGAATAGGTGTATGATTATTTCAAAATATTTTTTTGTAAGATATCAAAACAAATTATAATTTTATTAAAATAAAATCAAATATATTAATAATCATCTATTACACGTTTTTTTAAAAATTACTTAGAGCTCATGTCATTTTCATATAAATATAAATTATTAACATTATATTTTTATTAAATATCTTTTAAGAGTATTTATTAATTCTTTAGAGTTCAAACATATTAAAATAGAAAAAAAAAACATTTAATATATTAACTTAAGAGATTGGAAACTTTGAAGACTTGTAAATTGCCTTGTCTTATCATAAAGAAAAAAATTAAGAGTATGTGTTTTTAAGCTTTAAAAAATAATATTTATATATTATACTTTTTAATATATTTTTTCAACACCTAGTCCTTCTAGTTTATGAAAAAAATATTTCAGATTTTTATCTTTGTCGGAAGAGTTTATCTAATTATTTTAAATTGTATTATACATGTTTCTTACTCAAAAAAAAATTTCTTACAAAATAACTCAAACAAGTCAATCCTGAATTTAAATAATATAAAATAGAAATACAGAAATATAAAAATATGTCTAATTTTAAAATTACTTTAAGATAATTAAAGACATAAAAATAATTATGAAAACTGGAAATAAATAAATAATAAAAAATTCCAATGGCCGATATTTGCTCATTTATTGGGCAATGAATCCGAAAGAGCTGTTATTCATTCTGTTGACAGTTCACAAACGAAACTGAAGCTATAATGCTAACGACAAAGCAAATATGTTAAACTCATTTGGTGATGAAAAACGAAGCCTGAATCGGACATGGCAAACACAGTGCATAGCTGAGCGACGAGTGGTGATTTGCCGCAGGGAGGTGTGACCTAAATGCAGACTCGATCGGGCTAGCAGTGTCCAACTTATAATATGGCACTTGGCCAACAGTAACTGCGGATATATACATGCATACAAAGAATGCAACATATACATGATGCTGTTGATATGCCGAACGCCGAGGGGCAAATCTCGTTGTGTGTTTTCAACCTGCATGAATATGGTTTTAAATTGCAATTATGGTTACGGTTGCATTGTAATTATTGTAATTACAAAAAAATTATAGAAATATGTGACTAAAGCAACTACAATTGTGACTACAATATTATTGTAGAAAGTATTATAACCGCAATATTGCGGCTACAATTGTAGTTACGAATCACAATTCAAAACCATGTATGCTACAATCAGGAAAAAAAAAGGCTTGGATAAAAGAAACTACAAAAGAATGACTTTTTACGATGCCAAAATCCCAAAGCCATAGTACTTTTAGATATCAAATTAGCAGATAGCGATATGTTGATATAGCAGTATCCAATAATACATATAAATAATTTGCTCTGGGTCTTCTCCCAACAAATTTGCTCTCTCTGTCCTTTTTTTTTTTTTTTTTTGGTTTTAACTTGAGAGGATAATTGGTTGGGTTTCTTTTTTTTTTCGCCTTACCTAATGATGTAACATGAAATAAATAGTTTGTTCATTACTTAATTACAGGTGGTTTAATTTGGTTTTATGCAGGATTTTGAATTATTGTATCCTTGATTTGGCAAATAAATGAATTATATTTTAGTTGATAATAAATTAGTTTAAACATTTTTAAGTACAATTTATCACAATATTATAACAACTTGGTGGCCCCTTTTATTTGGTCCACAAAGCTCAAATAGCCCAGACTAGACACTGTAAAGCCCTCCAGGCTTAACCTTAATTTTTAGTAAAAACTTCTGCTGGGAGCAGGATACTCTTCAACGTAAATGAGCCCAAAACTATTCTTTTAACCAAACTTACTCCATTAATTGTATTCGGTTGCCTAATCGTGGAATTGGATTTATAGTTTTAGGCCTCATGTAGATTTAACGGGAGAAAGGAAAGAGCAACTGAGCTCAATAGGCACGCAAGGCTGTAGATCAGCTGGCCAATCTGTTGGCCTTCCAGGGCAGACAGTGGATATTGGACCCTTTCCCCCTCCCCTCCCAAACCCCCACCCAAAAAAAAAAATAAAATAAAAAAACTGAGCTCAATAGCCTATTTTTAGTTTAATATTTCACATTTATTTTGACAAGGTAGGAGAAAGGGGAAAAAACAAGTAAAAGACATTCCTATAAAAATAGAAAAACAAGAAAAAAAAAAGAGAACATAAATGTTTAAAAAGTATTTAAAAATAATCAAAGCATAAATAATTTACAAGTGACTAATGACCAAAAATTAAAAATCGTAGACAAATTTCAATATCATCAATTGTAATTATAAAATACAAATTATTTTATGTTGTTTTTAAATATTTATCAGAGAGATAAATTGTGCATAAAAATGTTTTAATTTTCTTATCCCTTTGTGTTAAATATTATTCTTTAATAGTTCTTAATTTTAATTTCCTTCATATTCTTTATTTAAAGATGGCAAACAGATTCAACCCGCAAGGTTAGCCTGTCTAACTTGCCAAAAAATAAAAGGTTAGATTGGAATTTTTGGTACACCATAAAATTTTAGCTTGCCTAACCCACGAGTTGAGGTGGGCTAGGATGGGCTTGGCCATGGGTTGAAGCCATTTTTTTTTTTTGGCAAAAAACATGAGAATTTATGAATTTGTGGATTTTTTTTTATGATTAATTATTATTTGTGAACTTCTTTTTGTATGATTAATTTGTAAATATACCTATGATTAATTATTATTTGTGGGCTTCTTATTCATATATCCTAATTAGTTTATTATGTTTGTATTTAAATTTAGCTATAAATTATATGGTTTAAGTATTTTATTTTTAAGTTCATATGGATATTATTCCATTGTATTTAAGTGAATTTTTTATTAAATATTGTTTAATTTTAAGTTTTTTTAGATGATTTAACTCATTAAAAATATCAAAAATAAACTTATTTAACTTTTTTTTTTGTGAGCCAACCTGTTAATCCACCCACAAATAAAGCAAGCTAACATGTCCAACCCATTTTATTAAGGCAGGCTGATTCGCCCCGCCCCGTTTTTAGCCAGGCTTTTGGTGGATTAAGATGAGATTAGACAAGTTGGCCCACTTGGCACCTCTATTTGTACTTATAATATTACAACCTTAAAAATGTTGAAGAGATATAAACAACAGAGACAAAAAACAAAAGACAAATCATAATTCACAGGCAATTAAAATGAGTTTTTTATACAAATAACAATTGTTCAAAGAGTAAATATTTATTTTAGTCTTTGAAATTGTATGTGTGTTTCATTTTTTTTTTCCTTGAAATTAAGATATTATTAATTTAGTTCTTGAAGATCTAAAAAATGATTTAAATTAATTTTTTTAATAATTCAAATTAACATCTACAAGCATCACTCTAGAAATTAACTTGAATCACTTTTGCAACTTCAGGAATTAAATCGTTAATTTCTTAATTTCAAAAACTAAAATAAAGTACGAATATAATCTTAGCTATTAGTGTATAAATTTTTTACTTAATCATTCAATTTTATATTATCACATCAATAAAAATATCTAATTCATGCAATTACAACCTCATAAATCATATATTTAATAACAAATAATTAGATGATAGTGTAACAATTTAGCTGTAAATAAATAAAAATGTTTATATTTTATTTTATTCTTGCCATTCTAATACAAACTAGTAATTAAAACTAATCTTACATTGGCTGTCAAACAACGATAATTTTAACATATGTAATTAATCAAATTAAAATATGTAGTTTGTTGTTGATATCAATATATGTTTTATTTTTTATGTGAATATATTTAAAATCTCGTAGAAAGAAATCCAGATGGATTAAAATCTCGGAGAAATTTTGTGGTATTGTCCAAAATAATTAATCCACACGTGACAACTCACTCTGTCAATATTCAGTGCTACTATGAGATAAGGACGCTCGGCAGATTCATTTTCGACAACTCTCACAATTTTGGGTATGAATTCATGACGAGTATTTAAATATTTATCAAATCCCAAGGGATGTGAATTACTGATCTTTATTGGCAAATCAAATGTTTCCATTTTCTTTTTCCTTCCAAATATTCTGCCTTGTTTTGATTGATTATTTATCTTTATTGGTTTTCTAAATGACAGCAATAAGTTTACAATAATATGTATCTATATTTAACTTATTGTATATGAGAGTTTAATTAAAAGAGGTAATTAATATACTATAGAAAAGTTATTAATCGCAATGTTTATTCTTGAGTATTTTGAATTAATTGATAATATAATCAATTAAAATTTTATAAACTAATTAAACTAATGGGCAACAGGTTAGCATTAGTCATACTGGCTTCGTTGTTATATAAATAGGCAACACTATAATGAAATCATCAGGTCATTTTATTTGAGAAGAGAATTAATTCTGAAGATGATCAATACATTGGTTTTTCTCTTGTGCTTGGTGACCAGCAGTCACACCCAAAGAGTTGATGGGATGCGAAGTACACTGAAAGAAGACTTAGAGTTAGAGAGACAGCTAAAGCTCATTAACAAGCTTCCTGTGAAGAGTATTCATGTATTCCATAGTCTTCCTATATATCGTTAACAATCCTTTTGTTTGATTTGATCTTATTACATGGTTTTAATAATTTTTTTTTTCGGTTGGATCTTTTATTTCTGTAGACAAAATTTGGGTACGTTGTTGATTGCATTGATATTAACAAGCAACCAGCATTTGACCATCCGTTACTGAAAAACCATAAATTGCAGGTATATAATCTATTGGAACAGAAATTGATGTGCTAAAATTTTAGTCATCTTTTTCTTATTTTTTCACCTCGTTCAATGTTCATATTTCTTTATAATTGTAGAGAAAACCTAGCTTTCAACAAACAACAGCAAAAACAAGTGTCAGCGATTCAACGGCTATACCTATCGTTGGGCTTGAGAAGGTGTCCTGTCCAAGGGGAACTGTTCCTATTCGGAGGACAACGAGAGAAGACCTTATTCGAGCCAAAGCACTATTGAATGCTCATATCATGACTCAAGACAGCCCTGGCAGTCATGTAAGTGTTCTATTGTATAATTAAAGTTCAAAGATTCTTGGTTTAGTTAATTTATTTGTATAATTAGTTATATGAATATGTCGGCTTTAATTTGTAGGCTGCAGGTGTATATCTTAAACGAGTTCTTGATGAACCTTATCAAGGAGTGGGTGGAATTAATAGCATTTGGAATCCAAAGGTTGACAAGGACCAAATGACCGCCTCTCATTTATGGGTTCAAAATGGACAAGGAGATAGTACTAATAAAATTGTGGTTGGATGGCATGTGAGTTTTATTTTGCTATTGCTGCAATCATCATGTACATACTTTGAAGAAAATCTCTCTCTTTCTCTCTCATCATATATATAGTTTAATATAATATAGATTGATAATATAAAATAATTTTATATTATCATCCAGCTTATATTTATAAAATTTTTAATATTGTGATTGGTTGAGTGAATATTTTTATTGATGTGGCAACATATAATTAGATATTTGTGTAAAAAAAATTTACACTAATAATGCATACAAATTAAATTCATATATATAAATTGAATTAGCAATTTGATCCTTCAAAGATAGATATGGTATCAGTTTAGTTCCACAAAAATTTTTAATCTCAATTTATTTCTTTAATAATACACGTGACATTAGTTTAATTCCTAAAAGATTTTTTATATCAGTTTAGTCAAAAGATATATGTGACATTACTTTGGTCCTTAAAAGATGAAAGTAATATATATTTGATCCCTCTTTTTTTATAAAATTCATGAACTTATTTGATATAACATATATCTTTTAGGAGCCAAAATGATGTCACATGTATTTTTTAGGGACTAAACTGATGTAGAAAATCAATCGGGGACTAAAATGATGTCACGTTTATCTTTGATTGACTAAACTGATGTTAAAAATCTTTTATGAACTAAACTAAGTCACATGTATATTTGAGAGACCAAATTGCTAATTTAGTCTACCAATGAAAAATGAGCTTCTCATGTGAGAAATGAGAAAGAGCTCCTCAACCGTTGGATTAGCTCTTACGGTTGAGGTTAGATTTACAATTTTAAAAGCTCACATGCTCCTTCTTGAAACCCCACCCCAAATCAACAGCCACCCAATCTCGAAAAATGCCACATACCATCTCCTCCAAAGAAATTCTTGGGTGTTCTTGATATGTTATGTATATTGTACTCATAACTAATAATAGATTAATATTTTATATAAGAGTACAAGTTAATAGTAAGTTATATCTTAAAATATCATTCCATTATTTGCTATTATGAGCATATTTATGTGGTCTTTCATAAGCATCTAAAAATTTTTCTCTCCGCCATCATCCTCGCCCCTCTATAGCCGCCTCACCCCCTAGATGAGACTCAATACAATACTCAACAAATTGGTCTATGTCCTCTCAAATTGAGAGGCAACATCAGCATAGGGCGTGCTTTGGTTCGAACTCAATGTGATTGGTTCGGGCTCTACTTTATTTTGGCTCATTAAATATGACCATATATTACCACTTTGTATGTAAAAATAATTTCATGCTGCTGAAGAACGTTTTACAATAATGCCCTAAATGAATTCTCCTTTTGTGATCTATCAACGTTTGAAAATTGCAATTCTTAGACAAAATAAGTTGATGGGATTTTAGCTAGAGTGGCATGGGTTATTTTGTACTGCCCTACAGATTTAATGAAAATTTGATTTGCAATTTTGTTTTCTCCCAAATATCACATTTCAAGTAATTCGCTGTCAGATTACAATGGAGATAGTACACTAGATTATGGAATTACTTGTAAACAATGGACTAAGTGTGAGTGATGGTGGGTGAATGAGGCTGAATGAGGCCTGGTTGTGTGGGTTATCATCAAAAGAAAATTACCTTTAATTGGAGATAAGGGTAAAAGGGAAAGGGAGAAGAGGGTCTGACCTGGGAAAGAGGCTGAAGGGAATTAGGGGATGAATTGAAAGGGAGGAGATGTTGGGTTCTTTTTGTTGTCTTGAATTGGGCCTTAAAGCCTGCTTGAAAGAAAATAACCAACAATAATAATAAGAAAAGAGTATTGGTTCTGTGTTTTTCAATTGATGGTGTGTTTAGTACTATTTTTATAAAATTGATTTTATCGAAATTAATTTAGTTAAAATTGATTTTGGAATAAAGTGATTTATGTTTAGTAATTTGATTTGAGAAATAATTTATATTTAGATAATATTGATCAAAATTATTTTTAGATGTATAATTTATAATGAAATATCCAAAATCAATTATAGTGAAATTGAGAAGTAAAAAATTTTTGCTTCTATTTAAAATCAATTTTTATTCCATAATTGATTTTGAAATGAGAAACCAAATAAAAACAAAAAGGATCAAAATTGATTTTGGCCTCCCAAAATTAATTCTTGGGCATCCAAATGTGCTAGGTAGGTTTTGTTTTGTTTAATATAAAAGGTTGGTCTTGGTGGCCTTGGGCTAGCCCAGTTTGGTGGGGTGAGTGTGTTGATTATGGGCCAAGCCTAGTAAGTGTCCCTCATTTTTTATTGGCTAGATCCCCAATCTAGGTATTGGCACCCTGCTTGCTAGTATTGGGGGTGCCTCCTTTTACTGGTATTTTCTGTACAAAAGGAATATAAGAGGTTGGTCCTTTCTTGGGTTGCTATGGGTGCCATTTTGTGAAAAAAGAAGAGTGCGCAGTGGGTGTGTGTGCGTGCTCTCCAAGTCAAATTAGAGTGTGTATTTATGTGTTTGGTGAGAATAAAATTGTTTTGAGAGAATTTATTGTTAGGTGGAGAAAGTTTATGAGTAAGGTGGGTATTTTGTTTGAATAAGAAACACATTGTTTTGTTAGGTTGAGTATATTGGAACTTCGGATTTGAGAGAGATTTTCAGATTATATTTTGACAAAAATTAGTAGATTGATTTGTAAAACCATTGACATAGGCAATGAAAACCGAACCTGTTAATTTCTTATGCTCCGTTTTTACTTTGTTTATTTGTTTGACTTATGTAAATTGGAGATTTTTTCCCTAGTTGGAGAAATAGTCACATGAGTGTTTTTGTTTTGAGATATAATCTTACCCACTTACTTAATCTAATAGTTGAGAATAACTTTCTCGCTTTTTATATAACAAAGTCAGTCTCATATGATACGTATAGAACAAAGTAACAATTTGTCGTATGCATTTGTTCCAGGTATCTCCACAATTACACGGAGACTATGAGACTTACGTTTATTCAATATGGACGGTAAGAAAAGATTTACTTATACTTTATATCATCTTTATTACAAAATGGAGATGTCACTCTCTTATACATACTTTTTTATTAAATTATTTGTAGTTTGTGAATATTTTAAATTTCATTTCAAATCTTATTCTTCATTTGATGTTACAGTCAGATAATTTCAAAAGGACAGGATGCTACAATGTGCAATGTTCAGGATATGTTCAAACTCACCCGGAACATTATCTCGGCACACGAGTGGAAAAAACATCTGTTTATGGTGGAATTATGTACGAGATGACAGTTTCTCTTGTACAAGTAATTGCCGTACTCCAGTTTTGAATGCTTTATTAATTTAGTCCTTTAATAAATTTTGAGATGGAAGCAAATTCGTCGTGGAGGGTTAATGTCTTGTAGCCCTCCAATATAATTGAAAATTCTATAAATCTTTTCTTTGCAAAAGGTGACATGGTTGTTCCTTACCAATATGTGATTTAATCATTAAAAATTGTTAGAAGATCATACGACTATTTAATAACATTAAGGAACAAATTTGCGCTTCTCAAATTCTTTCATATGGAATAATCTGTTACCCTTTCAAGCATCCAACTACAAATAACAAGTAAATTTTATATTTAGATATTACATGTAATATTCACAAAAGTTTATGGATGTATGCAGGACCCAAAAACCAAAAATTGGTGGTTAAATATGCAAAACAAGTCTCTTGGATATTTTCCAGCAGCTTTATTTTCTAATATGGCCTCTGCAGATCATGTAGGATGGGGTGGAAGAACAACGACTTCTGTGGGTAATCCCAGCCCTCCAATGGGGTCTGGATACCTTCCTGATGATAACTTTATTCATGCATGTTATTTTAGACATGTTACATTTCGGACTTCATCTGGAACAGATTATGGACCTGGAGGTAATCTTACACAGGAATTCACAGACAATAAAGATTGCTTTGGTGCTAAATACTATGGGTATGTAGGAGGAGAGGCTGGATATTCTCTCCAATTTGGGGGACCCGGTGGAAATTGTGGAAAGTAATTCATGTTAAATGAGAGGCTTTATTTGAAATTAAATTCATAAATAAATTCAAAATGTAACCATTATAGCCCTTTCTTCTTTAATCTATATGAAATTAATCATTGGCATGGAAGCTATATTACATTCTTGGTGTTATTGCTCTAAACAACTCAATCCAAAATTTAATGAGCTCTTACTAGTCTGACTCTACTAAAAGGAAAAGAAATAATAATAATAATCGTCGTCGTCGATCAAATTCCGAACAAATGGTCCGGAATTTCTATTATCTAGAATTCAGTCAAACTGATTACTTTTACCTTTTTATTCTAGGAAATGATTTGGACGTGTAGTCATGTATGTTGCAGCTAAAAATACCCAACATGAACGCAAAGAGATGGTGTGTTACTGCCAAAATGGAACAAGAGTGTGTTCAAGAGGGATTCTCCTGATATTTGTGCCTCAAATTTAGATTCCAACTTATTAGTTGTGCAGGATGAACATACAGAACCAAAGCCATTTGAAAGTCTGGTTGACTATAAACAGGAAGCGGCAACGAGGAGTATGATGGGAGGAAAAACATATATCCATCACTCCAATGCCAGTGATGGCGTTTCGTAATTGAATTTGTCATCATTTGGGGTGTCACGTAAGCAGGGTGATAATTGGAATGGTGTTGGGTGTGGTAGAACACAAATTCTCTTTTCTTCCTGTCAAGGAGGAAAAAACTCCACAATAAACCAAGCTCACCAAAGATTACAACCCACTTATTGACTCACTTTAAAGCTTATTTATACAAATCATAACAATACTTCCTTCTTTGAAAACAACTTTGGCCTCTAGGTTGTTAGAAACCAACACGGTATAGCTGACCAACACTTAGCCCAAATGTGCATCTGGGAGAAAATATAAATGCTAACTAAAGACAGAACTACAAGCATTAACACAATATAGAACACGGCCACCAATAATTAATCTATTCAGTAGAAGAAAGTATGCTGGCCCCTTTCTTATTCCCTGCTGCATAACTTCAACAATATGCTGGCCCCTTCTGCAACAACTGCAGATTCATTAGCAAGCAAGCTTTCTAAGTGAGCCAACAAATCATAGGCTTGGTATAAACCAAAATCACGCCTTTTCATTTTTTGGGCTGAATTTCACATTGAGTGTCAAACAAAAACATCTGCTGCACCCATTTGGAACTAATAGTACTGTTCGACCCAAAAAAAATAAAAGAACTAATAGCTACTGCATCATGAGCTCGCTAGTTAGTTAATGATTCAGCCAACACCAAAAAAAAAAAAGAGAAGAAATTGCCCTTTCGTCACAGTTATGACCGATCTGACTGACATGAAGCAGGACATACAAGCACTTTACTGGCATCATTTAAGGAACAAAAAAAAAAAAAAAATTCCAAAAATGCAGCATCATTTATGTCAGAACCTTCAATGAAACAGCCACCATGACATTTGGGAACAGAGAATATCGTGTTTCTGAGAGGCATTTGATGAATCGTCCAAAGACTCAGATTGCACATGCACATTAAGAAACATGTTTATAATGAAACAAGTGCACATTTTACAAGATTGAAATGCTAATTTCTAAGGCACCACCAAGGTTATTCAACCCACTCTTGGATACTGACGCTCAACAAAGAGGTATATATGGACACACAGCGACAAAAGAAATAATGAGCATGGAAAGAAGCAAATTTTACATTTGGAAATATGGCACTAACGGCTGCGGAATCAATTGCATCTGCAAAAAGAAAGATCGAATATGAAATTAAGAGAGAACTTGGGTTTTTTACCTGCAATCTAATGTCCACTTAACGGCCGAGTACCACGACCGGCAACGTCGGCACCGGCGGAGAATCTTCGTCCTCCGGTGAGGCCGGGGGCTGCTCCTCCATCTCCTCCTCCTCGGGAAGAAGCAGTTGTAGCGGGGGCAGGGGCAGAGGCGGAGGCGGCATCATCTCCACCGAAGGCGGCGGCGGCAAGAGGAGCAGCTGGCGGATAAGCCTGCCGACCATGGCAACGACAGCGAGCACCAGCAAGAGGAGGGCAAAGATGGCCCATGGCGTAAACTTGGCCGAGTGAAGCGCTAGGTGAGACCAGACCAGGCCGGGGAAGGCAATGCTCCTGGTCGGCGATGGAGACGGAGATTCGGCCATGTTTCTTCTTGCTGAAGAAGAAGAAGAAGAAGAAGAAGAAGAAGAAGAGGAAGACGAAGACGAAGACGAAGAAGAAGAAGAAGAAGAAGAAGAAGCAGCAGCGCCCATTGCATAGTTGCGGTGGCCGAGAAGATATACGGTTGAGGGAATGGTTTTGTGTTGACCATTTTCGGCAAAGAGAGCTTCCTGTAAATGGGGGTGCTCCGTTCTGCAAATGGGTGCCTACTCTTATGCTCTGCGCCTACTACTCTGCCGAAATGGTTATTTGCAAAGATGCTGGTCTATATATATATATATATATAAAATAACTTTATGTCTTTTTCTTCCTTATTATATGGGTACGTTGAGCTATACATCCCTTTAAGTATGGTGCTTGAAGCACCATTTAAGGAAAAAATAGTGCATCATGTTCCTAAGTTTATCTATACTGTTCATTAGAATATAGTAATATTGGATGGTGCAGATTGAAAGTGTGATTGGATTCACAGTTTTTCCCTATCTCATCTCTGACTTTCTTCCCTCCTTCTCTCTCTTCATACATTCGCCGCACCAACTCATCCTCCGGTAGCGTCCACAGGCCACCATGGCTACCATTTAATGTTGTGGTGAGAGACTAAAGACCCATGGCCCCACAACCTTTGCCAACCTCACGTCCCATCGTGAATCTTCGAGTCGAATCATGGTGCTCCTCATGTGCTGTTGCTTTGCAGTAAGGTCGGGGAGTGTAAGGGAACTCAATGGCTCATAACTTCGTTGTGGGAATTTGTGGATTACTTGAGTGTTGAGACTTTGTCCATGATATTATTGCTTCTTCTGGATCTTATTCTTTGTTTAACTGTATGTTTTTTTTCACCAAGTTAATATTTCTCTTGGTGGTCGACTGGTTGGTAATATTACTTCTTTTGAGCTGTTATGAGCCATTTTTTATTAAAGAATTTGTTTTTGGTGAACAACTCCAAGGGCATCATCGCCATCAACAAGGTGACACAGTGCACTCCCTAGAAATCCACGTTGCCCAGAGCTAGGTGGAGAATTTGCTGGAGGCACCGGCATTGGTGGTTGCAGCTGGGTGTTGCAGACAAGTTTGAAGGTAAGGCCGAAGGTGGAGTGGAAGAGGGAGGAGGTGGTGAGGAAGGCGACGATAAGGTTCTGGGTAAGTGAATCTAGCAGGATTGGGGAAGAAGGAGTTGGGGAAGTGGCATTTAGCCACATTTTTTAGTTCAATTAACCACATTTTATGAATGCAGTTACATGCACGTACACAAGTAGGCGCATCATGCACCACACTTAATATGGTGCATTGCAGAACGAGCCATTATATGGCGGTGTTTGCTCATGTGCATATGTTTTAAAAATCTTCACATGAATATCTTAATTGTAACCAATAAATAAATGACAAGCGAAAATAAAACACTATATTTATTTTTATTATATATACAATATACAAATTACATTCCTTGTAGCCTATGCCGGCTGGGTCAAGCCAGACTTGAATGTGAGCTTATTTTTTGACTACATCATTTTTTTTTTAATTCAGACCCAATTTGATGATCTGACTAGTTATCAGGTCAACTCAACACTTTAATAATATATAAAGATTTAAATATTATATATAATTTAATAATATAATTTTAAAATTAACAAACAAAATTTAAGAAATATGTAAACAATACATATTTTAATACAAATTATATCACGGCATCCTATTAAAAAAAAAAAATCTAACATTAACGTCATTTGTTTGAGTTAACTATATAATCTCTCAAGTATTGCTGGAATACTTGGGCCTCAGAGATGTCTTCTTCTTTTTTTAAAAAAAAAATATAAAGATAGTAAAATTAAAAATTATTCTTAAATGATACTTTTAGAGAAGTGAGTGGGAGTTAAATATAGAATATTTTAGACTCAAATGAGACATACAAGATGCAATTACTATATATATAGGAAGCATATCATATGAAAGAAGTGATTTATTATAAGAGTGAGAGGAGTAAATTTGGGTCGTATAACTATATAGATGATCAAAATTTAAAGTTGTTTAAAGACCACATGATCACTTAAAAAAGTTATATGACTTTATATTTTAATCTTGTCTATCCACGTAAGATCCAATAGTCAAAATTTGCTCCTTTCACTTTCACAATAAACCACTTCTTTCATGTGATACATTCCCTATATATATATATATATATATATATATATATATCTTATACTTTATTACTAGCTTTTTTAAAAATTATAACTTTTAAAGAATTCTTTTGAGGTCGGGTCAAGCTAATTTAGAATATGAGCCGAACTTGTTTCGAAAATTGTACCAAGTCAGATTTCACAACCCGAAATCATTCCAATAAAATTTGGGCCTAGACATATTATCGAGTCGGGTTGGATCATAAACACCTCTAATTTCTTGTGCCAGTTGAAATTTGGTCTAGTGGCAAGTAGAGGTGAAAATAGGCCAGGACAGGCCAGGCTTTACCCTTAACAGGCCAGGCCTGTATTTATATTTCTCGGCCTGAGCCTGTTATAGGTTATTTTTTCGGCCTAAGCCTAGCTTGTTTAAAGGCCCGGCCTAGCCTAAAGCCTGTTTTATTGAGCCTGATACTTTCTCATCCCTATATCCCTCATTCCCAACTCTTTATTCCAAACATGAAATCATCAAAATTTGTTTCTATAACTATAATTTGTTTCTATTCAATAAACAAAATAGAAGCTAGAAATATTAAAGTGCCTATTTGGATTGCAGTTTGCATCCACCAAAAGGCTTTCTAGAAGAAGGAAAATGACTTTGTATAGTAAAGAGTAGTATTTGGTTTAACTTCTTCCAAAAAGCTTTCTTCTAGAAGGCCTTTTGGAAAAAGTATCTTTGAGGTTACTTTTCATTTTAGAAAAAGACCTTTTGAAAAGGAATCTTACTATTACTCTCACATCAACAACAAAAAGTAATTTTACTTTATCCTATCCAAAACTCAGTCTCCTAAACTTACTTTTGACATATTCAAACCAAACAAAAATCATTCTTTTAAAAGTAATTCCTTTAAAAAGCCTTCTTTTAAAAGATCTTCTTTCAAAAGATCTTCTCACAAAAGTTAAACCAAACAGACCCAAAATCCAAAACATATCACAAACAAAAACAAGCAGAAACTAAATCACATTTATTTTTTTTCGAAAAAAAAACAGCATCAGTTGAAGAGATCAATAACTCTCCAAGTGTTAAAATTTTCAGATAAAAAAAAAGGAAACAGTTGGAACTGAAAAAGAAGAAGATCCACAGATCTTCACAAAATGCTACCACTTAATCTGCAAAACTCACATCCATAGGCAATGGCAGCTTCAATCTCGTATTTTTTGGTGCCTTTGTTGATGAAGGTGGCGCGAACGGTGAGGGAGCGGCAGCACGAATGCGGTGAGGGAGCAACGGCACCTGCGTCGCGAATGGTGAGAGAGTGGCAGTTGCTGGTGGTGGAGGAGGAAAGGAAGAAGTAGAGGATAATGGAGGGGTTAAGGAAGAAGGAAGAGAGGTGGGTGTGTAGATTTTGAGGAAAAGGCATGGGGATGAGAAAAGGGATGAAGGAATGGAATGAGAGAAAGAGAATGAGGAAATGAGGATTGCAAGTTACAACAAACATTGCAGCAAAGGTTGAGTAAATCTAGGGTTTCATGTTTCAATTTTTTTAAAATGGTGCAATTTAAAGAGTTAAAGGTAAAAAATATGCATAATACTATTAAGAAGATGTTGTAGCTTAGTGGGGAGGGGGCTCATAACTAATGTCATTTGCAGGGTTTGAAACTCAAGTTTGATAATTCCATTATTTATATTTATGTCCTAACATGTATGTAAAACTATAACTTTCCACCCCTAGTAAAATTCAATTAGGAGAGTTATCCACATTTAAGTGTCTTATAGTATTCGAAAAAGATTGCCTCCAATAAAAGGATACTCATGAAAAAAAAAAATAACATTCCTTAAAATAATTAAAACGAAAAACTGCGAATTATGTTTTCCGCAGAATTTTGAATTTATTTCACATAAAAAAAGAACTTTGAATATATTTCATATAAAAAAAGAATTTTCAATTTATTGTATTTTTAGTTGGGGCAAAATAAATAAATTTTACTTAGTAATAAATTATATTTAATATTTTTAAGTGCAATCTATCTCCATGATAAATATTTAAAAGATAAGATAGTTTATAAAATAATTATATAAAAATTATAATATTTGATAAATTGTACATAAAAATATTTAAGTACAATTTTAAAATATTTAAAATAATTTATTACCAAGTAAAATATATTTATTGTTTTGCCAAATTAAGAATACTAGATTTAAAATCCGGAATTACCAACAAGCATCAACTGGCAGGTGTTGTCCTAATATAACTAGAAGACTTGGATTTAAACTTTGGATATGCAATTATATTAAAATTTAGAAGGGAGATCTTAGTCGTTCAACTTGGAAGGATTGCCCTATCTGAATCTAGCAAAATTACCTCCGGTAAAAAGTTACACATGATTTTGACCAAAAAAAAAATCCTTAATCATAATTCAGTAATTTATTTTTTTTGGAATTTTTTTAATCCTGAATAAAAACAAATTAAACTATATGCAATGAAATTGAGCAACAACCTATGTTTTCAAAGTCACTTTCATTCATATATCATTGAAGTCTAGAGAAAGCACATAGCGTTCATATGCAGTTTAATTCGATTTTTTTTTTTCAATAATTGATAAGCACTCAAAACTCTTAAAAATTAGAGGAACAAAGTTAGATATATCACAAAGCCATAAAAAAAAAAAAAGACATAAGAGACTTCTAGAGAGACACAGACAAATACAAAGAACCAAAAGGAAAATATACAACACCCCTAAACCAACAACACAACACTAAAGGCATACACAAAAACTAATAGCACTCAAAAGGAACAAACAAAATCAAACTAGAACCACTCCAAAACCACGTAGATCACGCGAAGATTCTAAACAATGCTAGGAGCATGCCAACGCTCTAAGAACCTTCTAGTAAGGAATTCGTCACTCTGCAAGAATACAAACAAACCCACTTTGAAAGAACATAAACTTGATGTTCCGCTAGCGATCTGGCCATGGCTCATCATCCGTTCTCACCTCCATTCTTTGAAAGAACAATAAATACAAACTGCATATGAAACACAATCTAACCCCTTGCCACAAAATAGCCCCACTCTTCATATTGCCCTCCTTCATCACCACGTCGTGACTTCGCCGAGAAGTTCCCACTCACCACCTTGCCGTGAAATGCTCAAGCAGTCCTAATGAATCTCAAACTTTAGAAACTCCTTAATCCAAAAACCTACCAGCAAGAGCAACCTCATGCCTCCTTTCCTCAAATACATGAATTGGTGAACACGAACACAAAGCCACCCCAAAACCTAATCACGAACAGCCCTACCTCTATAGCCCAATATCTCCTTCACCTCGATACACTTCATTGTCATTGGGAACTGCTGCATTGCCCCGGTCAATGTTGCTTGTTCCATCGTACTTGTAGATCCCGCAACCCTGCTTAAAGGGACCAATGAACTCAGAGAGGAGGTCGACGCCATAATAGAGCATCCAGCAGGATCACGTTTAGTGGTTGCACTGTCACCAACACCAGGAGGCAACGACAAAGGGTCACCATGCAGCGCACGCAGCCACCTCCACGATGAATCGGACATTGGCGAACAAAGGACCGCAACGGCAACCTAGGCATCCACTCCAATCAACACCATTTATTTGAAGTTTTCAAGGAAAAAGAATATACTTTTATGTAAAAATATACAAGAATTTTGAAATAATTAAACTAATTTTTAGAATAAAACTTGTTTAGTACGTTTTTCATAACATAATAAGATTAATTTCTGAAAATAAAATCCATGTATTCCTTACTTTTTCCTTTATATCACCGTATGCTTTCCTTTTTACGTGGTTTTAATTTTCTTTTTGTATAATTCTGATTTCCACAAAGTTTAGGTACGTTGTTGATTGCATTGGTACTAACAAGCAACCCGGATTTGGCCATTCTTTACTTAAGAATCATAGTTGCATGGATACTTTCTGTTGGAACATCCATTGATGTGCTTAAACTTTAGTCGTCTTTCTCTTATTAACGACATATCATCTTTCAGTGTTCACTTTTTATTTCATTAATTGAAGAGAAAACCAAGCTATTGGCAAACAATCGCAGGAACAAGTGTGAATAATTCATTACATAAACCCATAATTGGACTGGAGAAGGATTAATGTCCGACGGGAACTGTTCCTATTCGGAGAACAGCAAAAGAAGGTCTCGTTCGAGCCAAATCATTATTAAATACTCATATCTTGGCTTAAGACAGTCTTCGTAGTCATGTATGTTTCTTCTTGTTTTATTAAATATCAAATGTTCTCGATTTTTTTTCCTATAATCAATTATGTAAATATATGGAATTTGTAGGCGACAGGGGCAAGTCCTATAACATTTCCCAATAGTCCTTAGCGGGAGTTGGAAGAATAAACAGCATAGCCATGCATAATCCGAAGGATATAAAGGACCAAACAACTGCCGCTCATATATTGGATCAAAATGGACAAATGGATGGCACCAATAAAATTGTGGTTGGATGCCATCTGAGTTTTACTTTGTTATAGATGCAGTCATCATATTTTTTTTTCCTCATAAAAAGAATTGTTTGTACATAACTTGTCAATTTATATTTGTTTAATAAATCATTAGAAATGAGTTAACAGTTATAAATTTGGATTATATATATATATATAGAGAGAGAGAGAGAGAGAGAGAGAAATTATTTATAGAGTTTAATTGGAGTGCACTGACAGTATAAAAATTTTTTATATTATCATTCAATCAAAATATTCTATTTACATGACCATTTAAGTAATGGATGATTATGTTAAAGACTTTTGCTGATGTAGCAATATATGATTGAATGTCTGTGTAAAAATTTTTTATACTCATAATATATTCAAATTAAATCCTTATTTATATACCCAAAAGGGAAAAGTAGACAGACATCCCAACATCCATATGTTCACAAGATATATATGTAATAAAAAAAATTTGAAAACACAAAACCCAATGTTGTTCCCTTTGTTTTTTTATGGGTGTCTAGAATGGCTCATAAATGGGGATGTACAAATAACGTCACGCTAAAAAAAAATTATATCAATTTAATAATATGGAACATTGTATCAAATTTATCCTACACATTGGTTTATGGTGTCTCCACAATTACATAGTGATGATAGAACTTATGTTTATTCAATATGGACAGCAAGAAAAGATTTACTGTCATCTCTTGCAAAATAGAGATGCCCCTTTCTTTATATATGATTTTATATTAACTTAATTATTGGTTGTGAATATTTTATTTTATTTTTTGAAATCTTACTCTTCATATGAGGTTAATTGAAAAACAAAATGTTTCATTTTTTTTTTAAACATCAATGTATTGTTGAAAAATAGCAATCATATAATTTTAAGAAGATAAGATGCTACAATATACAATGATTAGGATTTGTTTAGAGGTGAGTTTTGTGATATACCGGTTTAAGTATAGTGTCTGGTGTACCGTTTAAAATTTAAAGATGCATCATGGATCTTGATCTTATCTGAACCTTTTATGGGCTATCTTACTAATCAATGGTGTAGATTAAAAATTAATGACTAGTGGACAACAAAAACTCCTCCAACCAGAGCATAGAAACTCCTCGGTTTCCCTTCCACCAACCTCTATATTTCAAGTCATTTTCGGCACCACGACGCCATAAAAGCCTTCCTCCACGGCAGTGCCTTCCACCACCTGCAACAAACGCATCCAGCGACTCCAGCCAATTTTGTCTTTCCCAAGTTACACAAATCCACTTGCCTTTTGTTGTTTTCATGCTCCTAACTATTCAAAAAAATTATTGCTTTATGGTAGATTTGCATTTTAACATTTGCAATGGTAAGACTCTAATAATTGCCACATAAGCCCATTTTAATTTTCAACTTCAATTTGAATTGTTGATCCCTGCAAATATGTTTGCAATAAATTGTTCCACCACTTGCAATAACCCACTTCTTTACTTGGTCTCATAAAAATAGAAAGCATCTTTGTGACTTAGACCATAAAAATAGATGCTTCAATTGTAGATGGTGGAGAAGGAAGGAATTGGATGAGGAGGAACGCTGCTGCGGCGTTGAAGCCGTCAGCACCAAGGGTGACTTTTTTTTTGAAAAATCTCCAGAAAGCACTACCACTATGTGGTCTTTGCTTGAAGGAGGAGCGACACATAGACAATGAAGGCTATGCGACCGTTGTTTTGGCTAGAGATGCAATAGTCATCGAAGAAGGCTTCTTTCTAGACTGCATGATGGAGTGGAGGCGCTGTTGAGAAGGTTGTGGAGGAGCACAGCATGGTTGTGCTTCAATGGCTCTATGAGTACCAGATGTACTAGGCATGTTGAGGGGACAAAAAGGTGTTCTCCCCATTTTGCATTTAACCACATTTTGTAAATGTGACTAAATGATACATTAACTAACACCTCGCCTATACTCTAGTCAAACTTAAATGGTATGTGGTGCACTATATTAAATTGATGCACCACAGAATGAGCCTTGTTTAGACAGGCAAAGAAGTTTATCTTGGTGCATGAGTGGACAACACATTTGTTTATGGTGGAATTATGTACAAAATGACATTTTCTCTTTTGCAGGTAACTCACATTTTTAAGTTTTGAATATTTTAACTAAATTAGTCCTTTAAATAGTTTGATAGGAGCAAATTAGTCCTTAAGAGATATTAATACCTCATGTGATCCTCCAATATCTATTTTTGTCCTTCTAAAACAGTTATACCTTACAAATTTGAGTTTTAATAATTTAAAAAAAAAAATTAAAGAATCATATGACTATTTATATTGCTAAAGTACATATTTGCTGCATTCAAAATCTTTTATGAAATAATGTTAGTTTACTCTTAAATTTTTTACAAAAAGAAAAATAAAATTATATAAAATTTACATAGAGATAAAATTATCAATAATTCAACCAGGAAAATATAAAGGTTAAATACAATATTCAAACAATTTATGGACGATTAAAAGACCCAAATGCCCAAAATTGGCGGTTACAAAACATAACTATTGGATATATTCTTGAGGCCTTATTCTCTAATATAAGCTTAGCATGGGATGGAAGAACATTTTCTGTGGGTAATCCCAACCTCCCAATGGAATCTGGATACCTTCTAGACAATAAGTTAATTTTTTTTTGGACTTTTTTTGTTTTTGTTTTTTTGGGGGGAGGGGGGGGGGGGGGGGGGATGCATGCACCCCCTGGCAATAATCGAACACTGATCCGGCGGATTC
Organism: Pterocarpus macrocarpus; assembly: GCA_031439585.1. NCBI lineage: Eukaryota > Viridiplantae > Streptophyta > Magnoliopsida > Fabales > Fabaceae > Pterocarpus > Pterocarpus macrocarpus. The sequence goes on from CM062514.1 coordinate 20,507,545, forward strand.
ATGAGAACTAGATCATCCGCTGAGGCAGAGCCTTGTCTACTCCTGATAATAACTTTATTCATGCATGTTATTCTAGATAAGTTACATTTCAGAATTAATCCAGAGTAAATTATGGACCTAAAATAGATCTCTTTAAAGATCTCCCAGACAAACCAAATTGCTATGGTGCTAAATATTACGGATATGTGGAAGGAGAGGCTGGATATTCTCTCCGATATTTGGGACCAGGTGGAAATTGCCATGATTAGTTCATGTTAGAGGACAAGCTTTGTCTGAATTCATGATAAATTCTTAGACATGGGTTAATATTAAGTTACACCAGTATAACTTTAAGCAATTACTATATCATTAAATAACTTTTTATTGTTGTAATTTTTTACAAAATTCACTATTGAATTAGAAGTTTATATCTTATTGATCATCTCTATAAAAGTTTATATTAATAAAAAATTATTTGATATATTTTTTATACACTTCAAAATCAATATTTTATATATATTTAAAATGTATATAAATAAGAGTTATTTAATTATACTCTCATTGATATTCAATTTTGATAAAATTTAGCACAAATAATCTTTATCATAGGTAATTATGATTCAACGATTGAATCAATAAAAAGTATATTCATAGAAAATTATAAGTGGTGTAACTATACTTAAAATTATACCATTAAATAACTTTTTGTTGTGTAATTTTCTACAAAATTTATCGTTAAATTAGAAGTTTATATCTTTGAATGTTCACTTTATTGTTATGTTTCCATTGATTTTTGTTTTGACTTTCTTTAATGACTGTCAGATTTCTTGACTAGCACTGAATATAGTTTAAAAAAAAAATCATGCAACAAAAATCGAGGAACTAAATTTTAATACAAAAAAAATGAAAAGATATCGCAAACAAAATTCCAGCAATAGGTGATGAAAGGAGTCGGCATTCCCAGAGACAATAATGAGGAAGTGTGTCTAGATTGCAGTTTGCAAACGAGGGTTTGCATTAATTTGATTTTGCAAACTTTATTTTGATCAAAATTGAATTGGTGATAATATGATTTATATTTGGAAATGTTTATATCAAAAATAATTATAAAAGAATAGATATTGTTTAAGTGATAATAATCAAGATCACTTTTAAATATAAAATTATTAAAAAGGATATATGTTTATATACTTTTCATATTATTATTTCATATCCTTTTTTTTTACTTTTAAAATACTTGAATAAATTCAGTTCAAAAAACGGCACTTGAATAAATTATATAAATATTATTATAAATAAAATTATATAAATATTATTTTTTAGATACTTGAATAACTTTTGGTGTTAGTATTAAATTACAAATAAAAAACTAAATTTACAACAAAAATAAATGAAGCATTTATAATGCGAATAAAATTTTAAAAACATGTAACATACTGTAAAATAATGCTCTCAAATAGAATATACTTTTATTTGTTAATAAATAATATAATTCATAAAAGATAATCAAAGAATATAAAATAGGATCAATCATAAATATTTAGAGATATAATTGGAAATCTAAGTCTAATAAAATATTAGTGAATGTTGAACGTAAAATCTGCAACGCAAAAACAACTTATTGTTGCTTCCACCTCATCTGGGGTTTGGGAGCACAATTGATTTTAGCATATAACAGCCAAACAAAATTTTTTTCTTCAAAACCACGTTAAGTAATATTTCAACTAGGGTTTGGCTTGTGAAACGCCAAATTAAACACATTAGAAACTATAATTTGGTGAAAACTAGATTTCCTTAGTCATGAAATGCATTACGCCAATATCCTTTAAAATTCTGCTAAATGGTTTTCTTGGGGAGACCATCTACCCACAAAGAGGATTGATCCGCTATCTCCATGCCTCTTTGTATTGTGAACATAGGGGCTATCATGTCTTTTGGAAAGGGCGGAGGATCAAGCTTTATTTTCTGGTTTCCAATTTTGTAGATCTGCGCCTAAGGTTTCCCATTTATTTTTGCAGATGATGGCATCATTTTCTCTAAAGCTACTTTGGAGGAATGTGAAAGAGTCCTTGATATTTTCTATATATATAAGGCTCATCTATTTAAATTTTTTCAAAGAAAAAATTTATTTTTTGATGAACAAATATATAAAAAAATATAAAATGATTAAATTAGTTTTTTTCGAAAAGAAATTGTTTTAGTACAATTTTTCATAACCTAATAAGAGTAGTTTCTAAATAAAAATAAAAACTATAAAAAATTAATATAATTTACTAGATCATGCGGAATGTCCTCCCTATAAGACAACATGCCAACATTATAGCATTCCTCCACTTAGGAAGCAACCAACACGCTACATTGAGAAACTATTGTATTTTCTTGGGGTGTTACATATGAGCATGCTCACTCTAATTATTGCATGCTATTTTAGTTTAGTTAATGATAAAATTTATCATTAACTTATATATTTATACTTTTAATTATATTTTTAAATTTAAAAAAGAATAAAAATAATAAATACATAAATTAAAGTTAACTTTATCATTAACTAAGATAAAATGACATGTAATAATTGAAGTAAATGCAATCCTATGTTGCACTCCAATTAAATGCAGTAATTTCTCAATGTAAAGTGATGGTTGCTTGTGAGTGGAGGAATCCTATCATGTTGTCTTATGGAGTCATATATGGGAACGAGATCATCCAAGTATAGTGGAATATGCCTCCAATATAACCGTTTAAATTAAATGGTAAACAATTTTTACAATGTTAGAATTTGATCTGGTGATAAAGTATATGTAGAAAAAAAGTTTATAGCCACAAAACTTACATCAAAACCAATTAAACTAGCTGCAACGAATTAATGAACACCCTATGCTTTCGGTACATAAACTTCGTTTGGATTCACTTTCATCCATGATACTCCATAGGAAGCATACAATGTTTACATGTGGTTCAGTTCTGTTCAACTTTCAAGCATAGCATTACGTATACGACAGGATAAATAAATTGCCAACCAATCTGCACTAGAAGTAAATACCGCCAACTCTTTCATTCTAAAATGCTTCCTTTATTCCTTGCATGACGTCTGACCCCTTCTTTTTACCCCAATTTTCTTGTAATTTTATTTTATTAAATTTTATTGGTCGTTTTAGCTTAACATGCCTTTCGCGCAAACTTAGAGCCAACATATTTAGACGCATACAAATTATAATAAAAAAGGTCTCCACATTATTTAAATTGAAAAATATAAATACATAAAAAAGTAGGTATATAATTTAGTGTAAAAAAATTTTATATTATCATGTAATTATATGCTATTATATATGAGTTATGAGATAGTAGATGTGAGATTTAATCTCTTTTGTTAATGTGATAATATATAATTAGACATTTATATAAAATACTTTTATGCTAACAATGCAATAAAAATTAAATTCTATAATTTATAAAGATTAATTTCCTTATTTTTCTGTATATCTACTAAGGAAAAAGAAAGAAAAGAAAGAGGAATGTAATCAAAATATTAAATAAATTAATTATGAAGTTTTAATGTACAGATACCATAAATTTATATACTTTTTTAGATTAATTAACTTTATATTCACAATAATTTATTATAAATTAAAAAAATTAAAAAGCCACTTTGTCCTAACAGAATAGGAACTAAACATGCCCTATTTACAATTGAGACAATAAAAGTTACCTCTTCAATCCTTCCATACTCAGACCTACTATATAAACCCTTGGTGTCTATTTCAAATTGAAAGTGCTGCTTGGATACTACCTCTAATTATTAGAAGGAGTATAGCGCATTATAATATTTTTTAAAAGGAAAAGGTTGAGATTAAAAAGATTACAAGTATATTATGATATTATAATATTAAAAATATTTGTCATGACATAGATTGAAAAGTATGTGATGGGACAAAATTTTTTGAAAAGCCTATAGAAGGACATAAATTTTCCAGAAAAAAACAAAAAAAAAACGCTATGGGACTCCTATGTCTATAACGTCAAAACTTTCAAGTTGGGATAGAAGTAGCTTAGGTTGGAACTAAGTTTTAACTTAAATGGGTATAACTTGTATTATAAAATGCAACCCAAATATGGTCCTATTATTTGATATAGGCTTTTTAGGGCCTTAATTTGAGTTTTTTAAAAGCCTAACTTCACCTAAAACACCTGTTTAAAGGCTTACTTCATCATAAAATTTTTAAATAAATCAAAAAGTCTATTCTTAAATAAGTTAAAGGACTTCTAGTCAAAAAATATATTTTTAAATAGGCCAAAAAAAATTTTTAATAGGTTAAAAAGTCTATTTAAAACATATTATAAGGTTTTGATTATAGAATTTGTGAAATAATAATAATAATAATAATAATAATAATAATATATAGTATATTTAAGCTAACTTGTTGGGCCTAATAAGCTTTTTTCATAGCTTATAGCCTTACTTGTTTCGTTAAAAGCGCTTATTGAAAAATTTAAATCTAACTTGTTTACTAAAATGGTTTGGCCGAATTAGGTCTAATGTGAGCTAGGCCAAAAACTCCTGACTAGCAACCTGATTTACTTCCACCCTTACTTTCAATAATATATATGTAGCTTTCCTATCTCAAGCAGTCAAGTGGTAACTCTTTTGTTCAAATCTATAACTTTTAATGGGGGTGATCATCGAATCAAATTAACACAATGAACTTGAAAATTCAAACTAAATCAATAAAATTGGTTAGGATAATTACTTCATTTCAAGATAAAATCAAACACAATTAATTATTATTGGTTTGATTTCAAATTTATAATTTTTTAACCTGATTACTTAAATACCTAATCCGATCATTTGATCAACTATTTTATTTATTTATAAGTTTTCAAAGTTTTGGAATTAAGATTTAGTACAATAAATCACTTTTTTTATCTCCTTTGTTTGCATTTATTTAAGGAATTTATTTATTAATACTATTATCAAATATCTTATAACTAAACTTTACATCTCTTTAACTTCAACGTAATGATTTAAACCAAAGCAACCCGATTTTAATCGAATTGGTTTGATTTGGATTTGGGAAAAAAAAATTAAAATATAAACAAAATCAAATCAATTAAATTTGATCAGTTTAAATTTATTTTTTTCTCAAATCCAAAGTAAACCAAGGCATTTACACCCTAAACTTTTAAAAAATATTTTACTTTTCTACTTTTTTCTACGAAAGTATGTGTCTAAATTAAAATTAATTTTGATATATTGTCGAAGTATAAAAAATTTTACAATATTATCTAATTATATTTTATTAAACTTGACTTTTACAATAAGAATTATAAAAGTAAAATATATTTACAAGTATATTAATCTATAATTTTTTTATTGGAAATCTGAATTTTTTTTCTCATCAGGGTCAGAATATAAAATTGGGATGACAAAGTCAGGTGGATCCTCAACCCATACAGCAAAATTATGAACTAAAGCATGATGTGCTATTGAATCAGCTACTCTATAACAACTTCAAGGAGCATAAGAACATTAAAAAAAAAAAAAAAAAAGATAACCAAGCTGCATAAGTATAACTGTCTTGGAGCTGGAGTGTTGAGTCACTGTGTAAAGGCCTTCTATAATAAACATTACATTAAAGTTAAGTCCAAATTACAGACCCAAGTATCAACTATATAATTTTTATATATTAATAATATAAAATAATTTTACACTTTTAGTTAATAAAATTTTTAAAAAAATAAATAAATTATGATAAGTAACAACTTATAGGATAGCTATCTACCATGCTTTATCATTTTTTCTTAAATTCTGTTAATTAATAATATAAAGTAGTTTTATATTCCTAGTATAAAGAAGTTAATCTCATTATCAAACCCCTAAATATAATACAATTTTATTAGAGTTAACTTAATATAAAATAAATTTAATTTGTGTATATTATCAATATAAAAAGTTTTTAAATATCATATATTATTATATTAATAAAAATATTTGATTCAATTATTTATTATTTTAAAAAATTTATAAATACAAATATCTAATTAGATAATAGTTGATACATAACAATTAAACTGATATAAGATCGAGTAAAAATGTTTTAGCAAAATCATATCAGACCGATCGGATAAAGACCTCCTTGGCTTGTATTATTTTTTATTATACATCAAAGCCAAAATCCTTGAACATGGGCATCAAATCAATATTAGGAGTGTAAATGTATTGGTTTGGATTGGGTTTGAGTGAAAAATAAATCTAAACCGAATAAATTTAATTGGATTGGTTTGGTTTGGATTTTAAATTTTTTTTCAACAAATCTAAACCAAACCAATCTAAGTAGGATCGAGTTGGTTTGACTCAGGTCATCAAATTGAAGTAAAAAATAAAGAATTATATTTTTTTAAAAAAATATATTTATAATAACTAATAATAATATAAAATTTGAGTATAATATATTTAATAATGATATAAATAGATAAATTTCTTAAATAAATATTAACAAAATAATAAAAGATGATTATATTACTAGAAACTTAAGTGTAGAACTTTGAAATATTAAAAATTTTGAAAAAAACTTTAGTTGATTGAGTGATCGGGTTACATGTTTAGGTAATCGGATTGAAAAATCATAAATCCGAAACCAAACCAATAATAATTGATTTGGTTTGATTTGGTTTAGTTCTACCTTCAAAATGAATCGATTACTTGAACCGATCGAAATCAATTCTATTAGTTTGATCTAAATTTTCGTGTTTATTGGATCAATTCGATCCACTTACACCCCTAATCAGTATTCTCTATAGATGTACGTGACAAAATTCTTTTATAATTAATTGAATTTAATTTATATAAATTATTTTATATTATCATTTAATTATATTCTTTTATTTATATAATTTTTGAAGTAGTGGTATGTGATATTATATAATTTACCTTCATCATTAAATACAAATTAAACTTATCAAAAAGTACCATAAAACTCTATAAAAGAATAAATTTAATTTAAATATACTGATAATGTAAAATAATTTTATACTATCAATTAATAAAAATAATAAAAAATATTAATTTATATAAATAATTATTTATTATAATAAAAAATCTATCATAATTTTTTATTTTTTTTATTTTTATTAATTAATAATATAAAATAATATAAATACTGTCGATACATATCAACTAAATTATAAAAGAATAAGATCAAAATTCTCTCTGCAGTATGCAGTTCAAGGATTTGTTGGTCCACATTAGTCCACGCTATAATTTTACCAAAAAGCCCCCAACTCTCCAGTGCCTAAAGGCCTAAACGCTTCTCTCCTTCTGTTCCCTTCCTTCACTTGTCCGCCGCCGCCTCACGCCTCACTGTTCAAGGCCAGAAGCGCGTTCTCTCAGGCCACCGAAGCGTCGCCGCTGCCACCACTGCTTCCGCCGCCGGCGTGCGGGCTCGTCGCCGGTAGAGCCATGCTGGCGCAGTCCGTCCTCCCAGCGTGCAACGCCGTTTGGCTTTCAGAATTATTTCCTTTAATGTTTCAAAAATTTTGTTATACTCTAACAAGTTTTCTAGCAGTTGAGTATTTTTGCTCCCTTTTCTTTGTTGTTGACGTTGGGTTTCTCCTTCTGTTAATTTATTTTTTTCTGCTGCTTTTATGAGATTTTTGCTATGAAAAGTCTGTGTTGATGTTGGAAGAGAGAAGGAGGATGATGAGTTTGCAAGAGGAAGAGAGGGGAAGGAAGGAGGAAGAAGAGAGATTGAGGGAGAAAATTTGGGTGGTGGGTGGCTGTGGTGTAGGAGAAATAATTGATATTGGTGAAGGATAAATTTGTAACTTCGAAAATGTTATATTGTATAAAAAATTTATTTGTTAATTCTGAACCGTTAAAAATCAATCTGACGGTAAAGATGGGTGGACTAACGTTAGGGACGAACTAGGGGTGCACCAACAAATCCTTTGCGCATGTTTATTTCATAGCTGTGTGTTCAACTTTGCGTACATTCTCCGAGTCTCCCCCCTTTTCGTTTCCAGGTCTGGGGCTGACGAAGGACCTGAATCGCACCATTTGGGGGGAATATTTTGCAGCTTCAGATCCCACAGTAAGTTTTCCTTGCTCCTTCATCTTCTTTGCATCATTCTCTTCATGGGTATTTTGTTTATAGTACTGTTAATCACGCATGCTGCAATTCAAAATTCATTGCAACCAAGGATATGTGCATATATAATATATATGCGCAAACCTTTTGCAGCAGGGTCTACTTAAATGTTGTTATCACCATTGATTATTCTACTTGTTCACTTACATTGCCATATTATAAGCATATTTGTTTGGATTTGATTATCTTTGGGGGGGGGGGGGGGTTGGGATTATAAGCTGGTTTGAATGTAAAATAAGTTAATCCAAACTTGCATGCGTTGTATGTGGAGAGAGGTTTGAAGCAGAGCGAAGCAAAACTTGATCAATCATGAAACAAGAGGATGGTGGTGCACAAGCACAAGGTAACCCCAATTCAGTTCAAAAGAAAGCGATCCCTCCCTACATGAAGGCAATTTCTGGCTCCCTTGGAGGGATTGTGGAGGCCTCTTGCCTGCAGCCAATTGATGTGATCAAGACCAGGTTGCAGCTTGATAGGTCAGGTAACTACAAGGGGATAGTTCATTGTGGTGCCACGATTTCGCAGACCGAAGGGGTGCGGGCTTTGTGGAAGGGGTTGACGCCTTTCGCCACTCATTTGACCTTGAAGTATGCGCTTCGAATGGGCTCGAATGCGGTGTTTCAGTCAGTGTTCAAGGACCCTAAGACTGGGAAGATCAGCAGCCATGGGCGGCTGCTTTCCGGTTTCGGTGCCGGGGTGCTTGAGGCTCTTGTTATTGTCACGCCTTTTGAGGTTTGAAAATTTTATGCTCTTTGATATGTCATCATCATCAGTAATTGTGCTTACTAATGCATATTGGACTATTATTAAGTTGCATATGAACTAAGTTTAATAATTGAGTGAAAAGACTTAATGAAGAAAAAAGTATACACACCCTATAAGAATTTCTTGCTATAAATTGGTACCATTCTTTGCAATCGCCAGTTTTAAGATTAGTTTAAGTACTTGTAGTGGATGAACAGTATTTACCGTTCAGGTTCTTTGTAGATATTGAGAATTTGAGGAAACAATTGATTGAGATTTTGTAATGCGTTTTGATAGGCATATGATCCTTTACTTTGTCCTAGATATTTTCATTTTTCTGCTTTGTTATTAAATTCAAATTTAAACCTTGACATTTGGAAATTATATCTGATCCCTTCTTATGTTGTTCTGCTAATTTTATGTGCTAATTTTATGTTAAGTCTGTCTTCCGACTGGATTAGTTAGTTTGGCTTCTCGGTATCCTAATTATATAAATCTACGTTGTTTCTTTTCAAAATATTAACTCTGATATTCTTAGTGGTATTATGATGCTTAATTATATTTATGGTTTGATTGAAGTCTTAATTGTTATGTTGAATTAGTTGACTATTGTCACTGTTGTTCCGTTTAACTAAGTAGTACAGCTCCAGCATTCGTACCTCTTGACTTGCTTTGAGCATTTTGACTATAGGAGGATTCCTTTTACATTGAACTACTCTTGTCTAAGTATATTTCATCAGATATTCACGTACTTATTATCTGCTTATGATATGTAGCTGACCAACATCTAGTGGGGTAAGGTTTGGTTGTTGACATATGACATGTCGTTGATAAACTGTTTACTGCAAGGTCCTAGTTCAACTCAGCCGTTTAGGTTTCCATGTTTTGTAGGCCATAGATTTTCACAATAGTTTTTCTTTGCTTGAAAGCAGTTGTAAGTCCATACACTTGTTGATGAGTTATCTACAGCATTTTATTGGAGGGCAGGGATAAACTTTTTTCAATATTCAGTCAAGCTGATTGTGCTTTTGGGATGGGTATCTTTGGGATTTGGATTGACTAAGTCATCAGACCTCAATGATTATATAGATTTTATGCCAAACATTATCTGAATCTGATGAAATCACTTTTCTGTGATGCATAGAGATTGCACTTAGGTTAAAGATTTCTCACTAAAATGCCAAGTCAACTAGACTATTGGCTAAGATTTGTAAAATCCAATGAAAATTAAATAGTATGAAATGAAATATGAGACGAATGGTCAGGTTCTGACTTTTATTTATGGATACCAGATGGCGATGGTAGGAGAAAAAGAATAAAAAAATCATTCCCTTGCATGATATAATAAGTATAAATTAATGTATTTTCTAGTGCATAATAAGTATAAATTAATATAGTTGTGTTATTAGTTTACTTGGGTGTATCAAATTACAATATTTTCTTCCAATTTCATCTCAATTGAGTTTGAAGGATGAAGTTATCTTTAAGAAAGTAGATAATGGTATCAAGCTCCACTTTTAAATCCTCTCTTTTTGAATGTAACTGGCAAGACCACTCTCTGATTTTGGCTCTTCATTTTCATTCCTTTCAAGTTTACTCTCTCAAACACACCTCTAATGGCATATTGGATGTTTTAATTGTACCTTGAGTCTCATATTGGCTGGGAAATAATTAACAAAAAGGGGGGGAAAAAAAAGAAAACTCACAGGTCATATGATAGGACTGGTACAGAGAAAAAGAAATGCAGGTATGTATAAAGATGTATGTGTATGTATCTGTGATAGAATCCTGATCAGTGAGATCAAGGAATCCAAAATTTACAAGTATAGGGAAGATTATTTGAGAGGCCTTCCCTCATTTCCTCACTTTCACTTCTATTCTCACTAACTGCCTCCTCTCTCTCTCTCTCTCTCTCTCTCTCTCTCTCTCTATATATATATATATATATATTCTGTTTTTCTCTAAGTGCCTGCACGCGTGGTCCATGCATTCCCTCATTCCTAGGCTCTAAGTGCACTACTCAATCAATTAAAAATGAGCTGCTAACTGGCCTCTCCTCCCTCTTATGCTTCCTAGTGCAGACATTTTTATTAAAAAGATCTCCTATAAATACTCCCCCTTGGACTCTCACCTTGTTCTCAAGGTGAAATTATGCAAAATTGGTGATTCAATTCTTCATAGGATTCCCAAGAACTTTCCCAGTCTGGAAGGTCTTGCCACTTCACCAATATCTTTGCTTCTCCATGATCATTATACTCCTGTCTAACAGGGCATAGGGTTGGACCTGTGGCTCCCAATCTGCTGCCAGGGAAGTAGGAAGAGGTTTAATGTTAACTATTTTGGGCAAAGCCTTCTTGAGCAGGCTTTTATTTAACATTGGATGAATTCTAGAAGTGGGGGCTAAATCCGGCTAATATGCCACTTCTCCAATCTTCTTGTTGATCTAGTAGGGCCAAAAAAGACAGGGGCTAAGCTTCTCATTCTACCTATTGGCTTGCAACCTCAGCTTGTAAGGCTGGATTTTTAAATACACCCAATCCCCAACCCCATATTCCATGTCGGCTCAACTCAGCCTGGTTGCGATCAGTTAATGTAATGGCAGGGAACCCGTGATACCTGATCACCTCATCAATGAAAACTTGAGCAACATCCTGGGCTGTAAAAGCATGTTTGATGGCCATGAAATGAGCATATTTGATAAATCGGTCAACAACCATGATGGTATCTTTTCCTTTTGCCTTGAGTAGGCTTGTAATGAAGTCCATTGTGACCTCATTCCAAACCTGTTGTGGGACAGACAAAGGTTGCAGCAGAATACACTACGCCTGCCAATCCTTATAGGTCCTCAAAAAACCAGAATAGCACCCCCATGATCAAGTCATGAAGCTCATGCAACAAATTAGGAATTTGGCTCGAGGACTTGGTTGACACTAACTGGCCCTTATAGAACAAACTCCCTTTCTACAAGGATTATCTTGGATGTGCAGAAACATCCTGCCAAAGCTATCTCAGCTTGGGATCCTGGCTATTCTCTTTCTCAACGTGTTCCCAAGTGTTGGAGCGAACCACAGTCAGGACAACATAGGTGCACTGCCTTGAAAAGGCATCCACAGCCTTGTTTTCGGTCCCAGGCTTGTATTGGACTTCAAAATCCATTCCTAGCAGCTTAGATGCCTACTTGAATTGCACTTAATTAATCAATTGTTGCTCAGTCAAGAACTTCAAGCTTTTACTGGTCCCAGCAAATAATGGCGGCATTTTTGCACTGCAAAGACAATGACTATGGGCTCTCTCTCTCAGACTAATTTAGCTCATGCCCTCTCTCATAAAGCCTGACTCAAGAAAGCAATTGGTCTGCCATTCTGGAGCAACACTGCACCAATCCCATAGCTGGAAGCATTGGTCTCTAGAATGTTATCCTTTGAAAAGTTAGGTATGGCTAAGACTAGCAATGAAGTCATAGCACCCCTAAGATTCCCCAAGCTAATTCCACTCAGGAACTCATGATTGGCTCGCTCCTCCATCTGCTGTGGGTTCTCATCCTAGCTTCGCTCTGCTGCCTCTATCCTCATCACGATCATTAAAAGCTTCATAGGATTAACCAGTGGTAGGACTGGTACACAGAAAAAGAAATGCAGGTATGTATAAATATGTATGTGTTTGCATATGTGATGGAATCCTAATCAGTGAGATGAAGGAATCCAAAAGTTACAAGTATAGGGAAGGATATTGGAGAGGCCTTCCCTGCTCTCCTCACTCTCATTTCTGTCCTCACTAACTGCCTCCTCTCTCTCTCAATTCTGTTTTCCTCTAACAACCTGCACACACGATCTGTGCATTCCCTCAATTGTATGCTCTAAGTGCTCTACTCATCCAATTACAAATGGGCCTACTTGCTAACCGCCCATCCCTGCTCTTATTCTTCATAGTAAAGACCATTTTAATAAAAGGTCTCCTATCATCATATAAACTCGCTGGTTGAAACGAATAAGTTTATATTTTGTGTGTTGCAACAATGAGCACATGACTACATGCTGCTTGTTTTCTAGTTTTCTAAAGTGATTGCAGTAACTAACATTTTTTTTTTAATAAGAGTTAACAATAGTGTGGCTATTCATCATATAACACCAGTAACATCTTTGCATTGTTTGTCTTTGGCATATGAAGGCTCAAGTTCCTATTATGTGTTCTTGTCTTTGTAGGTTGTCAAGATTAGATTGCAGCAGCAGAGAGGTCTGAGCCCGGAGCTTTTGAAATACAAAGGTCCTGTGCATTGTGCTCGAATGATTATAAGGGAGGAAGGCCTTCTTGGGCTCTGGGCAGGGGCTGCTCCTACTGTAATGCGTAACGGCACAAATCAAGCTGCCATGTTCACTGCCAAAAATGCCTTTGATGTGCTTTTATGGAGTAAACATGAAGGAGATGGGAAAGTCCTCCAACCATGGCAGTCTATGATTTCAGGATTCCTTGCAGGTACCGCAGGTCCTGTTTGTACCGGTCCCTTTGATGTAGTGAAAACAAGGCTGATGGCTCAGAGCCGAGAGGGGGGCGAACTGAAATACAAGGGTATGATCCATGCCATCAGAACAATATATTCAGAGGAAGGACTACTTGCTTTGTGGAAAGGTCTGTTGCCTCGGCTCATGAGGATCCCACCTGGCCAGGCCATTATGTGGGCCGTGGCTGATCAAGTAATTGGTTTGTATGAGAGGAGATATCTCAAAATTGCAGCATTGTAGGTATATTTTGTTTTTAAGCATTGTTTTTGACCAATTCCATTGCAAGCGTAGAGTCAATGATCATTTTAGCCCTCTTTATCTAAGGTTTATTTATTTGATTCCTTTGAATTTGATGAGGTGGACCATTGGGCTCCATACGAAACCTTAGTGCCTTCGTGAATTACTAGCATGTTAGCCCCGGGAAGTTTACTTAGTACTTGCACAATCAGACATTTCACATACTGGTTTTTTGGTTTTATGTCAAGTTATATCAATCTGAAATAATGTTATACTTTTCTGAAAAAAAATTAGAGTGCTGATCTCCTCAAGGGGAATGAACAGAATGCTTATGTGTTGGTTGTTTTAAAGTCGTCATTGTCTGATAGTTGAATGCCATTTATCCATTCTTTATGTCAAGAGTTCATTATAATTTTAACCATACTAAAGTAAATGATCAGAGAGTAGCATATCAACTGCAAATGGTTTTTTTTTTTTTTAATTTTTTATTTTCCTTATATCTTTTATAGTTTAATTTAATCTAATTATTAATATACGACCACTTATGATGCAGCAGAACATATGCAACAAAATTATATTTACATCTTTTGAAGGTCATACACGTATGCATATGCATACAAGTTTTGCATAAGTTTGATTCGCTGCGTAAAATTTCTTTATACTATGTACGTTAACATATCAGCAAACAAGTTTATATAAAATAAGAACTATTTGAGAAGTTGAACCTTTTTGATAATATGGGAGACGATCGTATAAAAGAAACTAATCATCAAATTCAGTTTTTCACACGGTCTGTTCGGTTTAGTAGGTATATATTTCTTTCAATATTTTCACGCTTTTGCTTTTCATAGCCACAGACTTGACCAAATGTTCGACCAATGAGGTATTGCATAATTTTTCATTTTTTTCTTTGGTCGTTTTGAATTAATTTTTCTTGGGTACGTAGAAAAATAACGACCACATGTGGATTGTTTAAATGAATATTTCTGGTCAGCTGATTGTCTCCGACTTGGTTAGCCAATGCGTGCTGATGCTGATTTCTTTTGGCTGCCACCTTTCAGTTGCGCAGCGAGATTTTGAAAAATCTAACGATAACAAGCCAGCTAATTGGGACAGATGGGTTGGAAGAGTCGACTTTGTTGAGATAAGGTCATTTTGGCATATTTTCAGAAGTTTTGACCACATGTGGAGCTTTTTCATTTTGAGTGTGATTGGAATGTAAAAAAAAATGAAAATGATTTAATTTGATAGATAAAATTTTGTATTTGGATGTTTTAAAAATAAGAAATGAAGTAATTTATAATTTTTATGGGATTTGATTTTTTTTTTGTATTTAAAATCCTATCAAAATTGAAAGGATTTGATGGAAATTGATTTGATTTTAAAATTTAAATATAAATCAAATCAAATCAATTTTATTTTTAGTCATTCCAAATATAATCTAATATATTATAAACATAAGAATTGATTTCTAAATCAATTCAAATTCTATTTTTACATAATCATTCTAAATATAAGATTTAATTTATAAATCAAATTAATTCAAGTCAATTCAATTTAAATCAAATCAATTCTAAAATTTAGCTATTCCAAACTTTACTCTTACAGTTACAGGTAATAAATATTTTCTGCTTTATGTATTTATGTTGCCCCTCTATGTTAGTGATTTTTCCCTTTAATATATTGCAAGATAAGATCTACTGCTGAAAGAGCTAATCGAATAACGACCACACTTTTTTGGTCAACAATAACTGTTCGTTTTTGGTGTTGAACAATATCCATACTTCTTTTTGGTCCTAGAATATCCATATTTGTGTTTTGGTCGGAACAATATCCTTATTTCAAAAGGCTGTATGTAATGCTCAAAAGCATATGGACTGATTAACAGACCTAGAATAGCCCTTGAAATAGAGGACTCCAAACTAAGTTTCAAAAGGCCGCAGCCTCATCTTCCCTCCCATGAATGTTTTTTTTTTATTTTAAAAAGAAACAAATGATCACGACCGAAACCCGTATGCAGTTCAGCCCAAAAATAGTTTTTCTTTCGTGTATTTTTCTTCCTTGCTTTCTTTTTTTTTTTTTTTTTAGCTGACAGCATAATCTTGACGTGTGAAATAACACTGGAGTATTTTCAATTATCTTAAATGCATAACATAAAATTTTTAAGGGTAAATTACAAATAACTTTTGCTGTTTTTTCAACTATTTTTAACTTTTGTACGTATAATTTATTTTATAATACATAATCATATTTGATTTAGAATGATAAACATTAAATTCTGTTAATTTTAACTTCTCTTAGGTTATGTTAAAAGTAGGTACTTTGACTGCTTTCAAATAGAAATTATTAACACTAGAATATGCTTCGCACGTGTATAGGATGTTAAAATTATTAGAATGTTTTTACTCCGGTCGAAATTAGCTACAAAAGGTTAATTATCGCTTAGATTTTAGGTTGGCTTAGGCTATCGCCCCCGCCTATCTTGTACAAATACATTTAATGTGGATGAGGCATTAGCCATTTAACCT
Source organism: Pterocarpus macrocarpus (assembly GCA_031439585.1). NCBI lineage: Eukaryota > Viridiplantae > Streptophyta > Magnoliopsida > Fabales > Fabaceae > Pterocarpus > Pterocarpus macrocarpus. The sequence goes on from CM062514.1 coordinate 20,523,673, forward strand.
CAGTGGTAAAGCATTCTCAAATTTTAAAAGAGTGCTTGAAATTTTTTCAATGATTATTTTACACCAACCCCAAAAAAATCTCAGCTGTTACTTCAGGTTTGGTGAGACTTTTGTGAGAATCTACATGTCAATCTATCATTTTCCCTCGTAGAATATTATGCTAACATGTCTTCATTAGCGTCTGTCGTATGCCTAACAAATCAAGAATTATTGCACTTCTACGATTCCTCATAAGCTAATTTTATTATAATGACGTATTCGATGATCTTGTTGTGAATGCAACGTTTTTGACACAAGTCACACGGCAATAAATGGAAACCCATATCCATGCAATGCACGATCGAAATTCTATGAAGTATCTGCCAGAAATTGAATTGGACAAGAAAAAAACTTCATCTTTGGCTTTTCTTCTTTGGAATTTTCTGGTACTTCTCTTTTACTTGGACTTGAAAATTTGTGGAGTTGAGCGAAGCACCTGTTAACATTTGAGTGGACTAAGAACTCAGAAACGCCAAATTTTAATCTTCCTGTGGTGGCGAACGATGATGTAAGCATTACTCGTCATGAAGAGAGGAATTAAATTATGTAAAGGAAATATGTATATTATAAAAGCAATTCTATATAGTTAGAAAAATATTTTCTGAATCTTTTACAAAATTTACGATAGTTATTAGATAAAATAAAAAAATAATAGGCTATTCATGAGTTAATAACTATGCCACATCATTTTCATAACTGAACTCTATCAAAGCTCTTGACTCTCTAATATTTTTCAAATTATATATATTGACTAACCCACCTAACAATTTGAGCGAATCACAGTAGAGATTTTTCATTTATTTAGAGCCATACGCATGCACTTGTTTGTCTAAAAGGTGTTAGCAGAGTTGAGATGAAGTTTAAAGATTATTAGTTGTTCTCTTTCTTCCCTCATGTATAATTTTATAAATCTTTTCTTTAAACATACCATAAGACATGGTAAAATTTCCAAGCACAACGTAGCCTTGCTAGTTTCATGATTCTCAAAATTCTTGCTCTCCTTGTAGTCAATAATTTACTTATTTTGTTGGATGATTTCGAAAATCATTATCCCTAATAAAACTTTGCTACCCTATCATAAGATTTCAATATTTTATTTAGTAATAACACAGGCATCATTGCTCACTCAAGTTGTGTACGACAATTCTGTCTCACACTGACAAGTGGAAGGGGAAAAAACAAGGCTCAGTGGTTGCATACACCAGCCATACGTTAGAATGACCTCAAAATCAAGAATATAAAATTAACATAAAAAAAGAGAGATAGTCAAAGTTCAAAGTCAGTACTATACATGGCTTAATTATTTAGTTGGCACTATTTTGTTTGGTAATTTTGTTGCGAGGTTGCTACGCAGGCATGTCCAAAACTGGCAGTGTACGTCAAAGATTTATACTCTATAGTTGTTTGCTTAATGGAAAACATATAAATTACGAAATTGAGCGAACATAAGAATCATAGTAGCAAACCGGCAGTAGTTTTGCCCAGAAACCAGGACACACAAAGAAAGAATCAATAGTAGCAAACCAGCAGTAGTTTTGTGCAAGAAATCAGCACACAGAAAGAAAGGGGATAAACACAAATTAATCCAAATAAAATATATATACAAAACCTTGCTGTGAACACCTCAAGCTTATACACAATCTTGCTGTGAACATTTATAATTGTAACTTGGGACCAGTGGCGGTTCGAAGAAAGTACCAATGTAAATCCAAGATGCTCTCCATACTTAATATTTCTAATCTATAGTTATCCAATTCGGAGGCACAACTTGATTATTGGGACATATATGGAAGAGAGCTTAATCTGTGATATTTTGCACCTATAAATTGTCAATACCTAGATAAAAAATAATGTATGCATTTGACAAGGAAACTCAACAAATATTAAACAAAAACAGAGTTGTTAATGGAATAAACAGAGTTGTTAATGGAATTGCTTTCTGCCAAAAGAAGTTTGATTTCAACTATGAAAAAGTTAAAATATTTTTTTGCCAAGTCGCTCAAAATAACCTCCTAAACTACAGCTAATGATATTAATAATCCTTTAAGGGAAACTCAATGGATAATGATGCTTGGTACAGCCATTCATATTATAAGAATCATGCGTATCCCAATTGACAGTTAAAAAAGATTGAATTAGAATTAACAACTTTCGTTGTTTGACGCATGGATATTATTATATGTGTGCGTTTGGGTTCGTAGTACTGTTACACCTTTGTGATATTTGGGAATCACACGAATGGCTGACAATTTCCATTGCATTATAGATGTATCTGTTTATAAAACAAAAATATGAGGAATAATTTATTATTTCAGTTATTTTATTAATTAATACAATAAAAAGATATCACATTAATTTTTAATTACTTTACCATATATATATATATATCCAACATAAATGTAATTAAAAAAATCCTTACGTATTTACACATTGATCTTTAAATATTTAAAATAGTTTCAAAATCATAAGTTAAATTTTTTTTTCTCTTAATACAAAAAAAAAAAAAAAAATCTCTTTATATAACTATCAACCCATTGTATCATTTCAATAACAATTTGTATGTGTCCCAATTTCTCTGAATGTTTGTTTCCGTTCACAAGAATCCAAAACAAATAAATTTCCATAACTCATTTCAACACTTTTGTTATACCGCTCTGGTTTTGTTGTATGTTTTTGACAAAAAGTCGATCATTCGAACTGCACATCGCAAGTTGCCCAGGTTCCTTTTGTCCATTCCATATTCCTCCAAAGTTCAAATTCCAAACCTCTGGCACTTGGTCAATAAAAGTTAGTTAACCTGGTAATTAAGACACAACTGCGTGGATGAAAAGATTATGTGTTTTGTTATAAACATCACTTAATTTAAGCTTTAAATTAACTTCTATATTTATGAATATAGATGCCGTATTCTTTTCCCCTTACATTGATTACATTAATATAGAAAACTTTCGTTTTCCGAATCATTTATCGATTAAGATATAATTAACTTATCACTCATCTTTCGTGGGTGAAGCAACAATTTGCATAAAAAAACTTGGTAGCTGAGTCCACTCACCCTATATAGTACAATGACTTTGTCATGACACAGTAGTCAAAACCAGAAATGATATGCAGATGTCAAATTCAATATCCTTGCATCTGGGTTGTTGCTGTTTCATTTTCTCCCCTCAAAAGTAACGGGCAGGGTATACCTACGCAAATTGCTTCTGTCACCAATGACACACTCATACGCATATATGAGAAATTAAATATAAATTAAAAAATAGTATTATATGTACCTCTATTTCATAATATGTAGCATATACAAAATCGAGAATAATTTTTGTATACCATTTTCTTCACGTCACTTCTCACATAATATTCTTGTTTGAGAAATAAAAAAGAGATATATAATTGTATAGTGAATCCAAATTTGCATTAGGTTTATCTTGATTCCTTACACTTGCTTTTTTTTTTTTTTTTGGTTCCTTTACAAATAATTAGGTCTTAAGACCTAATACTCTGGTTATTGTAAGACTGAAAGAGGAATATAAAAAAGAAACGAAATTCAAAGTATATAAGATACTAATAAGATTTGTTTGGATTCTTATAAGTATCTTTTACTAGAGATAATTATGGTCAAGGCACACTTATCTACTAAATGTGAGTATCTTTTTCCGTCGAAATTCGAACTGTAATTCGCTATATTGTGGGGACTAGCCGCTTCCATTAGACCCAATACTTGTTGATACTCATTAGAATTTTATGAGACTTCATATATATATATATATATATAAAATTAACTCAATAGAATTCAAAATAACATAACTTCGACATTGATTTTCTTAACGCCAAATAACTCATGCTCGTTTTTCATAACTAATGCTAATTAACCACCAAAGGTCACATAACAATAAAAATCATCAAATCTCTGTTAATTTCAATTTATTATTTTATTTTATTTTTATTCAACAGTTATTCTATCCACTCTTGTAACCAAACGAACGTCCAGTTTTCATCAACATTTGGAAGCACTTTGATATTTTCGAACTTATATATGCCGGGCAAATCCTGGACAGGAAAGAATTGAAACCTGGATAATAGATTAAATTTAACAATGCGTGTATTGTGTTGAGAAGTATCTTTAGCAATAGCCCCTAAATTATTTGTAACTAGAACCCTGGAAGTAGAAAACGTAACGCCATTTTATTTCATTTAAACATGATATGAAGTTTGACCTAATTACTTATTCTCAGCCGATTCCATAATCTTTGTCTGCTTATACATAAGCCAGTCACACAGAAGATGACATAATATCAGCTATGGAATCATAATGGATATCACAAATTAAAAGACCAAACGAAACCGGGATGTGATATATAAAAACTTCATTAGTGTTTGCTGTTCCATTCTATCGTGGTTTGGAAGAGTTTATTTATCATGAAACGATGGTTACTCCAAATGAAAGAACGACACTATAATGCGTTGTCATTTTAACAATCATTTCACAGAGAGAGAGAGAGAGAGAGTTTTATTTTTTTGTGGTGGGGGGGGGGGTATGATTAATTTGTTGCAGCAGGGATAGCTTTTCTATCTGGATGAGTTTTCCTTTTGGTGTGTAAGTTTATAGATATATAAAACACTATAGTTAAGTCCTTTTTTTTTTTTCCCTTACATGTATTTTTATTTGAGCACGTTACCATTTCCTTATTCATTTATGTTGTTGCGATGTCCCCTTCATAGCAAGAAAACAAGTATCAAAATAATGCAAATTGGGTGTAATTACTAATTAGACAAAATGGACTAACGAAAACTCAAAAAACAAAACGAGAGAGAGAGAGAGAGAGACTTAATCAGGTGCCCTAATATTTATATTCCTGTCATATTGTTAAGATTTTCACATATTAAAATTTAATTAATTTGATGAAAATCTCTCACGTCACTTACTAATCCCATATTTATATTAATCAGTGGAGGATGTGCTATACTGGGGAGATTGCAGAGATCCATAATTAGAATATAATGTGTGTTTGAATCCAAATATTGTATGAGTTTAATTGGTATGTATTGACAGTATAAAATAATTTTACACTGTCAACCAATAGTTGTCAACCAATAGAAATTATTTCTATTGGTTGACAGTGTAAAATTATTTTACACTGTCAGTGTGTTTAAATTAAATTCATATTGTATATTGTATAAAAATATAATTTTGATATATTATCAGTATAAATTTTTTCTTTTACACAATCATTGGATTATGTATAACTATATCATTAAAATTCTCTCTCTCTAGTTATAATTATTTTAAAAGTCATACAAAAGATAAGATATAATTGGTTGACGCCAATGGGGGTTGATTTATCAGTTCACGCTTTTGCTCATGTATCACCGTAACTTGAGTTTGATTCCTAAGTTTTCCAGCTCATGGGGTGATTTGTAAGTACCACTATAAACGTTCGATGAGCCAGAGATATGCTCTAATTCTATATTAGGATGAACTTTTCCCTTAATCTAAATTTTTAAATTAAAAAAGATATGATTAGTTGACAATATAAGATATTTTATATTAAAAATATATCAAAATTAATCTCGAAGTAAAATAAAATAATAAATTGAAAATCAGAGTAGAAATATGCAATAAGTTATATAAATGTTACAATACTAACGTTGGTACAATGTAATTATATGCAATTACACTTGCATGCATATACAATAATTTGTTTGCATGCAAGGGAACCCAATTCAAATGCATATACAATAATTACACTTGCATGCATATACAACGATAGATTGAATGTAAAAGACAAATAAAAGTTTGGTTTTACATTATGAAATTGGTTTTATTAGATTTCTTTCGTTTAATCAAGTTTTATCATGCGATAACTTCTGAATATCATAATTGAATTTAAAAGGCTGTAGTCACAAAATCCTTTTGTCAAACTACACGTGATATAAAGTGAGAGAAATGTTTTATGTACACATGATGCATATGTAGTGTGAGAAATGTTTAATTAATTGCGAAAGTGAAAAGAATAAATTTTGAATTAATAAATTTTGTGTGACTAGTGAAGATTAAAATATAAAATTATATAATTTTTTAAAGTGATTATATGACTTTGATTAACTTTTATATGCAAGTATACGTCGTAGTGATAACTTGTAAAAATATATTATTTTAATCTTGTTATAACATAATAGTAGAGATAATAGAGATATAGATGAAAGGGAAATTTATATTATTGATATTCTCAAATGTGTCATACATGAAGCACCTAAAGGACTACTTATAGCCAAAAGATGATAGATACAGGATAAAATTAGATAACAAATTTTTAAAGATAATGATATAGCCTATCTAATCAAATTTTAATCGAATCAGACTAAAGATAAGGACATTCACATTCAAATAATATTTCACAACACTCCTCCTTGAATGTTCATTAGAGATATGTCTTGTTAAGACCTTACTAAGAAAAAATCCATTAAGGAAAAAAATCTTAGTGAAGGAAAAAATGTACAATATCTTCATAGTTGGAATTGTCTTGCTAAAAATCTTATCAAGGAAAATCAAGTGGGACAAAAACCTTCATTAATAGAAGAAAAAAAGAATACAGTGTTTCTCCCCCCTCTTACGAGCATCATTTAATGTCTCGGAATCGATGCATCCCGATCTTGTGCACTAGTTTGTCAAAAGATGAAGTGGGTAATAACTTCATAATTGAATCTGCCAGATTATCATTTGAACAAATTTGTTGGACATCAATCTCCTTGTTTTGAAGATCATGCATAAAGAAAAAATTTTGAAGAAATATATTCTCTCTTTAGCTGAACTATGCATACTGCATTGTCCTCGTATAAAGTTGTCAGAGTTTCTTCCTTATAAGATAATCCACATGACACTTGAACATATTGATCCATTGCCTTTTACATGTAAATAACTTGTTTGAGACCTACATTAATGTGGATCTGACAAATATCTTGCATCTTTATAACCAACTAATTGTGATTTAGATTCATATGAATAACCACATATTAATCATTCCATCGAGGTATATGTTTTATTCCATTCTAATAACTCTCTAGCTAGTTTGGAGAGGAAATATACATGCTAATACGCATATAGTGAATATTATATCAAGTCATGTATTATTAGCAAGATACATAAGTGCTTCTATGGCACTAAGATATGGTATTTTAGGATCAAGAACTTCTTTATTACCTTCTCAAGGACAAAAGGAGCCCTTTTCATATCTAATGATCCTGAAATCATTGGAGTACTTAATGGATGTGATTTATCCCTATAAAATCTCTTAAAGATTTTCTCTATTTAGGTTGATTGATGAACAAATATTTCATTTGTCAAGTGCTAGATCTATAGGCTAAGGCAAAATTTTGGTCCTTCGAGGAATTTTTATCACAAACTCTTCTTTTAAATTTTCTATAACTGTAGAAATCTCTTCAGGAGTTTCAATAATATTCAAATCATCAATATACACAACAATTGGAATGAATTCATATGTGAATTTCACAATGTAAATAATATAATAGATCAAAATAGAAATGTGATATACTCTATAACACAGTGGATCAAAACCTTTGACATTTAACTATATATATATATATATATTCAAGAATATGGAGACTTAAAATATATCATAGATCATAAACTATCAATTCACTATTCCATTTTTCTCATTTCATTTTCTCAAAATACCTATTTGTATCCTATAGGATTTACAACTTACGGGCATTCGGACTACAAGTCCAAAGATTTCATATTTTGCAAGTGAGTTGAATTCAACCTACAAGACTTCTTTCCATTTTGGCCAATCATTTTTACATTGATATTTTTCGACAGTTCTTAGTTTAAGATCCTCATTTTTATATATAATATTTAGCGCTACATTATATGCAAATATATTGTCAACAATAATTTCTCATCCGTTCCATTTTTTTCTTGTAGAGACATAGTTTATTGAGATTTCATTATTTCCAATATCTTGATTATTTTTAGGTGGTTGAACGTTTTCTAGCATTTTAATCACATAAAAAATTTTGGACTACAACAAAAATCTTTTCTATGTCTCTATCTTCTTCAACAGAAAGAGTATCACCATTAGAATCATTTGTCTCTATAAAATCACTTGAGCCTCTTCTTTTTCAAGGATTTTTATTTTTGGAACTAATTGGTCTACCATGGTTCTGGCATGTAATTGTCCAATAGCGACATTAATTGAATTGGGGCATTTGCAACTGGTATATGGAACCTAGTTATCCTTTTTATATCAGGAAATGCATCTGGCAACTCATGTCATTCTTTGCAAATGTATAATACTTTGAACTTCTTATTCTCATTACCTTATTTGAGGATCTAAATAGAGTAAGAACGATGCATTACAATTTACTTCCTTTTTCAATTATTTACTCCCTCCCACTAGTGTTGGAAATATTAACAAATTGGCATTCTACAAACTAAGCCTTAAAGGCATCTCTCATTTGTATTTCAAGATACTTGACTATATAGAGAGAGTCATATCCAACATGTATTCCTAATTTTCTTTGAGATCCCATTTTGGTGCGATAAAGTGGGGCAATTGGGACATATATCGCTCATGCAAAATTCTTAAATGAGAAATATTTGGTTGTTGGCCAAAAGCTAATTATAAGGGAAGAATTAATGACAACTTGTTGGCTTTATATAAATAAGTGCTGCAACATGTAAAACAACATGCAATCAAGAAAATTTTAGGCGATTTGTTTTCATAAGCAATGGTTTAACGATCAATTGGAGACATTTTATAAATGATTCTAGTAGCCCATTATGCATATGAACATAAGCAACTTGATGTTCAACATTTATATAACTAGCTATATAATAAGCATTAAAAGCTGAAAAAGTAAATTCACTAGCACAAATTAGACAAATTATTTTGATTGGATTATCTAGAAATTGTGCTCTTAGTCAAATTACTTGCGCAATAATCTTGTAAACTCCAGGTTGTAAGATGATAATAAACATACATATGACCATCTCGTAGATGTATCTATTACATTCATAAAATATCTAAAAAGTCCACATGGTAGATGAATTAATCCACACATGTCACCTTGGATCCCATATAGGAATTCAAGAGATTCAAATCCAATATTTGCTGGTGATGGCCTTAAAATTAGTTTACATTCAGAACTTATAGTATAAGAAAATTCATTAGATTGAAGAATCTTCTGGTTCTTCAATGACTGCCCATATGAGTTTTCAATCACTTTCACATCATAATTGCTCCATGATGTCCCAATCGATCATGTCAAATGATAAATTAAATCATTTGGGTTAGTAAACTTCTGGTTTACTATAGCATGTGATTCAATCATACTAATATTAGTATAATATAGGAAGAAAGTGCAAGTAATTTCCATACTACAACTTTCTTTCCCAGAGCACAAGTTGTAATATGGAGATACTCATTATTTCCCTCGCTCATCATCGCAATATAATATTTATTTCGATGAATATTTTTAAAACTCAATAAATTTATTCAAGAGACAAAATCGTAGCCCATTCAGAGCTTATAAATATTTTTAAAATTCAATAAATTTCTTTCTAGAGCTTACGAATATATTTTAAAGTCAAAAAGATTATTAAAGAAACAAAATAGTAGTTCTTCTTGAGCCTTCAATCATCTTGATATTACCAATAATGGTATTAACACTTGCTTTTATATTACCATATGGATAAAATATATCTTGCTTTTAAGAATAGTATGCATAGTTATACTATCACAAGATAGTTATCTGTACTATATATCTTGATCTTTTTTCTATTTTTTTTTTTGTTCACATAATATTGAATAATAATATATGTGTACAATGGCATTATCAATGTTATCAATTTACGTTAACAAAACAATATATAATAATCAATTTTATTTGAAGTAAATTGATATATTCACATAAATAATAAACAAGACATTCATATCGTAAATTGATATGACAATGTAAATTGATATACGTAGATATTGAATAATAAACAATATGTATAATAGTCAACGTAAATTGAAACCACGATAAAATCAATGTAAACTTAAATACAACAACAAATCATGTCTATTGACTTGGATTTAGAAGCAACATATCGACTTGAAATTCGTAACATAAACTTGAATTTAAAAGCATATTAACAATTTGAAAATTCAAATATTGTAACTCGAATTAATACTTGATAAAGATTGACCAAAATGTCTCAATGTACGACAAGTACGTGATCAATGTAGTTTGATGCCACAATAATAGAATTTATTTTCTTTCTACCTTGATTGCAATTTTAATTGGAACTACAATCTTTGCCACTTCTAGAGCTTATAATTTGTCAGATTCACTTCAGAGAATGGAGCAAAGCCAACTCGGCTTGCTCAACTAAATGACCAACTTGCCCAACAGACTGCTACATTCACGGAAGAGAGCAGCGCAAGTTTCAAGCGACAAGAGGTAAGTTTTAGGAATATGGAAGAACATATTAGTCAAATGTCCAGGCATCTTTCTAACATTTAACAGAGGGCTCTCCTTAGTAACACTATTCCTGACTCAAGTGAGTAGTGTGGTGCTATTACTTTCATGAATGAGGGAGTAGTGGAACAAGATGAGATTGAAATGAGTGAAGAGGGGGAAGTTGAATATAGAAGCGAGAAAGAAAAGGTGCAAGAAATAGAGCTAAAAGAAAATCATGGTGAGGAGAAAGATGAAGAGACAAATGAGAAGGAGATAAACAAAAAGGAATGGGATGAGCCACAGGAGATCAACTTATACATAGAAGTCCCATGTCTTGAGAAAGAGATAGAGATGAATCAACAAACTTCTTGGGTCTTAGAAAGGTCAATGGGTAAAGCATGGAAGCACATGCCTTATTGTGCAACATTTAAGAAGAAGTTATCTAAAAGGAAGAGGCCGACGCACAAATCCAAAGAAACAATGAGAAAATTTGTGATTCTAATATGGGGATCCAAGCATCGGAGGTAAAGCCTAGTTAGGACTATAAATAAACGTTTCTTAGGAGTCAACCCAAGCTTCTATCATTTTCGTTTAATTAGTTTTTTCATTTATTTCATATTTATTTTTTTAGGCTTTTTTTTATTAATGTGCTTAATTTTGATTTTAGATAGTCAAGATATGGAAGCTTTGGAAGAAGTTGATGCTAAAGATGTCAATGCTATAGTGCAAAAAAAAAAAAAAAAAGCAAAGACTGCTAGAATCAACTAAGAGCCAAACAAAATTAGGGGAGTATTCTATTATCCTTTTCTTTTAGTTTTATTTTTCCTTTCCACTTATTTTTTACTAATTTAGTTTAGTATTTTATTTTTATTTCTAACTTATTTTTATTTTGGTTTTAGTTTAGTTTTTGAGTGATATAATCTTAGCTATTTGTGGTCTCACTTTGTTTTCTTTAGTGGGTCAGTTGTTTGAATTTGGCTATTGATTATTAGTGGTGGTAGATGTCAAAATTTTCCCAAAATTATTTTAATTCAACAATATTTTAGCTTTTTGAGTGACTAGTTTGTTAGAATTTCCTTCAGCTATGTGTAAGCTTTTGGGTCATTCCATTATTCCTAGTGGCTTTCTATTTGAAATTAATTTATTTGTTGCATGCTTTTAATGTTGTCCATGTGATGGTTGGATTTTTTTTGCTAACCCTATAAAAAAAAAGAGAAAAATCAAAGAAAATAAAAATTGGAGATGTGCCAAAGGCTATAAAAATCTTAAGACATTGAGTACCAATGTTCAACCTGTGCATGTTGCATATTATTAATCCTGAATAAGTACTTGTGGTGCTTCTATGGCATTGGATGACTTGAGTAAGTATATCCGGTGCGCTTTGTCATCTAATGTCTTGGGCCAACTAGAACAAGAATAATTGATTGAGCACTCTTCTAAAAAGTCACCGTGAGATAGAGCATTTAAAGTCAATCAAGCCCCAAAAGTAAAAAATTAATAATAAATAAATTCAAATTAAATGTGCTAAATATGTGGTCTATCTTTTTCTTTTTCTTTTTTTTTTTTGCATCATTGGTCAATTTAGAAAAATTTTGTGTGCCTAATTTATTTTCCTTTTAGAGAGTCCATAAAAGAACTTGATTTGAGCCATCTTACATATGCTTAATTTGATTAGAGCTTTTTAGTAATTCATCAAGGTTAGAGTTTGGTGAAATTTTGCAAATTTGTGTTAAAGTTGACATTTATGAATCCACTATTGTCTATGCTGCATGTAAATTAGAGATTTTGTGCCTAGTATATTCAAGGTTGTGAGATTTATTCTTCTCTTACTTTTATCTCTTTTGCTAGAGGAGAAGCAAAAATTTCAGTTCGGGATTATGATAAATTATGAAAATATATTATTTTGATCCTATATTTGTGCATTAATTATTTCAAATTTGTTCTCAACATAATAATTTCCCTAATTATTTTCAATAAATTTAATTTATGAGTACTATTAGTGAGAATATAATTATTTTGTGGTTAATTAGATAAATATTCTTACCAATTTATTTGGATATAGGATAAAGATAGTATTAGTTGATAAGAATATAAAGGGAAAAGATTCTAATGGAGGCTTGAAGATTTAAATATTTAAATTTGAAGATTTTAAAAAGATTTGAAAGAGGTGCAGATAAAGATTTGAGGTAAATATTTGATTTGAAGAGAAAATTAAAGGATTCTAAAGCTTTGATTCTTTTTCTTCCTTTTATAGATAATTGTAATTTTTTAGAGAAAAAAAAGAGAGCTGGAGAGAAAGACAAGGAAGGATAACTTTTCTATGATTTAGGTTCTTTTCTTTTTCTATATTTCTTTAGTTTTCTTTAGGTATTAGAATGAAGTCGCTTGGTAGAACAAATTATATATCTTTGATTTTTAATTTAATTTTTTTCAATTAATTGAGTAATATTTAGTGTTCTTAATGCTTTCTTGGAATTAACCACTCCTTTGAATTTTTTTTTTCTATAAGTATTATTGAAATACTCAACCTACTGAAATGAAAGTGAGGGGTAAGGCTAACAGAGTACAAAACCAGCAACATAAACCAACAAATAGCTACTTAATACATCATTAACATCCCTAATAGAATCTATTTTGTTGAGCCCTATCTGTGTAAATTTTGATGCATTGTTTCAAATCTTTGTAATAAACCTCCTGTAATTTCCCCTTTTGAAACCATTTGAAAGTCCTAGAATCTATGAACTACTTTGAGCTTCTTAGCCATTCAACAAAGACACAACCGCACCTAATAGTTGTGTAAAAGAGACCCTAATTATTGGCCACTCTTTTGAATGTTCTAGGGTTTCATATTGATGAATAAAAATTCACTATATAAAATAAGACAATCTAAAAGTTGCCATGAACTAGAGTAGTTAGAAATAGAAATACTCATTTGTTTGGTCATATGAATTCTCATTCTTCATCATTAGGACAAGTTAAGAATAACATTAAGGTAGCGTTTGGAATGAGGTAAACTATATGGATTATTGGTAATATTCGATTAAATTGTCTAAGCCCACAACATTACTTTGTTTGGTTGGGCAACATTATTGGCAATCTAGATTTTTAAAGTAATGTGGATTACTATCAATATGACAATCCTCCCATTATTATTATAGTTATTATTATTATTATTGTTGTTGTTGTTGTTATTGTTATTATTAAAAATGATATTGATTATTATTATTTTTATTGTTATTATTAAAAATAATAATTAATAATATTAATTATTAATAATTGTAATTATTATTAAATAATAATAATAATTATTATTATTAATTATTATTAATAATAGTTAATATTTTTAATAATTATTAATAAAATTAACTATTATAATCATAATTAATAATTAAATTTTCTTTTTCTTATTAATTATTATTAGTTTAAGATATATATTACCTAATAATATTTTTGATATACCAAATAAAGTAATATGAATTATCACTTAAATTGCCTATACATATCAAACCTTGCATTTAACATTACCATCAATTTAAAATGTGGCAATCTTTCTAAGTAATAATATATATTATTAGTAATCTTAATAGATAATATGACAACCACTATTTAAGATATTAATTTATTCAATTTATCTCAAAAGGTTGTAATATTAAGCTATTAAATTATGATTATAAGTTTTGAGAAATTCAACTAACAATTTTATCGAATTAGGAATCAGATTTTTATTAGGTAATGAATAGTTTAAAAATTTAAGTGAAATCATATCCTAATACCTGTCTTTTTATTAATTGTTTTCTACTGTTTGCTTATTTTATTTTATTTTTATTCTTAATTTTCATATTTTTAATCGCCCAAATAGTAACTATTCTAAATGAATTGGTACTTGATTTATAATCCTCCTAAAAATAACAATCTCGTACTCATCTTTTTTTATTACTTGTGACACAATGTTGCCCAAGCTGATTTTCTAAATTGGCTAATAGGTATACGTAGCATTATATTAGCTGGTTGATTCTGGTTGATTTTATGGACCCAACTATTGAAAAGATAAGTCTAAAACGTGATCTGCGCCTAGAAATAAAGGAGAACACGTTAAAAGAATGTGTCTATGTACAAATTTTCGTGTACATTCACAGAGTATTATATCCAATATGATTCATATTTGATTTAAATTTTACTATATGATGTTTTAGATTTAATCTAATAATGTACATAACTATGTTATCCAATTATATTTTCATAGAATTAAATATACTACTGTAAGAGTACATAAAATTTCTCTAAAATATGGTCTTCAGTACCCTATGTATCTTTCTTCCCTCATGTTTATAGGTGCTTGAATTCAATATGGCATGTTCACGATCAGTTTTTCTGGCTTCGTTAACAGGACTCGTGATCAAAAAAAGAAACCTTCTTTGTATCAGGAACTATATCAGCAAAGCAAGCCGAATTGCAGCATGAGGAGAATCGATTAAGGCACGAGGGAAATTAGCTACAGTACCAGTCTGTTTTTTCAGTTACATTAATTACATTCTGTTATAGTTAGTTAGTTAGAGTAGCTAGTAAGAAACTTTAGCATAGTTCCGGATGTACAAGTTAATTTCTACACCTATTTTTCAGCTATATATAAGCTGCATCCATTGTATCAGATTCCCAGTTAGTAAGCCCAATTCATCTATTATCGATCAATTTATAACTCTGGGGTTTAGACTTGTGGTTAATTGTATGTCGCTACCTCGACCAAAAGAAAAAAAAGAAAAAAAGAAAAAAAGAAAAATTTTTGCTAGCTACCATACTTGTTATTATTACTAACATTACTAAATCAACACCAAAAGAAATATATATATATATATATATATATATATATATATATATATATATATATATATATATATATATATATATAAACACCAAGTCATAAAAAGAGAGAAATATGGATTGAAAATAATAACAATGGCAAAAAAAATTAATAATAAAAAAGAACAATGGCAAAAAATTGTCAAAAAACCCTAAACAATGCAAAAGGATAAGCGGGTAAATGCGCTTTATTATTTTATTAAGGGAATGATCATGGATTGGTTCTTCCTAAAGATATAACAACAATATCATGAGAGAATGAAACAAATTATATAGTTTTTTAATACAGCAACTTCTTGATATATAAATCATCAATTACTATTATCAAATTGCTTAGCCAGTTGTTCTCATCACGTTGGATTTTCTCTCTTTCGTGGGTCTAAAGGAATACCAAATAACATCATCCTTTCTAGCCGTTCACAATTTCAAACTGTTGTTTACATAATTTTGCTAATGCAGTAGCAAAAGCTCAAAAAGCATAATTTCGTATAAATACATCTTTCTTTACTCAAATAGAAAAAAAAGTTGTATGCGATGGGAGGATGGCTTGATCTAGTGGCCTCCTTTTAATGTATTCATAGGTTTTGCTTACTAAGCTTTCAAAATATATTTTAATATTACTTTTTAAGAAATCTCTTTTAAATATGTTTACCCCTCCCATTTATCTAAGTTACAAGATATTATTTAACAATATTTTAATTAGCAGTTAGTCTGGCCTTCTTTTTAGTACAGTGAGGGCCTAGAGATTTCAACTGAAATATTCAAACTTCTCTTAAAACATTTTGAATTAATCAATTCAATTTGTTGCTCAAAAACATAGATTGAATAAATTTTCCCTTTTGTTTTCCCTCTTTTCACACGGTGTGAAATTTGCAATCATTTTATAAAAAGAAATGTTATTTATAATTACAAACTAGACATAGACATCAAAAAAAGGAAAAGATATAAATATGTGATAGGTCTACCATCCTTTCTCTTTTAATACCCATTATTTTTGTATTTTTCTCTCTTTTTATGTATACACTATATCTATTTTCTATGCACAAATAATATTCTGCTTTTATAAATGAAAATGTCAAAGGAAAAAAAAGAGCAAACAATGCTTGTGATGTGTATGTATATGATTGAGAAATGTTTTGTATATATAAAAATAATGAGACATTTTAAGATAACTAAATTTTTTTGGATATAAATTATTTTGATTAGATTTTATATCATTAAATTTATACATTCTTTTGTTTTAATAATTGCTTATGCAATTTTGTACCAAGAGTAACAGTTAAGTAAAATACTCTTCAAAATAGTAAAGTTACGATTTAAATTCCTAAAATTATTGAAAAAATTCATTTAGAGTCAAAATTCACTTTTATTACGATACCCAAATTTACACATGCTTTGAAAATACATATCTCAATTAATGTCCGAAAAATAAATTCAAAACCGGGCTATACAAGATTCGAGGTATTCTTTTACTTTTACTCGTAGTCTTACCATCCTTGGAGGTTTTAGTGAGTGGAGTATCTCACGCTTCAAACTCAAGCAAAGCTAGCTGGTCGCTGAGGTGGCGCTTTCTGACTAAGACGTGGCACGTGTCTACCCCTGATTGACTCGTGTCCAATTAAACAAAATAATACAAAAAGGAGAGGGAAAAACACACACACACAGACACTGAATAAAATAAATAACAATTTGAGATAGTGGGCTTTGGGGACTCGGGAGTTTATAGGGGTCGATCTATATATAAATCAGTTGGTGGTGATGCTCTATCCAACCTTGTCATATGCACATATTCTCAAAGACTCAACTCCCTTTGACTCTCTCTATTGTTTTAGCCTCAAAATCTCTTTTCTCTCCTTCTCTCTAAATTTTAATTTGAACCCTCAGTGTTGAGGGCTCATTTCCAACTAGGCTGTAGTGACATTTCTTCTTTGATCCAAAAAAAATGGGAAGGCAACCTTGTTGTGACAAAGTTGGGTTGAAGAAAGGGCCATGGACTGCTGAAGAAGACAAGAAACTCATAAGCTTCCTCCTCACTAATGGCCAATGTTGCTGGAGAGCTGTGCCTAAGCTAGCAGGTCTCTCCTTTCATTTGCTTCTAATGTTAGAGAGCATTTCTTAAGCACTTAGGGGGGGCCACATATAGAGATGTTTAATCCTTGATGAATGAAGCTGAAATGCTGGAGTTTCATGCTTCCTTTTTTACTTTCAATTTAGCCATGATAGTCTATGAATGGTTCAAGGAATTTTTATTTTTTTGCCTAATGGTCAATGGATTGTGATGGACTTTGTTGTAAATTGAGGTGCCTGATTGGTTCCTCTGTCCTGTCCATTAATTTGTTTTCCACTCTATTCCCATTCAAAGGCAAAGAAAAGGAAGGACTCAAAATTGACATATACTTTCCCCCCTTTTGAGAAACAAGTCATAAAAATATGTTTAAGCATTTTAATTACAAAGAAGAGCAACAAATCTTGGAGCTTGCATAAGTATTTTTTTTTGCATTTTGATTTGCGGTGAGAAGGGTACTAAATTTTGAGTCAAAATGTTTCACCAGAAATAATCGCTTCACTGAATTAAATTTAACAATTGGGGTATGATTCCTTGCAGGGCTGTTAAGGTGTGGGAAGAGTTGCAGGCTCAGGTGGACAAATTACCTGAGGCCAGACTTAAAGAGAGGCCTTCTTTCAGAATATGAAGAGAAAATGGTCATTGATCTTCATGCTCAACTTGGGAACAGGTACTTTTCCACACCAACCCTTTTCCCTGGTTTCACCTGTTCTGCATGCTTATTCTTCCTTGATCAACTTTTCTAACGATTAAGTTAAATAATTGGCACGGTGCTCTTTTGAAATATTAGACTAGGCTTATCTCAGGAAATGATTTAAACAAAGTGAAAAAGATACCTTAATGACACCAAAGCCGCTAACTTTATTGAATTTATTAATTTCTATTTCTGTAATACATGCCCTCCAAGTTGTACTTTTTTTATTGGAGATAGAAGGCATGGTCCCATGGCACACACGCCTGCCAGCAGAAGGAGACGTATAAAAATTGTAAACCAAGTCTTTCTCTCTTTCCTCTATTTTGTTTTTCCCTTTTCTTCCTTCATTTCTTAGGGTTAAAAAAAAAAAAACAGAAAACTGCTTATGATTGTGGTTAAAGTTGACTGAAAATGGTTATCAGTATACAAGAGCCATTTTTGTGTTGTGAGCAATTTTTTCTCATTTCGTAACTTGTATGACATTGCGACATGGACCTTTCTAGTGCCCATAAAGTCATTCTTCCTTTTAAGTGATCCCACAATTCCGCATGGACCTTATGATGGAATCTTTCTTATTATATATATATATATATATATATATATATATATATATATATATATATATATATATTTTACTGATTACTGATGTCATTTTTTTTTTCTTTTTTTCTTGTTCTCTTCTCTTTGCTTCTTATGCAGGTGGTCCAAGATTGCTTCTCATCTCCCTGGAAGAACTGATAATGAGATAAAAAACCATTGGAATACTCACATAAAGAAAAAGCTCAAAAAAATGGGAATTGATCCTGTCACACACAAGCCACTCTCCAGTGCAACTGAACAGACCCAAAATCAACCTAAACAACAACTACACCAACCATTAGAAGAAGAACAGCAGAACCAACCACCTTTGCAAGTTGACTTTGACCCCAAACTTGAACATGAAAAAACTTACCAAAATAAGGAGCCAGAGAATCCAGAGGCTTCGTTTGAGTCATCAACCATCACTGAAGCCAAAGAGGAAGACAAAATCATCATGACACCCCTAATTGACACAATGGAGCTAATGAATAATGGTGGGTTCTGCACTGATGAGGTGCCAATTATAGAACCAGATGAGATCCTTGTGCCTTGTGCTCCTTCCTCTTCATCAATATCTACATCATCTTCTTCTTCTTCTTCTTCTTCTTCTTCAAGTTCAAACAACTTCCCTGAAGACCTTCAGCTCCTAGATTTTGAGTGGTCTTGTAACTACAATGATAATGATAATATCATCAACAACAACATTGATGATGACACCAAGAACAATAGTGTGGACCTTTGGGATGATGACTTTTTCAGCAGTTTGAGTTTGCTGATTAATGATGATGATGGTGATAGTGAGCAAGTATTGGATGCTTCTCTTTGTCAGTATCCAAGAATGGTCATGGATTCAGAATCTTGGGCATATGGGCTACTTTGATTTGAACTTTTCTTCCCCTTTCCTTCTGTCTCTTAGTTTGTAGTTCCTTCTAAGCTTTTACAAGAATAATAAACAGTGAATCATTAATTAGGAAGAAACCAACTCCTTTTTAGCATTATCGACTATTTTTCCAGACTTTCCACTTTATCATGTAAAAAAATTATGTATATGATAATGGAAACATGTTGGTTGTTGCTTTAGAATGTTGTAGTCATTTTCATTTTTTGGATTTAACTGTTGAGGTAATTTTTTTTTAAGGTATTTTTATGTACAAACATTGTGATTAAGTGATTTTTTCAATAATTATATTTAAAATTTGAATTGTGATCTTTTCTTTAAGAATACAATTCGCTTATGATTATGCCCAACTCTTGTTGAGGTCATATTCATTTCTTGGTTATACTGCAAGTTTTGAAGTCCTTATCCTCATGTAATTTAAATTCATATTCTATTTTATTTCTTACTTTATGAACTTAAGAAAGTCTTTGAATAAAAAAAAATTCTTATTCTACTGTTGAGTTCGTGAATTCTCAAATATTATAATTTTCACCTATATTCTAGCCAAAGTTAAGCTAAATTATTCCTCACACATATCATTCCGCATTTTAGTTTATAGATTTGTCAATTACATTCCTGTTCTTTTATTTTTGTCTTATCTGAACAATGGCATGTACCAATTAATAATATTTAATTATTTATTGAAAGAAAAAGAAGGCATTTAGAATACTCGTAGGCCACAGTACAGATGTCTTTTTACGAATTTGAAATATTTATAATCTTAATAAAGAAAAGTAATTAATTTGTCATTAAGTTACTCATCCAAAAATAAAAAAAGTCGGTAAATATTTATTGGATTATAAAGCAAGCATCTGGAATTTCTGCACAAGATGCCTTTGGTCAACAGGTTATGACAACTAACGAACCTTTGTTCAAACGGATAATTAGACTTATCTCTATTCAAATTAATGCTCATTATATTTCATTTTTTTTTGAAAAATTATACCTATTTTCTTCATTTCGTCATTTATAAAGAAAACTGGTATATAAATCTTACATAACGTAGGGAATATAAGTAAACTTCGGAAATTAAAAAAAAAAGTTATCCAGAATATACATAATATATAAAGAAATAAGTTTTAATAAAATATTAGAGTATAATATCTTACACTGTTAATCAATTATATCTTATTATATATGTGATTTTTTAGAAAATTATTATAAAAATTAAATATTTTTGTTGATATAATAATATATAATTAAATAATAGTATAAAAAAATTTATACTAACAATTTTCAAAATTAAATTCATATATAAAATATGAGATGTGGAAATAACTTTCGAACAAAAATGATGTCAAAGGGGTGATTAACATACACTAAAGTCAAGAGAAGTTAGCAGTGTAATTACCAATTAAATCTGTGTGCTGCTAGTATAATTTTTCCACATATTACTATTACTATTTCTTTTTATAAAATATTTATTAATTCAGAATTAATTAGCCAGCCATTTGTCATTTCTAAATTCAGATATAGGATCTGTTTGATTTAATTTTTAGGAGAAAATCTTTTGAAAGAAGGTTTTTTTAAAAGAAGGTCTTTTAGAATAAATATTTTTAAAAAACAATTTTTGTTTAATTTAAATATATTAAAAGACCTTTTAGAAGAATGAATTTTATTTAGATGGGATAAAATAAAATTATTTTTGATTATTAATATGAAAATAATAATAAATTTTTTTTAAAAAATTTTTTTAAAATAAAAAATAACTTTAAAAATATTTTTTAAAAAAAATTTTAAAAAAATCAAATTAAATATTATTATTTATTATATAAAATTATTTTCTTTTTCTCTAAAAGACCTTCTGGAAGTTGGAAACGAAGAACCCGGGCGCATAAAGGTTCCCAACATCATTCGTCAAAGCATCACGAACTTTAAACATTAATCATAACAATAAAATATCTATTTCCTTCCTATTTTCTATGGAGTTTTTTCATTATTATTGTATTGTTGGTTTCATGCTTATCTTTTCTTCTTTTATGTGGCTGACTTTAAATCCGATATTATATTGCAAAAGGGGAGGGAGAGTACTTGACTTTTTCCGCTAGACAAGTAGGATATACTTTCTACTTGTCACTAAACAAACCCCCACAATTTTTAAACTAAAAAATCGTTGATAAACATAATTAGAAATCATTGATACACATAATTAGATCAGGGATTTAATTTTGATAAATTATCAGTATAAAAATATCTTTATATAATTATCTAATCATATATAATCATATTATTAATATTATTTGACTTTTACCACCTTAATAATCATATAAATGAAAAAATATAATTGGTTGATAGTTTAATACACTTTACATAGTTGATGTATTAAAATTAATCAAGTAAATTTCAAAGTGGTCTTTATCAATTTTCACATTAGACAAATTAGTCCATAATAAAAATAAAATAATAAATTGGCCCTTAACATTTTTAAACATAAGGCAAAATAATCTTTAACAAAAATAAACTAATAAATTAGTCTCTAACATTTTAAAATATCAAACAGTTTAGTCCCATTATCAAGTCTCTATGTAAATACTACGATGTTGCCCATTAAATAATTGACATGATATCATTATCTCCCACTCTATTATCATAGTCACTTCTGTTTATTAAAATGACGTTATTTTTGACAAAACTCCTTTTATTTGCCTATCATATTAGAAAGTAGAGCTCCTCTTAGTAGCTTGAGAATCTGTTACAAACAACATCATTTTAATAAACGAGAGAGACTATAATGATAGGATGAGAGATACTTGTGTCACCTCAACTACTTAATGGGCTATATTATAATATTTAAGGAAAAGATTTGACAGAGGAACTAAATTGTCTGATATTTTAAAAGGTTAAAGACCAATTTATCTATTTATTTTTATTAGAGACTAATTTATCCTATATTTTAAAATATTAAGGATCAATTTGTCAGTTTATTTTTATTATAGACTAATTTGTCAGATGTGAAAATCGATAAAGAGCACCTTGGTGGTTTACTCAAATTAATCTCGTAGAACAAATTGGTGCCAAAGGAAAATTATTTTCATTTCAAACCCATGCACTTTTTACAATTTTTTGATATAAAAACGCATTGATGCTAAATAGATGAAACAAAATGTGGCCACCATGTTTTTTTAAAAAATAAAATAAAATGAAGAAGAGCTATTCTATCAAGATATCAGGGTTTCCTCATCATCTTATGAAGAAAGCAACAAAATACATCATAGTCTTGAGCAAAACATTGAGTTTATTATGATTATATGTAAGCTAAGCTTCATTTAAAATACTTTGTTGAATATGTTCTGGTATGATGCGCACACTTCAAAATAGTCTTCGTAATTACATTAGATACCGTATACCAGATATTTTACACATGGATACTTTCAGATAATTCTGACTATATTTTAGAAGTTTTTTAACTTTAATTTTTTTGAATTGTTATACATATATGTAGACAAAAATACTATATTAGTTAATTAGATAAGTGTATTTTATTATGTTCACAATGATTTAAACTAAATTTTAAATCGTTATTTTTCTCTTTCAATTTAACATTTAATTTATTATATTAATTTTATTCTAATTGTACATTTCAGATTATAGTCACGTAATGTTCTATAATTTTTTCAAAATTATTTTTATCTCTATATTTGTGTCGTATTGTATTATATCCGTGTCGTGTGTCACATGCTTGCTTCATTGCTTAAGATGTCACTGTTCGCTTTGCTCAGATGTATGCCTGCGATATTTTCCCGACATTTCGTACTTTTGTTAGGTATTTATCCATAAAATTTAATGAATGATTGTAGCAAATTTTCTCCTAAACATCAGTAGCAATTTTTAGATCAGATAAAATGTAATTCTATAGATAGCAGGCAATTATGTACTGATGCCAATGTTTATCCGCTGGCCGAGTAATATAACACTTTTGATAAAAACGTTACAGATTTTCTCTCAACTCTTTTGTCATTCTGTATTCTAATATAATAATTTTTTATTAAATTAATCTCTTCAGAAATATTTTGAAAAAGAACAATATTGTATTACAAGTATAAAATATTTCATACTAAATAATTATAATATCAGGGTCTCAATAGCGATTGGCTCGTCGGATGGATATTTTATTAATATATCATTATAATTTAGGTCCGATTTTCAAGTTTTCTAGTTGATAAGTTTCAAAAATTCTGAAGTCATATACTTTATATCAAAGAGAGATTCGATCTCAAAAAAAAAATGTACTAAATAATTGATAATCAATAATCCATTTTAATATTGCATCGCTAAGAGATTTTAAATTAAATCATTAATTATTTTGGAAAATAGCTCTTTAAATACCAAGATATACGGTTGTCTATGTTACATCATGACAGCCCGTATATCATTTTTGCAATCTAAGAATTTGGCTTCGAAAGCTTATAATTTATAATGTGAAGAATCTGGTATATTTCCGATGGAAGCTTTTCCATGCAGTATTTGTAAATGTTTCCTATGTTACATGATCAAGGCTATTTAACCAGTCGGATTGTAAACAATTAATGATTGATCAACTCTTCTTTTTTTTTGGTGTTTTGGGGGGGGGGGGGATATTGATCCACTTACCGTGGCGTCAGAAATATTAATATAGCTTCCGTACATAAAGTGATACCTACATTTACATATTGATTTATTCAGACTGTCCTTCGAGTAAATCACTAGCTCCCATGTTGATACTAACCCTCGCTTATTAATTGTATACATTAATTAATACAGGATGTATGTCAATTTATCATACAACGTATTAAATTGCGTACGTAACTGATAAGGATTTTGTATGCATGGGTTCAAATCTCATTGTAACCATTTTTTCTTTCCTTTAAAAAAGGGAAATTGCTTCGAGTGTAATTCACCCATTATATTACTGGTGGAAAACGTATCTGCCGTGTTTGAATATATATACAATATAAAGAGCTATAACAACCACACGTACAGTCCAATGGAGCCTACATTAGACTTTAGGAAATCCCAAACTTGAGATCATTAACACAGACGCAAAAGCATAAAAATGTAAGAGGCTGAGCAAGTACAATAAATTAGGTGAAAATATCTCACGTGCAAAGGTATGAAAGTAAACCGCAAAACCTAGGCTAGTCAAACGAAAAACGCTAGCCTCAATAATGAAATATTCACAATCTAAAAATAATGTTGTTAATTAAGATATATTCTTGGTATATTTTGATAGAGAACAAATTTATATATAGATTATAGAAACAGAAGATGATACATAAAATTTGGATCTCTTTAAAGTCATTGAAGAAGTGGAAATAAATTATCTTCTATAAAAATTTTATATAATCTTATTATATATTAATTTTTATTATTAATTAAATATAAAATTTATAAAATTTTAATTAACACATAATAAAATTTTTATATATAGAAATCCAATTTATCTAAAAAGCTCACAATGCTTTTGTCAGAACGGCTGCGCGAGCATATAAAATTGACCACAAAGTCGACTGTCTCATTTGCCACGTTGTTGGCTCATGAAGCACTGCAATAAATAAGATATTACGGTTGCTGAGGCATGAATTATCGTTGCCTCGTAGAAGAACCACACGCGGATTCAATTTTTGAAGCCACCCCATCTTCCTCCGAAAAATATTTATATGATTATTATATAACTGTATTTTTTTATTAATTATATAAATATATTTTATATATGAGACTATATATCAATAATAAATCTTATATAAAATATATTTATATAATTAATCTAAAAATATAATTATATAATACTTCCAAATTATTCTAATATTTCTCTACTCCTTCGCTAAACCCTAACCCCTCTGGCGTCTCCCTTTACCTCCCACCCTCACAACAAAAAACACAAAAAAAAGATGTTGCATGTTTTTTTAAAGTGGACCACTTTTCAAAGATTTATCTAAGAATATTACTTCTTTTGTCTATTTATAAATATTTTATAAAAAATTATTTTAAATTATTTGTCATTTAAAAATTTTAAGTAAATGTTAATCAATCTTTTTAAAAAATTATTTTATTTTTTATTTGACCAACTAAAATTTAATGACTATAATTAATAGAAAAAAAAAGAATAAGTTAATAAAATTAAACAATACATTTTCATATTTAAGCCTATTAAATATATCTTTAATTCTTATATAAAAATTTTTAAAGATACTTATTAATGGATAAAATATCTAATACTTTTCGCTAAATTTTCAAGTCGCCAATGAACGATCGATCAATTGACATGATCAAGGTGAGTTAATACAAAAGTTTTCGACTCAATTTTCTATTATATTTGATATATGGAATTAGAGTTTGGAATTAGAATTAAGTTTTTTAGTTTCAAATTTTATGTTTATAATATATAGAATTGAAATTATAATTTTACATACCGATTTTATAAAACTAAAAAATAATTAAGATTAACTCTTTTTTATTTTTAACTTATATTTTATGAATTACCAAGTCTAAAATTTAAAAATATCTTTCTCTCCTTATTAAAGTCTCTATAATTTTCTCTTTTTACATTTATTTGCTAGCAATCATATTTATTAAAATTTAATGTTTTAATAAAAATAATATAACATAAAATTTCCTAGATTCTAATATATAACTAATTTTTGCAAAACAATTTATAAAAATTATTATTAGTATTTTTTTTATTAATTTTAAATTTTGAATATACTTTTAAATAATAAAATTAAAATTAAATTTAGAATTACAGTTTATATTCT
This sequence comes from Pterocarpus macrocarpus, assembly GCA_031439585.1. Lineage (NCBI taxonomy): Eukaryota > Viridiplantae > Streptophyta > Magnoliopsida > Fabales > Fabaceae > Pterocarpus > Pterocarpus macrocarpus. The sequence goes on from CM062514.1 coordinate 20,550,042, forward strand.
AATACTTTAACAAATCCAAAAATAGAATCTAAGAGTTTATATTAATTACAACTCTAAAAGAATTTAAATTAAAATTCTATATTACAATTCAAATTCTAACATCTAAATAGATGCTTTAGTGATCATTTTATTATTGAAAAATTATTTTTATGCTTTGGAGCAATAAGAAGGTTGTACGTTATTATATTCACAATTTAAAGCTTCAAGCTATGGTGGATCATTATTGTTTAATCACTTTCACTATATTTTTTATATAATAATTGAGGTATTGAAATATGAATATAGAATAGAAAGTAGAAACTCAATTTTTTTTTTTTAAACTTTGATCCATAATTAAGATTATTTTTTCTTACAAAGCATTTAGCAATTGCTATGCACTTAGCTTACACTACTAGAAATTTGTTGAAAACCGAAAGATTTTACTTATGGCAATGATCCATTGAAAATATCATCGGATAATCCCTCGGTAAAATTTAAAAAAATATTGACATGAAACTTTATTGATGGTTACATATTCCGTCGGTAAAACCATCGATAAATGTTGACGCTTAATTGCATCAAAACACGACCGACGGATACGCCATCAATAACATTTTACATTTTAATTTTATTTTTTTAAAATTTAATACTTTATCGATGACAATTCTCTCGATAAATGAAGTAAATTACTGATGGAAAAATTGTTGGTAAATAATTATATTTTTTTCATTTAAAAAATTAATATGTTACTGATGAAAAATCCGTCAATAATTAAAATAAAATAAATATTTTTTTATTTTTTTCAAAATTTCTTTTTTTAAATATTATCGACGAAAATTCCGTCGGTATTTGAAATTTTGGGGTTACCTCCAAAGACTATTCGGTTCATATATTACTGACGAAATTTTCTTCGGTAATGGTTAATGGATGAAATGGTTCGTTTCATTATCTATTTACCGATAGAAAACCCATTTGTAAAATGTGATTAATGAAACGATTTGGTTCATTAAATCATTATCAATGGAAAATTTATCGATAATATTAGACCAGAATGTTAAACCCAAGACACCCTTTCATCTCCTCATTCGCATCACCTCCTTTTCTCTCTCTCATCCCCCATCCGACCATTGGCCATTTGAATGTCATCGAGGCTTCCATTTCGCTGCTGGAGATCGCTATTGTGTTTGTGGTATGTCATTCAATATTTTAATTAATTAATTTTTTTATTTAGCCATTTTTTTGTTCCATTTCTTTACTCAAAAATTTTAGTTTCTAAGTTAATCAACTAACCTATTTTATTGTATTGATTGTTAAAGATCTCATTTGGAGCACTTTGTGGTTAGTACATTGACTAATTGGAGTGGGTTGGGAAGTATTATAGATATGTACATTGTACCATTTGTTTAACTTTATGCTTTCTAAAGTATTAGAGACTTAAAATTTCTAGGATAGAGTTGTAGGATGGAAGAAGGAGGATGGGATTGCATGACTAAAGGAAGTCTTAGAGTTCCTTCCCATTGTTTAAATTGTGTACTATGATATTGTGTGCTTGCATGATGTGTAGTAAGGCGATGTGCTCTAGAACGATTTTTATGATTAACTGATTAATTTGTATTACTGCATATGTTTGTTATTTGTATTTGACTAGTGAAATAATTTCTATAAAGGCTCCTACATTAAGGGGAGACTCTGCCTAAATTTTGTTGATATTTAGAATATTGTTTGAATTACATAATTATTGTAATAAAATAATTAATTGTTATTTGTGTTTAATTGATGAATTAATTTTTGTGGATGCTCCTAAATAAAAGGGAGACTTTATCCAATTTTTGTTGATGATTTAGAATATTATTTAAATTAAATAATTATTATAATAAAATAAGTAATTGTTATTTGTGTTTAATTGATGAATTAATTTAAGGGAAGACTCTGCTTAAATCTTTTTGAACATTATTTAAAAATATTGGTTGAATTAAATAAATATTGGAAGTATGCATTAAAATATTGTTATGGATTAAAAAATTATTGTAAGAAGAATTAGTGGGGACTCCTAATTTATGGGAAGATTCTGCCCAATTTTTAATTAATTTGTGATTATATTACTCTGTAAGTATGTGATATTGTTAAGATACAAAATATGTGCTCCAAATCGAGCATAGATGTATGATAGATTGCATCCAGGTCGAGGGGGATTAAACCAAAATTTTATAAGGGGGTTGAAGAATTCGTAACGGCTTGTGTTTGAATACAGTAGTTTACATGTGAGGGACAATTAAGTGTCCTTATCGTAAATGTAAATGTAGGAGATTTTTAGATATGGAGTCCATTAGATACCACCTGTACAAGGATGACTTTAAGCTTAATTACTGAATTTGAACTAAACATGGGGAAGTTATACCACCGGAGAGTCAATTCAGTGTGGGCTATATTGCAAGTAGATCGATTGGAGTCCATGTAGGTAATGAAGATGATGATAATGTGACTTGGGAAAATAACCTTAGTTGTTATCATGGAATAATTTTTTATGCTGTTGGCTATGAGTTTGGAATGTATTCCAAACCTTCGGAAGAGGTTTTCAATCTAGATGATGAAAGATTTTATAGTTTGTTAGAGGCAGTAAATATTCCTTTATAGGAAGGATGTGTGCATTCTCAATTGTCTTTGGTAGTAAGAATGTTAAGTAATAAGTCAAAAACGAACCAAAGCCAAAGTTCCTTTGATCAGTAAGCTTTATTAATGAGTAAGATTAGTCCACAACTAGAAACTATTCCAAAGGATTTTTACTAAGCGAAAAAGGTTAGTTTATAAGTTTTGGTTAAATAAAGTAAAGATTGATTGCTATTTGAGTGGGTGTAAGATTTATTACAAATATGATGTTGCCTTGACTCATTATAAATTCTGTGGAAAGCTTAGGTTTAAGTCAAATAGGGGGGAAAGTGTGGCGTATAAGGATGTTTCGCATAAAAGCATGTACTATTTGCTCCTAATCCCTAAACTTAAAAGGTTGCATGCATCAATGAGTTCAGCATCTCATATGAGGTGGCATTTTGATCAGAACCGAAAAAGTGATAATGTAATGACACATCCTTCTTATGGTGAAGCTTGGCAACATTTTGATCGAATGATTTTTTATTTGATCCCCGCAATACTAGATTAGGGCTATGTGTCGATGGTTTTGCTTCTAACAATTAATTTAGTAAATCATACTCTTGTTGGCTTATGGTTATTACTCCTTACAATCTTTCGCATGGAATGTGTATAAAAAATCATTACTTGTTCTTCACTTGTATAATCTTTGGTCCTGATAATTTGAAGGCCAAGATTGATATCTATCTCTAATCGTTAATTGATGAATTGAATGAGTTATGATGTGATGGTGTTTTGACTTATAACATCATAACCAAGTAGAATTTTAGATTAAGAGCAGTATTGATATGGACTATCAATGATTTTCTAGCTTATAGGATGTTGTCTAAATGGATGATGCAAGGGAAATTGGTGTGTCCGGTATGTATAGAGAATACAAAAGTGTTCACTCTAAAGTATAATTCTTGGTTTAACTATCATAGAAGGTTTTTAGATATAGATCATACTTATAGCTGCAGTAGGTATGGATCTACAAAGAACATTATAGAGAGTGAGAAGACTCTTGTTAGACTTATTGGTTAGCAAATTTGGGACAAGGTTAAGAGACTTTTAAATATTATAGAAGTTGAGAAATCTGTTAGAGTGCCTAACTACAGGGTAAAACACAATTGGACCAAACAAAATATATTCTGAGGAATACTCGCTTAGAAGAATCACTTAGTTTGTCATTATTTAAATCAGATACATGTTGAGAAGGACTTATTTGATAATATTGTGCACACTATGATGAAGTGACTGAACTAAAGACAATGAGAAAGCAAAGATGGACTTAAAGGAGTACTATAGATACCCTTAGTTAAATTGACAACCTTTAAGAGATGGTCGTTGGTCTAAGCCTAAGATTAGTTATACGTTGACCTCTGTGTAGAGACAAGATATGTATAAGTGGGTGTAAGAGTTAAAAATGTTGGTCGATTATACCTCAAACTTAGGTAGGTGTGTGAATATTGTACAAGGAAAGTTTTTTTGTATGAAGGGTCACAACTGTCTTGTATTTATGGAGTGTTTGCTACCTGTTGCACTAAGAGAATTGTCTAATCATATTTGGAGGTCGTTAACTAAGTTAAGTAAGTATTTTACAGATTTATGTTCATCCACCCTCAAGGTTGATGATCTTTCGATGATGAAGAAGAACATTCTCATTATGGAGCACTTGCCTGTGCATTTACCCTATGAAGCATGAGCATTTGGGTTAGTCTAATATAGGTGGATATACCTGTTCGAGCAGAAAATAGAAGGATTCAAAAGAAGAATAAAAAATAAAGGTAAAGTAGGGGGATCGATATGTTATGTATACATTTTGAAGGAGACATTTAACTTTTACTCCTATTACTTTGAGCCACATATCCAATTTAGGAGAACTAGACTTGGTCAGAATGATGATGGTGGTGAAAGCTCAATCAAACCAACATTATTAGTATTCAACCAACCTGATCATACTGCTAGATGATGCAAAGACCAATGGTTGCTTGGGAGTGAACAGAATTCTGCACATTTACATATATTGCTAAATTATAATGAAGTTGAGTCATTCAAAAGATAATTGATAAACTATTTTCTTTTATTCTTTGTTTTCTAATTCCTCAAATCCTATATAATGGTAAATTGTGATCAAGTGTCTTCTCTTGTGCTTTGTTCAATGCTTTTAGGTATTTTGAACAACTATACGATCAACAATCCTTGGAATAATTTCCCGAATGGTTCAAATCATTTGTATATGACACAGTGGTTCTATTTTACAATTTGTGTTTTTGTTTTTGTATTGTTTTGTGATTGATATTCCAACTTTATACTTAGGTACATGATCAAAGAAATGGTGTAACTAATTGTCCTTTGTACGATTTAACTTGGGGTACGAAAACTAGAGCTACAAGTTGGTCAATGTACTATGTCAATGGTTATAAGTTTTATACAATTGAATGGGGAAGGGGGAAGAAATTATCAACACTAAAGTTTGTGTTAAGGGAGATACTGGAAATGGAAAAAGTGACTGGTACAGAGTGGTTAATGAAATATTTGAATTGAAGTACCCTGGTAAACCTTTTAAAAAGGTTGTGTTATTCGCTTGCGAATAGTAAAATCCAACACATCCCAGGGGAACACTAAATACAATCACTACAAAATAATTGGGATTAACCATATTGAAAGATATAGAAATTTTGATTTATTTATCATCGCCCAAAATGCAAGACAAGTTTATTACCTATCATACCTTGGAAAGTGCAAATCTAACTGAACGGTGGTAATAAAATGCAAATCAAGGGGTAGAGTAGTGGTTGAAGAAATATCTGAGCAAGCTTACCAAGCTGATGATCCAAGTCCTTCCAGGATTGTTGTTGATACTGACATCTTCTCCAATCTATGTTTCGTCTCAGAGGAAGTTGACATAATTGGACTCTCGAGGCAATATTCAATGAGTTAGTCTAATAAGACGAGGGGCCAGCATTATGGATGAGGAATTCGACGATGATGTTGAAACCGATAATGATGAAGATAATCCTCAACTTTCATATTAATGATATACTAAGTGTGTTGTATCTTTATTTAGTTAATATATCTCTTATGTTTTCAATTGTGCATATTTATTTCTATGTTATATTTAATTCTTTGCATTTATAGTTATATGTATGTTATGTTTGTTGTATATGTTTATTAATTTATGCACGTTATATAGATTATTTATGGCAAGACGAGGATTTGTTTTCGAGCAAGTCAAGGGTAGATCAAGAAAGCATGGTCTATCCCCTCACATTTGTGCTACACCTACCACTTCCATTACACCTGCATCCACCACTTCTATCACTGGTACTACCTCCACCCCTTCTGGTCATTCTTCACCTATTTAAGAGTTTGTTATGATTTCTAACCCTGGGTATATGGAGTCAAGGTCTCAGCCCTCATTCCCTCTTAACATTCTCGTGTCCATCCCCACCTCAAGGAGGTGAAGCCCGCCTCGCCTGAACTTGGTTCCACTCCCACTCCTTCTCCTACCCCCAGCCAACCTGGTTCGCAAGGTGCCCAAGTCTCATTATCCATCCCCTTATAGGGCTCCACCAATTAGCGCGTAGAGCTCAAATATGATGGTAATTTCTGGTAAGTAATTTCAAATTTAAATTTATTATAAATTTTAAATTTTGATAAAAAAAATTTAATCAATAGATACTTGACTTAATCTATTGTTTATGAAATAGTTAGATTTCACTAGCTCTAGGCTTGCACAAGATTATCAACGTATTTGAGGAAAACTTTTGCAACCCATATACCAGTTTTATGTAGGTCCTTAAGACTACACAACAATTGTGGTGGAGAGAGTGGAGAGTAAAATAACCATTATTTTTTTATTATCAGTTTTGATTTTTATTCTTATGCATCCTTATTTATTACAATTAAGCTAACTATTGTGTTACTTGTGTACAACGTATATTTACTATTGATCCACGTGAAGAAGTTTTGATCTACAAGGCATGGAGGACAAGAGCTGAGAAGCGGCTCTGCGATATATTTCACGACATTCGCGAAAATGACGCTAGCACCAATTGGCTCATTGATGACATCCTCCAAACACTGAAGGCCTACTCAGACTCACTCGAGTTCAAGGTGAAGTAAGTGAAGGCCTAAACGAGCAGAGGATTAGCCCGAGGTGGCTGGCTGCAAATTGGAGACTCCACTATTGTTGAGGGCACGCGGCTAAAGATGGTAAATATCATCTTTTAATCATTTAATTATTTAATTTTTGTAGAAGACAATGAACAAGCCGTCAACTTATGAGGAGCTGTTCCAGGAGACCCACACCCGGAAGTACGATAAGTCCTAGTAGGCTGATTCTTGGTTAGAGACCACATACGTAAATACTTATAATTTTAGTTTCCAATATTTTTAATTTATTATATTTATTATTCTTTAAATCTAATTTATTTTATTTCTTCCAATTGCAGCGTGAGTTCACCTAACGACTAACCAAGGCTCGATTGTAGTAATTGCAGTAGGGGACGAGAGCACTTCTGCCGATCCACTTGTCAGCAATGATGAGTTATGGGCCCAGACGCTCGACAACCGCTACAAAGGGCGGATTTACAATATGGAGACTACTTACAATAGGTCATATTCTCTAGGCTCTATATCTAGAGCTGAGCTTGCTGGGACTGATGTAGAGGACATCCATGATTAGGTCCATGCACTGAATGAATCGGTGCAAAGGCAACTCCAGGAAGCCAACAGGAGGTATATAGAGTTGTATGAGCAGCACGAAAAGGATAAGGAGCAGTGGATACAGCAAACACAATCCATTGAGCAGAGAATGATGACTATTTACAACTACTTCAAGCAGATGTGTAGTGGTGGTTCATTGTTCGATGCACATCTTCCACCGCCTTCACCTCCACCACCTCCACATTCTCTACACCACCACACACCTGAAGACGATGACGACATATCAGATACTAATAATGATTAGTATTAATAGTTTTTAGGATATTTTATATTTTTAGCATTGTACTTTGACAATTGTAGTTTATTTCTTTTATTATTACCAGTTTTTATTTCAATTAATAGTCTATATTTTATTATATTTTTAATTATATAGATTTATGAATAATTAATACAATAATTTGAAATATTTAAATACTAATTCTAATTCTAATTTTTAATAATAAAAACCAAAATAAATAAAAAAAATCTTTAAATACTGATAAAATTTTTATCAATAATAATAAGTAGGCAAATTATTATTATCCCTAATTGCCAACGGATCTTCCGTTAGCAATTATATACATTAAAATATTATCTTTTATATTACTGATAGATAATACGTTGATAATAGTTTTAAAATAAAAAATATATATGTAAAATTATCGACAGATTATCTATCAGTAATTATAAATAATTCGTCAGTTTAATTCCATCAATGATACTTTATGACACTATTTTTACCAATGCTGTTGTTAATTATATAGACGAATTTTTCCATTGGTATAATTACCTAAATTACTGATGAATAAACTTTTCCATCGTTAATATTCATTTTCTTTTTTTAATTTTTCACGCGTATCTCACCGTCGAATTGTGTCTGTCAGTAAGTAATGCATTTCTAGTAGTGTTAGTTATTGTCCTAAATTTAATTCATCAAAAATAAAAAAAGGTTTCTATTGTACCATGTAAAAGAAGAATTACAAGCATAAGAAAAGATGTGATCTTATTTACATATAGGGCAATATAAGATGGGTCAGCTTTAATGTTGTTAAGGTATAAAAACCATTTATCTACGTCCATCTAATAACTTAAATTTTTAGATGAGATGATTTATAACATGATATTAGAGCTTTTATCATCAAATAGTCTAAAGTTTGATCCTTGTTTGTCTTCCATTTTTTAATTTTCCACTTTTCAAGTTCAAAGAAATTTTTATATGAAAGGATATATTAAAGTATAAAATTATTTATGTGCTCTTATTCAAATAATTTAAGCTTTTGTGAGATGGTTCATGATAAATATACACATATATATGAATCAAGAATTCATATATTAATTTTAGATACAATATATTATTTTTAAATAAATTTATTACCTTTTATTAAAATTGTAACAACCAATATTGGACTTTAGTTTCAATGAAATTCAGTTTATAATAAAAAAATATTTTTATAAAATTCTTTTGTTTGTATTTTTAATAAAAAAATTTATTTATAAAATTTTAATATAATTAAATAAGTTTAAAAAAAGCTTAAAAAATAATTCTGATGATTCTTTTAAAAGTTAAGAATAATAACTAGGAAATTTTTTTAAAAAATATTATATCATATAAAAACTTTTTTCACAGATTGATCAACTACTGTGGTGCCCACCCTGTTTTTAATTTAATATTAACAATCGATCACAGCTAGCGCCGAGGCCTTGCAACTTGTAAAGAGCCTCCTCAAAACGCGTACGAAACAATACTTATTATATTGCCCATAATTTCAGGAAGCCAAAGAAAATGCAAGAAAACTCAGTTGTTTGATATAAACTACAAAATTATTCATCCAAAGAGTGGCAAATATAAGTGGACCTAACTGGAAGAGTTTTAGGCCAAATCTTCCCCTCTCTCACCGCGTTGTTTTATATTGCATTGCAAATCTTTCAACACTAAACAAAGCTACGCCATTCACACGATCTTTTGACATTCTTATCTTTGCCCCGATGACCTAAGGTTGATTTCATGAAATCAACCTTCAAATATTTTATTTGTTTGTCAACTTGTGATGGCATCCACATATTGACAATTCACGTATGAAAGACTATCACATAGAATCTTTCGTCGGAAGAGGATATTATTTGGACCCCGATTCCGTGTTGTATCCATTATATCTATTATATATTATATATAAAATAAAGATCAATTATTTGTAGTGTATAATTGAATTATTTCACTTACATTGCTTAATAATTTTAACATTTTTATAGAATAATTTTAATCAATTTAATCATTAATTTATAAATGTTAAATGTGAATCTATTCATAAATTTCCATCTAACATTTTTCATGTATTTAGAATAATTACTTCATGCTAATAACAATTATTATGTGAGATTTTGACGACAACTTCTAAAAATCTGAACCAACAAAATGGCTTATGGTTGATATTTTTATATATGAATTTAATTTTGATGTATTATAAGTGTAAAAAAGTGTAAAAAAATTTTACACAGATATTCAATTGTGTATTGTTAAATCAATAAAAGTATTTGACTTAACCATTCATTATCTTAAAACTCTTACAAATAGAAATATAAATTGGATGATAATATAAAACTTTTTTACACTAATAGTGCGTCAAAATTAATTTTTTTATATATTTCACAACCCCTGTAAAAATAAGGGAGGTATGAGCGGAGTTTAATTAATATATGTTTATGTATACATAGGAGACGGACTCGGTTGTTTACCTTGATCAAAAATATTTTTGCATTAATTTATTTTGTTATTGTAACATAAAATTCATGATAAAACTATGACTATTTTTATAATTTATGATCAATAAATTACGTAAGACTTTTTACACAAGCTAATTAAGTTGTCTCTTTCGTTTTATTAATCATTTTAAAATTAATATAGTTGACATTTTCACTCACCAATGTTTCCAAAATTATCAGTCATTATCGACCAAAACAAATTGGGACATTTAGTCCTACAACTACTATATGTGAGACTAAGTCTTGAATGATACATAGCATCTCTGCAGCCGGATTCTACGGTCCTCATTCACATTTAAAAAATCAACTAATGTAAGGACAAGTCGAGTGGAACAACCTGAAAAGTCAGAAAATTACAAATCATCAATTTCCATTAATATAATATAATTGAATGAATAGTGATAGAAGTACGCATAAACAATGTGACGCATATTAAAAAGCGAGGAAAATGACAAAAATATTTAGATGATTGATCTTACATAATTATTGTTATTTTTGTTCAATTTTTTTGCTTTAAAAACTTATCAGCATTGCACTGTTTGCATTAGTAAATTTTTTTTTTTTTTTACAAAATTTACTAGTGCAAACAATGCAAAGGCTGGTAAGTTTCTAAATTAAAAAAAATTGAACAAAAGTAACAATGATCATATAAGATCTATCATCCAAGCATTTTTATCGTTTTCCTTACTTTTTTTATATGCATCGCACTATTTGTACATTCATCAAACATTATTCTAATTGAATACAGGTTACAAATCGTTGGTTAGGTCACTTTCTATTATTTTCATTTTTTATCAATAACATTGAGATTTGACCATATGATCTCATATAAATTACTTAAACCTATCACCATTAACCCAATCCTAGACGCTTACTTTCAATTAATTTTAGTTAAGAAAAATTCTTGTATAGTTAACTTAATTTATTAATTTAAATGAGTAAATATATTTATTAATAATATCTCTTTACCAAATTAGTCTCATTATAATACGCGTGAATGTATTCAAATTAAAGATCAAAATGTCTATATATCATAATGAATTACATATCATCATTTCATGAGAAAAAAATTAATTAAAATTTTGCGTTACACAATTACGGTTTATTAAAAATAAAAATGTGTCAATTAATTATTAATTTAGTCTATACACGCCAACATGGATTGCGTCTAGCAAAAGGGTTTGGTTCTCCGCATGTGATAAATCGTAGTTCAAATTTTAACTGAGATTTTAATATCCAACCGAATCTCGAATAAGATTGCGCTCTCAATGGAGGACACCTATGAGATATCGATTTAGTTCATATGCCCAAAAGTGATCAATCGTAATAGAGTGGATTGTGGCTCAAACAAATTTTACTTGCAATGTTAGAAATTCTAGGAACCACCACTTTGAAAACAATTTTACTTGACCACCACTCTCGACCCAAAATTGCTAAAGCAATACCTTTGACCAAAAAAAAGTCCGCATAATCTAGGACAATAATACAATTATATATTTAAGTAATAAATATTTAATTTTAATTTATTATCAATATAAAAATTTTTTATACAATCATTCAATTATATATTATTATATTAATATAAGTATTTAACTTTTATAATTGCTAACTCAAAAGTCATATCTAATAATACATAATTAGATAACTAACCAGATATAAAAAATTAGTATCTTAAAAAATCTCTCTTCAATTGACGAAGCCACACACTCACGTACTATTTGCCGTGTTATGCATGGACCTACTCGAATTAATTGGCATCATTTTCAGTTATGGAAAACGATTGTTCGGTCAACTGTTGACAGTTCATAAAAATGAGCACAATAATTTCATTTTGAATTTATTGTTAATTTCTAATTATTTTAAAAATTAATTTTGACGTATTGTTTGTGTAAATTATCAATCAATTATATGTTATCTTTTTATATAATTTTTTAAGTAATTATTGAAAAAGTCAAGTTTTTTTTAAGGGAAATCATTTTATGTATGAAAAAAGTGTGAAAAAATAGGAAGAATATGACAAAATTGGAAAAATATGGGGATTTTGAACAAATTCGGGTAAACCTCCACCGGATTCCTCCAAAAGCAAAAGAAAAAAACAAGGTCAGTCACGGTCTGCGACGTGACCCGTCGTCAATGGTGCTAGGGGGTGTCATGGAATTCACTGCAAAAACAACCCCTAGCTACATGGTGGGGTGGATCCTCTGCAATCCGACTGAAAAGGAGCTGGATCCCTGCTATATATCCACCTGACAAGAAGCCGGATCTCTGCCAACCTCTGCAATTCGGTGTTCGTTTGACCGGATTCCCGCTGCTTTATTTCATGCATATATAGGCCGGATTATGTGGTCCTTGAGCGAGAGTGAGAGTGAAAGAGAGATTACACCGTGAATGAGAGAGAGAGAGAGAGTGAAGAGTGTAAGTGGAGGAAGGTGAATGTGAGAGACACAGAGAAGGCGGAGAGAAGGGGAGAAAAAAGTGAAAGATTGGAACTGTGGAAGAGGGGAAAGAGTGAGGAGTGCGAGTGAGTTTTGATCGAGTTAAAAAATAGTTATGAGAGGAAAAAATTTGAATAAAAGTTAATATTTTTTTTTTTAAAAAAAGGAAGCAGTAAAAATGGTTATTCTAGATACAATGATGGATCTACGCAAGCACATTTCGGAGGTAATTCGTCAAAATAATGTAATGAAATTATTTTATTTTGTTAAGAGTCATTTATTTATTTATTCATTGATTCTTTTATTTATCATTTCTTTATTATTGTAATTTATGTATGTTGTTTACGAATTTATTATTTTGTTATGTAGTATATGAGAATTCAAAACTAGAATATATATATATATATATATATATATATATATATATATATATATATATATGTAAGTTAGTAAAATTATATTATTATTTATTTTTGGTGATCTAATGTTTTATTTTATTTTAAATTTGTTATTATCCATAGATTAGTAGAGTATAATGGAATTGAATAGAGTAGCATTGAATAAGGTTTTGGGTTCTTAAACAACGTAAAATATAATAGATTAGTTTAATTTATCCAACATTGATTAGATTGCAAACTAGATTAGTAATTTTTGTTATTTTATATATGTTATTATCAATAGATTAGTAAAAGTATATTATCAATAGATTAGTAAAAGTATTTTTTTAGTGTAGAGTATAGTAGAATATAATAGAATACATTGGTTTTGATTTAGATATATTAGTGATGGGGTGTAGGGTTCTTGAACATAATGAAGTAAAATAGCTTAGTTTGATTTATCGAATGTTGATGAGAATCCAAACTCGGATATAACTTAATAGTTATATTATTATTTATTTTATTATATTTGTCATTATCAATAATGTAAGGTAAGTGTTCTTTAGTGTAGAATAGAAAAGAATAGGGTAGTCTTGATTTAGATAGACTAGTGATAGAGTTTAGAGTTCTTGAAACATAATAAAATGTAGTATATTAGTTTAGTTTATCCTGCGTCAAGGAGAATTCAAAGTAGAACAAAAATTAGTAGTTACATTAATATTTAATTTTAGCAATTTATTATTTTATTTTATTTTATTTTAAATCTACCATTATTGGTAGATTTATAATGATGTTATTTAGTGTAGAATAGAATGGAATAGAATAGTATTTATTTGAATATATTCGTGATAGGGTTTAGGGTTTTTGACAATAACAAACTAGAATAGCTTGCTTTAATTTATCTAACATTAAGGAGGAGAATTGAAACTAGATATAGGTTAGTAATTATAGTATTAATTATAGTATTACCTATTTTTAGGAAATAACAATTGTATTTTGTTTTATATTTGTTAATTTTATTTTATATTTGTCATAATTTTCTTATAGTTTTAATAACATATACTTGGTCAAAATATTGGTTGGGAGATCCGAGTTTTATGAATTCAGCAGATGCTAATGGAGAAACAGGCACCCAAGATAGAGCACTACTTACAAATTGTTGGATTGCTACGTGTTGCTACGATTGGCACATTACCAATACATGGGGATCTTATCAATGCACTGGTTGAGCGATGGAGACCAGAGATGCACGCTTTTAACCTTCCCGTTAGAGAGTGTACGATTACTTTGGAAGATGTTGCAGTTTTGCTCGGGCTCCACACTGATGGTCGAGTGGTCAGTGGCTTTACAAATTTTAATAGACAATTAGTAGAAGAATATTGTGAGAATTTACTTGGTGTTTGCCCCGAACGAGGTGAAATTGATAGATCTGGAATCAAGTTGGGTTGGTTGAACTAGACTTTTAGAACTCTCCAACCCAATGCCGATGATAATGCAATTCGGTGCCATGCTCGAGGGTATATTTTACGATTGCAGGATGAGCGAGCTTTTCATGATAAGACTAGTTCGACCATCCATGCGAATTTTCTCCCATTATTAGAAGATTTAGAGCAGGTCGGCACTTACAACTGGGGTTCTACCTACCTTGCTTATCTATATTGATGCTTATGTTGTACAACGCAAAAGACATGTCAGGAAATGAGCGGGTGTATGGTCTTACTTCATTCTTGGGCATGGTACCGCCTGCCATTTTTTGCTCCTATTCCTCGCTTGCAGATATATTTTCCCCTAGGTACAAACACTTTATATATTTGTTTATTTAGCTTTATATTGTGAAATTTATATCTAATTAAAATAAGATGCCATAGGTGGGTAGGCACCTCCTTTCCAATGCAATACGAATACCAGGCAATGGTCAATATCAGACTTAACATGAATATAATGGAATATAATCAGGTAAGGACTAAAATAATATATGCTTTAATATAGCAATTACGATTCGTTGTTATAACCTTTTTTTATATAATGCAGTTTTGATGGCGACCTTATGCAAACATTATTGGCTACATTTCAATGGACGTCAAGGTATGGCAGGCACAATGCTAGCCTCCGTGTCACTTGTATGCTTTGAATTGTTGAGTAGCATGCGAGTGACCATGTGACACGCTAGTTTGGGATTGAACAAAGTATCCTCACTGATCTATGAGATTAGGTGATTCCCATAATCAAGATTTGAGAGGAAAAAACCATCTCAATTGGGTTGAAGAGCATAGGCATTGGATTGCTTAGTGGGAGCACAGATAGATGCACATATTACGTGGACTTTCCATAGGCACTTCAGATATGTCACCAGAATATTGGAATTGGTATAGGCAATCAGCCCTCAGTTTATGATTATTTGCGGAGCCCCGTCTGTGCGACCCTAGACAATGGGGATTACCTTCGAGGAGGTAGCATTGGAACCTCTCCCCTGAGAGGCAAAGGCATTATGCCCAGATGTAGCAGTTGTATGCCAAGGTATGAGTTTAATAATTATGATGCTTTAACAATTATTCATATCAATAATTTAAATTTAAATTACTATTATTGTTTATATACTTTTGCATAGGTGCCGCCGCTGCCACCCTAGATGGAGCAGCTTTGGGGCCATATATGCCCCCACCACCCCTGCCCTTGAAGAGAGCAAACTTCGGGTAGTATAGAGCCACGAAGAATGTCGATATCTGTAGACCGTCAATTCCCTCATGATGATGTTGGATTAGAGCAGACACATGGGAGAATGTTTGTTGACTCATGCAGCGGCATAAACCTGAGGGTTGGTGGCTCTTTGACCTAACACAGTCAAGCTCGTGTTAGTAAATTGGGCCGGCATGGTCGGCATTCAGGGCGGGGATTTGAAATGACTGCAGAGTCCAGTCGATGCCGTGATGTTGACCTCAATTTAAATGAGCCAAGCTTCGAGCACGATCAAGGTGTGCATCGACCGTCACACGAGCATCCACCAATACCATCATTAGAGCCACAGAGGGCAGCAACACCTTCGATTTTGCATTCCTCTGGCCCGATATATTCTACATATTAACTAATGTAGGATACTGAGATGATGCAGTATTATCATAGTTTCTAAGAACTTCTCCAACCCACTGCTGGAATGATGCAATACTACCAAGGTCAGGTGCAGCATCAAGGTGACCCACAGCAATAGCAGGAGGGACAGCGGTGCCACAGTAGCATCAGGGTGAGGACAATCAAAAGGACCATGCAGATGACAAGGAAGAGGACGAGTAGGATGAGGATGAGGAGGAAGGTGAGGACAATGATGATGATGTACATTGCAGAGGAGGAGGAGGAAGATGAGGTGGAGGCAAAGGCGGAAGAGGAGGCTGGGAGGGAGACAGAGGGGGAGAGGGAGCTCATAGTAGTGGAGGGTTGTCAAAGAATACATGTTACTGGCTGCACTCAAAGATTAAGGCACCAAAGAGGTTCACTCTTGGCATAGTGTGGGGGAAGAAAAAGAAGAGGAGCTAGGCTCACTAAGTTAGAGTTATGTATTTATTTAGAGATTTGCTATTGTTATCTATTGTTGTACTATTCTTCTTATACATGGTCTTTTGTAACTTGTATTTATTTATATAGTCTCTCATATTTATTTCAGTTGACATATTTTTCTAACTTGTATTTATAATAACTAAAAGTGAATAACAATAAACAAAAGTTATGATATCATAATACATGAATCACAAATCAAGTATTATATTAAAATAATTACTTTTGGTTTTTTTTTAAAAGAAACTTTAAAGAATTATATAAATCACTAAATTTAATAAATGATTTTCCATCCCATTTCTTCCAAAATCCTATATCCAATCATACTCTAAAGACAAAAAGGAGAAGTGAAAATATAGGAGTGGTGAATTAAATAATTTGTATTCTTCATGTTTAAATTATAAGGAAATGAGGAATTTTGTACACAAGACTCTAATTAGAAGTTTCTTAATTCTGTTAGTTATATAAAAAATTATTAATTTAATTAATTTTTATATTTATTAATTAACTTCAATAATAATATTTATTTTAATAATAAATATTTTTTAACAATTACCAATTGTATAAGTAATTCTTCTTCTTTACGATGTTTTAAAAATTTATATTATTAGAAATTATTTTTTAATAGAAAGTAACTAAATTACTATGTGTTATTTTTTTTTTTTTAGTCTTCACTGATAGAATGAAAATAAAATAAGAAATTTTTTAGTCACAATCACATATTGTCTTAATTTTTATTTTAAGAAAAATTGAAAGAGAAATTTTTTAAAAATTGAACAAAAATAAATGGTAGACAAAATTAATCAAACTTATTGTGACATTTCTTCATATTAAATGAAAAAATCAGGAATACCTTACATGAGCCATTACATGGTTAACTTACATTAAATAAACAAACTAAGGAAAATTATTATACTTATCACTACAAACTTAGCCCAACTTTATGCGAACATTATTTGCGGATGTGTCCTTTGCTTACACAACGACTACAGTGTTTTATTTGCGAATGTGTCCTTTACTTACACAACGACTACAGTGTTTTGGCCCTCGCATCTCACGCATGTCAATCTCATTCAAGAAATGGGTCGATTTGGGCCTCCCTTTCATTATGCACTTCAACTCAGGATTCGGATGAATCTTAGGGCCATGATTGGGCAACCATGTGATATGGTGGCCCACGACCTCAAACTCCTATTTTTATACTCTACAAATGTTGTTCATGCTATAAACCGGATCGATGTAAACTATCCAATCGATGCCCTAATTGGAGCAACATGCAATCACATGACGATAGGGATATTAGTCCGTTTGAAAGTCACTATAATCACAATGCCTATTCTTCATATTAACTCTCAAGTCTTGGCCTAGCTCTTGAACATTAGAGCTCTCATGTCTTCTTGCAAATGAAATGATGTGTATGTTTCCGGATGCTTGCTGGTTCTCTCGCAGTCATGTCATGATGGCTTCAGAGAAAATATTTTTTGCAGCTCTTCGGGTGTAAACCTCCCTACCTTTCCTAGCAAATAACTTAGCCAATCGAAAATACGTTGTTCTAACCAAGGCCATAATCGGGAGATTGCGAATGCCCTTAAACATTGAATTCATGCACTCAACAGGATTTGTGGTCATATGTCCGTAACGATATCCACCATCAAAAGCTTGAGTCCACTTTTCTTATGGAATTTCGTCAAGCCAATCTGTATAAATAGTACCATGTTGGTGCATCCGATTGTAGTGATAGTTAAACTTACGCTCAGTCCTAGAATACCCTGTGAAATACAATTTGTCCAAATTAGTAATACAAAAATAAAATCACATTTACAAATACAATTAACTATTAATTTACCTATGCTTACAAGATAGAGTCGGTGCAAGTTCGACTTCTTAAACCTACGCAAGAAGTTGGCTATGATGTGTCTGATGCAATACATATGGAATGCCCTGGGAGGTTGCCATTCACCACCACTCCTATTCATTGTTGCTTTAATCGACTCGTGTCAATTAGAGATAATGCCAACTCTATTTTGAGTGACTACATATCTGCGAAGATGAGACAAAAAAAAAATAACACGCATCTGCAGTCTCACCCTCGACAATCGCAAAGGCTATTGGCAATATGTTCTTATTGTCATCTTGTTCTACTGCAATCAACAGTATGCCTTTATATTGTCCATACATATGTGTTATGTCAATCTGGATTACTAGTGCAGTGTCTGAATGCTCTTATGCAGAGAGCATAACTCCAAAATAACCTTCGAAAAAATCGATGATCTTACAGTTGCACTTCACCATGGTATGTTGGCACAGTATCGAGTTCAATGATTGAACCTCGAACAACATGAGAAATTGCTAATAGCCACTTGGGTAACTCTTCATAGGAGCTGTCCCAAGTACCATAGACTTTCTCAATTGTCTTTTGTCTTGCCGCCCATGCTTTCTTGTATGATGTTGTATATCCAAATTGAGATTGCACTACTGCAATCAAAAGTTTAACCTTGTAAGATGGATCAACTTGTACCAAGGGTGCTATGTGCTGTGCAACCATATCAGTATCCAACTTTGAGTGGTCTTAAGCGATCATCACTGATCCTTCTTCTTTCTGAAAGTGGCTCGAACAAGCCATTCGTACCCTCTGCCGAAGTGTTTGTACTTACAATAAAAGGTTGTTGGTTCTAACTCAAACACTTTATAATCAACTGATTTAGATATGCTATAGTCCTTAATTGCTCAATGTAGCCTCCTTGTCACTAAATTACATTCTAATATGCAATTCATCGCCCGCAATATAATCATCGGCCATATTTACATACTCTGGAAACTCATGCTCCCATAGCATTAAGATCTAGAGCATGCAAGAAGAATGGAGGATCCTCCAGATTTTGAATAAAAGCCCCTATGGTTGGTACCTCCTCCTCATCATCATTATCATCTGCAACCTCCTCTTCGCTTTTGTGTTATCCTTCTAAATACTCATCCTCACTATCATTATTATTAATTTCACATTCTTCTACACCTCTTAATTATTGGAAATGGACTCAGTCCAGCTTCATCAAAATGCTGTTTTGTTGCACAATTGTTAGTAAAACTATAACATAAACTTGTGCAATACCAATATTATATTTAACTAAAAATCAAAATCCAATGTTAACCAAAGTATTAACACGTCACAAGAATTTAACAAATAAATACCAACACAATCATTAAAATTGAACAATTACATAAAATAATAGTCAATAAAATTTACAATTACTTAATTATTTTAAATAAATAAATAAATTTGTATAGACAGCAATAGATTCTTGAAGATTAATAATAGAAAAAATTGTCAATAAATCTACATAATTAATTAACTTTGAAATAAAAAATATTTACAAAATGATAATGATTTACCAGATATGAACTGGGAACAATTTCATTGTGAAGTTGGCTAGTCATATATGAACTAGGCCTAGCTTAAATAACAACAACTTCCTCAAATTCAACGTATAACTCAATGGCAGATATGTGTTCTATGTACAACCAATACGTCCTAAACATCACTTGCACATCTTTGTCACTGCTTATTCTAACTACCCGATATTTTATTTTTCCATTGACAATCGATATTGGACATTTCTATCTTATTCTCACAACTCTTTTTTTAGTGCCAACATTTATGCTTTGACAAAGTCCGGCATTTAATTCCTTAAATGAAATAGTTTAAGAAATAGAAAAATATGGTTACTCGCGGAATATAAATATCACATCTTTGTCTATATTTTGAATAACAAATCCATTATAATACACAAGAACTATAATCTCTAAACTATTATCTATTTTTTCGTCTTCTTTTTTTCAAACAACTTTTTTTTCCCTCTATATCTTTACTTTTTTTTTCAACGTCTTGTCTTTTTTAACTTTCTCTTTCAAATAACAATGGATTTTGCATCTGTCTCAAATGGTGGGAGGGTATTTATATAGGAGGCGAGCTGGCATGAATCCGCTGGCAGGTGGGATGAATAGCCAAGGATCCTTTGCTAGGTGGGGCGAATTGCCAGAGATCGGTGTTAATCTATCGCGGATTGCCAGGGGAAAGTGATTATTAATTGAATCCGGTTTACTATATACCGCATTGCTTCTTTTTTTTTTAATTTATTTTAGGTTAAAAATTGTTTCGAATCCGGTTTAATTATTCCTGGGTTTCTTTTTTAATTTATTTTCGTTTTAAAATTTTTTTGCTGAATCTGGTTTAATTTTTCATAGATTCCTTTTTTCTTATTTTCGTTTTTATTATGTTGAATCCAGTGCAATTATTCACGGATGCTTTTTTTTTTTTTTTATCTATTTTTGTTTTAAATTGTGTTTCTTGAAACCGGTTTAACTTTTACCGGATTGCTTATTTTTTTTAAAAAAAATTATAATCCGGTTAATTATTTTCTGGATCCGAAATTAACCCAGCCAATCCGCTCCAATCTTCAGCGGATCCATTTTCAGTAAAATTAAAAATTTAACCTATCCGCTATATACATTAGTGGGTAGGTGAAAACCTCATATTTTTTCAAATTTTCCATAAAATTCCATATTTATCAAATATCACCTTTAAATCTCCATATATTAAAAAATCACCTTTTTTTTTGACAATATGTTTCTATATGATTGAATAAATATATAAAAGAAATTTATATTGATACTGATAGTGTATCAAAATTGTTCTTTCTTATTTCTTAAAATTTCTTAAGTAAGTCCTTATATACACAATTAGGTCTTTATATTTAATTTTAAAATTTTATAATAAGCTTTTGAAATTTTCAAAATTTTAACTAGGATTTTACTGTTAAAAATTTAGAACACCACTCTAAAAGTATGAGTTATTGATAAGATTTTGAAAGTATTAAAATTAAATTTTATGCTTTTTGGTTTCATTTTGTTTTAAAACTGTTTAACGATATCCTTGAATTTATCCTAACCTTATAAACTTGTAACATCGACTTTAACTGTAAGGATCCAATTTCTAGTTTTTGAATGATAATTTAATCATCAAGTTTTAAAATATAGAAACCTAATTAGAATTTTCAGAATGTAAGAACTTAAAAACTAGTTTGGTCTAAATTTAATTTAGTTGTGTTAGGAGTTAGAATTAGTTAAATGATCTTTTTATAATTTAAAAAAAAAGAAAAAGAAGAGAAACATTGCAATAAAATGTTACTATGTTGTTATGCCAAAAAGAGGCTAATATGTGTTGTATTATAAAAGTATATATTACTGTATTAAGAAACAGCTAAATGACAAATGAGGATACAATTTAAAAAACATAATATACTTTCTTAATAATACGGTAACAAACAAAATACCCTGTGTTAATCCAGTGCCTGGCAGCTAAAAGTAAAACACAATCATGATCATCACTATTTGTCACGATATATGATCACTCTTTATCACAAATATTGTTTCTCTATACATCAATAACTTTTGCACTTAGGTTCAGGAATTTGTTAAGATAATTTTTCTTTTCTTAAAAGGGCATGTTAAGATATTATTCGGAATTAATTTTTCTTTTATTAATTTATGATAAGTAAAAGTCATTAATTTTATGTGTAGATGTAATTACAAAAAGTTATTTTTATGATCTCAAAAATCATTTTTATCTCTTAAAAGCAACACTTACCTATTTTTTATAAAATAAAAAATTAACTATTTTCTTATATACTCCTATTTTATTTAAAGATACTGATATTCTAAAGTGACTAATGATTTATTTTCTGTCGCATATATTACTAAGTTAACATATAAACTTTAAACTAAAAAACTAAATTCATATTTGAGATTGTATAACAAATATGAGTATAAATTATAACACGACTAATAAAAAGTATTGATACTCTCTTAAAAATAGGTATAGAGTTATATTATTTAAATTTAAATTTTACCATCAATTTAATTTTATTTATTATTAAATAAAATATAAAATTTAAAATAAATAAAATTTATATCTCATTTAATAATAAATAAAAATAAATCGATATAAAAATATTAAAAATAAAACCTAAAATTAAATAACATTTATCAAGGTATCTTAGCTGTTCCCAAAGAATTTGTATATGGCGCATGTGTAATGGACCACGTGGACTGAGGGAGGCGCGTAATCACGTCTTTGTTCTTTGCAGTGGGCGACAACTTACGCGTATGAACAAGAGACTACTTCCAAAAGCCCACGGGTCAACGTCACAATCACAATATCCACATCGTGAGTTTTGGTACGAGGTAGCCTCTAATACGCTCCTCGGGAAGTCAAGGTGCATGTTGGAGCTTGCAATCTAATAACATGGTTAAATATATTTTTGAAAGTAATTAAATTTTATTCGAGTGACCTTAAAATTATTGAGAATAATTTAAAAAAAAATTTATGTTTAATTTTAATATAATTTTATAATTATACAGATAAATCGAAAAAATATTTTATATTACTATAAAATTGTTAAGAATATTTTTTAAAAATTCTGTTTAATTTTAAATTATATAAATAAATTTTAATTATTTTTAAAATATATTTAACTATATATTTTAAGCAGACTAAAATTAAAAAATTACTATATCATGACTGATTAATATATTGATATATCTCACAAATTTTACCTTCAAATTATGAGATATATGATACATCTTTAATCACAAGGTGCAAACTTTGGTACAATACCCATAGGGTGAGTTTTTTAAATTAATGTATCCTAACCGAACAATGTCTTTATAGCAGTGTTATTAATATATATGTTTAACACATATTTTAAATTATTAAGTATTATAAATATATGTTAAAAATATAAAAATATAAATATTTCTTATTAAAATTAAAATTATATAATAAAATTTTAAAATAATTAAAATAAACAATAATTATCATTTAATTAGTTCTTTATTATATTTTAAAAAACACTCAACAATAATAATAAACGAGCCAATCTGACCCATCCCATTCTACCGCAAGTCAAGCTTTAAGTGGAGCAATGCAAGCTAACCTGCTTTAATAATTTGAATTGAATAAGTTAACCTACCTCACTTTTGTGCGAGTTGGGGGGTTGACCCTCCAAAAAAATAGAAAATAAAGAAAAAATATTTTAATATGAATTAACTCATCTATTTAAAAAAAATAAAGAAATTTTTAATTAAATATAATAAAATAACATCCATATAAACTTTAAAAAAAAAAAATTTGCTCTCTGCTTGTGCTCATGACCTTGTGTTTGTCTAAGTGTCTCTTTTTGTTAGTGTTAGATTTGTGCAACAAAAATGAAAATAGGGGGTTTGGTTTGGGGGAGCCGCCACTAAGTGAAAAAAAAAGAATTGAGAAGAGATGGATGATGTATTGATGTAGGTAGATGTGAGAAAGGGTTAGGGTTCACTATTTCGTACTCATTTACATTTATAGGGACATAGACAAAGACTCATGAGTCACTCATAATTGATTTTTTTTTTTTTTTTTGAGGTAATGTGTAATTAGTTCTTTAAGTGCTGACGCATGGGTGCATAGGCCAAAAAAGGCCCAAAATGTTGTGTGGGGAAAAAAAATAAAAATAAAAGAAAAGTGATCGCAGGCCAAACCAACCTAACCCTACTTCAACCCTTAAGTCAAGCTGGGCAGGTTATGCAGATTGAAATTTTTTTATGGGTTAAAAATATCAACCCACTCGACAAAAAACTATGGGTTATATGGGTCAACCTGGCAAATCCAACCCGATTTACTATCTCTACTCAACAACAACAACCATAATTAATAATAAAATTAAATATATACACGTGTCTATTTTAAAGTATATATTTTAAAAGTACTAAAATCCGTGGAGGACTTAATCTCCACTCCTCTATATTCTCTTCACCTCTCTATTCACTCCATTCAATTTTAAAGCTTACTTTTTGATTAATCATGAGGCTTTGTAGATTTATTTAAAAAAAAAAAAAAAGAAAAGAGAAAAAAGATTAAAAGTTTGTTTGGATACGTTTATTTTGATAAAATAATTCTTTTTTTTTAAATATTTCTTTTCCTTTTTTTTTTTTTTGACATGATCTTTTCCAATTTTTATCATGCTTGGCTGAGATTTTATATTAAAGAACTGAAAATATTCCTTTTTTTATAGCATGCATGAAAAAATTTTGAAACATAAAAAAAAACCTCAAATATTACATTCCACAAAACAAAATTATTTGATACATGCAACCAATTCCACTTAACAAAAAAAGACTCTATTGTTTATACTGCAACAAAAAAAAAATTGAATGAGCTATAAGTAAATCTTTTAAAAATCATAATCTTATTTGAAAAAATGATTCAAATGAGCTCTAATTAAATGAAAATTGAATATATAACATTAAACATATAACTTAATAAAAATTATGATTGGTATCATTTGAGTTATCAGTTTATTCAATTCATCAATTACTTAAATTTTAGATTGAGCACCATATTAATTACTGTTTTTTAAAATTCTTTTTGTTACCACGAGTATTTGTATTTTTATTTAAGAATTTAATGTAAATGTATTTTCAATTTAAAAGTTATAATCATGCTACTTTATGCTGTATAGTGTATTAAAATTAAACTTTTTATTTAATAGTTCTATTTTTTTAATTTTAGGACCATGTTAATACATTCTTTTAAAAGAGAATGAAAGTGGTAAACTTTGTAGTGTACTTTGTTTTTCAATCACAAACGTTGATTGTTAACAAACGATTATGGTTGTACAGGCTTTTTGTCGGAGCAATATCATTGGCTCTTACCAAGTACATTTTATCCGAAGAGACTTTCTTTATGGAGTAGTCTGTGATTGGTGAGTGGGGCACGCTATTGACTTGAGATCGAGTGAAATAAATTATAAATAAGTCGTTAAAATGTCAATTCAGAGATACCTACTACGGTGGTATATTACTTTCGGCAGATTCCACAATGCAACTTATAAATTAGAGAAATATTTGATGTAATTATTTTTTTTATAGGATATTATATCGATTTATACCTCATCGAATAGTAGATGAAATGTGATGTGAGTTGACATGATGTTTCACTAGAAATAAGTATTTCTATCATTATTCTATAATTTATGATGTATCATATATATTATTATCTAATGATCAAATCTAAAGGTGTATAGGTGTAATTAAATATATGTGATACATCATAATTTTTTTCCTTCTCTCCCAATCACCATTGTCGTTGCTGTTGCCCACCGTCCTTGACCCTGCCCCTCCATCCCCACTCCCTCTTCCACACTGCCACCCCACACACCACCATACACTGTCTCTATCACCAGCAGGCTCGCCACCGTCATTAGCCACCCAACACCGTGACCCATGACTCCCACCACCAAATCCTCCTTCTTCCTGAATGGTAATCGTCAGTCCTAGATTTGTTCTTGAAGCTTCCTTTTCTTCTTAGTAGTCTGGATAACAGCTGGTAAATGGAATTAGATTAAAAAAAAAAAAAAAGTCGTCATATGCACCAAAAAAGAAAAGATTGTTAATGTCAATTTTATTTAACCACTATTTTCTAGGCTGAGTACTCTTGTTGATGTTTGTGATCCTTGATTTAATTTCAGAGCATGGTTTGCACCTTGACTCCATGAATTACTCTTATGATCAATTGGAACAATTGGAACATGATACTGAGCTCTTAGGTTCTGCAAACATCATTTAACATAGGGAGATTAGTTTGTGAGATACTGACTGATTGATCTTGTCAACTAAATTCTGGGTCATTACAGAGTTTATACTCTTTTGGGGCGAGCTTGACAAGAAGCAAGCTCACGCATTAGAAAGATTTTATCTTGAATGCTGAATTGGTGCTTGGAATTAACACTGATTACGGTTCTAATTTATTGGTTTCTCCTTGATGAAGGAGGAGGAGGAAGGAAAGGGATGAGCAGTGAGAGTGGGAAAGGGGGAGAGATAAAAAAATTATTATGCATCACAAGCGTTTAATTTCACTAATACACCTTCAGATATGACCAATAGATGACAAGCTGTATGATCATAAGTTATGAGGTGAATTGCAGAATCAGCCTATTACTTTCAAGCACAGACTATAATTACAACCACAATTATAACTATGGCTGGTTCCCACAACAGTCACAATTTTCCGCGGTGGATCCCAATTTCATTAATGCATTCAAAATGCTATTAGTTGATTGTCGCATTAGGTTCTTATCTTTTTTCCGGTACGACATTAAGTTCTTATATGTTAACAAGTAATCGGAATGAACTAATTAATTATGGATTTCACCAACATTCAACACTCATTTTTCATAATTAAAATTTTAAGTTTAAATGTTGTAGAAGGAGAAAACTAGCGCAGGAAGAGTTCTAACTTTATAATGGACTCGACTTGAGTTAAATTAATTAAAGTTTAATGAACTTCAATTATAGTTGGTTTGGATTAAAAAAAAAATTAATCATGTATTTTATTACCAGGTCATAAATAAAAAGATTAAGAGACAAAAATTAGGCTTCATAATAAAACAAAGACGGAACCCATTTTGTACAGTTATATAGGAAAAATGCACTATATAAACTTTTATCTTAAATTGTAACTTATAAAATTAATATCTGAGTAGTTCAACTGCTTCAACTTGTTTCCCCTTATTAAGCAATTTCAATCAGATCAGTCAGGATACCATAGATTCTGTTTGTAACGTAACTTATAGAAACTTTCATTATAAACAAATTTTAATTAGCATCTTTTAAAACTAGTTGATATTCTTTAATTATTTTTGTACTAAAAATTGATGCTTATTGTGCAAAAAAAGAAAAAGAATAAATCAAACAGAAATACTAATTTCTCATACGGTAGAAAAATATAGATGACACAATGCACATGAAAATAGTTGATGGGAGGAGGGAAGAGAGAAAACGTAAAAGGGAAAAGGCAGAGCTTTTGCAAAAGAATACTTCGTGTATGCATATATTATTTCCGTAAATTAAAATACAAGTAAAATGGCTTGTGGAAAAAAAAATATATCAAACCTAAGATGAAGTGATGAGTGAAAACACCTCGTACTAGTTTTGCTACGACTAGTTGGCACCCATTGTTTGTTTCATCTTGACTAACTATTTCTTTTAATAAATGGATTAGGATGGAGCTTATTTGTTTGAGTTTTTCCAATAATGTTCTAAGAGGTGGTTGAAAAAAATAAAAAGAAAATGAAATGAAAAGTAAGTTTTTTTTTTTTAAATATTTACAAAAATTAAAGACATTTTTTTTTCACTTCTTTAATAAGTTTCCTAATTTTAAAAAAAAAAAAAACCAATTGGCCATGGCACCAGCTAAAAAAAGTTTAAAAATAAAAAATAAAAAACCCTATTTGTTTGCATATAATGCGACACGCGCTATTTTTCTTATTAGTCAATATCTTGACAGCCTTGTTTGTGTCATCGTATATTCAGAAAGAAGTGGGATTATAGACAAACATTTCCTTGCAAAGACTCTCACGTAAGGGTGTTTATCCTCGACTTTCACGACCAAAATAATGAAAGTGAGAGAAATAAAGTAATAAATGATTATAAGTAAATTTTATAACGTCTGTTAGGATAATTTTTTATATAGAATCCGTACTTGGAAAATTTGGATTTTTTTTTTTTATTGGGGATTTTGGTCCTGTGATTATTGAATCGTATCAGAACTTGCACAAAATATACGGCATGACGAATATTATATACATGAGTTCCATATGGATGGTCAAAAAATATATAGATTTATAAAAGAAGTACACTAGCTATTGATAAAAAAGAATTAGGTAATTCGGTGGAAATGATAATTATTGTGAATAAAAACATAAGGCATATTAAAGAAGTAACGAATGAGTTTCTTTTTGTTTGATATAAGCTGTTTTACTTTTTATTTTTCATTTTTTCGGGCCGCTACAGCTCAAATATCAAAATTCAACATTCTCAAGTTTGAATTTCGGATCTATTAGGAAAGATGCTCATAGCGTAATATCAGTATAGGATTAAACTGGAAGTGGACTTGTTATATATTATCAGAGTCAAATGTGATCCCGAATGATACACATGTATAATTGTTTAATGGTAGGTAAATACATCGCCCAAAGTCCAATTATAGTTTATTGAGATTTATAACTACAAGACACTAGCTTACAATGATACAAAAACCATTCAGTGAAAGGAATAAAAAAACATATTAGAAAAAATATCGAAAAGGACTAATGAAAAAGAATAAAAAAAAAAATTATGGCTACACAAGAATACGCGGGACAAGAAGAGACTAATGACTAAAATAATCTGTCCTTGTAATATGAATAGCACAATATTTAAGTCCCTGAGAATATTATCCTTCTACACATACATATGGTAGAGAAAGGGCACGAGTGAGTGTAAAAGAAGAAAAGCTGGGTACCAACAAATCACAGGTAGTAACTAAAGTGAGGGCATAAAGTGTTGTATAAAATAATGTGCATGTGAGAGAGGGATAGTCCATGGGTTTCATATCATCCACAGAAACACTGGCAGATTTGGACAAATAGAAAGATAAAGATGCATGGGACTGAAAACCATTGATGGGTTAGGCAAAGCGGGAAGCAGATATGCTTTTTTAAGAAGAAAAGGGGGTTCAGAAGAAGTGAAGTTGGTAGCAAATGCCTTTGTTTAAATTCGTAAGAAAGAGGAGGTAAGGGGAGAAAGATGATTGGCATTTGGTAATTCGGTAGGTCACTTTTTGTTGGATAAATCATTAGATGCTTAATGAGCATCAAGTTGAATTATGATTTGATCATTTATAGAATAACATTTTATCTTTAAGTGACAGAAACATTTATTATTAACTTATATATTTATCTGAAACATCATCTTATAAATGATCGGAGCATGATCTAACTTGTTACTTCATGAAGATAGAATAATTTCTCCTTTTCATTGAGCTAATATTTAGTGTGATGATGAGGAGTATGAGATTGGGGCACTGTGACACAAAAAGTGCAAAACCAAAATGAGTTGTAAGATGGGGCGGTGGGATTTGGTCGCCCAAAATGAATAGGACGGTGGACCCAAACGCGCATGGATTCCATTGGTGGATTTAGTGGATGTTGGGTCCCATAAGCCATATGTGCCTCTCTCTCCAAATGCTTCTAAAGGTGTTTCATAGAAAGAGCCTTACAAGGTGTACACTGTTCTGTCCTACCCGCATGCTTTTCATCATGATTCAAATGAATCAATATTCCAATGAGTGCATCTTCAACAATCAGATTTTGTTGCTTCAAGGCATTAGAATAAGATTTATATTCTTCCATTTCTTTTAAACAAGATAATATTATATATGTTGCTAATATTCTTATTGACCAGTTATTTATAAGTATTATTAGTCTAAATTCTCATTATGACTTATGACATTATTCTTAATCTTATAATGGGACAATTTATTATACCTTAAGAGTGTGTTTGTAAGTTAAGGTTTTGAAAGGGAAGGAAAGAAAAAGAAAAATTTGAAGAGTAACTAAGAGTTCATTTTACTTTTCAAACCCTTTCCTTCTCTTCTTTCCTTTCCAAAGTTTCAACTTACAAGTATATCCTAAGGTTTTTCCTTTACTAAAAGAATATGATATTATATGTTATAAAAGAGAAATATAGGACTCTTTTAAAAGGACTCCTTATTCACTGTGTAGAATTTACAAAAAAAAAAAAAAAATCTTCCAAATATTATTATAACTTCAATTGGTTATGAACAACATCAATTTTAAAATTTACCATGAGGAACTAATTAAGTTTAATAAGAGAATATTCCGGTAATAGAAACATCGGATATTTTTAAAATATACCGGATGCTTTATGTTCTGAATTCTCTTGCTATATTAGGTGAGTATTTTTTTTTTATCATTTTACCATTTTTATTAACAAAAAATGGTTTTTGATGAAGTTAAATATCTTAATTAGGAATACTGAAATTTCGTTTCTCTAACTATTTTATATAGAAAAGTTACACATGATGCTTTACTCTAAAAAGAGATATACAAAATTCACTATATATAATATACTATAAATTTTCTGATTCCACTTTCATGCATAATATTTTTTTTAGAGAAATTTTTAGGTGTTTTTAGAGCAAGAGAAAAGTTTATGTTTTTTGTTTTTGTTCTATTTGCCATTTGACTCTTTAGTTATTTCATTAATATAATAAAAATAGAAAATAAAAATGAATCACAAAACTACGGTGCACAACGTAAAATTTTGTCCTAACTTTCGAAGCACATAAGAGTTTCCATATTTTTTTTTATACCTCAGTTTGAATTTGATTAATGTTAATTTGACATGTGGCATGTGAGATCCAAATGCTTTGGTCATTCACACATATACTAGCTTGAATTGCTATTCACTCCTGACCAAAAAAAAGGCTATTCACTAGAATGACTTCAGCAACATACTACAATGACTTCAGCTACACAGTGGCTTCACGAATAGTTGCCCTATATATAATTTGGAATTTTGGAATGACAATATTTTTGTACCTTCCTTTTTCTATCTATTGAGTACCAAAATAAAAATTATAACTTTATTTGGTTATGTGGCTTACAAACAATTGAAGTCCCCATGTTCTGGGGAGATAAGGAAGTTTATGAATCATACCTTATAAGTTGATGATGTGGAGTTTCTCATTTTGCATAAAAGTGCCATTTTATGGAATCCCTTGGTCCACACTGCCTATCAAAAGGTGACATAATAACTGGCTCAGTTTTCCGGCTGGAAGGGATGCTTGCCAACGCAACAAGAACTAAAGAAAATAGTTCAAACAAAATATTTAAACCCCCCCCCCCCCCAACAACAAAAAAACCACAAAAAAAAAAACAACACCAAAAAAACAAAAAAAAAAGGGAAAAAACTATGATATCATTATTTTTTAGCAGCAACTTTCCAAAATTTTTATCTATATTCATGACTTTATCTGATTATTATGAATGATAGTAATTATGATGATTTTCAAAAGCTAGCTTTTAGGCATATTATTTTTGGTAATTAACTTTTAAGTATATTCGATTCTTTCGTGGCGGTGCCACCCAACCATTTTCAATTTTCATACAAACCTTATCTTCTGCAGCCACGCTATGGCTTCTACATTGTTCTGAGATATGCCAAGGTGTGCCATTTTAGGGCACGGGGAGCGTTAGAATATGAAAGCCAGACATAATGTTTTGGAGGGCACCCCTCTCCTTGACCTTCCCCATTTCTTTTTCCCACAATCATGTGGAGTAGCATTAACAAATAGAACCACTCAGATCCAGATATTTTTCCATTCGGCTTTGCATTTTAGGATTTGATATGATTAATTATATATACGTGTTATTAATTTAAGCTTGCTTTCAATAAATTTTCAAACCTGTTAAACATTTTTAATGGGTTGGCAAAAGGCCAAGTGTCTTTCAGGAAGAGTATTGGCTGGTTTAGTTGCCAAAATAATGATTAAGGATTTCAATAAATTAGTTTAATGACTTTTTACTTCTGTGTTTTACTTTATGACTAGGAAGTACAGATACATTATACAGACCTATATAAATACCACAGGATTTTGGTATGCAGATATAACAAATCGTCAAAATTATAGGACATAATATAATTAAGGTATAACCTAATATTAATAAATATTATCATAAAAGCAAAAATATTAAATTAAAATAATCATACCAATGTTCCATAACTCAATTCATTATTTAGTCACCACAAAATACTATATAACGTTAATCTAATCATTGTAATGTTCCACTTGTATTAATATATAAAAACTCAAAAACTAATAAGAAAAATATAGGTTAGAGGTGTTTAACAACATTTGATAAGTATATAATACAATGTGTATTGGTCCCAACTGGATTCATATTTTGAAATAACGAGCTTCTTAGCTTTATAGTATTTTCCATTTCAAAACAAATTCTATAGTAGTAATAGTATTATTATTTATTGGATGCAGCAAGTCAAGCATTATATATTAGTATTAGCTAACTTCTTATAATCTAAAGTTCAATTGATGTAAGAAGTTGAAGAAAATTACCATGGATAGTGTCACCTATAACGTCATCTGACTAGGATTTTTTTTTTATTTTTTTCCCCCATTTTCCCCCCAATGCCAATATAGAAGCACTTTTGCTTTTTGGAGGCCAAAGTGGTAGTGGATGCGAGAATTTCAACATTAAATTCGAGAAGCTTCCACGTATGGATGAATCAGCATCAACCAGTTATGATTGGTGGGAAGCTTTGAAAACTTTTACCGCTATGATATTATGTAATAAGTGGAGAAATTTTTATATGATCCGGAAGTATCATGTGGTTGTACTTCCAGTTAATTATATAAATATATTTTTATGAGATTATATATTAGTGGTAGGTTTTATATAAAATATACTTATATGATTGGTCTGAGAGCACAACCACATAATACTCCCAAATCATAAAAATATTTCTCATAATAGGTGGCAGGTATGGTTGATGGTAAGGGATAATGAAAAATGAAGTTTTCCCAACAGTGAACAGTCAAATATCAGTAAATGTCAATATAAAAAAGTTTGAAAAAAAATAAACTACTTTTCCTTTCTCTAAATTATTTTCTTTGCTTCAGGACAAAAAAAAAGTAATAATAATGACAAACACTAGCACTAGTAATAAACCTTGAACCGCACTGACCGAAAAAAGAAGAAGCCTTGAACCGCTGATCATCTTTTTTATTTTTAAGACATCGATAAAATGAACCTGAAAGTGCCACACTAACGAAAGAGTGAATATTGAGGTTTTTTTGTCAACGTGAATATTGAGTTGTTTTTTTCTTTTTTCCGTCATTTGAATAGAGTTCTCTAGTTCATTTGTTCCGGTAGATAGGGGTGTATAAAAAATGGGTTGGGCCAAGTTCAGTCAGACCTGAATCCGACTTTATTTTGAGATTGGGTTATTTTTTTGGACTCGACTCCAATTCAATAACAACCTAATTAATAACCAGGTCAATCCGATATTTATATAACATATAAAGATTTAAACATTGTATATAGTGAAATCATAAAATTCTAAAAGTAAAAAACAAATTCAAAAAATATTTTATAATATATATTTCAAAACAAATTATATCAAAATAAAAATAATATCATATTATGTAAAATATATTAATTGAAATATAAAAATATTATAATTTATCATTAATTTTTTTTTAAAAAACTTTTAAACAACTATTTACTTCAAGCTAGGTTGGGTCAACTCGAAGTATGACCCGAATCCGACCCGAAAAATACACCTGATCAATTTTTACAACTTGAACCCGGCCCAACAAGCTTCAGGATGAGACGCATTAGCCGGCCGGACCGGGTCATGAACACCCCTACCGGTAGGGAATGTGGGGGATCCTTTCTCACTTGCTTTTGGGGTCATTTGGGAATTTCTTTTTTTTGGGTAGGGAGGAAGGTTGAGATGGAGTTTGGAGAACCAAAACCCAATAAATTTTAAGATCAAGATTGTTGGTCAACAAAAACCAAACTTCACCCAAATTCACTTTTTGTTTAAAAGACCCATATCCATTAAACAAGTTGTCAATTGGGCCCGGTTATAGTGGTGAAGATATTGGATAAGTCTAATAGTACACATTACAGGCTTCCTATGTTTTAAATTTCTGACCGAAAAAGACAATGTATATGTTTTGGAATTAAGAGAAAAAAAAAAGGCATCATACGTTTGAGGACATTCGTTCGAGTATTTTTATAAGTTTGTTAAAAAAAACACAGATATAATTTTAACAATAAAATTAGCCAACATTTTTTCAAATTTTTTTTAAAAAAAAACATGTTAAAATATCTGAAAAAAATAACTTAAACAAATGCATCTTAAAAGCCATTATGATTCAACCTGACTCAAATCGAATAGATACATTTTTAAATATCTGGATTCGAAGTTGGAGCAGGAGGGGCAACAACGCTTAAAGAATTAATTGCACTAGTCAGTTTTTAATATGAGAATTGGCATTCAGAGTTTTACTCTCCGGAAGCATGGTTCCAGGCCACTATTTTGTGTCCAACCATATATTCCTTTAAAAGGATATATATGTAGTAGTTCATGAAAAATGTTTACAATTTTCCTGTTAAACTGCTCTATCTTAGCAAGGTCTCAGTCTCGGAGACAGTTACCATATACAAATATACTAAGCATAGCTCTATGTAAACACTATCTACACAAGTTAACCTCTAATCAGAGGTCAGATTCCTCAAGCTTTATGTTAGGGCTTTGAGCACCAATGTATTCTACAACCTTTTTAGGGATGTTGGCCGTTGTTATGGCTCCGCCATTAAGGCCATCCATCAGCAACTTCCCTATTTTCGATCGCCACTCCGAACTGTCCTTCTCGTTTTTCCTATCATGCACAACTCTGTCACAGTAGTTAAGCATGGTTCCCAGGCCACTGTTTGGCGTCCAACCATATTCCATTAACACCTTGGCCTCGCCTTCACTCAAATCTTCACCAACCTATACCATATGCAGCATAAGTTCAGTAAAACAAATTTCAGTTTGGGGTGAGGGAGAAAGCAGTAATAAGTGCAATTTATTCCCTGATATAGAGAATCCATGTAGCTACAAAAAGACTATCCAGATAGAGGGAAAAGAAATCGCGGTTGACTGCTTTTAAAATTAGATTCATTGGCCATCCCCTTTTTCTTTTGACTGGATGTTGGATATTAAATTTAAAAGCTGAAAAGTCAAGGATCATCCATAGGGCCCACGCTCCCATGGCCAAACATAAATCAACATAAACAATTTTCAGCCACCACATATCTGCGATGCTCTGCCACAAAAAACAAGAAAAATTCAAGCAAGTACATTTCACCATAATCACTATACTTAAAAGCTGAAGAACAATGCAAATACTTAAAAAGAGAAGAGAATGGAAGTTCAAATCTAACAGATGTCTTATGACTACTAAAAAACAATAAAATCCCAACAAATGTGAGTAAGCCCTAAGCAGGCAAAACAAAACCAAAATAAACGGGAAAGCATTAATAATCAGCAATAGGCAGTATACAGAAATAAGCCATGCTGACAAGAAAGATTCAATAACAAATCCATTAAAAGGCAAAGATTGTTCAAGTTTTAGGACTCTACCTGTAACCAACCAATATCTAGCAAACATTTTAAGGCAATCCCACAGCCAACATCCCAGGTATTTGTAATATCATAAAACCACAAAATTAACAGAGTCAATCAATACTAACATTTTGCTTAAATTACTCTTGCGGAATGGTTAAGTTAGGTCAGTTGACGTTTTTAAATACAGATGTTATAACATAAAAATATATCACGATCATGTCCTTACACACTATACTTTGTTGTCAATTGATTTATCTCAACATGAAAACCAACCTCGATCATTCACCTTCTCAAACAATTGCTCAGATAATGACATTATGAAAAGCAGAATCAAAGCATGCATCTAACCAAGAGACACAAAAAGAAGTATTAAATCAACACTATTACTATATATTCAAATGTAGGGACTTGTTTTTAATGCACCAGGTTAATCATGGTGCTTGAAGCACCATGTATGTGTGTTACATCCAAACCATCGGACCACCCATGCCAAGCTCCCCACTCCCTCCTCCCCTTCCCACTTGTTCAACCCATGCGCCACTACACTTGCTCTTCCGCCTCCGCGGACAAGCTCTAATGGTTGGTCATAGCATCAACGAGGGCACAATAGCAATGCGACCGAAGCAGTAATAGGATCGTGACAGCAATGTTATCACGGGGGTCTTCAAGCGGAGAAGCACGGGCAGCAGCGGCAGCACAGTAAGGGATGAAGATGAATGAGAGCGGCGATTACGATGTGGTTGTCGTTGGGATCTGCAGGAAGATGGAGAAGATGAAGGTTGTTGAGAAGGAATAGATGTTCGAGGAGTTTAAGGACGGTGAAGGAGTTGAAGAGGAAATCCATGGCGGATATGGGGTTGGGAGGGAGGAGAAGCAAGAGGAAAAGTAACGACAAAGTGTCCATGCCCGAGGAATTACAGGTTGCTGGAAAGTTCACCGTCGCTGGCAACAGCGAGAGCGCACGGGAAAGGTTGGGGGTCATGGGTGGCACCCAGGGTGGTAGTGGAGAGACGGGGCCGGGAGGGATGGCTGGGGTGGGGAGACTCTCTGTTGCTTTACTATTGTGCACCATCAATTATTGGTATACGAATATACCCACCATTAGATGACAGGGTGCTTAAAGCACCATCTTCACTAAGGTGCATAGTAAAATGCGCCTAGTCATTCCAATCTGCCAATTTTCCCTTCCACAAGGAACATGGCATGAAGATTAGTGCTCAGCACCACATTCACAAAGCATCCAGACTGAGGTAGTATAACTCTTGGAAGGAAAATCTTACAAAAATTAGATTCACAGTGAAATCTTAGGAGTGGAAGCTTATGAGTTAAGAGGCCACTTTATATTCACGGATACCAAGACAACAATAATTCAAGTCATCCAACAAATTCTTAAGGTAGCATTTAGTCATTACCAATAATTCCTTGTTCTCAATAATGGAAATTCTGCTACAAGTTGTCAGTTTCATAGCAATCACCAACCGCTTGATCTGCCATTCAACAGGTAAGGATTGTACCAGCTCAAAGAAGTAGGTTGCATAACCATATTCAGGGCGCTCCAGCACTATCCTGCATTGAAGTTTGAGTAAATTCCAATGTCAGCGGATATAGAGGGGAAAACATGGGCTCAAAGAGATGAATTATAATGCACATCAAGCACCTGTTATGCCTCTTAAATACAAAAATAAAGGATTGGAGGTCTCGGCACCAACCCCACTCAACAGGCCAATTTCGAAATTGCAGGTACCGTGTCTGGAGCAGAAAAAATAAACATTAGTAAAACAGTATAACTGTAGCATCAAAACACTAGTATGGACACTGTTAGTTTGCATAAAAACCAATTACCTGCTCCACAAGTGAGATTAGACAAGCTAAGCAATAATTTGCTCTTGAAGCCTTCGCGGCACGAACAAGAGGGAATTTTATAAAAGAGTGGCGCTCAGAGAAAACCTGACTCCAGATGGAAGGAAAATAAATTAATATAAAAATATGGGCAAAACCACATGATGCAATAATAATTTCAATATAATAATATTAAAATTGGGGGTGGGGGTGCTGCTTTAGCCAATTTGTATTGGTAGTTTTCACAACTAGTCTTAGCCAAGTATAATGTCCTTAAAAATAAAAACACCTCAACAGAAGACCTGATCATCATAAAATTCAGGAAATTTAAAAAATAAAAGGGGCAAGTAACCGGTTTCTTTTGGGGCTTCTACAAAGCTAGTGTTTGAGACTTCAGATGTATCTATAAAACTAATTTATTTCCTGCTCTTTTCTTTCTGAGCACAAGTACAACAGATGAACCGGTTTCTCTCATTTCCCTTTAAAGAATAAAATCAGCAGTAAATAATGCTCATGCTTTCACTTCGTTCCCTCTCTGCCAAACAAACCTACTTTTCTCACCTCAAACTTGCAAACAGATTGCAAAAGTTTAAGCCGATATGTTCAATCAAGGGATGCATCTGGTGAGAAGCTAATTTTCTGTGAGAAATGAGACGAGTGAATCTTGGACAGAAACCAAACAGACCCAAAGCATTTTCATATTTTCTGTTGTTTGAAGCATCAAATAACAGGAAAAAAAATGATTTTCCAATGCCCGTATTTGATGCATCAATGGTGTAAGGTAAAAAGTTCTAGATAAGGAAAACAAAAGTAACTTTTAGACACCATAAAAAAATTATACAAAGATGTTGATTTTATAGAGAATGATTTTGACTGAAAATAACCATCCTAACTTATTTAAAAAAAGAAAAAAGAAAGAGCATAATTGTCAGCTTCTGCTTTCTTGCAAGATAATCTTAGTCGTACTCTTCGCTGGCGACAATATATTAATATGTAATTATGAAATGAAATAAGAAGGCAAAAAGCTAGGACATTATAATTTGGTCCTGAAATGAAATGAGAAGGCAAGCCATTGATATTTCAAGTATGGTATGTTTTTCACCTTTGATATCACAGCCTCAAGCTCTGAAAAGCTATCTTCACATAATGATTCATCTAGAGCTTCATCATTCTCAATCTCTCCATAAAGCTTAATTTCATCTACTAATACACCTTTGTTGAGTAATACCTACCAAATAGCATTTCCATGAAGCTTTATATTAATTCCAATTTCAGAGTTACTGTATTAAAACCAAAATATAGTACCTGCAGGAGCCCAGGAGCATCCTCCTCGAGTGCTGCTTGAACTGAATCACTGCAAAATAATTTGACATTTCGGATAAATAAAATACTGGAACTATGGAAGTAAAGATGACATTATATAAGATACAACACAGTCATATAGTACGTTGCTGTTCTTTTCCTTTTCCGCAGACGCTTGATGCTTAAAGGATCTAAAGATTCTGAGACAACAGAGCTAGATGTAAAGGAAGAAAGCCTAGTCTTCCTCAAAGATGAGGAGCTCGTAGAAACATTTAAACTAGAATTCTCTCCAGACATGAGAGAATTTAATCGATCAATTAAGCTCATATGTTCTACTTGATCATCAGGATAATCATCTTGGACTTCCCATTCACTTTTTACATTCGGGAGTTCTGTAGAGATGCTAGCCATAACATCCCTGTTAACATTGTGGAATTCACCGTTATCCCAAGGTTCATCCTTAACTTTGACAGAGATAGGACAAGTTGAACTACTGGGACCATCATTCTTTATAGGCATAACACATTGTTCCCCATGTGAATCAAGTTGCATGATCATTCCCCTGGATTTGGATATATCATGTTCTTGAAGGCCTGCAGCCCCAAGTGGTAACTCAAGTGATGAAGTTTTACTTCCTTCTGGAATGTCGTAACACTGATCTCTAGCCACTTCTGTTCTCACAATCTCTCCATTTAATTTTTCAACAGTGCAATCCATAATATTTTCCAACAAGCCTCCACTGCCACTCTAACAAAAAATAAGTCACAACATCAATAAAGAGATGAAACCATGATAAAATATGTTCACTTCGTCGCTGAGAAATAGCCAAGAGAATATTCCTTGAGTATATCAACACAGTATATAAATAATATCCTACGGTTGATTTCTGATAAGAACCTTGGGAGAACCACATCACAAAAGCTAGCTATTGTGATGGGAGAGTCCAAGGCCTTATAAACCCCCCATCGGAATCCCATACTTCCGATGTGGGACTCAAGTCCCATACCTTGCAATTGGGTCCTAACATCCCACCACGCTCCGCAGCCCCGGCGCCCACGCGGGCTGGCTGTGCACTAGCCCCTTTGACTAGTCCCGGGCGAACACTGCAATGCCGGCGTCACCACCCGCGCCGCTCAATTGCAGCTGAGAGACATGGTGGAAGGCTCTGATACCAATTGATAAGAACCTTGGGAGAACCACATCACAAAAGCTAGCTATTGTGATGGGAGAGCCCAAGGCCTTATAAACCCCCCATCGGAATCCCATACTTCCGATGTGGGACCCAAGTCCCATACCTTGCAATTGAGTCCTAACAATTTCACAGAAAGCAAATATCAGGCATGTCAATTCAAAGAAGAAAACAAAATGACTATGTAGAGCACAAGGCATAATTCTACAAAAAAAAAATCTGCTTTTGATACATCACTGATGAGTTTAAATTTAATAAAACCTAAGTCATTATTACTACTAGTAGCCCCAAAACTCCTGTGTTTTAATCTCTGATTATTCCTTGGACTCCCCAAACCAATTCCACCCTGATCCTTTGTATCCAAGAGCAGCAGCTCATATTTCCCACAGTTAAACATGAATAACTAGGCCAGCTAAAATCAAAAGGGAAAATTACAAGAAAGAGCTCTTGGTAAAATATTTTCAATTTAGGAACAGTTAACAACTTGATTAGCACATTAAGTAAAAATGTGGCTACTCATTAAATAGAAACCACTCTTCAAATATCATCAATGTGGTTAATTGGTCTTCAAATGGAAATATATTTTTTTTAACCAAGAATTCATGTTTTGTGCTAGAGGAACTGAAATAAAAGATGCGAGAGCAAGGAGAGGAAGGAAATCTTAAAACATTTTATCTCACAAAGTCAGGAAGCCTTCAAATGGCTCTCTGCTATGTAGCATAGACACTGACGATGACGAAGACTATACATAGCACAAATTTAAAACATTATAGGACACTCATATATAATTAAAAATTTAAAGACAAAAATTCTTTATTCATCACCTAGTCTTATTTTCTTTGTTCAATGTTAAAAATTAAAAGGTTAAAACAACCCAAAATATGTGTCCCCACCCCCCCCCCAAAAAACAAAAAAAAAATTGCATGTAGTCTTGTCTATGATGTGTCCCACCATGTCAGAGTCCACAAAAATAATTTTTAAATTAAACACATACAGATGCATGTTATCAGTGCATTGTACAAGATTCAACATAGATAAGTGTCCAACAAATGGGTAGGATACCAAAACGGTGTATTCATGGTTATAGCCCATCAGCATCTCATCACTAAAGGTGTACACTACAATTTAATAATTTCTTTATATTTATCAAAAATTAAAGCTAAATGAGAACAAATGACTTACAAAGTACAAGAAGAGAAGAAAAATTCATTCAGTCTTTCTAATGAATATATTATTCAACTAATAAAAATAATAACAAATTACCTCAGAAGCTGGATTTGACAATCCTGGAAGCTTCCTGCAATAATAAATATATCATTCAACCTTGTTTAAAGAAGAAAATTGAATCTAGCTTCCTTTGAACAAAAAGATTTTCACCTTGGTTGGTGAAAGCAGTTGTAAAATATGGTATTCCATATTTCCAATGCAATAAACCTGGTTGCTTAGTTATCAAATGTTTGAGCCAAAATGGAAATATTTTTGTTAAAAGGAAGAAACTAAAATCAAAATGCAAGAAACTGAAATGAGAAAGAAGGGTTGGCCTATTAGCATTGCTTTTTTTCCTATCCACACACCCGCTGACTGATGAACTTTCCAAATGCATATAAATAATCAGAGGAAAGCACTGCAATTCCAATCTATAGCATCCATGTAACAAAAAACAGAAATATCATGTAAAAATAGCCAAGCCAATTTATAGAAATCCATAAAAGCCCCTTCTTTTACATATTTGTTCTGGAACAAGACTATGCTTCACCTTCCAGTAACCCTCAAGCCTTACAAGTCCTTTCCACCCAGTCACATCCTCTATCAAGCTCATAACATGGCCCTTCACCTACCCCGCGCAACATGTTTTTGGGTCTACCATCCACCATGAACAAACAAGTGCAATACCTCTCAGTTGAGACTTACATAAAATTAAAACAAATACTGAAAAGTTACACCTAGGTAGCCATATGGTTCTTTAGTCTTTACCGAACATCTTACCAAAGAATGACAATGCAATGTGACATTGACAGCTATGGTCTTCATAAGCATGCAAAGGAAGGGGAAAGATACTGCAATAATGGATGACATATGGTCTTAACGACCAAACCATTGAGATAGTTTCAAAAAAGTTTGTTTTCCTTGTGTTATTTCCAATACTTACTTATCTAATACTTT
The DNA here is from genome assembly GCA_031439585.1 of Pterocarpus macrocarpus. Classification (NCBI taxonomy): domain Eukaryota; kingdom Viridiplantae; phylum Streptophyta; class Magnoliopsida; order Fabales; family Fabaceae; genus Pterocarpus; species Pterocarpus macrocarpus. The sequence continues at coordinate 20,592,044 of CM062514.1, forward strand.
TTTGCTTCTTCATTTGTTGTTTAGCAATTTAAAATACAAAGTTTAGGAGGGTATTTATGAGTTTTTAAATTTTCTTCCAATACGTAGGAGCATAAAATAGACAAAAGGTATGTTTAATAGCCCCAACCCAGAGAAAAATATCAACAATTGACATAAAGTACCTAGCCAGCAGCATCCTTTGCCGTTCTTTCAGTACAATATGATCTAGATCATCAACAATGCCTTCAGAAATCTCCTGTTTTACCTTTGGGGGAGGAAAATCTGATTGAAGAGATGTTTCTCTACCATTATCAATATCAGAATCTTCAACCTTTATAGCAGTAGGAACATCACAAAGTTTTGGATACTGGGTCAAACTGCTGATGTTGACACTAGTTTTCTCCTCTCGTCTAGCATCAGTTTGAACTTTGTGACATGTTACCTGTTGCAAACTAGGGCATGATCATGCTTGAGTCTCCTGCTAGTTGCAACCTATGAAAATGACAGCTCCATACTGAGAACTGCCACTTTTTAAACATTAAACACACCAACAACAAGAAGAAATCCTTTTCCCACACAGTGGGGTCGGCAAACATTGAACAGTACTCAGTAAAAAATAATTTTGATTGACCCAATTGTTAATTGTAACCTATTATTCTGTAGATCTGGCATGCATAGTTTTGGAAAAACTAAACAAGAATAAGTACATGATCAAGTTGTTTGTCTTTTAGTTTATTTGAAAAGTATATTCTGTGTCAATTTTGAAGCACTTTAATGGAGTTGAAAAGGATGTTGTAATAATGTGACATTTTATGAGCACGATGCCTGCGATAAGTATGATACAAACTTTCAATCAAAAGATGGGTTCTTTGAATATTCATCCTACAAAAAGTTATTCATTTGTATAATAGGACTGCACCCTCTTAGGTCTTATATCTGTTATCAAATATTTAGATGAAATATGTAACAGAAATTTTTCAATAAAAGAATTTAAAATCTGTCCAAACATCTGCCAAGAGGACTGCCGCTAGAGAAACATTAACTTCGAACCAAAAAGAATCAAAACGGATGTCCAACAAAATCTATTTCTTGGACAAAATAGACTACAAACAAAGAACGCACACACCACAGAACTTCATGAATGGTGCATCTCCATAAAATTTTGCCATCATTACTTGTTTCAATGGTCCAAAAAGTGATCAGCAGAAATTACTACAAACTTTTTGCTTAACAATCCAGGTTCTGCAAAATATCTGTATTGGAATAACAGAAGAAACTCAAAAACTAGTTCAGAGAAACCTAAATCTCCCCAGTATACTGAAATGTGTTGGGCCACATTATCCAACAAATACAGGAAATAGAACTAGGGGGAAAGAAAAATAAAAACATCTAGATAAAAGTTTCGTACTCAAACTCAACCAACAAAACTTCCCCAAATAAAAAAATAAAAGCACCATGAAATTTCTAATCTTATACCAAAGCAAGTCTTTCAACACACTATAGCGAATTGCTCACATTACGACATTAAGTAAAAGAAACACACCAATATATACTTGAAAGCAAAAATTATTAAAAAAAAAAAATACCCCAGATAATAATTTACCTGTAAATCGCAATCATCAAGTTCCTTTTTCACAACAACATCAAGGGGGGGCCTGCACATAACCCAAACACATAGCAGTGGCTATAAACTGAGAAACTTTACCACAAGATTAAAAATAATAAAATAAACTGTTACATAGAAGAAAGGAATAAAAATTGAAGGCTCACTCACATGAGCGAAATAGGGAAGTCAGAATCAGAAGAACGCGAATAGCCGTTTAGTGAATGTAACAACCTTCGGCGTTGTGTCAAGGGAATGTGTTCGAGTTCAAGTGAGGTAGTGGTGGTTGCGTCCGAAACATAAGAACAAGCCATGTTGTTGTCGGAACTTTCGATTTCGCCTATGGAATGTAGGTGTTTTGTTTCTGGAATTAGGTTTCCATTTGAACACTGATTTTTTCATTCACCGCTAATTGAGAACCTTGAGGATTATGAAATGCGAGTTAAAAAAGAGTGAAGGTTAAATTGCTGGATTTGTCTCGTGATGAGAAATTGAGTCTTTTTTTTTTTTTTTTGGTCGCGGGAGGGTTCTAACCGCTACCTGCTCTGCTCACTCGAACCCGGTACGCTTCTTTGGGGACGAACATATCCTCCATTAAAGGAGTGCCTCAAGTGCATGAGTAATTGAGTCTGAGAAAGAGAATATTCACTATCTCTTTAATGGGCCTGTCAAATTGGGCCAGGCCAGAGAAACATGAGGGTGAGTTGCCTTTTTCTAAGAAAAATGTAGGCCGATTTGGTCAAGGTTTTGGGAGAAGTGTTTTTTTAAAAGTTGAATCAAAAGCAAAAATAAAAATAGAAACAAAAAATTATTTTATATTTGAATGTAATTGTAAAAATACATTTTATGAGAATTAAAAGTTGTTAAACTATTTGAATGTGATAAAATAAAAATACTTTTTTTTTATAAAATTATAATATTAGTAGATAAAGAGTGATATTTTGACAAAAAAATTAAAGATAAAATGGTAAAAATGTGAAAAAGTAGTGGCTTCGAAATTTAAGAACCATTTTTCTCTTTATTCTACTGCTTTTGCTTCTATTTCTGAAAGAAGTAGTTTTCTATCTACTTTTCAAAAAAATAAAAAAATTGATTGTTTTTTACTTTTACTTTTCTTGAGAAGCACAAACAAGCAATATCAAAAGTACTTTTTTAAAAAAAAAATTAAAAAGTATTTTTTTTCCTTGGAGAAATGCAAACAAACGAGCTCTATACTTTGATCGTCTAGTTTGACATCGATAGAAAATTGTAGTATGAGTACAAACTATGGAACTACGAATAAAAATATAACAAAAAGAAAAGGACAAATTACACTAATCTTTTATGAAATTTAATGAAATTATACTCTACTTCCTTTTATTTGTAAAATTGTCTCAAGAGACTCCTAAATTTTACAAAACATTACATTGACCTCCCCTCTTAACAATGATCTCTCTTGAAGGTTTAGTAAAAATACACTCAACCTCTCCTTAGGTTTAATATAATTACTTCTGACTCCCTTTTAGTTGTGCAAGTGTGACATTGACCACTCTTAGTGTCTATATATTTTTTTTCATTATACCTTTATCTCCCTACTTCCTTCCCTACCACCTCCTAATCCACCCTTACCCTCACTGCCCCCTCCCCCACCACTCACCATCCCTTTCAATCCGTATCATTTTGAGTGAGAAGATGCAATGTTAAGGGCCTTCTGCTATTTTTGGAATATATTTGCATGTAACATATATTGGGAAAATCATATGGACACCCGAGATGGGCTTAAGGCTTTAAGGGTATAATGGAAAAATCATATGGACACCAAAGTGGTTAGTGTCACTAGAACAATTAGAGGGGAGGTTAGTGTTAAGAAGAGAGGCTGGTGTAATATTTTGTAAAACTCAGGGGTTTCCTAAGATAATTTTACAAATAGAGGAGGGGTTGGGTATAATTTCATTAAATCACAAATGAGATCAGTATAATTTATCCAAACAAAAAAAAAGGAATAAAGAACTACAAATAAACCTATGTTCATTTGTGTGAATATTTGCTGACCTAACCATTCAACCTAAGTCGTTAATTCATTCAGATAGTCTCTTGTTATTATTCATTAACATGCAAAGATAGTACAAAGAGAGTATGAGTCTATGAGACAAAAATACACAAGAATTAAACGGACTTAATAATATAAATATATTTTTTTTAAAATGATGATAAATTTTAGAAACTAATTTTAACATATTAATATAAAGTGTTTTACACTGTCAATCAATTATATATCATCATGTATATAATATTTATGATAAATACTGTAAAATTCAAATACTTTTAGAGTGTGTATTCATAGAATAATACATTTTTTAAAAGAAATTCAATTAACTTAGTATAAAATTCTTTATTTGAATAACTACTATAAAGAAATTTTAAAATTCAAGTACTTTAATGAGGTATTTTCCAAACTTCAAAAGAGTGCATTTCAATTTTCATATGCTTGCAAGGAATTATAAAATTCATCTCTTTCATCTACTCCTTATCTTTTGAACCCCTTCCTTCAATTCTACTATCTCCTCGCTTATTGTTGATTGTCCACAACCTGTTGTTAGCTATCCTTCAAGTCTACTATCAATCACTCGCCATTCAACACTATTTACCACTAGCCAACCGCGACTATTCACTATCATTGCTCGTTGTCCATCACTTACCATCTACAGTCCATCATTCATCTCCACATTGTTTTCTGCCAGTTGTTCATTGTTTGCCGCCAACTGCTTGTTGCCTATCGTCTGCCGCCAAGGTTGCTTGTTGCCTATTGTTCAACACCTACCACCTATCGTGTGCCCCATGCCACTTGCTATCCACCATTTGCCGCTTGCTTCCCAAAGCTTATTGTTTGTCGCATGTAGTCCTTTGTTCGCTACCTACAGCCTAACCCACCTTCTTGTTGTCAATTGTCTATTGTCAACCACTGACTGTGCTGCTGCTTACCCTCCATCTAGAGAAAAGGTTATATAATTTCATAATTCAAACAAAATAAAAAATAAGAAAATTGAATTAAAGCATTTAAATTTCTTCAACTTTAAAAATACTTTATCCAAACTAACTTTTAAAAATATAACAATTTATGATTGAATGTCTACAAAGCATCTTCTGGACTATTACATGGTCCACTTTTGTAAACCATTAAATTTAGTTTAATGACAGTCGATGGTTGAGATAAAATGTGTGTGTACATAGACCTTAATTGAGATAGAGCATGTTAAGTGCTACCTCATCACAATCTCTTCAACAACCTCCTCTTCCAACCTCTCCTTTTTCTGCCTCAACAACTGCTTTATGACACATCTTGATTGCCAGCACCGGTGTCACCAACTCTATTCCTCAACTTCGCTTTTATCCTCCTCATCTTCCATAGTGGCAGCGCCTGAGACCCACTATCATAGCCCTACTGCCACCCATCCTGTGAAGACAATGACAAATCCAAACTAGTCACACCATTATAGGGTTGCAATTTTGTAGATGTAATAAGGACCAACATTTTAATAAAAGGGAAGAACCTGACAAGTTTGAACAGTGCCCATAAACTGATTTGTGTGCTGGTGGAGGACACCACCACTATCACCAATGAAGGCCGCCGCTCAATTACAACTCCACTGCAGTGGCTCTCTGCCCCTACCATCCTTACAGAAAAGACCCTTTAAAGACCCAAAGGAAATACCTTTACACAGATTTGGAGCTTTAAGAAATATGTTAAACCTGACTTGCTAAAATAATTGATGATTTTCTTTCTTTGATTCAAATTTTTTTTCTCTTCTCTTTTAATTTTTTGAAACCAAATTTTGGAACATTAGGGGGTGTTTGGTTTGCTATTTTCCATTTTCATTTCCACAAAAAATAGAAAATAGATGACAAAATATGTTTGGTTTCCATTTTTCAAAAATATTTTTAGAAAATATTTCCTAAAATAACTGAAAATGTGAAAATGTCAAATCCACATTTTCAATTTTTCACTTTGATTGTTGGAAATATTTCTAATCTGGATGGAGTGGCATTGTGGTAATAATTAGAGCTTCTTTTCTTTTTCACTTCCATCTCCCCAGTTTGAATTTAGCAACTAGAGAAACAAGTTTTTTTTTTAAACACAGCTCTAATGGCTCTAATCACCTCTTCCTCATTAATTTCATTTGGCCTCCATCTCTCCTCTAAACTATTTTCGCCTCCATCCTTCCCTTGAAGCTCACCTCTGCTCGCCGCTCGCCACTTACCTTCGCTGCCGCTTGCTAACCACCCTCGCAGCTGCTCTCCCTCACGCAGCTTGCCCTCGCTGTAGCTCGCCCTCCCAGTATGTCATTCACCATTTGCCATCACTTCACGCCGCTCGCCATCGCCTCACACCATTCGCCATTGCTTCATGCTGCTCGCGCTGCTCATTGCTTCCCTTCTTCTTCCCTGTTTTCGAGTGTTTTTGTTATGGTTTCATTTGAGTTTTTGGCCTTATTTTTCCTCTTTTTCCTTCCTAAACCGGTGGTGGCTTTTTGCAGGGACACGGTGCTACTCACCGCCGCTCGCTGCTTCCGTTCCCCTCAGCCCTATTTTGTGGTTCTGTTTGGTATGGTTTCTATTTTTTTTTTTTTTTTACTCCTCTTTTGGCTGGTTTAGGCTGTTTGGTGGCTTCTTTTTTTGCTTGCTTCTAATTGATGTTATTGAGGGAATGGTTCTGCTTGTTTTATAGTTGGCTTCTTTTTTTCTTCTTGTTGGAATGTTGGAATATTCTTGTTTTATTGTTGGATTTGTTAATGGAAAGGATCTGATACATGCTCAGAAGGGTAATTTGGTCATTCCAACATAGGAAAAGAGCTTGTTTCTAGCAAGTTAGTTCTTCCTTGGAGATCAAGCAATCCAAGAGCTCATTTCTAGTTACTTGGAAATCAAGGAATCAAGCTTAATTAAAGTAACTTGGATAGCAGGCAATCGATCATATTAGAAATATGTTTAGATTGTGTCTAAATTCGCTTTTGATTAGTTTCGACTTAGTCTAGATTTGTTTAGATTTAAATTGAATCAGTTTATCTTTTAAGATTTAAATCAAATATGATCTAATCTATAAAGATCAAATCTAATTTAAATTAGTTAAGAATAAATCTTTTAGAATAGAATCATATCTTTAATTTTTAGTTTTAGTTTCAAGCCAAATCTTTTAGATAGGATTAGATAATTTCTAGTTTTAGGATTTATGTATAAATAGGCAACTTGGCCTATAGACAACAGAGAATTTATCATATAGTTTATCATAGTTTGACTACCAATAAGTTGTGAGGTTTTCCTCATTTTGTTCTGTGTGATACAGAATTTTCTATTTTTTTCATGTTATCTACGTTTTCAAGGACAGGTTACTTGGGGGTTTAGTAGGAATTTTCCTGTTATCTACATTTCCAAGGAGAGGTTTCTTGGGGGTTTAGTAGGGAGGGTCTTTATCCTAAATCTTGTTTTCCATCAAAATATGTGCTTAGGGTTTCTGGATCTTTATATCCACGGGATTTCCATCATCATTTGGTATCAGAGCAAGGTCCAGATAAATTCCTATTTATCTTTGTCTTTTACGTTTCTCTTTTATCTTCTTTTCTTGTCTGTTAGCGTTCTTATTTTTTTGTGTTTGTGCATTCTATCCTTTTGTATTGTTGTTGCGTCTTTATCTATCTCTATATTTCTTCTCTATCTAGCATTTGTCTTTTTGTTGTTAGTTTAGATCCAAAAAAAAAAGGGAAAAAAAGGAGAATAAATCAGAAAATGTGAGGATTATAAGTATAATTTTTTTTCCTTTTGATCTAGGTTGTTAAGGACATGCTCTTTGAAGGTCTAATAGGGAAATTCTTTCTTTTAATCTAGGTTGCTATAGACAAATTTCATAGAGGTCTAGTAGGAAAATCCTTTTCCAATGACCTAGGTTGCTAAGAATAGGTTTCTTAGAGGTCTAGTAGAAAAACCCTATGTTTACTATCCTTTGTTTCTATTTCATCTCCGCTTTATTAATTTTATTTCCTTAGCTTTTTTTCTTTGCATTTTGAGTCTTGTTTCCTTAATTATTGTGTTTACTTTGTCCATAATTTTTTTTTTTTTTGTATTTGAGGTATATTCAATTCAAAAAGAAAAAAAAAGCAAAAAAAAAAAAGAAGGAAAAAAAGCAGAAAAAAAGAAAAAAGAAAGAAGGAAAAAAAAGGGAGAGAAAAAAAAAAGGAAAAAAAAAAAAAGAAAGGAGAGAGTGTTAGTGAGATTCTTCAATTGTAGGTTCTTAGATGGCTTCATGGAGGAAAGGCAATGGTGGAGATGTCTTTGAAGATTACAAAGGCAAGATTCGAGGATGAATCTTTTTGAAGAAGGGGAGAATGATACATGCTTAGGAGGGTAATTTGATCATTTCAATATCGGAAAAGAGCTTGTTTCTAGCAAGTTGGTTCTGTCTTGGAGATCAAGCAATCCAAGAGCTCATCTCAAGTTATTTGGAGATCAAGTAATCAAGTTTAATTAAAGTAACTTGGAATGCAAACAATCTACTTATGTTGGAAATATGTTTAAATTGTGTTTAAATTTATTTTTTATTAGTTTTGACTTAGTTTAGATTTGAATTGAATTAGTTTATCTTTTAAAATTTAAATCAAATCTGATCTAATCTATGAAGATTAAATCTGATTTAAAATTAGATAGGAATAAATATTTTAGAATAGAATCATATCTTTAATTTTAAATTTTAGTTTCAAATCAAATCTTTTAAATAGGATTAGATAATTTTCAGTTTTAGGATTTATGTATAAATAGGCAACTTGGCCTATAGACAACAGAGAATTTTTATCATATAGTTTTTATCATAGTTTGACTACCAATACAGTTGTGAAGTTTGATTTGAAGCTAAAACTTAAAATTAAAGATATGATTCCATTCTAAAAGATTTATTCTTAACTAATTTAAATAAGATTTGATCTTTATAGATTAGATCATATTTGATTTAAATCTTAAAAGATAAATTGATTCACTTTAAATTTAAATAAATCTAGACTAAGTCAAAACTAATAAAAAATGAATCTAGACACAATTTAAATATATTTCTAACATGATCAGATTATTTGCTATCTAAGTTACTTTAATTAAACTTGATTTCTTGATCTCCAAGTAACTTAAAATGAGCTATTGGATTGTTTGATCTCCAAGGCAAAACCAACTTGTTAGAAACAAGCTCTTTTCCTGTGTTAAAATGACCGAATTACCCTCCTGAGTATGTATCATTCTCCCCCTCTTCAAAAAGATTCGCCCTCGAATCTTACCTTTGTAATCTTCAAAGACATCTCCACCATTGCCTTTCCTCCATGAAGCCATCTAAGAACCTACAATTGAAGAATCTCACTAACACTTTCTCCTCTCTTTTTTTTTCCTTTGTTTTTCTCTCTTTTTTTTTCCTTCTTTCTTTTTCTTTTTTTTTTTTGCCTTTTTTTCCTTCTTTTTTTTTTTTGCTTTTTTTTTTGAACTGAATATACCTCAAATACAAAAAAAAATATGAACAAAGTAGACACAACAATTAAGGAAACGAGACTCAAAACGCAAAGAAAAAAAAACTAGGGAAATAAAATTAACAAAGTGAAAATGAAATAGAAATAAAAGATAGTAAACATAGGGTTTTCCTACTAGACCTCTAAGAAACCTGTTTTTAGCAACCTAGGTCACCGGAAAGAGATTTTTCTAGGGATTTTTCTACTAAATCTCTATGAAACCTATCTATAGCAACCTAGATCAAAGGAAAGAATTTCCCTACTAGACTTTCAAAGAATATGTCCTTGACAACCTAGATCAAAAGGAAAAAAAAATTAGGCTTATAATACCCACCTTTTTTTGATTTCTTCACCTTTTTTTTCCTTTTTTTTTGGATCTAAACTAACAACAAAAAGACAAACGCCAGATAGAGAAGAAACATAGAGATAGATAAAGACGCAACAGCAATACAAAAGGATAGAATGCACAAACACAAAAAACAAGAACGCTAATGGACAAGAAAAAAAGATAAAAGAGAAACGTAAAAGACAAAGATAAATAGGAATTTATTTAGACCTTGCTTTCATACCAAAATGATGAGGAACCCCGTGGATATAAAGATCCAGAAACCCCAGGCACACACTTTGATAGAAAGTAAGATTTAGGATAAAGACCCTCCCTACTAAACCTCTAAGAAACCTGTCATTGGAAACGTAGATAACAGGGAAAAGATAGAAAATTCTACATCACACAGAACAAAATGAAGAAAATCTCACAATTGTATTGGTAGTCAAACCATGATAAAAATTATATGATAAAAATTCTCTGTTGTCTATAGGCCAAGTTGCCTATTTATACATAAATCCTAAAACTAGAAATTATCTAATCCTATCTAAAAGATTTGATTTGAAACTAAAACTTAAAATTAAAGATATGATTCTATTCTAAAAAATTTAGTTCTAACTAATTTAAATCAGATTTGATCTTTATATATTAGATTAGATTTGATTTAAATCTTAAAAGATAAACTGATTCAATTTAAATTTAAACAAATCTAGACTAAGTCAAAACTAATCAAAAATGAATCTAGACACAATCTAAACATATTTCTAACATAGTCAGATTGCTTGCTATCCAAGTTACTTTAATTAAACTTAATTCCTTGATCTTCAAGTAACTTGAAATGAGCTGTTGGATTGCTTGATCTCCAAGACAAAACTAACTTGCTAGAAACAAGCTATTTTTCTATGTTGGAATGACCAAATTACCCTCCTTAGCATGTATCAGGATCTGCATTGATTAATTTTATTTTAGGCAATTGGATCTTGATATGTTAATTGCTAGTATGTTCACAATATTTGACTGAAGTTTTTCAGTTTATATTTGTCATTGAAATGAATTGTAAAGAATTGGGAGTTTAGACTTTAAAGTGTTTTGGTTTGGTACTGCTAATAAAATTTGGTTTTTAAAGTGTTCTCTTTTTCTTTTTTAAACCATGTATAGTTATATTTTTAAATATGTATAGTTGTCTAATAGAATCATCCACAACTTTGGCTTTTACCTGTCAACTATAATGTTATTATTTGGTCCCATTAGTTTTTAAATATATATAACATTTTTTATTTAATTATAAATATAATTTTATTATCTCAAATTTAATTTTATAAATATATTTTGAAAACAGACAAACCAAACATATTTTTATTGTTTTCCCTTTTTGAAAATAAACAAACCAAACACATTTCCTAAATTCAGAAAATCTAAAAATGAAAATCCTTTTCAGAAAATAAAAATAGAAAATATTTTCACAAATCAAATGCTACCTTACCTTTTGTGTTTTTTATTTGTATTTTTTAGTTGGATTTTATTGTTCCAATTTTTTAAATCAAGCTTGCAAATGGAGATTTAGTCTCATTGTCATTGGTGAAGCTCTAAAGGTCTGGGTGGTGAAAAGATGGGGTACATGTACAAAACTTGACATAATTCAAGATAAATAGGGTTTATATAGGCATGCATTTAATCTTAGCCATATAATTGTTATTACACTGAATCCAACAGTTTATAAAGGTGGACTAATGGTCCAGAAGATGGTGTGGACCAAATTAGATGCCACCTAATTTAGACCAACTTCTGAAAAGAAACTTATTGCATGGACTTCAGAAAGATTGCATAGTATATAAATGTTAGAGAAACTAGTCGAGAACCTGTGCTACGCACGACTCATTCAAAATAACATCTATTAACAAAATATTACAAACACTTAAATCATACATATTTGATAAGATAATTGAAGTTATAAACATAATTTAAAAAATAAACAATTACAACAACCTACAACAAATAGAGCTACTATACCATTTCTTTTTAGTAAAAACACAACCATAAAATGTGATCGAGTTAGTATTTAGCAAATAAAATGACACAATTAACATCTATTAAGAAATCATTGCTAACAAAAGATATCTCATAATCAAAATAATGTTTATCTCACCATGCAAATATTCGAATTTGAGTAGTGTAATAAAAAGAAAATGCCTCGAGCTCATGAAGATCACTTGGTATTATAAGCTCACTTATATTGCTTCATAAACTTTGTATGCAATTAAAAAAAAAAGCATATTTTTAACAGGGAGAGCTATGGGTATCCATGGGGACATGGATATACCCCTCGCCTTTGTCCCCATCTTCATCCCATCATCACCCATTCCATTCTCCATTCCTCGTGGAAATTTGAATCTCCGTGGATATTCACAAGTTTATGTAAAAAGTTAAAAAAAATAAAAAAAAGAGAGAAATTCATAAAAAATACTTGTAGGAACAATTTTTAGTAAAGAGAATATATATTAATCATGAAATTTAAATTAATTTAAGACATATCCTTAAAATATATAACTGAAAATTCAATAAATTAAAAAAAATTTGTTTCTACCTCCATTGTTTTCTTTATTATCACATAAAGAAATATTAAAACCAAACTAAATCATCAGCTTCTCGAACGTCACTGGAGTAAGATTGATGGCATACCATTCTTAAATTGTACACAATCTTTTTACATATTGTGCGGCATGTATTGGATTAACTATATAATTTTTAAGGAGGAAAAATGAAAGGGAAAAAAATAAAGCTGCTAGAATATGGGTTGGCAATATGAGATACAAGGCATGACTTTTGAATGGCAATGGATCAATGATGCACGGGGGATTTAACCACATGTTGATATATAAGATACATATGAAATAAATTTTTGGTAAAGATTAATAAAGTAGATTGTATTATCAAAATATGTTATTAATAAATTATGAAATTTATTACTGAAACAAAGTTTATGAGTAACAAATAATAATAATAAATAATGATTAAAAAAATCCATCATTCCCTCCTTGTTCCTCCCCCTTCCTTTTCTTCTTGAGTCCGTATCAAATAAAAAATAAAAATCATAGTAAAGAAATGTATATATTCATAAGCATACTTTATTTAAATGGAATATTTTTAAAAGGTTTAATGTGAATTTACGGACAAAACAAACAAAAATAAAAAGGAAATCCGTCACGCCCTCTCCTTCCGCACCCTTTTTGTTGTCAAGCAAGAAAATTTGGTTGAAAATTTACATTAGATAGAATTAAAAAAAATAAAAATAAATGATTGGATTGATAAGCATGAGACTTTAATCAAAGGTGCTTAAAAAAATTTAGTGTGAATTTTATCAACAAAATAAAAATCTATCACTCCCTTCTTTATGGTCTTATATTCTATATGGTGTTATAGTAAGGATCATAGACCAAGGTCTAACGAATATATGGTAGAAATAATTGATTCGTCTTCTAACTTATTTTTTGTTTTCCATCCGCTAAATAATAAGCATTTGGAACTTGCCCTCTAACTTTTAAAAATAAAAAATGTTTATTCTTTTTGTAAATACTATTAGTTACATTGACAAAAAAATCCTATCTGATATTTAATTTGACAAAAAATTAATATTATGGCATCTTATGTGGCAAGTTTTATTTTTAAATCTATTCTCTAATGCAACAAATAACATTCGTGAAAAAGATAAAAACATTATTTTTTAAAAGTTCACAGGCAAATTTGGAATGTTTATTACTTTGAAAAAAAATTCGAAAATAAAAAATAAGTTAAGAGACAAATTAATTATTTTTATCAAAATATATAATTGCAAATTTTCATAGAAGTCAAACCCACTCCTCACAATAAAAGAAAAAGGTTGATTCCATTCTCATATGTAATGTCTTATGGTTTAATTATATATCATGCAAAGCTTTAAATCCCACAAAATGCCATAAACAATTCTAACAAAACAATAACACATAAGTCTTTGAGAAATAATTTTACAAAATATTTAAGATAATAATTTAATTTTATAATTTCATCAAAAAAATTACTTTAATATTAATTAAATTTAAATGTTATATTCATTTTTGTTAAGATTTTCATGTTTGTGTTTATAAATATAAATATTTATCATGTAAATAATCAATCTAATTATAAGGTAAAAAAAATCAAATACTATACAATATATATAAACACAATAAATCTCCATAATTGGCTTGAGTGGGATACCCTTGATAGGTTTTGGTGAGAATTTATGAATAAAAAATTAAAAAACAAAAAAGAAAACCATCACCTTTCCCCATGCCTCCTTTCTTCTTGGATAACGAAAAAATGATAGAAAGTTCGTATTAATTAAATAAAATAAAAAAATTTGTAGTAAAGAAATGTATGAATTCATAAGTATTAATTACTAATATGAGATATCCTTAAAAGGTTTTAGAGAGAATTTATGAACAAAACAAATAAAAATAAAAATAAAAAGTCTAACACCCCCTCTCCCTACTCTCCCTTTCTATTTTCGAGTAAGAAAAAGTGGTTGAAATTTTGCACTAAATAAAATAAAAAAATTTAGAATTAAAAAAATTAGATTGATAAGCATAATTAACTTTAATGAGAATTGCTTAAAAGATTTTAGTCTAAATTCATCCAAAAAAAAAAAAATCTGTCACCCCTTCATTTTTTGTTATGAATTTTATGTTTGTGTCTCTAGGTATAAATATTTTTCATGTAAATAATCAACCTCTTATAAGGTAAAAAGAACTTCAAATATTATATAACATAAATATAATGAATTGAATCTCTATAAGTCACTCAAGTGAAATTGCTGAGAATTTATTAAAAATAAAATAAAAAGAAAATTATCACCCTTCCCCTCTTTCTTCTTGTTGGATAAAGAAAAATGATAGAAATTTTGTATTAAGTAAAAAATTAAAAAAAATTCTTAGTAAAGAAATATGTGGAATCGTAAGTATAATTACTTTAAGTGAAATACTCTTATAAAGTTTTAATGATAATTTATAAACAAAGCAAACAAAAATAAAAAAGAAGTCTATCACCCCCTCCCTCTCTCCCTTTTGTTCTCAGGCAAAGAAATGTTGCTAAAAATTTACATTAAATAAAATAAAAAATTCAAGATAGAGGAATTGGATTGATAAATATAATTAACTTTGATGGGAGATACTTAAAAGGTTTTATTGTTAACTTCTGTGATGCTTGGGGTGCAAATTGTATGTAATATATTTAATATAATTTAATGAAATAATTTATTTTCATAATTTCATTATAGACTATAAGTTTAACAAAAAAAAATTATAAAATCTATTCAAGATATGGTCATATAAAGCATAAAATAATTTAAAAATGAACTATAAAAAGAAAAATAACTTATAAAAATAATTATTAAAATAAAAGTATATTTTAAAAATATTATTAAATGAAGTAAGTGATGTTAAAGAAAAAAACTGTATAAATTCATTCATATAACAACTTGTTATTGAAAATAGAATTTATTTTATTAAAATATTTTCTTTCAATTTTTAATAATGATCGAATAACTCACCTATTTTATAAGGGAAGATCGAACGACCGAAAAAAAAAAAATCATTTTGTTTTTCTCATCCTTACTCAATTTATTTTATGAACCACATCGCATGATTACCATACCATATCAGGCTATCTATCAGTTTGTTAAATTTCGTTTCCGTAATAATACAATTAACTTCTAAATATTGCCCTTTAAATCCCCTATAATCCTTAACGGGAGTGAATGGTAATTGAAAGCTTTTTGTTTGGTTTTACATGTATTCTGGTATTGATGTTAAACAAGTAGGCTCAAGATGAAAGGAAAATGACTGTTCAAAAAAATTTTAAAAATGAAAGTCGAGTTCTTGATGTAACCACTAATTCAACCATTTTATTTTCTAGTTAGTAATAACTTCCTTAAAAGTCATTAGTTTTCTCTGCCTCTAACTTCTTAATTATTAGTTTGTATCATTTGCAAGCCATCATTGATAAGAATAGAATTGATAAATCATTCTCCCATTAGACCTGCTTTGCAATTTGAATGGCTTCATCAAACCTCTCAATTTTTGAGATAATCTCCGCCGGTAGAATTTTTGAAAGAATTCCTATAATAGGATGTTAGTAGACCAATGTAACCACACTTTGATATTATTAAAAATATGAAACTTTTGATAATTTTAGGACCCGTTGAAGAAGAATTAATTGCAGACATTTCTCAACTAGTTCATTTACTTGAGTAGACATGAAGTACCCTGAGCAATATCAAGTAGATCTATTATATAATAGCTCATATCAAAGATAAAACAATCTATTAGTTGTATTATACAAACATAACGCAGACTATCCCAAATGAAATTAAATCTCTATCTCATGGCAAATGATATCTTAATTATTCTTCTCCTCTCAATAGAACCATAAACCAAAAGAAACTTCCAAAGCCTAGTGGTAGAGAGTGGTTGAGATTAAAAATCAATGAAAGGAGAAACTGCACAAAATGGAATATATTAACCAATCAAGGCTCTGGATCCAGTGACCTAAGCTTGAAAAGGAATATTAGGACAAAGCAAAGAAAGAATTATCTCATGGTACCAACACTGTGTATTTTTTGTAAAAAAATTACTTGAAAAAGAAAATTAATTAACTAATTGATTCATACATTGATAAGTCTAAGTTCAGAACCCGAAATCAGCCATTTTATTATTTAGATAGTGCTTAATGATACAATTTTCAAAAGGAGATAATGATTATTTTAAGGAAAAAAAAAATCAAGGTGCAAAACATTGTTAGCAAGTTCAAACATAAGGAGATGATAAAGAAATTCTCTCACCGCCAAAGGGCAATCAATGTCACTAAATATGTTGCCACACCTACACAATGCAGAAGCCAAAAATGGTTCAGGCTTTCAGGTGTTTGATTATCATAGGCAGGTTATCTAGCAGCAAAAATATCAGCATAAACAAATAAATTTTAAAAACAGAAAGGTAATAGAAAGAAATTGAACTATATCCCTATATATATATGTGTGTGTGTGTGTGTGTGTGCTGATATATATATATATCAGCACAGTCAGCCATACGATCTTCACTGTCGATGGACCAAAGCAAATCAAACTGTCAAAGTAAATATTCTATTAGCAACATGTAAAGTAGTCTATAGAAGATAAATCCAAGACACATCAAAGATGCTTAATTGAAAATAATAATAATAACCCCACGTTCTATAATATGTAGGATCTTATGGATCCTCAAAGGCAATCCTTGAAGATTGTGGTATGAAGGGAACAAATTTGTGAGTTATAGCTTAAAATTTGGAAGCTAAAAAATAATAATAATGTTTAAAACAGTTAGTAACATTAAAGTAAAAGAAAATGTCTCCGATTCCATTACTTAAAGTATGTAATAAACATAAGACCATTTTCACTTATAGTAGTGATCATAAAATCAGCATAGTAGTTAAACTAGACACATGAATAATTGTTACCATTAAAGAATCGTATTATAAAGCATGGAGAAAAAAAATAACATAAATTAGAATAATTATCAAATAAGAGAAAAAATACAATATATAAGAAGTAAAACGAATTTATCTTCATACCTTCACAAACAAAATATTTCCTAAATAACTATAACTTGCTAGTTATACAAAGGAAAACTATTAAGGTTGCAACCATAGAAAAATGATTTTAGTTAACAGGACAAGGTTATACAAAGGAAAACTATTAAGGTTGCAACCTACTAGTTGCGGTTCTACCAAGGTTCACAAAGAGCTAACTAACCTACTGTTAGCCTACAGTTCTGTCAAATAATCTTTCCCATGAAAAAAACCATTTGCTGTTTCATATAAGGTTCCTTAAGTAACTTTACGACTTTAATTCTCAAGTTTGTCAACTTTACATGCAGAGCATTATACAAACGCTATCATTATTATCAAAATTACAAGTTAACTTATAAAATTGTCCGGGTTTACGAGTTCAAATAGCAAAATCGAGCTGACTCGCTCACAAACTCATTTCCAAGTAAACTTGGGTAAATTCGAGCAAAATCCGATAAATTTGTGTGTTTACTTTAGATTTTATGAGTTTGATGTGTTTTCTGTAAATTGCAAAGTGTGGTGCCAAAATGATGCCATTTTGCTAGATTCCATCCTATTCCACCAAAACCCACATTTTTTGTTTCTCCCAATTTGGGAGTTTCGGGGTAAGATCTCATTTTATCCAAATAATGAAGTGGAATAATTACTCCATTTCACTCTATTCCATTTCTCTTTCTTGGGCTCCATCCTACTTCACTATATTACTTACCACTAATCCAAACATACTCCTAAGCTATGTTTGTATTATGTTTGGATCGATTGGTGGTTTAGGCTGGAGTGGAATGGAGCCTAAGAGAAAGTAACGGGCTTCCATTGTTTGGATTGATAAATTTATGATGCAGTGAAGTGGTTAGTGATGGAATAGATATCATCCTATTTCACTAAAATCCCCATTTTTTGTTCCTTCCAATTTGATAAGTTTGGGATGGAATTTCATTTTATCCAAATAATGGAGGGTCCATTTGGTTTAACTTTAAAGGGAATTACTTTTAAAAGAATAAAGTTGAAAGAGTTACTTTTGCAAACATTAAAGTTAGAAAAGTGATTTATGTTTGATTTAAAAATTTTAAAAATAAGTTTAAAAGAATAATTTTTGTTTGGATGTGATAAAGTAAAATTACTTTTAGATATATAATTACCAAAAAATGGTTGAAGAGTGATGAGCAAATAAAATGATGGGTACAATAGTAAAAATACATTTTCAATTTGCAAACCCAAAATGAAAAGCATCTTCAATTTCACTTCGACTAAAAATAATTTTAAAGAGGTTAAAAAGTAAGTTTGAGAAAATGAAAATGAAACCAAATAGCCGCGGTTACTATTGATTTTCATTCTCGATCACCAAAACTATTTCTAAGCCCTATAAAATGATAAACAAATAGGCATGGAGTGGAATAACTAGTCCACTTTACTCTATTCTATTCCACTCTCTTGGGCTCGATTCTATTCT
Source organism: Pterocarpus macrocarpus (assembly GCA_031439585.1). Classification (NCBI taxonomy): domain Eukaryota; kingdom Viridiplantae; phylum Streptophyta; class Magnoliopsida; order Fabales; family Fabaceae; genus Pterocarpus; species Pterocarpus macrocarpus. The sequence continues at coordinate 20,610,529 of CM062514.1, forward strand.
ACTCCGTTACTTGCCATTAATCCAAATATAACCCTAAGCTATTAACCCCCATCTTTTGTGTAGGTATTTAGAGATAGCAATATGGGTTAGACTTGCTTGGTTGACCTGCTTAACTGGCAAATTTCGGTAGGGTGGATAGATATTTTCAACTCATAAAATTTTTTTAACCCACATAATCCACCTTGCTTGACCCATAGGTTGAAGTGGAGTAGCGCGGGTTTGACCCACAGGTTATTCTTTCTTTTTTTTTCTGTCTTCATTTCTTTTAATTGACACTATATACAACATTTGAGTCAAGAGGCCCACACTCATTTCATTTATACTCCAAAACACCTCTAGATAAAGATCCCCCAAAAAAAGACACTTTTAGATAAATAACTACCAGTACAATATTAAAGCTTGTATAGATACAAATATGTGCTCAAGATCTTATTATGGAATGTGGTCCTTTTTTTTTATAGTCTATTATAGATTTATGATTAATTTGTGTGTGAGAGTTTGTAACATTTGCTAATACTTTATTATTTTGAAATTGATTTACATTATTAACATGTATAATGTTTGGCTTTGAATGTAAATTAGTTAATTTTAGAATTTCTCATAAATTTATATGGGTGCTATTTTATTATATTTAGATAAAAATTCCTTAATTATATTTTAAAATTTTTTTAGGTAAATTATTTTACTTAAAATAAGATTTTTTTCATTTTTATTTTTCTACTTAACATATATTACTAATGTGGGTCAGCCACTCCCACCCAATTAAGGTTTGACCTGCGGCCGATTGGCACAGAGCGGCGATTGGGACAAAGCGGGTTGACCCATTTGGCAATGTTATAGGTGTTATCGGTCTGTTCATATAAATAAGGAGCAGGCATAGATTAGCTTATCTCCTTTCAGCTAGCCCAAAATTTCCGCTCAGAGTTTAGATGCCAGCGAGAAAGGCAAAAAATCCGGCGAAGATCGTCCATGAGATAAGACCGTCACAAAGGCATGGAAGTGAAGAAGTCACCATAATATCTCTCTGGCCATCTTGGCACTGATAGCATGTTGTGAGGCGAAGCTGTCGGTGAAGCAACCTTCCACCACACCTCGCCACCATGAATCAATGAAGCAAAGCAGCGAAAATGCTTATTTCGAATGCGGAGGGGGAAGAGCAAGCAAAACTTGAAGCCATAGCATGGTCTGAACGTGCCGGAAGAGCTTTTAATGGTCCTCCAAGAGATGCAGCCGAACATAATTCCATTGCAGAGCAAGGAATAGAAGAAGGTATCATTGAACCTCCTCGACCTCGAGAACGCACACCGTGTGTTCTACGATTTGATTCAGAGAGCTTGCAACTGCGTCTCTTCGGGTTTGAATTTGAGTTCGAGCATGCACAACAAAGTTTCTTCTGCAAATTCCAGTTCGTTTTTCGCCCTTTTTCAAATTCACATTTCGATATTTGTTTTTGTCGTTGCCGTGATTTGTTTCAAAAGAGAAGCGGAACCCAAAAAAAAAAAAAAAAAGCTCCACCAAAGAAAAGCAAGATGAAAGTAGGTTTAACATTTAATTTCTCAATTTTGGGTAGTTTTGTCTGCTGATTTTTTTTTTTTCTTGAAAAACATATGAATATATTATATATGATTTTGAGCTTCTTATACTTTTGATAGATTTAATTTTTGATAATATGATGTAAAAAGCTCTATTTCTTTAGGGGGTAACGAAAAGTACTTTAGCTCTACTTACTATTATGATGTGAAATTTGTGCTGCTAAATAAATTTGTGAGAAATCTGTCCATAACATATCCATAGACACTCATTTACAAAATAGCTTTCTTTCCCAACCCCAAATTTCAACCTACTCTATAATTGGAGTAGTTTAATTTTCACTGTACAGCCACTGTTGGATACTTGGAGGACACGTGGACTCCCTTATAAATTTGTTTTTTAATTTATTTAAAATAAATATAAATTAACTTTTTACCAAAACTTTTTACAGCTCTTCAAGCTGTCCCTCAAGTTGCAGAGCTCGAAAAAATGAGATTATTGCCATAGGTGTTTGAGACTTTAGCTTCCTTATGTTAAGTTTGGCCATTTTCTTCAGCAAAAAGCAATGACTATGTTACAAGAAAGCTCTTGTGCCCGTCCAAGAAAGCAATGCCATGCTTTTTCTTTAACCTATAACTACTCATGTTTGCCTTTTTTTCCTCCTTTACAACAATTCACCATTTTCTCTGTATCAATGTGCCTGAGTTGTTTAAGGATTAAACAAACCATTTTCTCTATATCAATGTGACTAACCTTATAATATAGCAAGGACTAACATTAGATTAAACAAGCCTTCGATTAAAATGTAACATCATGTTAACTTAAACAAGGACTAATGTTAGATTAATGCAATGATTTATTGTTTTTCATTTTGTTTTTAGAAGAAGCACACAACAAAGGAAAAGGAACATGAATGGATTTTGGGTCCATGTACTTTCTCTTTCATGCTTTGGTTATGGAAGTGGAATTGCCAAAAACAGTTTCAGTTCTCATCACGTATTCCTATTATTCTGACGGCTTTAATTAGTTATGAATAGGATGCTAACTGTCACCTAGGTACTAATTATTTTTTTCAAGCGTCAAATTGATTTATTTGTGCAATTTACACATGTTGTAGATGTAGTGCAAGTTCTAAAACTGACCAATGCTGGGGTTGAAGTTAAGTACTCAATAAGGGTTGGTATTAGCTTTCTTTTCATCTTATTTTTCATACGATTTTGTTCTCAGATCAAATATTTCAATTTTAAGCAATGTGCTGAGCATCTGTAATATATAGTTCAAACTTGCTTCTTACCTGCTTTAATGATTATAGGGGAATACTAGTATCAGACTGGTGGGTCAAGATTTATTCGATTATAAAACTATCATGACATATTTCTCACACCTAATCTTTTGTTGTGTTTTTTTAATTAAATTAATAGTTAAAAAATTTGGTCATGAGTTCCCTTTTCCTTAATTTTGTATATGCAATGAGTCTTTTGACTGATATAGGAACCGAGAAGGAGGATGATCGAGATGAGAAGAAAAAACAAAATGATTGCCATTCAGTTGGAAGTGGACCGGTTTAAATGACTTTATCTTTTTGGTGCTAATTGGGTGTTAAAGTTTATGGGTTAGTTTGAAATTTTTGCTTTCTTACTATCATTGTTGGTCAATATCACTGTTATTCACACAATTAGTTTCAAAATTTATGATTTAGTGTTTACACTATCAGATGCCATTGCCAAGGTTCAAATTATACCAACTTTGATTTAGTCTTATTTTCATATTTCTGAACAAAGGATTTTAGTTATTTACTGTTGCAAGTGCTTTTCTGGTGTTGATGTTGTTTACTTTTTTCATTTAGTTTGGAGTTTTTTGCTGCGGTGCTTAGACTGCTAGAAGTATTTCTTTTGTTTGATTGTGTTGATTGTGTTTTTGCTGTTAATGGCTGTTCTTTTTTGGTGCTGATTGGGTGTTCAACTCTTAGTTTCAAATTTGTGCTTTGTTACCGTCATTGTTAATTTCATTGGTCTTATAAATTTTTTTTTAAAAAAATTATTCATTAAGCTAAGATGTCACTATTAGTTTCATTCATCTTACTTTGGAATATTATGAACAACTAATTATACTTTGCCTACTGTTGATTGTATTGCTCTTTTAATTGATATTCTTTTTTATGCTGATTGTGTTAAACTTGATCTTACCTGGGTGTTCCTAATGCTCATGGTTTTTGTTTTTGGTCCTAATTCCCCTTTTATATTTTTTTTAAACCTATCTTCTGTATAGTTCATGCCAATTCCAAAGTTTAAATTATACTAAGCTTACTGTTAATTGTGTTTCCACTTTTAATGGATGTTCTTTTTGGTGCTGATTGTGTTAAACCTGATCTTTCCTTGTCCCTACAGCTAGTGGTTTGCGTTTTGCTTTTGTACTTAAAACTTCTGAATTCATTCATGAAATAGGAACTTCAAACTTCTGAAATTTTCCAGTTTGTTGTTCTTTCACTATTTTGTGAATTTCATCAATTATAAGAGAAATGTTGGATGGTTTGTGCTTTTGTTAGTATGGGTGCTAAAGGGTTCATGAAAATATTTAATAGATTTGAGGAGTAGTTTGTGATATCGAGCATTTTTCCATTTAAATGCCTTCTTAGTGCACTTTACTTAGAGGAAGCTATGTTAGTGTATCTGGGGCCGCCATTTGCTCATTAAAAAAGGTTTAATTTGATTCTTTCTAAAACTTTATCTTCATATGAAGTTATATCTTTACATGCTTTTTCATTTTTTCCCCTTTTTTCCTTAAAACGGGTACTATATGTTTATGTCTATAAGGACTGACAAGATCATATAATATCTGTTGTATATTTGTCTACATTAGGCATGCCACATGCCTATGCTTCAAAAGTGAAATGTGATTTGTATCTAGAATCTATCTTGCTGTTTACTCTGCCATGTACCCAATTTCGAGATGTAGTGGTCAACTTATGGTGATCAGGTTTTAGTTTGCTTCACAATTCAGATGTCGCTTTCTTATAGCATTTTAGATATTTAATTTCCTATCCAGATATTTATGTTTTTGTTTTCTTGTTCATGTATTATATATGCAATTCTTATTTGTATTGCCCTTGCTTTGCAAGGTTGTCCTCCTTTTCTCCTTCCCCTTCCCTTTCTTTCTTTGATTATCTTAAGGACTATGGCTCTGTGTTTTGTCCTCTAATAGTGTTGTTGTATTTTAGCATATCTAACATTTTAATACAATATTCTCTTAGTATTTGACAGTGAATTCTGAACTTGGGTTTTGATTGGGACACCAGTGACATGAGTATTTTGAATTTTGTGCTTGCTTCACCATTTTGAGCCATTATGAGTAGATGTCTATATGTCATGACTAATGAAATATTAGAGGAGATTCCTAGTTGCAGGGTATTGCATTCTGATAATAATGAATATGTTTGTTGATATGAATGAATTTTACTGGTCAAACCAAAACTAAAGAAGTAGTTTTCTGAGAACTTTGTGCTGACTAATAGTTGATAGAGGGGTGTTTTCTTTGGAAGGATGCTGAATATGAAGACATGACACATGATGCCGAAATTGAAAATTGCAGAATGCTGAATCATGCCAAATATGCAGAATGGTGAATGATGGAATATGCTTTCATGGTTAAAATATTTCCTGCACTCAAGCCCTCTGCTATGGAGTTTATATGCTGTCCAACCTGATATATAGTGTTGTGTAGATTTGTGGATCATCACATTGTTTTGTTTATCATGTTTTCTTTTCATTATTACATGCTACTGGTGTCTATTCTTCATTTTGCTCCTCAGTTGATGTTTGTGTGTTGAGTCCTTTGTATTGACTTACCCCCGGGGAAGTACACACAATAGAGAAATGTAAAACTTTTAGTTGTTTGGAAGAGTAAGAAGATGGTGATTTTGTAAAATAACAAAAAAGTGATAGTGGTTAGAGTTTTTGACATGATGCCCTACAATAAAGATATCAAAAGTCCTAATTGATTAAATTTTAGAAGTTAAAACCAAAAGTTTATTTCCCATAATGCACAAACTTGTACATCAAATTTTTTAATATAGGCTAGTATAGAATGAAGACTGCTATATTATGTGGCATGATGGTATAGAAGTAAGTACATGTGTGTCCATCTATAACTATACTCATTGGTGTAGAAGTAGGTACATGCGCTTGGAGTTATCATTCGAATACATTTTAAAGAATTTACCCAAAAAGGATAATTTCAAGCTTGTGCTAATTTCAAGGTTATCTTTGCATCATGTTATCTAAGGTGGGGTGCCTTCTTCTATTTTTTAGTGAACTGTATACAAGTTAGTGTTTAATGTGTTCAATGAGGAGAATGAACAATGCACCATACTTCATGACTCCTGCTAGGCAAGACTGTTGATCAATTGCTGGTAATGAATCCTCAAGATGATGGAAACATGTAAAAATGCCAATTTCAAATAAAATATAGACCTTTTTTGTCACATTAAGAAGTTAACAAATGATAAATACAATAATAAAAAGCTATAGATTGAGTAAAATCATCAGCAAACCGTGCACAAGATAAAGCGTACCAAAGTCAAAAAGATCCAGGACAATAAGATTATTTATTCATCTCTTTATCTTTTAAAAATTCCAATTTAACTACACATTAATTTTTCTATAGAGATTGTTGTAATATTAAAATTTTGCACACTATCATGACTAAAAGAGCCAGTAATTACTCTCTCATAATAAGCAATATTATTTATCTTTTTACTAATAAAAATAAAAATACTATACATTTAACGGCCAGAAGAAGCAAAGGATCATGAATTTTATAAGGCTTCATAAATTATGCTATCAATTTATTATCTTGTATATATTGTAAAATTATTTTTCAAAGACTTATGTGTTATTAATTATTTTAACAAATAACTATTTATTGCATTTTGTGAGATTTAATATTTTGCATGAACTATAATTAAACTAGAAAATATTACATATGGAGAAGGAATCAACATTTTTCTTCTATTAGGCTATGGACAAGATTAAGTAAAAGTTGCTACTCAATTTTATGGGCTCTTATTTATTTATTTATTTTTGTTATTTAGTTCTTTTAGCAACCACTCCTCCCTCTTTTTATAATTTTTATGTTGCTTTGCGCAATGGAAGGTTAAATATGTTTTTATTTGTGGTATGTAAACTTTATATGGTTATCAATTTGATGTATTAATGAACATTAAATTACATAGCGTATGTAACTTGAACTGTTATGGACAAGACTAGATAGTGTTTATAACTTCAATTGCATATGGAATTATATGCTATTTTGGCGTCCAATTTTTTTTTTTAGTTTTGTTGTAGAAAAGCTTTGGGTTGTAATCTCTAAACCTTACAATGTTGAAGATTTTACGTTCTAATTATGCTTTTTGGTTATCTTGGCGGTGATTCACAATAATATCAATGGTAATTGTATTTTATATACTTAGTTTATTTATAGTTTTATTATTATGACCTTTTTTTATAATAGAAGTCTATTTATTTATAGCCTTACACCAAATTATAAGGTACTGTGCAATACCATTCAAGTCCTTAGCCTACTAAAATTGTGAAATAGGTCTTTTTTTATTATTTTACTTTTCTGGGATCCATTTCCCCCTTCTTCTTCTTCTTCTTTTTTTTTTTTGGCCTACTATTTTGTTCTAATGCATGTTAACTAAGAAACTTGAATATATTACGAACAGATACATATCTGTATTGGAGGAGTGCTTCACCCGCGCTACACACGGGTCTTCCGTTAGTAGAGTAACAAATAAGAATTTCTTCACTGTAAGCCCAATGTTTAGTCATGAATTGACGTACTTTGAAAAGATTTAGAGGAATGGAGAATTGGCTTTTTTTTGTAATTTGATCACCTTGTTTTTCCTTTAAAGGAGGAAGCCACGAGGGTAAAGCCTCGTCCGTCTGATTTTAAGTAAGAACCATCTGATGGTGGGAGCTAAGAGTTGAGTGGACTAACATTTGTCCACAAGATGGGGGTGGACTAACGAATTGTTCACTGAGTCTCACTAATAGTTGCTGGAAACAAGTTATCAAAAGTTAGCCTGGTTTCATTCTGTATTGTTCTTTATTTAGATAAGTGTTTCGATTTCTAAAGGTTATAGAGATGAAAATTGGGTCTTTTTTAGATTGGAAATCATGCTTGTGCAATTGTGATTGGCAACATCCTTCTATTTGCAGGTTTTTATTATGGTTTTTCATTCGGTCTTTTGTTTTGTGAATATGTACTTCTACGTGAGGTGTTGAGTTATCCGGCACTTCTTAGTGCTTGGATTATATTTTTGTTGCCCATGTTGTTAATTCTTATAATTTCTCAATTGTTGGAGGATTGAAAAGGCAAAGGATCCTAGTTATATTGTGATCTCTTCAGGATTGACATTTTGATTACTTTTATATAAATTTCTTATTGCTTTTGTGCGATTTTTTCTAATTGATGCCTTCAGCCTACTTTGTACAAGGTCGCCATGTTGTAACAAATGCTGCGGGACGTCCACCGTTTTACTTCTGCTTATATTCACCAAAACAAAGAAATTTTAAGAAAGCAAACGTAAAATGGGGTGAACTATAGTATGGCTCTCTTGATATTGGAAATATGATGAATGTCCTATTGCTGTTGTTAGAATTTTGAATGCCTATATATGCATTTTGCATGACTTAAGAGAAAAAAGATAGATTATTTGAGATAAGAATTAGCATTATATGAATAAAATTGCTCGAGTTATTCTGGTACTCTGCAAGCCTTATATACAATAAAAAATAACCAAGAAATTATTTACAATAAATAGACTATAACTATTTAAGTACGTTAACTTATAGATATATAAATTATATTAAATAGATTTATACAATTTAATATGACTTATTTTTTTAATATAGATTTCATAACTATACTTTTATGTCTAAAACTATTAACTATTTCATCTTAAGCTAACTGTACACATAAAGATGCATTATATAATATTTTATTAGTGTTTTGTGAGCCATGCAATGTACAGGCTAAAAAATATTACTTTCATTAGAAAAATAAAAAAATAATTTAATTAAGTTATAAGATAAAATTTTAATATACTGTAATAAAATATTATTTAAATACAAAATATATAAAATTAATACTTATTATCATATCAAATGAATTAAATATGAAAGTATAATATGAAATCTAATGAAAAAAAGATAAATATAAATCAAATAAATCTTTATCATTTCACATTCATTTAAAATTTTTAATTTCTCATAGTACATTGCATCATATAAATATAATTATAAAAAAAACTATATATAATGTTCTACTATGAATTAAAAGTCAAAATTAAAAACAATAATCAATATTAGATAAATACATTTTAGAATAAAAAGTAAAATATATAAGTTTTACAGTTATATATCTATATCTATATTATTAATAAAACAGAAAAAGTCAACATGAAAAGTTTTTATATATATCTCGGTCAGGTTAATTCTACATTAAATGCATTTATTTAAAAAAAAGAAAATAAAGTTAGAAAAAAAGAATAAAAATAAATAAATAAATATATTCATATATTTGAAAAATAGTCACCTTTACATAACATAAATTTTGCAAAGATTAAATTTACTAAATTTGGAAAGATTAAATTCAAATTTTTTAAATAAAAATTTTCTTTTATAAATTTATATGTGATATTTGATTAGTAGGATATTTAATATTTATAAACATTATGTTGAATCTCTATATAAAAATTTGTAAATAAATATTATGAATATGCTTTAACTTCTCATTCTTCTACTCTTATTATACAAATATTAAAAATTTTATAAATTCATAAAAAAAATTAAACTGCTTTTATCTTATATCCTTAAAAATTTATATGTATTAACTTCATTTTTTAAAATCCCATGCATTGCAAGGGTAAAAAACACCAATTTATATATAATTTTATATATGAATAGAATTTATGAAAATTTACTCCCATATCAAACTTATCATAAAAGCCATCCACCCTTCCTCCTTCTATTTCATAATAGAATAGATAAATATTAAACTATTTTCTTTAAAATATTTTTTATTAATATGTAAAAAAGATTTAACTAATTAAATGAAAAATAAATAAAGTATATCTATTTTATTTAATTATATTCTTTATATGCTCCTTAAATCAATAACACATAACTGAGAAATTTTTGAACCATATTTCTTTCTTTGTCTATTTTAAATGCATTTAATCTATTTTCTTAATTAGAATTTTTTAAAATAAAAATATGTAGAATTCACTATGTTTTGACATGTGTTAAATTTTTATATATAATAATCTTTGTTTTATAAATAGTAAAGATAAGGTTTTTGTTTTATTATGTAGTATTGAGAATTATTAATATTATTATACATAATATTAAAAAATTATATAAAATGTAATTAAATTTATGTTAGGTTGAAAGAATTACCTTTTATATATATTATGAGGATGAGGTTATGCCGAAATCTCTATGTGAGAATTATATATTGCTAACTTTTCACTTGAAATAAAAAGTTGCAACCCTAAGGGGTTGACCAAGTGAAGCAAAACTTGACCTCGTATTTGACTGGTTGCAAAAATTTGTCTCTTTGAGATAAAGTAAATGTAAGTTTTTTAATAAATATTTTTTCAGCCTAGAGGCTCTCTTTGCTTTGGACTGGGACACCATTCCTTCATTCTAAAATTTTCATGCATAAAAAAAATTAAAAATAAAAAGTTGCAATCTTCACTCTTTTAACTTGATTAATGCCTTTTGTGATTTTTCTTAATCAACTTAGGTGATGATGTCTATTTGGGGGAATATTTATTTATTTAATGGATAAGTTTTGACATACTTCTTCTATTAAATAATTTTTTTATAGATTTTGAATTTTATCATCAATCTAATCATTAAATTAAATGTTCTACTAAATAGGTCAATCAAATTTTGTATAATTTAAAAATAATTTAACTATTCACCCTCCCATTTTATTTTAACATATAATATAATTTTAAAAATATAAATAGATGTTAATTGTTTGTTAATATTTTTTTAAAAAAATAAAAATTAGTATATATAGAGCACCAAAAAAAAAAGTATATATACTTGAGGGCTTTTTTTTTTTTCCGGTTAATTGTGCATGAGCTTTTGCTAAATTGATGAGTAAAAAGTTAATTATTTAAGTAAGGTAGTGTTTTGAATTAAAAAAAAAAGTAGGAATTGATTTAGTTTGCAAATCAAACTCTATACTTAGATGTTTCAAAAATAAGATATTATTTCATTTATCAAATCCTATGAGATTTGATTGCTCTAGTTTTGAAATCCTATTATAAATTTGATAGGATTTAATTGGAATTGATTTAAATTTAAATTTAAATAAAAACAATTCTTATTTTTAATTATTCTAATCATTATCTATTGAGTTTATATTTCAAATACATAATAATTAATCTTCAAATCAATTCAAAGCATTAACTAATTGGAAGGTACAAGACTACACACGGCTAATTTTCAAACTATAAGATCCAGAAAGATAAGCCCCTATAAGTTTGTTACACCGGCATTCTGTTGCATGCCACGATCCTCGGACTAACCATTCCTACAGTTAATTAAACCAAACCAAGTCACTTTATGCGCGGCAGATATATACCTGCTCGGCTAGCTGCAACAATGGCTTCTCCCTTTGCTACTGCGACTGCCAGCATTACCGAGGCCATGGGCAAAGTTCAACTTCCTCCTCACATTAGGGTCTTTAATGGGGTTGCTGCGGACCCGCAACCACCCGCAAAACGCCATCAATGATTCTGGTTGCACCGAGGTGATGGCCTTCTTGTACGCTACTTCCTTCTGCTTCATCTTCTTCGCCGCCATGCCTGCGGAGGCGACCCGCCTCAGAGCCCTCTCCGGCATCATCGGCGGCAGGAACCTTAGTCTCCGGTTGGCTGCTGCATGCTTTGCCTTCAGTTCTGCCCTCGGGTTGATGATGTTGTCATCGGCCGTGCTTGTCGAGGCTCATATGCAGCTGAGCAAACATGTTGTGGCATGCAGCAGCTGCCAGAGCCCTTTTACTTCTTACTGCGGGATGGACGAAGTGCTTCCCCTTTTCATCCTTCTTCCTGTTACAGGGCTTCTCTCCTACTTAATTGCCGTTTTTCGTCGCATTCGATATGGCGAGGTTGATATCCTAAACGAAAGTTGGGGACCATTGAGATATCCTATGCATATCAATAATTTAACATGTTTTATTTAAATACATATACGGTAGAATTAGCCTTTAATTTTCTTCAGTTTCATATTCAAAATAAATAAATGAATAAATAATTTGTATTTGTGACTGTGCGATGTGTTCAAGAGTGTTATGATTTATATATATGAGTAGAGAAATGTTATTGAATACGTTAAAAAAAAAAAGATATATTTTATATATGATCATAGTAGAGAGACAATTGTGTATGTTTATATTAATTACCTTTTGTGGTTGTATGATTGTTGAATCACTCTTTTTTATTTTAAAAGTTTGTGCATTTACTTGTTTAGATTACCTTTAAAAGCACGTGATTGTATACAGACAAGTGTAGTTACTTTGTATGATATGCTTTCGCTTTCATTCAATTAGTTTAAAATTCCTCATTCCCGAATTATTTATTATATGTGTCTAATTTAATAGATATAGTTATAAAATATAGATCAATATTTAGAGTGTTGTAAAACTAAAAAAAATAATAATAATAATCTAATTTTTTTTATTTTCTTATCAATGTTAATAAAAATTATTTATTACAAGGTTAAAAATATATAAATATAACTACTACTTTAGATTTATTAATTGATAAAAATGGTAAGATAGTTAAACCATTATTCATTAAATGTATACGTTTGACATCTCCCATCCTATCATCCTTTCTTGGTAAGTAGTAAAAATTTCATCTGCTAGAATAGGCATTGAAGGAAATTCTTTCAAGCTTTTTTCATTAGTTTGTCGAATTTTCTCGCTGCAAGAGCCATATCCACATAGGATGAGATTAAGTAAATGATATGAAATGCAAAGACAGTACAATGAAATAGCAAATCAGATTAAATAAAACAGAATTATAAAGGTTACTAACCATAGATTTTGGTTTTGATGAACGACCATGATTTTTTCCTCTTAGAAGCTAAAATCATTCTTCTTTGACATTTGGCCATCTTGCTCTCCCATTTTCTGATGCTATCCATAAATTCTGGTTGAAGTTTAATCCAAAAACGACATGAGTGTGGTGGCAGCCACAGTTAGATAATGAAAGAGAATAGTAAGGAAAGCAAGGGATATTAAAGAAGGCAAGAAGTTTTGTTATTAACTGTGTGTTTACCCTTTCAAAGTCCCCTAAACTTTATTACATCCCATGAAAATTGGTAGCTTATTTCATTTAGATTTTATTTTATATTTTATAAATAAGATCAAAGATAAGGCTAAAAAATATCATGTCAATAGAGGAGCAACATTCGAGATTAAAAAGGCAACATAAGAAAAACTAAAAAAGTAAAATGATCCTGCATTTGAACCACATATTTGAGCCCCCCCCCAAAAAAATCACATATCTGTATGCTGAAATTGAGATCATCACCCGTCCTATTACGTGTTTGGGAACAGCTGTAAGATTAAAACTATCTCAAGAATCGCTTATTGGTATAATCGATCATGTAAGAATTAATTTATGTTTAAATACTTCAATTGAAAAATAGTTTTAAGATAATCTGTTTTATTTTGATTCTATAAAAAGAATTACTTTTATATGATAAAATTACTGAAAAATGTATGAAATGATTATTTATATTATATACTATTTGATACTTAAGGTTAATTTAATAAATTTAAAGCATGTTTTGATTATAATAAAAAAAGTCCAAAATGTAGCTTAAGATTATTTCTACAAAAACAGCTTAAATTATCACATTTAGATTATAATCTTGTCAACCAAAATTATCCAAACAACCCCATTTGGCATACCTAATAGAATAAAACCTGATAGGATCAGAGCTGATAGTATAAGATCTGATTGTAAAAGATCTGATGGAATTTTAATACTATGCAATATTTAGTATATCATTATATAAGGTGTTGTATTATATAAGATAACTACTTTATTTACCTTTGTGATGCACAAGTTATAAACATTTATAATGACAAATATATGAATATAGTTGATATATGATTTTTTTTCAGTGATGAACAATACTACTCCCCTAAGATGTTTGTATTTTAGATATGACAAACAAAGGCAGACAAAGAAGGATGGCCCACCGGGTTCCTCCACCCAACAGTTCACCTCTACCACTCTTTCCACCCAACAGGTGGCTGATATGCCGCCACCACCACTATCCTGATCACAGGCCCAAGAGTTTGTTATGATGCCGAACCCTTGGTTTGTTGCACAGCAGCCAGCTCCTCAACTCTAGCCCCAATCGACTCCTTAGCTACAGCCCTCCAATGACCCCACATCTACCCCTACACAAGCTGGACCTGAAAGCGGAGTAGGCAGCTTATTGAGATAGTCACAGGGTCCCACTAGGAGAAAGTTCATATTAAGTGGGACGGGAAAGATATTGTGTTTTGTTTTTTGTTTTTATAATTCAATGTTAATATAATTTTCCCTTATTTCATTTCAATGTTAATGTGATCTCATGTTTTTATCTTTTATTGACATGGTTGGCTCCCTTCGAAGCTCGACTTGAGGAAGATCGTGGAGGCGATATAGGAGAAGTACATGGTCCATATCCGACATTCTTGAAGATTCCTTCAAAGATGAGGTACTCTCGTATGCATTACTTAATTGACTAATATGTTTCTTTTGTTTGTGCAGAAAAAACTTTATAATTGACCCTGCTGAGGAGCCTGCCATGAGGAGGGCATGGGACACGCGAGTAGACAAGTGATACCGCGACATTTGATGGGGGGTGCTAACCGACTACCATCGTTGGTTGACAGAGGAGAACCTGCTAGAGTTGCGGAGGTATTAAGGGACGAATGCTTTTAAGATGAAGCAGCAGAAGGTGAAGGTGAGTTGGCCCTCCACCAAGGATGGGTCTCTCACATTTGTGGCTCCACTACCATTAAGGGCACCAAGATATGGATAGTAGGTAATTTAAATTGCATTTAGTTTTACATTCACTTTATGTATTAAATTATTTATGAATTTGTAATTGTTAAGATATAAAACCATTTATGTACCTTTACCCAGTAACTTAAGCTTTCGGGAGAGATAGTTCATAACATAGTATCAGAGCCTCTATGACCAAGAGGTCTAAAATTCGATCCTCATTTGTCCCCACACGCTTCAAGCTCAAAAGAGGCTCTTGCGTAAGCGAGCGTGTTAAGATATAAAACTATTCATGTGCCTTTACCTAATAGCTTAAGCCTTTTGGACAGATGGCTTATGATAGTAATGTTAATTTGAAATGCAGATGAGGGGCCTGAATAGGGAGGCCACCATAAGTGAGTTATTCAAAGAGACCCACACTCGAAAGTAGGACAAGTCACAATGGGTCGACCAATGTTTTAAGGCCACATTTGTAAGAATCTTGAACTTTCTTTAATTTTTCATTATATTTTACACACTATGATGACTTATTAATTTATTTGTTTTCATTGTAGAATGAATTCACCCAGCGACTAGAGGAGCTGTGAAGCCAACACTCGTAGCATGAGGGTCATGATTGCACTCCTATTAACAAGGATAACATCTAGTCAGAAGTGGTAGGTGCCCTTACAAGGGCTGAATATATGGGATAGGGACTTACTATTCAGGTGATAGTTTCTCCCTTACATCTGTGACTGAACAGTTTACTACTAAAGATCACGAGGTCCAGGACCATGTGCATGCATTGACTTTTGAATTCTAGAACTATACACAATGGTTCCAGGAGGCTTAGACATGTCATAAGAAGGAGATAAAGAAGCTGAAGGAAGGAGAACAAGATGATATGGAAGAGCATGTAGGCATTTATGTGCCAGATGCAGGCAGGTAGTTCATCTAATATTCCTCTTCTATATGTGCCAATAGAGGAATCTTCTAATAGCTCCTCCTCTTTCGACTCTGACCTGGATGATCTCGCTACTCATGATCTCGATGCTGACCTAATGGACCACGATTATCATTGAAGTTTTTGTATTTTTTTAAAAATTTTTGAATTTATTATTTGACTATTTTGGTAATTTTAATATTAATTTGAACATGTTTTATTAGTATTGTATTGTGATCATATTTAGTTTTGTATTTATAATTTTGAATAAAAAATCATAAATAATTAATAAAATTAATTAAAAGTTAAATGTAGAATTAAATAAATAAAAAAGATATATAATAAATTCAAAAATTAAAAAAATATTATATTCATTGATTATCGACGAGCAGAACATCAACAAATTAATAAAATATAAATTATTTTTTATTTTTAAGTTAAAATTTTCGACGAATAGCCATTAATAAAAGTCAACAAATCATTAGTATATATTACCAAATCGATGAAATTTAACAATTATTTTTTAAATATTTGCCGATAAATTTTTTTTTCTGTCAATATATTTCTTATTGACACATGTTTTATTATCATCCATTATCCATTGGTAAACCTGTCGGTAATTGTTTTTCCATCGATTATCGTCGATTTTCCACGTGTTTCTAGTAGTAATGTGTTTTATTTATTATTAATTAATTAATATTTAGTCATCAATCTTATTTATTTAAAATATAAAATACACCAAGTTAGTTTCATATCTATATTTTGATTGAATTAAATATTACAAAATGCTATTTTGTATAAGAAGAAATTTAGATCCTTCGAGAATTTCATCTGGAATTTAAGTTAGATATATATAAAAAAGAAATTTTATGAAAGCTTTACCAATTTTAAGTTATTACAATTTCATTGAAAATCAATTTTTATACCCCCTCACCTTTTGGATATTTATACAAAACTTGATTGGTCTTAATAATTTTCATGGATTATAGAACAACCAATAGAAATAGACTAATGATGTGGGATTAGGTAATTTCCATAACGTCATAGGTTTGATCGAATCTTAGTGCTACTGATGTACACAAAAAAAATATTGCTCATAAAAAATTGAGCTAACAAAGCTTTTTCAATTGTAATATGAAGAAAGTTAATGACCAATCTAGTTTACTGAACTTCATAGTCTCTCTAGTTACTACGGCTTCGTCACTCTTAAGAGCTTCCTAACTCTGCTTCTCTTGTGTTCTTCTCTTTCTCATTTAACAAAGGTCTCACCTTTTCCATTCTTGAAGGGGAGCATGGAGGTGGCTCATCTTCTCCATGGTTGTTTCTAGTCCTACATTTCCATTGCACGATAGTGTGTTTGATTATCACGTCCAGTGAGTTTTTTTTATGGCAGGATGCATGGGCTATGAGCACACTTTGAGGTTCTTGTGATTATAGATATACCTTGAATTGGAAAACTAGACTTGTATCTAATGATAGGTCAGCAACCTTTACAAGTGGATGATGATTGGGTTTTTCTTATGAGGCAAAAGGCCTCTTTCTATAACAGTAGGTTGTATTCTAAGCCCTTGGTGATTTGATATATACCACGATGTTGGTTGTTGGTGTGCTGATGTGTATCACAGATTAGGCCTAGAAACCATACCCCCCGTGTTCAATAATCAAGATGCCACCGTGTTCAGCACTTTAGTTTCTTAGAATATGCATTGGTTTAGTTTCTACTTATATAGCATGTTTATTGTGGTTTTAAATGTTCCTTCAAAACTAGATCAGAAATTTCACAAGCTCATCTTTGTTGCTATGTACATTTGTGCTGTGATGCGAAATCATTTATATATTTTGATATGATACCTAAAGTTGCATAGTTTTCATTATTTATAGTCTTAGGCTTAGTTTATGTTAATCCAGTTCTGTTGTATCAATTTTTCTATTGTAAACAGGCTTTTGGCTTTGATTATTAATCAATGAAAATTTATTGACAAAAAAATAGGCTAGAGGATTTATGATTAGTTTGGTTTACTAAGCTCCCCACTCTCCCTAGTTACCAAAGCCTTGTTACTCCTAAGAGCTTGAGGCTAAAGAGCTTATGATCTTGTCGGTTTGTCATCTTCCTAACCTCTAGATACCCTGCTGATCGCATCCAAAATCACATCCCCCTTCCTGAAACTTGGATGATCAATCCCAGTCCCAAATTGAAATCCCAGGCAGGGAAAATTGATTGTTGAAATCATTAATTCGATCATCAAAATAAATCATACCAACGAATACTTAATGCAACGTAATAGAGTTAAATAGAATTATAAAAAGAGTAAAGCCCAAATTAGTCCCTGAAAATATCATCAATAAATAGATTTGTCCCTAACAAAAATAAATTGGCCTTAAGGTCCTTGACACTTGCAAAAATTAGATATTTTAGTCCTTGACTTACTTGCAACTAATAAAAAGTGCGATGTGTAGGTTGCATACTAACTAAGACATCCTAACCTGTCACGACCCCACTCAAGCTATGACCGGTGCATAGGGACACGTCCCTAGCAAGCCTATGCTAGACCCTTTTCACAAAAAAATTGGACAAAGTCTCCCTTATATTTAGGACTATTCCCAAATATGGATCTCTACCTACACAATAATCCAAGTACACAAAATCATTGGGGATCCAGACATTCTCCGAATGTACCCTATAGCACACAATATAGGAGTTTAAAACATAATCATACTTATGAAAATATATATACATGTATATTCTTGAAGCTTAATTCATAAACATTAAAACTCAAGTTGGTCATAACTAAATTAACATACTATTACTCCAAATTATAAATGACACGGGAATGACTTTGCTTGTGGGTTATTGGACCATTACTATAGGTTCTACCAATTTTACTCCAATACTAAGAAAAGCATCTGAAACCCCACACGAACAAGTGTATGAGTTGTTGGGAATCCAACACTTCTAGCTAGCCATAGAAATCCAAGGACGAGCTGGCACTTGTCTAAAAACATGGAAAGGAAGAAAGGGTGAGTCATACAGACTCGGTGAGAGATAATATATATATAACAGGAGTAGGACAAGCCTAAACATACAATTTTAGTAACATATAGTTTATAAGCTTTTTCAAAAACTCATATGTCATTTCTCAAGTAAAATACTTTGTCTATGTAGTAAAATTATTATAAAAACTTCCGGTAAGGCATATTTGATATTTAATCTATCTTTAAAATCTCTCTATGACTCATTAGAGTACCATTTAGTTCAACTGAATATAAACCCCATTATATCAACTCATATGTATCCTTGCTCATGACTTCAAACACATGATAACTTCAAGGAATTTCCTTAAATTTCAATTTCAACTAAATATAGTTTCAACTAGTAAATAAAGATCTTAAACATAAATGCATAATATAGAAATACTTTCTCAAAACATAGAAGACAAATACTTGTTCAATCTCTTGAAAAATTTAGGGGAGGATTCTATTTCAGAAAATAACTGCCTAACTGGGCTTACCCAGTAGTAACTGATCTCACGTCTGTGCGTGTCTATATCTACCGGACATGTTGGTCGATATGCCGGGCTAGCAACCACCCTACTAGCTGGGTTTTACAAGGTGTACCAAGGCTAATACTGCTGTCATTAGCAAACAGTTCTGTTACAATTTTCCCCCTTAGGAAGGCACTCACACTTGCTGGGTCTTCGCCATGCCTCATGTGAGTCCTTGAATACACATTTCCTTTCTAACTCCTTAACAATAACACTTTTTTTTATCCCAAATCATATAGTTTTTTGCTCATAACTTTAAATGCATAATAAGGTTAAAAAATCTTCCATATTCTTAGCAAACATAGCTATCAGACTTTTCAAATATCCAAAATAACTGTACTATCAAACATAGGTTCAAGCATAGCATTTTCAAACTATTCAACTTAACGTATTTAGAGCTTTTTTCTCAAATTATTGAAATTTAGCTATCTCTTTCTATTAAATTGCTCAGGCATTAGCTTTATAACAACTTCTAATAACTTAAGACTTCATATCTTTCTATCATATTATTCAAATATCTTGAATCAATTTCTATAAGAGCTTGTCCCACATATATGCTTAAACATATATATATACATACGCATAACTAACATGTTTATGTCAAGAGTTCTATAAATACGGAGTAAAACATATTAATTCAATTCTTTCATAAGCTTCACTAAATTACATTTTAGGCATGTAATTAGGAAATTGAGAATAAGACATCAGCTATAGATATACTATCGCTCACAGATCAAGTTTGGAAAGGAAGAAGCCTAAACTCTATGAAGTCTCAGAGCCACCAAGAGATTCCGGAGAGTATCTAACATCATAAATAACACAATTCAAGCACCAATTAGTTTCTAGAGCTAAGGATTAACTTAAATTACCTCTCAAGGTACAAAATCCCCAATTTGGAACCCTAGGTTCCCAAATCTCAACCTTAAATTTAATCTTCCAAGAAAATCCTTCTTTACCCATGAAATAGAAGAAGATTTGAGCTTAGAGAGTTAGCTTGGGTTACAAAAGAAGAAAGAAACTTGATAGAGGACATGGGTCTCTGTACCACTTCATTTCTCTCACTAAAAAAAGGAGAGAGAGAGAGAGAGAGAGAGAGCTTCAAAGGAGAACCAAGCCAAGGTATGATGAGGATGATGATGGAAGAAGATGAATTTGATGGTGGATTGAGTGAAAATGGTAAAGGTTTGATGGAAATCATGTGGGGGAAGAGAAGAATAAGAGAGAAAGAAAATAGAGAGAGACATGGTGGAAATGGGGGAGAAGGTTCAAGATTCCCTTCTTATCTCCGCCCAGCGGGTGCCTGGGCACTGCAACTTGGCCACTTGGGCACCCGTTCACCTGAAGCTCAACAATCATCAGCGCCACCAGCACCTAGGCGCTGGTATTCGGCGTCTAGGCGCCCAGTCCTTATTTTTTTTTCCTCCTCTTCCAAATACTTCTTTAACATCATCATATACTTATTTTACTCTCCATTAACTTTAAAACATAAATGTAAATAGGAGAATACCTCACATTGAAATCCAATAAAAATATTGGAAAAATCAAACTCCTTAATAATCAAAATCCAATTTTTGGATTTTAGTACAAACTTTTGGATTTTAGTACAAACTTCTGAAAACTTCCATTTTCTTAAACTTCTGGGCTAAAAATAGAAGGGTTAAAGACTTCATAAAATTCATTAAAAATCACTCTTCAATTTTTGGATATATAAGGAACAATTATCGGGACTTTTGATCCGATGAAAATGTTCCAAACATGTAGCACTCTAAGGAGGCCTAGGGTTCAGACTTGGAACTTTGCAGGGTCCGACAGGGTAGCACATCATGATTTATATATTCTTAAACCTGGTTATTACATAACCCCATCCCCGTGTGACACTGACATCCCCAAACATGTAACCAAGAAACATAAAACTCACTATTTTGCTATTGCACTCTTTATCTCTTCTCCAATATCGCGACTGAAATAGTGATGAGTTATCGTAATTTGAGAGGAAACTGAGTTTAGATGGGGTGTGAATTTTTGCTTTTGATAGCCAATGCTGAGTTATTGCAATCGAAGAAAAGTTGAGGTTTAGTGCTATATCTTATTATTAGGGGTTGATATGTTGAGGTTTTTTTTTTTTTTGGTTAGATGTTTGAAAAAGTTTAAAGGGTTGCTACATGAGATGGCACATGGATTAGGGTTAAGATGCCCTAATCACATGCAACTTACATATTATACTATCTATAAAAGAAATTTTTTTTTGGGATAAAGTAGTGTAAAAAAGTTTAACAATGGCCATGTATTCAAATAAAAGTCTGAATCTATATTAGGAGTGGTCTAAAAGTGAGAGATTTGGATAGTTTATATGAAGTCCTAGATTTAAATTTTATTACCGCTAATATATCAATAAGAGAAAAATCTTAATCTATATAATTAAAATTCGTATGGATAAAAAAAGTTACTCTGTATATACAAATAAAAAGTTACTCAAAAAATAAAATCTTATAGGGTATCTAATTCTGTAGCCTATCTAATAAATAGCACAGCAACTCAGCAAGTAGCACTTAGGAAGTGGACCAAGCAGTAGGTACAAAATCCCAGAACCCGTGGGTAGATTAAGATTGGACCGTTGATATGGGCGAATGGTGATGCTACAATCCATGGCTATTTGCTAGTGCCTAGTGGTTGTGGTTGAGTCTTTTCGATGTCCTCAAGCCTCAAGGAGGTGTGCCCCCTCTTCTTGTTTGTTTCCTTGTTTTCAAAAGCGCACAACACATAACACAAATTCCAGGCAAAAGGGTGCATGCTCAGACACACACAGAGTGCCACTACACAACAAATCACTCCAACTGATATAAAGAGCTCACCGTACCGTAACGGCTAGGATCACTTGCGTGTCTTCCTCCTCCACATGCACTTACATCAAAGTAACAAAATAAGTCAAATATAGCATTATATTTATATAAACTTATGCTCCTTCATTGCTTATTGAAGTTATTAGATTATAGTATAGTTTTAGACGATTCTGATTGAGTGCATGTCTATTTACCGTTAAAAATAGTTAGACAGTTAAAGTTATGACATAATAATTAATAGTATTTTCATAAATAAATAAGTTTTATCCCTAAATTTTATCTAAAAATCACCATAACTTTTATTAAAAACTTTGCTTACATTATTCTACATTTGCACATTGATGTAGTTTCATTTCACTTCATATATGTTTGACACCATTACTTCTAGGTTATTTATTATTTAGTTTTTAATTTAAGATTTTTTTTTTGTCTTTTCATTCATTCAAACCTAATTTTATAAGCTCAGAACCAAATATGGCAACAAGAAAAGAATGTTGCATATTTTTTACAATTTTTTTCACATTATAAAATGAAAAGAAGAATAACGAATAAATAAATGGGGGAGAAAAGTTGTTTGCCTGGTTCCTCGGTTTTCTTTCTTCGGGCTTTGGAGACCTCTCTCGAGACACTTTGCCTGGTTAACAGTGAAACTCTCATACAAGGATGATTCCTTAGCCGTTTGATTTTTTCTGACAAACTTTCCACGTGTGATATCTGTCTTGATCTTGTAGCTCTCAATATCTCTCTCTCTCATATATTCTCCTACAGCTTTACCCCACTTTCCTCTTTGTATTTACACCTTAATTAATGGTTTCATTATTTTCTCCCTAGTCCCATTTCACACTCCTTGTCCTTCTCTCTCTTTTTTTTTCTCTCTCATTCATTATTGAGTTTTTTCTCCAGATTTCTCAGAGGGTTTTGAATCTATGGCCGTGCATTTCCTTCTGCTGCTGCTTTTTGCAGTGTCTGTTGTTGCAGCTGATGAAGGTGAGTGGACAGTTTTAACTTCTCTGTTGATGAGTTCTTTTTTTAAGAGTTACTGTTTCCCACTTTGTTATAGTTGTGCTTGCATTCTGAATCTTCCATTGCCCTTCTGGTTTATTTTTCTCAACATGGGTTGGCATTGTTCAGAACTCACAGCAAAACTACATTAATTTGAACTGCATGGTTCTACTCAAGCCATTATTTCCTTTTTCTTGCTCACTCTTCAGCAGAGGACTTTGGATGGTTCATTAGTTCCTTTTTGTTTTCTGTGAGATTTAGGGTATGTTTGCTGGGAATGAAATTCGAGTATTGCAGTGACACACCCTTCAGTGAGTCTTGAGTTGGTTTGTTCTTTGAGATTTAATTAATGTTGTGTTCAGACAGAGTTTAATGAGCATGTTATGGATGAGTTAAATGAGTGATTTCTGAGAGCATGTGTGATTTATTTATTTATTTTACATGTTACTTATTTTAAGCGAGATTAAACTTTGGCCAATAATTGATATATGTAAAATAAAATGATAAAAAAATAGCTAGGCTTTTATTGGTTGATCCTTCTTGAATGCAGTCCACCTGTAATATTAAATGGAGTAGGACGGTTATTATGTCCTTCTATTCATTCGCTCTTGTCATTTTTCCCCACGTTTGGATGTGTATATCTTATAGTAGTGGTGATTGGAGAATTTTTCAAAGAAAAACTTTCCTTTTGAGGGAACCATCCTAATGTTCGAAATCTTTGCAGTTAAAACTAATTCTCCAAAAGGAAGAAGGGATCTTTTTCAAACACCATATTTGTACTCAAGCATATATCTAGAAAACATAATTATATTTTCCCCAAAATAGATTGATTTGAGCAAACAAAATGTGTGTAAAGACTCTGCCTGCATATGCTTTCTAAGTTGTTTTATTTGACTGGCTGAATGAGACTTATTTTTAATCGGTCCTTACGTTTGTTCCTTGCAGAACCATTTATTGGGGTGAATATTGGAACAGATCTCTCAGATATGCCACACCCTACCCAAGTAGTAGCACTACTTAAAGCCCAGCAAATTCGACATGTTCGATTGTATGATGCTGACCAAGCTATGCTCATTGCACTTGCTAAGACAGGCATTCAAGTTGTTATTACTGTCCCTAATGAAGAGCTCCTAGCAATTGGTCAATCAAATTCCACAGCTGCCAACTGGGTTTCCCACAATGTGGTAGCGCATTATCCAGCCACCAATATCACAGCCATTTGTGTCGGTTCCGAGGTTTTAACTACCCTCCCTAATGCAGCAAAAGTACTTATTAATGCTCTTAAGTACATACATTCAGCTCTTGTGGCATCGAATCTGGATCGTCAAATTAAAGTTTCAACGCCCCTTTCCTCTTCCGTCATCCTCGATTCTTTTCCACCTTCACAGGCTTTCTTTAACCGATCGCTGAATCCGGTTTTAGTCCCACTGCTTGATTTCCTGCAATCCACTGGCTCTTACCTGATGCTCAATATATACCCTTACTACGAGTACATGCAATCAAATGGCGTAATTCCATTAGATTATGCACTCTTCAAGCCTCTCCCTCCAAACAAAGAAGCTGTTGATTCTAATACCCTTTTGCATTACACCAATGTCTTTGATGCTATGGTTGATGCTGCATACTTTGCCATGGCTTTTCTAAATTATACTAACATTCCAGTAGTAGTAACTGAATCTGGCTGGCCCTCAAAAGGTGACTCCCACGAGCCTGATGCAACGGTAGACGATGCAAATACTTTCAATAGCAATTTGATAAAGCATGTGCTGAACAAAACTGGAACTCCCAAACATCCTGGAATCGCCGTTAGTACTTACATCTACGAGCTCTACAATGAGGATATGAAGCCAGGGCCATTGTCAGAGAAGAATTGGGGACTGTTTGATGCAAATGGGGCACCTATTTACATTTTACACTTGACCGGATCAGATGCACTCTTAGCAAATGATACCAGCAATCAAACTTTCTGTGTTGCGAAAGATGGCGCCGATCCAAAGATGCTGCAGGCTGCACTAGACTGGGCATGTGGACCAGGCAAGGTGGAATGCTCTCCTATGCTGCAAGGACAGCCATGCTATGAACCAGACAATGTGATTGCACATGCAGCTTATGCTTTTGACAGTTACTATCATAAGATGGGAAAGACTCCTGATTCCTGTGACTTCAATGGAGTGGCTACTATCTCCACCACAGATCCAAGTAAGTTACTATTTCCTAATACTGGATTGGAATTTGGATTATTTGCACTTTTTTAGTTTTATTTAATGCTTGTAACATTTTTTTTTGAATGATTGCAGGTCATGGTTCTTGCATATTTCCGGGAAGGTAAGACATTTGTTTCTTGGATTCATTTTCATTATCTTTGTTTGCTTTGTACCATTAGTATTGCTTACAAGTTGTTGGTTTTTGAATATGTGGTGCAGTCTGGGCAAAAATGGCACCTTAGCTAATGTTACAGCACCATCAATGAATTCTACAGTTTCAGACTCTTCAGCCTACAATCCCCCCAGCTGTGAATTGAAAATTAGAAGCCTTCTAATGGTGATAGGATATCTATTATGTGGAGTGGTTCTGCTATAGAGTGGTATATATCAGAACGTGTTACTCATCCAAAAATTTTGTGATAGATGATGGTGCTACATGTTGTCTTAGGTAGCATTGTTCAGATTGGTCCATTCAATTTTGTACAAAAACCAGTAAAGAGTTTGGACTGAATGAGGCTGCAATTCAATCATTGTCATTCTTTCCAACTAGCCAATCTTTATCAACCGTTAACTGATCCATTAGGTCGCTTACAATATTTGTTATATATCTATCTATAATATATAGTATATATTGCGCTCACCTATATCAATCCATTAGTTTATTTTCAAACTTTTGTATATAATTCTGAAAGATGTAACTTTAAAGGGATATTATGGTTGCGTTTATTTCTACTTTTTTTTTTTAAAAAGTGATTATAAAATTTAAATTTTACATATAATTAAAAAAAATAAAAATTGATTTTTTCAGCAGTTATTTTTTTTTTCAATTTTTATAAAAAAATAGAAAATAAATTTTTTAGAATCTAATTATTTTAAAAAGATATTTAAATATATAAAAATTGATTTTATAAAAAATAATATTGTATCAAGAAATCACAAATAAATGTACCCTAAATTGATTGGGCATATGCTTCCATATACAGCACGCATTGATTGGGTTATTCGCAATCTTTTGTTACTTTTGGGAAGTAAAATTGGGATCTCACATTTTAATTTTCATAAGACACGTGACTTTTATTATTAAACTTTTTCTAAAACGAAATATTTTCATAAAGTTCTTGATATAAATAAATAATATCAAATTTTCTCACACAAATTTCTTTTATACAAAATTTCATACAAAGAACATAAAATTATGAAAGAGTGTCAATGCAAACGTCTACAATTAGAAACGTAAAACTAATGTTTTGGTTTCGAAAACCAAATCGCTTAGTTTGCTAGTACATTACACAATAGATACATCTATCTATATGTGACTAGGTTCATTTTTTAGAGTTTCTAGAAAAAGATTCAAAACATTAGGAATAAGAAATATATTTATAAAATTTGAATTAAATAATCAACGATAAAAATTTATGTGAGAATAACCTTCACCATTCTTAAAATAAATAATGATTAGTGTTTCAAATTTAAATTTATTGAGATTTATTAAATTAAAATACATTCTTTTGACTTAATTTTTGTAATTTGTTTTATCTCAAAGAATGATACATGTTATTCGTATTTTTCTAAAATATAACTCATTTTTTTAACAATTAATTGTACAAATATTTTTTCATTCAAGTTTAATTATTTCTTCTTTTAATTTATATTTTTAAATTTTACCTAAATTAATTATAAACATTTATCTCATGATTTTATCTTATTTTAAAAAATTTAATTACTATACACTAATAACGTAAAAGAGTTTTATATTATTATCTAATCAAATATTTATGTTTATAATATTTTTAGGATAGTAGATAATTAAATTAAATACTTTTACTGATATAACAATATATAATTAAATATTTATATAAATTTTTTATACTGATAATATATATATATATATATATATATATATATTAAATCTTATTTTAAAATAATTGTTTAATTCACATTTTCTATATTGCCTTCTTTTAAAAATACAGGTTTATATGCCGAAGTAGCTGCTAATACTGTTGAATGTGCATCATCATGACCTAAAGTCCAGCTAATTCAGTTCGCAAATTTCGGTCCTCTTTTCGCAATTTGATCGCAGTTGCACACCCACCTTGGGCTTCGCATTGGTAAAACTGTAATTTTAAGCGAAATACAAAACCCTAGCCAAAGCGGGGATATATAAATATTCCACAAACCCTATTTTCTTCCACAGTAATCAGGTCCTCTGTTTTCTTTCAGATCTAACCATTTTGAGTAGCCCTCGATTTCCCTTCTCCAAATTCATTGTCTTTTTCAGTTTTTGATTCTTTCTTCTTAATCAAACGCTGCATCTACTATGATTCTCTATGTAACTAACCATGGCATAGAGAATACGAAAAGATGCAAAATTAACCGGTTCCTCTGGACTGGCATAGTCCCTAATTATCAATGGAGTCTTGCTATTTCTCGTAGGATCCACAATTTTCTCACCTCCCAAACATTATTTGCCTATTTCCGTTCTGGGTTTTGAATTTTATTCCTCAAAATCAAGTATTCCCCTTCAAAGTTCCAATAAAAAAAAAAAACAAAAGAACTTTTGTTCTTCTGTGTTCTGATTATTATTCCTTAAAGTAAATGATTTCGTTGCAAAGTTTTGAGTTTTATTTTATTAAATTGAGTAGAAAGCATTTTGTTTTGGTTATAGGGTGTTCTATATTTTTATTATGTATGTTAATGCTTGTGGTGATGCTCGATGATGATTGTTTTGCTTTAACCACACTGAAGAGAAACTGGATGGGGGGTTTAGGCCCCTTTCCTTCAAGTATGATACATGCTTTTGGTGCTTGGTTTTGCTTGATGACTTCTTTTTCTAATAGAAGAGGTTTTGTTACCTCTTCTTTTAGAGATTGGGAGAAGGCTTTGTCAAGCACTTGAAGCAGTTCGGCTTAAATGGGAGGGGCCTTATCCATCTCAAGTCTTCTTATGTGGAAAAAACTGGCCATTCAACTGAGAGCAATTGTTCACCCCCCCTTTTTGAAAACAATCAAGTTTCCTAAGATTTAATTGTCTTACAATTCTTATTTATTAATTGCAAAATGTCACACGGATATTGATGAGGACATGTTAAGGTGGACTGAATTATTGGTTTATATGTATTGATATTCAAGTTGGTAATTTTGTTTTCTGCAACTGGGATTTCTATATTGACTATCAAAACAGAAGCATAACACCGAAGTAATTAAATCAAAATTTGTGTATGCGCATTAGTAGTAACATTCTCATTATTATTATTATTATTATTATTATTACACTGATGACTTGAATGCACGTTTCTAATCTGAGTAAAAATTATAACATATGATTGGATAATTTGGATTGAGTTGCGCATATTGTCAAACCTGAATAAATGAACTCGTTCTTATTTTCCTTCATATTACTGCTTAACAATTGTAAGAAAATTTAGTGTGATGGCGCAGGTGCAGCTGAGGGAGCTGCTGAGAAAAGAACAGAGAAAAATTTTTCTGCAAGTACAGCGTTTGCTGCATCAGATGGATGGAATGCATCCCAAAATACATAGTCATTTCGGTTGCTGCACAACTTTGAATTCGGCAAGCATAAACCTCCAATGCTTGTGTCTACATTGCAACATGATGTATTTGAAACCTTAAAACCTGTGGAATGATCAAGTTAGACCATATGTCTCATATAGATAGAAATAGGGAGGGTATATTATTGCAATATACCAAAATTGAGTAAAAAAAAATTACTTAGGATTTGAAGTATAGTTGCTAAATTACCATGAACATTTGTTTAAGAATTGAAGTAAAGATGCTGAATTACCATAACTAGTGGGATTATTGATCAAGTCAAGAACTAATGGGTAGGTGTCTGCAAATATGAGTCTCGCATTTGGAAGACGGTGGTTGAGTGTATGGAGTAGCTTCTGTACTTTGGAGTTGAATTCCAAGATCCATTCATTAACCCTCTTTAAACATTGGCCCTTTTTGGATTTAACCCTCTGTGATGGAATGCAACCGAGTGGACCAACTCCATGGAAGACCATTTTTCGTGCTCCCAGCTGATGGAGTCTCTGGTAGTATAATAAACAAATAGGTTAATGTGAGATTGAGCACAGGACACAACTTTGGTTCACTGTTATGCATGGTAAAGATTCTTGATATTAATGTGAAGAAATGGTCTCATTAGAGGATGGTGGTGTCTAAACTTCTTGCAAGATTTTAATTTTTCAAAGTACTATGCATTGATTTTACCGTAAGTTGTTGATCTAAGGTTGAGATCAAGAGTTCTACAAATTCATCATGAGTGTATTGCTGGCCATCTGCTAAGAAAGGCTGCAAGAAATTATTGACGTAGTCATTGCTTCCTGCAAAATTGCAATTCATCTTAGTATATGGGAGAATTGAAGTTTTAACGTTCAAAACAATATTTACATGTGTAAGATATACTATTTTTGTGAATGCAGAGTATTACCCATTCCAATGAAGTACAGGGCATCATTGCAATGTTTGATAGCTGCCGCTTGACCTATTTTTGCCGTGATTACATCTTTGGTTTTCTTGAAGTAGTTTATTTGATCATCAAAAGAAAATCTCTGAATCTATAATATGTAAGGTAGAATTAAAGTTAGATAAAAGTCCACTTAAGTTCTAGCCTATGAATAAGAGTCATGAGGGTTAATTTGAAGATGTTCTGCTTACAAAGTAAAGTCCTGTATCATTGAGAATTCCTGCCCCACCAGATGCATAATTTACCCCTGTGAGTAGGGCATCAGCATTTTGAGACACTGAAAGATAAGCTGGTGGTGATGGTATTCCAAGCTTTGCAGCTGCAAAATGTCGTAAAATAGAACCATCAAAACATGTCTTGCTAATAGTTTCTTAAATACGAGGGGGAAAAAAAACTAGAGAAAAGCTTTAAGATGTAGAAAATACATATTATATCACCAATAGTCCTTCCATTTGTGAATCTTCCAGTAGCCTGGCCACCACTATAGTCAATCCCATACCATGGATAATTAGACTTGGCCAATGAATATTGGAGGAAATTATTGTTCCCAACATCTGTTAAGGAGTCACCGAATATATAGGTCACAGGCTGAGCTGCTGAAGCCATTGCTGCCAATGAGAAAATAGAGGCAGCAAAAACCAGCCTTGGCATTGTCATCTTCAATGTTTCCAGCATCTATTCTTGAAAACTGTGGCAATGCATCACAGAATTTTATAGCATTAGCATATTCAGGTTCTGCACTATTGTCTCAATTGTGCAAGTATGCATGTTTGGTGGTTTTTTTCCAAACCACATGGATACTTGAGGAAGTGAAGTCTCTCCTCAGGAGTTGGCCAACTCAGAATATTGAGTCAGCTATATTTAATAAGTCTCTTACATCTATGGTTAAAAATGATTACATGCAATTTATTGTAACATGCAATTGAGTGAAAATTTATATTTACGAGGTTGATCCTTTGAAAAGGGAAAATTGTGAGAAACTGTACTTTTCTTCTCGCTTTTGAGGAAAACAATAATAAAAGGGGTATCTTATGTTGTGATTTGCTTGTTAGATATTTTGTTTCAATAAAACCTATGCTAATGTTCAAATCATTACCCTATGTTTATTTTTTATTCTTTATTTCATTTTCTAGATGTCAAAATTCGGCCATTTGGATGCTACGCGCACACGAAAGGTCAGACTTGTGATATAAATAGGTTGGTAATAAATATTCAAACCGGTAATTTATAACTTGTTAAAGCAGGTAAAAAAGAAGCACCTGTTAGGTGCAGCGTGATTGTAAAGCATCACTTCAACGGTGCTTGCGGCTTATATTTATATTCATTTGCTGTGATTTGCTTTCAATTCCTATTCTTTCTCTGCGCGTCAAGTTAATTAAAAGGACAAGTAAAACGACCTGATTAAGCAAGCTTGGCCGACGATGCTACTATGAACTGCATTCAATGTTGTTCACCAACTATTATGTTGTCCTTGAAAGGTAATGCGAAATTGCATAAAATTAGGCTTGACCTCCGTAGTTCTAAGACTGCATGGGGTTACTAAAGATGACGTTTAGCTTGGTTGATTGGGTTTAAGAATGCCAATTTTCTTAAAATCGTTGTCTTGTTAGAGAACTAAGAACAATTTATTCAAATACAATTATTCGATAAAATTGTATAGTTAAACATATTTTATACCAGTGAATAATTATTTTTTTTATTGAAGAATTGTTTTACAAAACCCACTGTTGGAATAAAAGTTTGTAAATTATAGACCAGGTCTACAAAATTTCACTTTAATTCAAAATCATTTAACACACTTTTAATAAACATCTAAACTAATGTAATAAATACTTGTTAAAGGTATTAAAGCAACCATTTAATTATATTCTTGTCAATGTTAAATTTTTTAAAAATTTGACACAACTGATTAATATGAAAGCTAGTTAAAATACAATGATTGGATTGATAAAAGTTATATTCTATAAAATATTATTGAATGTGTAAGTATATTAAATCTTATACAAGTATTTACAAATCCCTACCCATTTTAATTACCTCCTGAGATAATTTTTTTCTCTACATCATTGATATTAATTAGATGAGAGAGTAATTATAACTAACAATGAATAATCCAATTCAAAAAAAACCAATTGAAACAAAAAATATTATTTGAAAGAAAACAGAGAAAAAGGAAATATTTGATATTTTATAATAAATTATAATAGATTGAAACAACATTTAAATGATTATTAAAGATAATAACGAGATGACTACCAAATATTAATTTAATTTTGATACAATTATATTTACTTTTAAATGAATCAAATATAATTATTTATAAAATAATGCTCACATTGAATTCATTAGTAACATATAATATCACTAGTACAAAATGCTTAATAATAAATATTGTAATTACAACAAGGGTGTTGGTGTAGTAATAGACGCACACGATGGCCGAACTTGGTTCAATTATTGGAGAAAATATTATTTAGGAGAACAAGTCTAATTATGCCTGAAAATAACTAATCTTCTTCCCCAATAATAGGGAGGGGGACTACCCTTGGAAAATAAAAAATATAATCAATATTGTAATTAATTATTTACAAAAGTAATATTATATTTTATAGTGAATAATATATTAATTACCTCCTAAGATAATTTTCTTATACATAATTGATATTGTTGAGAGTTAATTATTATAAAAAAATAATAACTCTCAATTAGGGATGGCAATGGAGATCTGTATAAAGAGGTACCCATAGCTTTGGGAACAGGGATGGGAAGGATGCTCCTCATCCTACGAAGATATCCGACCCGAGGATTAGTATATGTATTCCATTTTTTTGGCAAGTGGAAGTGGAACATGAACTCAAGATCAAGTATGAAGATTATGAAGATATTTTGTGTTTTGTTAATGCTGTTTAATATCGTTGAACTCTTTCATATTTCATTACTATTTATTTTGGTGTTTTTGTGATAATTGTGACTTGATTTAAAATTTGAAAAATTTATGATAAAGATGTAAAACTAAGAGTTTAAGACTTGGATCAATTCTGTTTTATTAATTTTAATTTTCTTTAAAAAAAATTTATAGCTAATTAAATTGCTTCAACTCATTTTCTTAATTTGTTAAATTTTTTTTGGGATCTCCACGAACCCTAATGGAAGGGCAAGGATCCACGGAGATTAGGGATTGCAGGAATTTTTCCCCATTGCTAAGAATAGGGATGGAGATGGGGATAGGGGGAACTCTAGAGTCATGAGGCAAGGAGTGGGAAACTTCTCCTGCCCTCGCCCCGCGCCATTGTAACCTCGACTCTCAATGCACTAGTAACATAATATCAATAGTTCAAAATGCATAATAATAAATAGGCTTAAATGTATTTTTAACCCGTATGAATATAGCAAATTTTAGTTTTGGTCCATTTAAAAAAAATTGGTTTTGATTTAAAATTTTCTAAAATATCTCTATTTGAATCCCTACCGTTAATAGATCATTGTTAACTGATGATGTGGCTAATGGAAATCCATATCACACTAGCCATATCACTCATTTTCTTCCACATCATATATGCCTTCCTCCACATCACCCACTCCACCCTTACCACTACCCATTCTGTCTCTTTCTAACCCTTCTTCTACCACTAACATCACCATCATCACAGTTTCACAATAACAAACAAACTGAAATTAGAACTGAAAGAAAACTCAATAAGAGTAACATTTAAACATAAACATATCTCCAACCAAGCTTGGAAAACAAAATAGTGAAGCTTAATCTAGTACATAAACTCATCCTCTGGTTGCAACACACAACTTGAACCAAACCAGAAGCATTCTTCCTCACCTTCTCATTATCATCCTCCAACAACCTTTGATACGTTTCAAAAACCCCTTCCTTGATGGCCTCCAAACAGCACCTTCACTGCTGCAACAGAGCTATTGGAGAGCCAAGATTGCATACTGAACCCCTTAGAGCTCTCATTCCTCAAAACCCGACCTAGAATTCGAAAGCACCCATGGAACCTCTCCATCTGCTCTTTCTAATTCCTTCCACTTTGCCAGAGCCCCAACAACCTCAACAGCCCTCTTGAGCCCGCAATCGGCGCTCTCAGCTAACCGAGTCTACGTTGTTTAGGACCCATCACGATAAAGCCACGTTCTCAGCCATTGTCACTGTATAGCCGCCCAGCCCCTTCCTTCATCTTGCTAGCTTTAGGGCACAAGAGAATCTCTGTTTCAACCCCCTTTTGTGTATTAATGTGTTTTGCTAGCTTTTTTTGGGAAGGGGGGCTTTTATTTATGATTCATTTGTTTTGGGGCTTTTTGTTAGGGCTCATTTGGGGTTATGGTGATGGGAGAATGAGGAAGATAAGTAGTTGCTTAGCCAGTGTAGGAGGAAAGAAGAGTGGCATCATGTGCCACTCACATCATACATGCGACATAGGAGTGGTAGAGTGCCAAATGTGAAAAAATGTGTCATATAGGATGTGTGACATGTATTTTCGTTAGCCATGTCATCAATTAACAGTGACCCACTAATGATAGGGACCAAAATAGAGCTATTTTAGAAAATTTTGGATTAAAACTAATTTTTTTTATAGGGACTAAAACTACTATATTTATAAGGACAAAAGACATATTTAAGTTTAATAAATATTAATGTAATTAATTACTTACTAAAAATATTATTTTATTTTATAGTTAATAGTATATTAATAACCTCCTAAGATAATTTTTTTATACTATCTCCATCTTGAAATAGTTGTCAAATCTTAAATGCACACATGAATTAAGAAAATGATTGGAAGAATTTAATAATAGAAAAATTTAGGTGTATTTTACAAAATTATCTTTATTTGATTTTTTCTCTTCCTTAATTATCTCTTTCCACTTACTCTCTCTCATCTCTATTTAACAGGGGTATAATTGAGAAAAATAATTAATGTTACCTAACTTTCTTAAATGGACAATTATTTATAGACAAATAAAATTTCAAGAGTGGATAATTATTTTAGTACGGAGGTAGTAGGTAATTGATAAAGATGAGAGTTAATTATTATAAAATAATAATAACTTTCAATGCACTAAGTAACAAAATGTCCAAAATGCTTAACAATAAATATTGTAACTAATTACTTAGCAAAGTAAAATTTTATTTTATAAGTAATAATATTTTACTTACCTCCTAAGATAATTTTCCTATACATAATTGAATAGATGAGAGATTACTTATGTCTAATAACGAATAACATTAATTATTACAAAATAATATAACTTTCAATGCTTCACCAAAAAAATAGGTAAAATAAGTTTTTTGATCCCTTATTTTTAATTGTTTTCTCAATTTAGTCCTTTATATTTAATTTTTTTTAATTTGATTTTTTATATTTCAAATAATCTTCAATTTAGTCTTTAATTTAGTCACTTTTCAGTCACATAATTAACGAAAAATACTGAAGTGGCACAACCCATGTCAAATCCGCATATGCGTCATGTCAGCATTGATTGTCGCATATTAGTATTTTCGGTTAATTATATGATGGAAAAATGATTAAGGATCAAATTGGTAATCATTTAAAATGAAGTTAAAAAAAACTAAAGATAAGAGACCAAATTAAAAAAATAAAAATACTAAACAATTAGAAGTTTTGCTAGAATTTTATTACAAGAATTATGTGGCATTAATATTAACTCTTGGATGAGTAAATGGATCCTACCACCACTATGATTTTTGGCAAAAATTTTAGTTATATCCTTCTGACTTTGTAGCATTGCTCTTAAAAAAAGACAAATTAAGATAAGGGACCAAAAAGTCCTTTTACCACAAAAAAAAATGAAAAAGAAACTTTCAATGCACTAATAACATATAATGCCATTAGTTCAAGAAGCTTTAAAATAAATATTGTAATTAATTGCTTACTAAAGTAATATTTTATTCGATAGCTAATAATATATTGATTATCTCCTAAAATAATTTTCCTATAGATAATTGATATAGATGAGAGATTACTTATGGTTGACAATGAGTAACGTTAATTATTATAAAATAATAATAATTTTCAATGCACTAGTATAGTTCAAAATGCGTAATAATAAATATTGTAATTAATTAGTTGCTAAAAGTAATATTTTATTTTATAGTATATTAATTGCCTCCTTAGATACTTTTCCTATACAAAATTGATACAGATGAGAGATTACTTATGGGCGACAATGAATAATCCAATAAACAAAACCAACCGAAGCAAAGTATATCATTTGAGAAAAACAAAAAA
This sequence comes from Pterocarpus macrocarpus, assembly GCA_031439585.1. NCBI lineage: Eukaryota > Viridiplantae > Streptophyta > Magnoliopsida > Fabales > Fabaceae > Pterocarpus > Pterocarpus macrocarpus. The sequence goes on from CM062514.1 coordinate 20,646,407, forward strand.
AGGAAATATTCGATATTTTATAATGAATGGTAAGAGATTCGTATACAACAGCTAAATGAATATTGAAGATAAGAGTTTAATTTTGATACATTGATAGTATAAAATATTTTTACATAGTTAATTAATTATATATATTTTTTATTTGCATGATTATTCAAGTAGTGGATGTGAGATTTAGGGGGTGTTTGGCAACCTCAAAAATCAAGTTAATATGGTATAAACTAAAATCAGTTATATTAATCGGTATAAAAATGAATTAGCTTTTTATTAAATATTGTTTGGTTCGACAATTTAAAAATTAGTTTAATATTGCTCTTTTTCTTCTTTTATACCTCTCTCTTTTTTATTACATTATTAACAAATCAATCTTGCAAACGGTGGTAGACGGTGGTAAATAGTGGTGGCCAATAGTGTAGATGGCGGTGGCTGGTGGTGATAGATGGTGGTGACGATAGGGGCAGATGGTAGCTGTAGATAGCGACAGGTGGTGGCAGTCGACAATGATGGATAGTAGCTGCGGGCTGTGACGAAAGGTGGTGGCCAATGATAATTGGCGGTGATGGACGGTGGCAAATAGTGGCAGCTAGTGCCGGGTGGTGACAAAAGGTGGTGGAGGTCAATGACGAAAGATGGTGACCGGTGGCGACTAGAAGTGAAAAACTGTGGCAAACAGTGCAGCTGGCGGCAACAAATGGTGGCAGTAATTAGCAGCGATCGGCAGTGGATGATGGTGGATAGCAGCGGTGAATGGTGGTGGACAATAGTGGAGGATGGTTGACAAGGTCAATGGAGATAGAATTAATTGATATGAAGTAAGAAGATATAAAATAAAAAGAGAAAAATTTGGGATGAAATAAAATTAATTTAAAATTAATTTTTTTAAGAACTAGTTTTAGGTCCAAATTGATCCAAATAAAAACTAGTTTAAAAATATTTAGATAGTTACTAAATAATATTTATTAAAAATCAGGCCTCATTGTATCTATTTAACCAATTTTTTTAGTTTGCCAAAAACCCCCTTAATCATATTTGCTTATATGGCAAGATATGATTGGAGGATAATGTAAAAAAGTTTTACATTATCATTGTATTAGAATTTAATTCTAAAGATAATAAGGAGATATGATAACTATAAACTAGTATATAAATTACCAATAAATGTGTTGGCGTAATAGTAGAGGCACACACTATGACTCCATGAAGAACCTTAATTCGATTCTTGATGGAGAGAATATCAGTTGGGAGAGCAAGTTTGACTACGTTCGAAGGAAATTAGTCTCGTTCTCTGATAAGAAGGAGGGAGATAACTTGGAAAATCAAAAAATATATATAAATTTAATCTTGATACAATTATATTTACTTTTAAATAAATTAACTGTTAGTTATTATAAAATAATCAAATTTTAATGCACTAATTACTTACAAAACTAATAGTTTATTTTATAGTTAATATATAGTATATTGATTACCTCTTAAGATAATTTTCCTATGCATAACTGATATATATGAGAAATTACTTACGGCTAACACTGAATACCTCAATTCAAACAAAACCAACCAAAACAATGAATATCATTTAAAAGAAAAAAGACAAAAACAAGGAAATTAATATTTGATATTTTAAAATAAATGATAATTAATAGATTCAAACAACATTTAAGTGACTATTAAAGATAATAAGGAGATAACTATCAAAAGAATTCATAAATTTAATTTTTTGTACTATTTGTGTGATTTTTTTTTTTATAAATTCATCCAATTATATATTTTTACATCAGTAAAAATATTTAACTTTTATAATTAATACTTTAAAAAGTAGACAGATGATATATCAAAATTAATCTTATTGTATATTTATAATGAGAATTTTCAATTCAATGATTGGAGTAATGAAATCCAATATCCATAAATAATTATTCACCAGAGACTCACCTTTCACATAAAAACACACCTCTCATTTGATATACTACTACACCATTCTTGGATTATTAATTTTATTTGATTCTAATAATTAATGATATTAATTATTTTATATATTAATGTACCCTCTATATATGCACTTTTATTTCAACCATCAAGATAAGTTTTCACGTTATGGCCTAGTCATACTTACTTCGTTGCTATATAAATAGGCAAGGCTATAACGAAATCATCAAGTCATTTTATTTGAGAAGAGAATCAATTCCGAAAATGATCAATATATTGTTTTTTTTGTTGTGCTTGGTGACGTCTAGCAGTCACAACCAAGGAGTGGATGGCATGCGAAGTACACTAAAAGAAGATTCAGAGTTAGAGACACAGCTAAAGCTCATTAACAAGCATCCTGTGAAGAGTATTCGTGTATTTCATAGTCTTCCTTATCAACATATGCTTCCGTTTGTTTAATTTGATCTTATTGCCTGGTGTTTAATATTTTCTTTTTGGTTGGATTTTGATTTCTACAGACAAAATTTGGGTATATTGTTGATTGCATTGATATTAACAAGCAGCCAGCATTTGACCATCCATTGCTAAAAAACCATAAATTGCAGGTATACAATCTATTGGAACAGAAATTGATGTGCTTAAATTTTGGTCATCTTTTTCTTATTTCATTACTCTTTCGATGTTCATTTTTCCCTCTAATTGTAGAGAAAACCTAGCTTTCAACAAACAGCAAAAACTACTGTCAATTCAAAGGCTATACCTATAGCTGGGCTTGAGAAGGACCCTTGTCCAAGGGGAACTGTTCCTATTCGGAAGACAACAAAAGAAGATCTCATTCAAGCCAAAGCACTATCAAATACTCATATCATGACTCTAGACAACCCTGGCAGTCACGTAAGTGTTCTTTCGTATAATTCAAGCTCAAATATGTTCTTGGTTTGTTTGTATATAGGCATATGACTATATTGGATTTCTAGGTTGCAGAAGTATTTCTTAAGCGAAGTCCTGATAATCCTTATCATGGAGTGAGTGGAACTAATAGCATTTGGAATCCAAGGGTTGACAAGGACCAAATGAGCGCTTCTCATCTATGGGTTCAAAATGGACAAGGGGATAGTACTAGTAAAATTATGGTTGGATGGCATGTGAGTTTTATTTTGCTATTGATGTAGTCATCATATATATTTTGAAGAAAAATAATTGTGTGTGTATATGTGTGTAGTGTGTGCGTGTGCGGTGAATTAATACAGAACAAAGTAACAAATTTGCCGTACACATTGGTTTCAGGTATCTCCACAATTACACGGAAATAATAAAACTTATGTTTATTCAATATGGACGGTAAGAAAATATTTACTTTATGTCGTCTTTTTTTTTTTTTTTTTTGGTTCTTTGTGTCGTCTCTTACAATATAGAAGTGCCACTTTCTTTATACATAATTTTTTATTAAATTATATGTTGTTTGTGAATATTTTGAATTTCATTTTCAATCTTATTCTTCACTTGAGGTTAAGTGGACCAAAAAAAAAGAAGTTTCATTAATGTGTTGTTGAAAATTACAGTCAGATAATTTCAAGAAGACAGGATGCTTCAATATACAATGTTCAGGATTTGTTCAGACACACCCAGAACATTATCTCGGTAGAGAAGTGGATGATACATCTGTTTATGGTGGAATCATGACGGAGATGACAGTTTCTCTTATACAAGTAATGGCCATACTTTAAGTTTTGAATATTTTACTAATTTAGTCCTCTAATAAACTTTGAGATGGGAGCAAATTCATCCTTGAGGGATATTAATATGTTTTGTAATCCCCCAATATTTTTGAAGATTTATAAATTTTTCCTTCAGAAAGTTCATAGTTATTCCTTACCAATTTATGTTTCAATTATTAAAAATATTATGAGATCATATGACTATTTAATTCCGAGGACAAATTTGCTCTTGTCAAATTCTTTCATGGAATAATTTGTTAGTTTACTCTTAAGTTTTCACGATAAGAAATATAAAATTATATACAACTTACGTAGAGGTAAAACTCTTTCAAGCATCCAACTAGAAATCACAAGTAAATTTTACATACAACACTACTCACAAAAGTTTATGGATGTATATATGCAGGACCTACAAACCAAAAATTGGTGGTTGAATATAGAAAACAAGTCTATTGGATATTTTCCAGCAGCTTTATTCTCTAACATGGACTCTGCAGATCAAGTAGGATGGGGTGGAAGAACAACAACTTCTGTGGGTAATCCCAGCCCTCCAATGGGGTCCGGATTCCTTCCCAACGATAACTTTGTTCATGCATGTTATTTTAGACATGTTGCATTTCGAACTTCATCTGGAGAAGATTATGGACCTGGAGGTGATCTCGCGCAAGTATTCACAGACAAAGAAAATTGCTTTGGTGCTAAATACTACGGAAAGGTAGGAGAAGAGGCTGGATATTCTCTCCAATTTGGGGGACCTGGCGGAATTTGCGGAGATTAATTCATGTTAAAAGAGAATCTTTATTTGAAATTCATAAAAACCCATCATAGCCCTTTCTTCTTTAGTCTATACGAAACTAATTATATGGCATGGAAACTAATATTACATTTTTGTGTGTGTGTTTTTTTTTAATCTAAATCACCCTATCCAGATTTCAATGGAGTCTAACTAATTTGAGTCAAGTTAAACTAACTCACTATGTAAATAAGACTCTGCTAGTGCCATGTTAGAGGATCATATGACAATTTAACAACGTTAAGGAAACATGCTCCTGTCAAAATCTTTCATGGAATAATGTTAGTTCACTCTCTATTTTTACACAATCAAAATAAATTATATACAATTTACAAAGAGGTAAGACTCTTTCAATCTTCCAACTAGAAATCACAACTAATTTTTATATATAAAAGCTACATATCATATTCACGAAATACATATTCCTAAGTGTGTTTTTACTAGTTTGATTTAGAGGGAGAAGGGCAGTGAAGGAAAGGTTTATGGGATTCTACCTGTTCATGAGTTTTACTTTTTAGGAGAAAAAGACTTTTGAGGGTTCTATTAATCCTTCATAACTCTTTATTACCCTTATTTTATAGTCCCCCAAATTGGGAAGTTTTTAATGAGATTACAATGTTTTACACTATTTTATCCATATTAAAATGTTGATATATCATTTTTACCTATCTTATGAACTATATTAAGTATATTTACTTATTTTGATAAAAAGTAAATTTGTAAAAATGCATTATAATCCCTCTATTTTCTTCCCATTATCTATTTTATAATAAAAAACAAGGGTAAAGTAAAACTCTCTAAAACCCTCCCTTTCTTCACCCTTCTTTTCCTTTTAATGTCTTTCCTTCTCTTTCTCGTATAACTTGCAATCATACCCTAAGCGAGGTATGTTTGTGAGGTGAGATTTGAAAGGAAAGAAGGGAAAAGGTTTGGTTTCAAGTAGTTATATCTCTTAGTGGAATGGAAATTTAAAGTTGCATGATTCTTTAAAAAAAATAAATAAATACTTGTAGGCTAGTTGATTTCAATTATTAAGAAGTATATTTTTGGTTTTGAGGGGAAAAATGCATTTAACTCAAAATAAACCCTTATGACCCTTTAGATATTTGAAGATGAGAAATCCATACATTAATATCATATGTCATTGCATAAAACTTTCTTTAAATAAAATCTTTAAATTTTCTAAAACAAATTTATTTTAATTAAGACACTAAACACCCTTTTTTTAAGTTGAACAATGCAAAATGATTATATAAAACAAGTAAATAATTAATTTGATCAAAGTTAAAAGGAAAAGGTCTTGAGGTAATTCAAAAAAAGAAATAGCTAAGTTCAAGTATTTAATTTGGGTGTGTTCTTCTATGCACCTCTTTAAGTATGGTGCTTTATGCATCGTTTAAGAAAAAAATAGTACACTATATTTCTAGACTTTCCACACCATATATTAGAATATAGTAATATTGGACGGTGCATATTGAAAGTGGTGACTAGATCTTTCCCCCTCTCCCTTCATACATTCGCCGCACCAACTCATCCTCTGGTAGCGTCCATCGGCCACCGTGGCTGTCCTTCAATGTTGCAGTGAGAGACCAAAGACCCATGGCCTCCAGCAACCTTTGCCAACCTCACGTCCTATTGTGAATCTCTGAGTCAAATAATGGTGTTCCTCCCGTGCTGTTGCTTCACCATAGGGTCGGGGAATGGAAGGGAACCAAACGACTCATAACTCAATTGCGGGAATTTGTGGATTAGCTGGTTGTTGAGACCTTGTTCGTGATATTATTGCTTCTTTTGGATCTTATCCTTTATTTACTTGTATAATTTTTTTACCAAGTTAATATTTCTCTTGGTGATTGGTAACAATAATTCTTTTGAGCTGTTATGAGACATTTTTCATTCAAGAATCTATTTACGGTGAACAACTCTAAGGCTATCATCATCATTGACAAGTTTATATAGCGCACTCCCTTGAAATCAGTGCTACGATAGAGCTAGGTGGAGAATTTGCCGGCGGCACTAGCACCTACAGTTGTGGCGCCGTGGACGCATATGAAGGTGAGGCCGAAGGAGGAGTGGAAGAGGAAGGAGGCGATGAGGAAGGCAGCAATAAGGTTCCCAAAAGGATTGGGGAAGAAGAAGATGGAGAAGGGGTATTTAGCCACATTCATTGGTTCATCATCTAACCACATTTTATGAATGCAATTAAAATGCAGGTGCATCATGCACTATATTAGTGCATTGCAGAACGAGCCTTAAATTAGAGATAAAATTAACTTAAAGAAAAGAAAAACTCAACTATATTTTACTTTTGTATTTTTTATTTAAGATTTTTCTTATTTTATATTTTATAATTTTAACTCCACTAATTACACTACGTCATTCATTTCAATTTTTTTTTCTTTAAAAAAGCACAAACTTAACAAAAAGAGAAAGAAAAAAAAACGTTATTATTCTTCTTTTTCCTTTTTTTTTTGTTCAATCCCTATTGGGGCCGAGAGGAGGGACAGGGACCTCAGGTCCCAAGGATTCGAACTACAGTCCTCCAAACTCCCGGATTGCACATACTGCAAAGCTAACACCAAGACTATCTCAGCTAGAGGCTCGCGCACCTTTGTCATTCTCTAAACTAATCTATTTGTCTCACTCAACAAAATCGAACCAAAGAGAAGGGGGAGAAGAGAGGGGTGGACCTAACAAAAGGTATCTTATCAGTATACGTTTTACAAACTCACTCTCAAACCTAACGCTACTCCTTTTCGGTTTCGTAATTATTATATCTGCATAGACAAAGAAAAACAAAAGCCCGCACAAAGAAGAACCACAAAGTAGTTTTTTTATTCTGTTTTATTAAAAAGATGGGATCAAACAAAAACATGAACCAAACAAGCCTAATCCAAACACATTAAAGAAAAAAGGCATAGCCAAGCTAAAGGTTCAGAAAAACACAGCCCTTCACCCATCAAACTGTTCATGAAAATTAGAAAAATAAAAAAAAAATTCCAAAATGATCAAAAAAGGAAAATAAAATAAAAAAGGCGACTAATAAACAAATGGGCTTTGCTTTGAGGGAAAACGAGAGAGAGAGAGAGAAGGGGGGAGGGGGAGGGAGGGAAAGAGGTTGGGTTTGGTTTTATGATGCAGGGAGAATTTGCTGGTCTGAAGTTGTTTGTTGTTATGGAGATTGTTCTGATTTAGTTAGATTGTGTGTGTCAACATAATTTCATTAATTAAAAATCGAAGGCAAAGATAAAACAACCTTGACTACCTCATATGAGATCATAAAGATTGGATTAAGATCAAACAAAAAGGGGCATAGCAAATTGTGAGCCCCATACTTTCCACTCAAAATTCTCTCCGTGCCACCTCAAGAGCTCCACTCAATTACTTATGTTTCTCTTCTTTGCTTCCTTCTTTCAATACTGCTCGTTGCCTTCCTTTTGCTTTTCTTTCCTGAGTTCCCCAATTCTATCGATAGCCTTTGGTTTCATACACTTGAAATTCTAAACTTACACCAGTCATTGCTTGTATTTTTTTAAGATCTTCCTCTCTCTCTCTCTCTCTCTCTCTATATATATATATATATTTGTTTTCCTTTTATTTCCTAATTATATATATTTGTTTTCCTTTTATTTCCTAATTTCATCATTTTCAACTGATAATGCTGCATGATTTGGGCCAAAACTTGAATACTGTGGGCTAAGAAAGCAAACCCAAAGCATTGTGCAATCGTTCGTATATTTACCTTTTATTCAATTTTTTCATTTCTTTATATTTTGTCTTTGTTTTTGTTTTTGTTGAGAAAAGCTAAATTGAGTGTTCACAATATAATAATTAAAGAAATAATAATGTAATCTATTAATCATAAAATTCAAAAATATTTATATTTGAAATTTAAAATAAATAAATCCATTAAGTAAGTTTTAACAATACAATTATCAATGTATATAAATTAAATAGATTATTAAAATAAGAGGATTAAATTACTAATCTATTATTTTATTTATAAATGAGAATATTGATCATTTCATTTTAAGAATTATTAAAATACAGAATTTAAATACAACTAAATATTTAATGACAATAATATAATCAATAATATTATGATAACTAATGAACATAAATTCGTGTAGAGGAATTCCATAATGGTTTTTCATGAACAGTAATAAATCATTGAAATTGAATTTTACAAGTGCTTGGAAGTTGTATAAAGGGTCATTACTTTAGAGAAGCACTAAATTGAGTTATCTCATAAAAGCTTTTTCAATTAATTATTAGATAAAAATATAACGACATGATAGAATAATACAAATAACAAAGATATTAGACACTCGTAGAAAATAAAAAGTCACAAAAAAAACCTGAGTTATGCATCCTCGAAAGAGTCACAAATATATATGTAGAGCAGAATTCTTTTTTGTTTTTTTAATACTTGTTTTAGTTTCTGCTTTTTTTTATAATTAAATAGATACGTTGAACTCATCCTCAAGAAGAGAAGCCAAAGCAAACCATCACAAGTTTAAAACAAAACATACAAACAACACAAGACTGTCTGGGGATATTATTTTAATCTTTACTGACTTATAGTATAAACAATAATCAATTTATTATAATAATAATTTTTTTGGTTGGAATAATAATTGATTTTTTTTTTATTTGGGGAGGGGTATTGGCTGGCGAAGGTGGGGATTGGGCACGAGGCTCTGCCTTGCAGGTTTCGAACTCGCGCCCTTAGATGCATCCATTCTTAAGAGGTAGAGGTTATGCCATGTGAGCTAGGCCTCGGGTGTAATAACTGATTGATTCACCTCTTGCATAAACTGGGGATGTCTACATGAGTTAAGCTTGTGTGCCTAACCCAAGTAGCTTGACAGAAATAGGCCAACAAACTCAATTCACCACGTTGACCCAAAAAAAAAAAAAAACTCAATCTAGTAAAAGCAAGGACATACTAATCACCTCGATAAAAAATCCCAAACATCCATGACCCAAAAACAAGATGAGTGACTCGTTGGTCCTTTATAGTTTGGGACTAATGTTAATCCCGCATAAAAATTAAAATTTTTTATTTGCAAATGAGGGCCTTTGGAATATTTTTTGTAAAAAGAGTCATTGCCCGATTCTTAATAACCCGTCCGAGAAACTTCTCCGGGGTTCAGCGGACGTCCTTGTGCTGGCACTGCGCCATACAGTCACACAAGAGTTTCCCTGAAAATCATTTTTTTTCTTAGTTCTTCACAAGTTTATGTCCGTACATATACATATTCCGATCTTTTTTTTAATTTTTTTGGATATGGCCTGTAAAGAAATTTCAAAGAGGAAATTAGACTAGGAAGATTGAGAGGAGGATCGAACAGAATAGGAATGCTAAGGACTTCTGCACATGAAAAAATAATTGTAAAATAATAAAATTCATATGTCAAATCAAACAAAGTCATTGATGAATTGAATATCTAAACCATCCTTACTCATACCCTTCCACTTCTCGTGCCACTTATCTAGTGTTCATGGAAAATATATAAATCATTATTGTAACCCATCCATCAAGGGAGATTGAATGACTTTGTTTCCTCTATCATCTCTGATAATTGCAGCCACCGGTCCCATGCTCTTTTTTGCAGAAAAGACAGCATCCACATTGCATTTTAGTCTCCTAACAGGTGGAGGTCTACCAATGCAGAAAAGACCAATGCCATGAACATAACGCTATGTCAGATACAATGTGATATCAGAATTACAAGCTCACTCCAAATACAGAGGCATGCCATACATGACACACCAAGGTAGTATCCAAACACTAAAATACTCTATCCATTAAAGGCATCCACAGAGACACATCACATGGGTCAATAGGAAACCCACGGGTTTTAATCAATTAGGCCTGTAGACAGCATAAATTCATCAAGTTCATACGGCCTTTTGTTGTACAGCACCAACCAGCTTTCCCCCTTAAAATCCAATACTTGCAGCAATTTTTCAAACATTCCAGAAAGAAGATATATTTCGAGATTATCATACAAAGCACAGCGAACAACCACACGAAAAAAACATACATCGTGACAGTTATATTCAAGAAAGATTTAACAGCATGTATCTCATATAAAATTGACTCCACCTTTGATTTTTCTGAAATTTCTCCAAGTACGATTACCATCCACCTCTTGGCACATGTCAAAATAAGCTTATTAAGCTCTTGCTTGATTTTTGTCATTCTAATATTCTAATCTAACCATGCTCAAAGTAATCCAATAAGGTTACTAACATCAATTGAATACAAATGCCCATAACTCAGAGTTTCGTCAATCACCTTTCGCACAACACCCTTTTGCTTGTAGTACCCCTTCTTTGCCAATTAATACAAATATATCCCCTTTTTTTAATTCCATACTTCAGTATTTAGTTTCAGAAGAGAAAAGGAGAGAGAGAAGAAGGAGGGGGAAAGAATAAGCATGATTGCAAAATTTAACCAGTAAATGGTCATAAAGACTCTGTACATATACAGTCACACACGGATTAGTAAAATGAATATTAAACAGTTTTTCCGCTTCAAGAATTCCTATATATACTTTTAAGTCCCATGATTAGCCCACAAAACACCTTCATTTTTTTTTCTCTAGATCTTTCACCTTTAGTTTATGATATCTTCCTTTCTCTGTCATTGATTCATAGGAATAATTAGTATATAACTGGTGAACCACATTGAAGAAATAAAAGAGAAGAGGATAAACTGAGGAATTGGAAGAAGAAAAGTAGTAGTTTTTAATATGAAAAATCAGCAACACAATGAAGATTGAATATCTTAAAATTCCAAGCTCACAGAATTTTCCGCATGCGATACTCTAGCAGTGAAATCAGGCTGTGGTGGAGGGTTATTGGGAGTCGATCATGCAGCCCTCTGATCTTGTAACATTCACAGGCTGACCTCGATGTGGAGGACCGAAGGCGGTGGCGCATCAGAGATAGCATCCTCCTCATCCATCGATGGCGGCAGTGCATCAGAGACAGCATCATCCTCATCGGGCGGCGGCAGTAGCGGGGCAGTTTGAGACGCCGAGAAGCAGCAGCGGATCAGAGCGTAGCAAGGGGCGGCGGCGGCAACGAGGAGCATGGCGGCGGTGAGGATGTCGACGACCACCCACAGCTTCTGGTGGCGCTGTTGGACGACGGAGGCGGACCATGCATAGTGGTGGAAGGGCTCGGAGGGTGAAGGAGGGGAGACGGCCATTGTGATTCGAGTTGTGAATCCGGCATGGGGCCACCGCGCCAGAACTTGCAGGGGGAGGGGATTTCGAATTTAGCCATTTCCGGCCACCTCGTCAGTATCAACCACTTCCTCTAATAGAGTGCAATGGAAATGGATGCTACTGCTAATAGAGTGCAATGGAAAACGCGTATACACTGTAATAGAGTACAACCACTTCCTCTAATAGACTGCAATGGAAAATGCGTATACACTGTAAGTAGAGATGCACCAAGAAAAAATGTAAGTAGAGAATAGAGACGGAGAAAAAGAAAAATGTTTGGAGTACGTACTTTTTGAGATGAATTAGGCGACGCATATGGGAAAGATAATATAAATATCGATAAGTTTTGTATATATTACATAAAATTTGCTAATATTTACATTATTTATGCTATAAAAAATGTTGATAAGGGTTTTTTTTTATAAAACTTATCAAGATGAACAATGCATATGATGATAAATTTTGTGTATATTGCACAAAATTTTCTAGTGTGTGCACTATTTACATTAGTAACATGCTAGTAATTTTTTTTTTTTTTAACAAAACACATTGGTAACATTTTTTTTTTACAAAATTTACCAACATAAATACTGCATACGCTAAAAAATTTTGTGTATATTGCACAAAATTTACCAACATATATATTGTTTATGCTAGTCTTTTTTTTTTTTATAAAATACGTTGGTAACTTCCTCTTTTTTTTTTATTTTATAAAACTTACCAATATGAATAGTATATATGCTAGTAAATTTTGTGTATGTTATATAAAATTTATTAGTATGTGCACTGTTTATACTAGTAATTTTTTTTTTATACAAAATTTATCAACGGATGCATTATTCATGCTAGTAAGTTTTTGAATTAAAAAAATTTAAATAAAAATAACAATGATTATATGAGACTTATTATCCAAGTATTTTTGTTATTTTTCTTACGTTGAGTATGAGTACATATGTAACTATTATTTGTGCATTCCCTTATCAATTCGGAAAAAAAAAAAAAAAAAAAGAGAAAGACAAAAAGATGAGTACTTGATAAAAAAAAATTAAAAAAAAAAAGGAAAGAGAATTTGGGACCTACTCTTCATGAGTTGCCACATAATAATTGGATGTGCTCAAATATGACGTGTTGTGCCCGTTAGGGATGTCAATGGGCGAGGTGGCGGGATAGGCCGTCCCCACCGCGAGTAACTACTCTGCTCCGCCCCCGCCCCATATCCGCAGTGCCATTTTTTCCTTATCAGTAGTTTCACGGCATGCAGTGGATATCCATGGATACCCGTTAAAATTTTAAAAATTTTAAAATTTTAAATTAAATATAAAAATTTTAATATCATAAAATACTTAAAATAATTATAAATAATAATCTAATTTAACAATTCAAATTCTAACAATTTAATATACTTAAAATAAAAATAAACACATAAAATAAATAAAAATAAGTACAATAATCCAATTCTACAATCTAAATTCTATCAACTTAAAATACTTAAAATAAAAATAAATATATAATAGTAATCCAATCATTAGTCTAATATATAATAAGTACAAATAAATCTAACTTATAAATTTAAACCTTAGTCTAATCAATTTAAATAACAATAATATTAGTTTAACTAAATTAATAATTTAAGGATAAAATAGTAATTTTATGGCGGATACCCACGGGTATGGGGATAATGATCCCCGCCCCCGCCCCGTTTAACACGCAGATTTAAAATCGCCTCCATTAATTCTGCAAAAACAAAATCTTCCCCCGGGTTTTTTTGACATCCCTAGTGCCCATACAAGAACTTCTCGGACTGAACTCAACCTCTGAAAATAATAGAACCATCTTCATACCTGGCATCAGCATAAAACACACCGAAACAAGCCAAGACTATGAAAGATCAAAACAAACATGAATTAAAAGGAAACATTCAAATAAAAGAAAACATTCATTGGCGACGTTTAAAATACTCCAGGCCAATTCTTGGTACATTGGTGTACCAGGATCTTGAATCCGTTCAGATATCAATAAATACAAGGTAACGGTTTAGATTGGCTGAGATAAATCTTATGTAGTATCAAATATTATAAGACTATCCATACAGTAGCAGTCATCCGATGAAGTATTAAGCCAGTAAAAAATAGGTCTTTTTAGAATAACTCAAGAGGACACAACAGCTTGACATGTGAAGCCGGCTGTGTGCAAGCATTTGGCACGATATTTTGGATCGCGGTACTGTACATAGACATGGCAAACGTCTAGATATTTTGGTTTTCGATTTTTTTTCTTTTTCTTTTTTTTTTCTTTTATGAAGTGAGGTCTAGTTAAAGGATTTTTTACGTATATAAATAAAAAAATATAAATTTTGTAAATGTCTTATATTATCTTTATTTTTTAAGATGTCCTCTTTTGATCATTTATAAGAAAATTGTATGAAGCTGATATAATTTATGACATATTTAATATTGACCACAAATCGCATTAGCCTCATACAATTTATGAACTAGCAATTATCCCAACAATTGAAATACACAGAAACCGTGCCACCCTCGCACAATTTTTGTACATTTTAATTAAATCGAGAATTTAACATTTACGAGAATGGGAGAATAAAGAATTATCTTGTTAGTGATGCTTAGGGTGGGGGACTCATCTTTGAGTCCATCATAGACCCAACATTTAATCACATTTACAAATTGTGGTTAATTGTAAAAATAAATATGATTAAATGATAATTATTATTAAATTAATATATTCAATTTAGTAAAATTACATATATGTCTCTGTCTATTTTTTTTTATTTTATTTCTAACTTCACCAACCCAACCACCGATGAAGCTAGTTTGATGAGAAAGTGAAAAGGAGTCATATGCTATTCTATTTTGCTGATTTTGTGGTTATGACTGCAGAAAATTTATATAGCTAATGATATGTTCTGTTAGTAGTATTAAGAATTTAGGTGATATGTATGTATGCTAAGTTAGTTTTGGACTACATTTATCTTATAAAGACTTGCCACTATCAGAGCATACATATATACAACCACTAGTAGAATATATCACTAGCTATATAAGTTTTTTGCGGTCATAACCACAAAATTAACAAAATAAAACAGTATATGACTCTTTTTCACTTTCTCATCAAACTAGCTTCCCTAGTGGTTGGGTTGGTGAAGCTAGAAATGAAAAAAAAAATAGACAGGAATAGATATCTAATTTTACTAAATTGAAGATATTAATTTAATAATAATTATCATTTAACCACATTTGTCTTTACAATTGATCACAGTTTGTAAATGTGGTTAAATGTTGGGTCCATGATGGACCCAAAGGTGAGTCCCCCACCCTAAATATCACTAACAAGATTCTCCCATTCACGTAGATGTTGAATTCTCGGTTTAATTAAAATGTACAGAAATTGTGTGAGGGTGGCACAATTTCTATGCATTTCAATTGTTAGGATGATTGCTAGTTCATAAATTGTGTGAGGCTGGCACAATTTATGGTTAGTATTAAATATGTCATAAATCGTGTCAGCATCACACGATTTTCTTATAAATGATCAAAAGAAGATATTTTAGAAAATAAAAATGATATAAGACATTTACGAAATTAATATTTTTTTTTATTTTATATATGTAAAAAAGCCTGTAGTTAAATGACGTGAGTTAAAATATTTAACTACAAATGAAAAATAAAGTTAATGTATTTGATTTAATAACTCGTAACATACTTTTTTTTTTTGGTACAATTCGTAGCATAGTTTAATTGTATAACATTTTAGTTAATATATAAGCCATGTCTATGAAGCAGAAAAACTTTTCAGCAAATCATAGGCAAGGTTATATGTCCGGAAAATAGTAAATTATTTTTCTATAAAATAAGAACAGCTTAATCATTTTTTGATTGAAAAGACCATAAAATTAGTGATGATAGATTTTGAGGGTTTGAGAGCGAGAATTGTGAGCTAGAAATTTTGCCGGCCAAAGATTCCCCACCTTCTTATTGGAGGATATTTAGAAAATATTTGTTGTTTATTATTTTTAAAAGTATTTTTAGATATTTTACCTTTCAATTTAGTTTTTTTCAAAATAAGTTAACTCAATACTTATTTCTTTTTGATTATATTATCTCAAATGATATTTTAACTTTTAAGTAATAGATTTTTTTTTTAAATTATTTTTTTATTTTTTCTATTTTGCATTGAGGTGGTTGGATTACTGCTGTTTTTTGTAAGAAAAAACTTTTATTGATTTTATTGACAGTTTACGATGTTTTGGGTGTTTATATTACAAGAAAAGATGAATATCCTAAGCTTTTATTTATTCAACTACGAGTCTATTATGCTGCCAAGTGTTCAAATTATGACTACAGATAAGGTGTTTTTGGTGCTAGAAGAAAATAAGTTTTGAGATAATTGAGTGTGTATAAAAAAAAAGAAAAAGAATATTGAGTATTTCCAAAATGTGTATATTGTATTTTGTTAAGTTAATATTTAAGTCAGTTTGTTATACTATTTGGTTTTGATAAGAAAGTAATTTTTTTACAATTTTGAGTAATTTTCTTAGAAAGGGTTTTAAGGGAGGGTAATTTGGACGAAAAATTTTCCCATAAATTTTTTTGGGGACAAATATATATTTCTCCTATGTTTAGTTCTATTACATTTTAATATATTTATTTACAAATTTATAAGATCTTGCTATTGTTAAATTAAAATAACAAACCTTAATTAATGTATGTAAAAAAATATTATAGATAATCTCATACATAGTATGGGAAATGATATAGTCTATATTCTATTCTATATTATCTATTATATTTAAGGGCTTTGGGTGAGCAAACTTTGAGAGGGAAATTTTCCAGTCATTTCTTGGGCGAAAGTTTTACACCCATTCTCTAGAGAAAATTTGGATAGGAAATTTTTCACTCATTTTTTGAAGGTAATTTCTCGGCTCTTTTAAATATTTTCAAATTTTTTATATTATATTCTTTTTGAATTACTTTTAAATTTTTCATCCAACACTTATTTTCTTAGTGTTTATGTTATGTGACATTTTAATTCTGCATGAAAATTTAAACGGACTATAAATGTCAGACTATTAGATTAAATATTCAACTATCCGTAGGCATGTGACACCAAATTTTTTCCCCCTCAACTATAGACAGAAGTGTCACACATGTCCAGAAGATTTTTTTTTTTTTTTTTTTTTTCCTTTTGTGTAACGAAGTCACGGAGAGTTTAATGAGTTGAACTAATTTATGTACATGTCAAAACATGAGTTAATTAGTATACTCCTTCTAATTCAACTTATCTTTCTATTTGGACAGTTTGGTCCATATACATTGATTTAAGAATGAATTAAATTGTCTAAATGAATAGATAAATTGAAATGGAGAGAGTATAATACTGGAGTAAATGTAAGCAGGAGGATTTGCAGTAAATCACAGTGGAGATTATATGAGATAATAAACGGTAAACTTTTTTAAATAAAATTAAAATTATAGATACCAGCGCATTGGACAATGGTAGAAAACGTAATTAGTATGTTGTCGCGAAAATGGGAAAATTTTAGTAAAATTGTTTTATAATTTAGTCAATTGTAATTACCTGGGATATTGTATTACTAACAAGTAAATTAGGAAGAAATGATTATCTATGTAAATATAAAATAATTTTGGGTTGTGGGGAGTAAGGTGTTTTCTCCAGATTTAAAAGAATCATGATACTCATTGATTTTTTCATTTTTACCTTGTTAAAGTGAGAGAAATTCTATAATAGTAAATAGTATGAATTATAATCACAGAAATTATGCGAATAATTAAAAAATATTTTTAAATCATTTTATTTTTTTCTACATATAATTTTTGCCATTCCTTAATCTTGATAGGGCCACATCATTTTTTTTCATAAATTTTATTGCTTCTTCTTTGTACAAAATAGCAACAATCGAAATTCTTAAATATTTTCAGAGTAATTAAAAAATTTAAAATAATGTTATGTATCATTTATATTTTAATACTTGCATTAGTTATTAAATTAAAAATATAATAAAGACATACAAAATTAATATGTTAAAGTATAAATAATATATAAAAGTATTTTTTTTTTTGTTAAGAAAATGAGTTTAATTGATATGTACTGATAGTGTAAAATTATTTTGCACTGTCAACTAATAGAAATAGGGTAAAGTGAGAAATCATGGTGGGTCTCTCATTATAATAGGTAATTATTTGTGTGAATTGGTATTTTCTACTATTTCTATTAGCTGATAATATAAAACTGTTTTATACTGTCAATACATTTAAATTAAATTCTAAAAAAGTATTTAAGAATTTCTCAAATTATTGTTGAGATGTTCTTGATATACATCTTGGTTGGGTCAAATACTCGAGTTGGGATTCTCCATCGCCATAGTCATCGCCGTTGCCAACGGAATCACACGCTTCCTCTTCTCTCTTCCTCCTTCGCCACCGATCTCCGCCGCCACTGCCAACGGAGTTAGTTTCTGGATCTTACATTAGCTTAGCATCATCATCAACCATCTCCTCCTCTTCGCCACCTTCACCGCCAATCTCTGCCACCATTGCCAACAGAATCGCATTCTTTGGATCTGATGTAAGTTTATACGTTTTCTCCGATTCGATTTTCTCACTGACATTTCTTAAGCGATCGCATGTTATTATGCTTTTGCTTAGTCTATATTGTCAAAATCGTATAGTTTATATTGTTGTTGGATGCTTCGATGACTATTTAGGGCTCATTATTGTTCCTTCTTATAGCTCATGTCAGAGTTGCATATTGAGATTACGATTTTCATTGTTGTGTTTTTCTGTGATGAATCAATTTTGATATGCATATTGTTATTGACAAATTTTCTTTACGTTCCTCTTTTTGGAAATAATCAATGTACAACTTGCCTTATGATTGTTAGAAGAAAATTTGTTATTGGTTAATATTCTTTTTAGCTTCCTAAAAATTCTCTTAGCTAGCATATCTACTGAAAGATCGTGATAGAAAGTTTACAGTTTCATTTTTTGTTTTTTTTTTTTTTTGTTTTGGTTTTTATTGCCAGGGGAGGCAAGAGGAAAGTGTGAGAGACTAATGTTTTGTAATCAGTAGGCTAGAAGAAAGCTTCTATAGTGACTGGATAAAAAATAGTGCTCTTACTAGTTGTTCTATATTTTATATCTTATTGTTCTATGCTTACATTTTATTTTCTTGTTATTCTTTTGAACCTGAATGAGGTGAATGGTTGTAGCAAGAAGAAATAACAGTCCTGGTTGAAAGAAATGGCTCTGTCTGCCAAAGGGATTGTTGTTGGCCAGTTCACATCATTCTTAAATCTCATAAACAACTCTTTGCATAAGATAAATTTAATATTCACCTTCTCTTTCATTAATGTATGTAAAATGTATCAGGATGATAACATGATGTGTAAATTGCTGTCTAGAGTATACTTTATATAATTAAATATGTTGTTGGAAATTTGTATAGGGAGATCTATATTTGATGAAAGGTTAAATTTGTGTTCTTTTTCTTTGTATTTTTGATTCGTTGTTTTACTAATGGTCTAATACTAAAGCTGCCTTCTATTCAAACTGCATAAAAATGGACTAGAAGGATGCTGCAATATTACTAGTGCTTTCATCACATCTTCAATTGCGGAAGGAAGGATGTCTCAGCACATGGACCAATTCCTTTGTTGGACCCTGGGATTTGGAATCCATCTCAGGGTTTGCATAATTCTTGTTGAGATTGCTGGCTTAGTGGTTTTTGTGATTCTATTTGTTGTTGTTTTACTAGAAGGAAAGGGTGGAACTATCTACCAATTTTCTAGTTACTTAAATTTATGCCTTGATGCCTTTTATACTGAATGTGCAGATGAAAATATTAACCTATAGCCTTTCCTTCCAAGGTGTCATTTATTGGTTTCTAAGACTGATCAATTAGTAGTGTCTAGATTAAGAGGTATCATATGCTGCTAAACTTTGTTATGGTTATATATTCCCTTCTTTGAAGTGAATGGAATTTATGTTTTCCCACCTTTGTGTTTTCTTTGTACCTCTACATGGGAAAATTAGAAGAAAAAAAAAAGTTTACTAAAGTTATTTCGATGGGGCTCTGGCTAGCACTTGGGGATTCATAAAAGGTTACAGCTGCTCTCTTTCAAGCTTTAAAGAACTGTATAAAAAGGTTTATTTCCTAACCCTTCAACCTGAAATTAATCTTGGTCATTTCTTGGTATTTTATCTTATTGAATTTGGTAGAGCATGTTTTGGGTTTTATTACATGAGATTTGGAGATGTTTTTTAAGAGTTTAATCAATTTCAAAGTGAAGAGCTTTTCAGGTATGTTTTAGCCATATTTAGATTTTATAGTGTTGCCATCAACATTTGCTCTATCCATACTCTCTCTCTCTTTCGGCTAAATACTAGCATTTAGAAGGCTAGAACTTGAACATTAGACCTGTTGATTAACGTTATTGATTATGGTCCTATTGACTGGTCTAGTGGACTTTGAAAATGATAATTTCTTGCTATCACTTTTTTTTTGGTTGGTTGTTTGCAGTATAGTACTAGGGAAGCTCCATTTTATTTTTATTAGCTAATTATATAGCTTTACTCTGATCCCACTATTAGCCTTGTTGAATGAGCATGCAATACTTTCATTGATGAGAAATGCCACATGGACTCCGTCAAACTTTTGCAAGGAGAACCCACAACCTGCAATGGAACAGGTAATTGTCTTTATCTCTTTATTGGTTAATTTAAATCAAAGTTGTAAGAAAATTTTGGCATGTTCCTAATACTAGAATTTTGATGGACAAGAAAGGCCAGCGCTTGCAAACTTGTAATAATTACTCGGTACCATATATGTTCTTATTCTATTCAAGTTTTCTGTCCAGGTAACTCATTCTCAATACATCCCCTTTCTGTGGGGTTTCCTTTCTGTCTTTCTCTTTTTTGTCCCCTCCCCTTTTAGTTTATTCTTTTTCTTTTCTGTTATATGATATTAATGTTTCAATTCAAAGCTTTGAATTTTGTAAATTTTTTTTAACAAGTGATGTTTTTTGCTTTTGCAACATGGTGCAAATGAGTGCTTGTTGAACATCGCAGAAGGCTGCACAATCAATATCTGTCCTAAATCGGTAAGAATTAAGAAATTGAGAATTTCCCTCTGGCAGTGAGAATTATTATTGTTATTATCATTATTATTTGGGTCTTTCTTCAATTGAGGATAAGGGGTGCAATGATATGATATGTTTAAGAAAAACAAGGTTGTTAGTGGGTTTATAAGCTAAAGAAAATAAGAATAATTTACGAGTTATCCATAATTTCTGTGCTTATTGTATAGGTCACTCTCTATTTAATGAATTCATAGTTTAATTTTGGGAGCAAAATTTAGAATTATGCTCTCTGTTTGTGTTTATTGTATCTTGACAATTAGTTAATTACATGGTTTTATTTGTTTTAAAATTACTTGAACTTATGAACTGAGTTTTGCTCCCCCCGGTGATACTTGTTCATTCTTAATCTGATTTACTGTTGGTTTCAACATGCTAATAACTATATTTGTATACTCACTTCTTAGTGTTTATAAATTCTTTACGTTTTTGCAGAGAAAGCATTTTCCTTTCATTTACTGTGCTGAGAATCTAGTGTACCAATGCAAGTACAAAGAGTAGGAGTCTTGTTTTGAGAAGCCGAGTCTAGATTCAAAACCTATTCATCAATGTTATAGTAGTGAACATGGAAAAGAGGTTAGTGCTAATTTTCTCTTATTTAGTTCTTGTCCTTGAATGACCATGGTTTCACAGAGATAGTGATATGCATGTTACCTACAAAAATTTAGAAGGAATTCTCTCTCTATGTTGCAGCGAAAATATTATGAGGAAGGCATTTAGCTCCACAAACATCAAGCCCAGGATTGTTGAAGAAGACGTGGAACAACATTTATGACATTAGTGTTAAAAGAGTCTATTGAATATTTGATACTTTTGATGAAATATTCAGTAATTTGGACAAATTGGCCATATTTTGGATATTTCAAGTTTATTCGAATTTCTCTTTTAGTTTTAGATTTAGTATACTTATCTTGGTCTTTACCTATTACTTTGGTTAATACTAATAAATTTTTTTCTACAATTTTGATTATAAACTTATGGTGGATGTTAGATAATTTTGAGCTAGTTTGGAATTAAGCAAAAACCAATGTAGAACTGACTGAATCAATTTTAATTTAGCTCAATGAAATTTTTTATGTGAATTGAATCATGCTCACCTATTTGCAGGTTAATCAACTATTTGGGATCTAATTTTTTATTTTTCAAAATAAGGTGACATTAACCACACTTATAAAGTGTAGTTAAATGAAAGTTAAAAGTGTGGCTAATTGTCCCCACACATATAATAGTCACACCAGAAGCGCATGTTGGTTTTAAGTGTGGCTAATCGACATTTTTAAATGTGGCTAATCGACAAATTTTTTGTAGTGCGTAGACTGAGACGATTGTATTCATACTTATTTAAAAATATTTTAAAAAGGTAATCTACCTATAAATAGATTTGAAGTTAGAATCATGATTTTAATTAGGTGACTAAATTGTTAATCTTACGTCCCTCAAAAGAAATGGAAAAATGTATAAAAAGCGATACTCACTTCAACTCCTATCTCAATAGAGTAAATAATATCGTCATTCTCATACTCGTATTTCTTACAATTTTTCCATTTCAAGTTCAATTTCAAAAGCAAGCATCTAACTTACTTACTAATCAAACATTGATGAACAAAACTAATGGATTAACCAACAAAGCATCATAGAAAGCGATTCGATGCAATAGGCATAAAAAAAAAAAGTAAAAAAGATAATTAAAAATGTCCGTTCCATTCACACTTAATAAAAAAAAAAGTGATTTAATTAGATGCAATGCCAAGCCAAATCACAACCCCCCAAATGTGCGTGAGTGTATAATGACAAAGCACCTCAGACTCCCATAACATTCACCTCAAAATGTATAAAAAATGAGTTGTGCTCTTCATACCACTCACAAAAAGGTGGAGTCCCAATAATATTGTGATTGTTACATCACATTTTCTTTTTTGAAATTCTTTCAACTTTAAAAATAAAAGGTATTTATGGATGGATGTCTGCCATTCCAAGTGGTACAAAAATAGCAAACGATACAAAAATCATTACTCATAAAAAATTCATCTAGAAATCAAAGACATGTTTAAAATAGCAAGTATGTAGTGATCAGTTGACCAATGAATGAAATTATGAATTCGCAGGAAATCTTGGCGTCGAACCCCCAAAACCTGATAGTCCTAACCATTTTCAAGTCTAAAAGCATGTAGAAACCATCTTCGAAAAACTATAGTACATTCAACTGGAAAAGGAATTTGATTGATTAAAACTCAACCTAGAAACAAACATTCAGCAAAGAAAGGAAGTTAGTTGAACTCAAATACTACGCAGATACGTTCCTTCTTTTTCTTTTCTTTTTTTTTTTTTTTTTTCACTGGTGAATATAACGTTTAGATGATGGACAGAAGTTAAAATTTTCACCCTGCCTGAAATAATATAACCATCTCCACACCTGGCATCAGCATAAAACACACCGAAACTAGCTAAGACTATAAAAAGAAGAAAACAAACATGAATCAAAAGGAAACATTCGAACACAAACCTTGTAAGGCAAACCCTCCAGTCGCATCAAACAACAACTGTTAGGGCCCACAAATGCATTCAGCTAACTCTTTTGTTTTTTTTTTTTGTTATAGCATTCAGCTGAATGATATATTAAGTTCTAATGTCTTTTTATTTTTATCTTTTGTGTAATCTTACAGGTTTCGGAATGCACCCGGTAGATATCATCATGTAATTGTGTTGTAAGAGTGTTACCTGCAAGGACAATATACAATTTTAATAAATGAGGAGATAAACAGATATTACCCGGCAAAACTAAACGAATACTCATTAGGATGATATATTGGTCTCCACTGCATAACCACAATATATTCTAACAGATCTGAACGCCACAATTGAAACTCTGAACATGACATGGGCAAAGCAACTTTACTGCAAAAGTGCCAATACTGATCAAGATTTTGTATTTTATATTGCAATAAATGTCATACCAAATTTTTTATTTGTTTGACAGTCTTTTAAATCAGCCCATGAAATACATGAAAATCTGTGACCAAAATTTTAAGATTATAGCGCAAACAGTTTCATGAAATTTAGTCTTGTGAAGACATCTATTTCAGAACAAAATATAATTAAAGTTACTGTTCTTGTTTATGAAAAAAGTTTTAGCACAGACTAAGCAACTCATGGAGAGGGAGATTAAGCAGCAGGCATTGGTGGATCATGTGAGCCTGCACAGAAAGTTGCGAGTTATTTAGGAAAAATTATAAATTCACATTGCAAAAAATTCATTGCAATTTCATTTATCAGTTTAATGTCATTGGTCTTCTCTTGCATTTGGCAATTAGTAGTTGGCATGCTTCTAACTCAATTCTTAACTGAATGGCATCTCGGCTTTCATCAGCTGATACAATTATATTAAATGATCAAATTACATGTATTATATTTTAGGAACTACAGCACAGCCAAAATAATAATAATAATAATAATAATTACATATTCCTATGATTATAATTAAACAATAAGTATCAATGGCGCTACAACTCTTAAATAGTCAAACCTGCTAATTAAATTGCAATTGATGTAAACAAAGAATCATATATATATCTCAAGCAATACTTGCCGAAAGGGAAGTTAGCTCTAGAAAAATGTTGTTTTCAACTAAATAAGCTCATCAAACAATTAATCTTCTTCCTCTACCTAGCCAGCCACGTATATTGAAAATGAAAGTAAGTTTCGAAAAAAATAAATCCAAACATCAGCATGGCCTTCTATCTTTCTGAATTTGTAAAAGACCCCAACTCCATACAGAAAATGAAAGTTATCTAAATTCATAGGATTAAAGCAAATAATTTCTTATTTCTTTCTCTCCTGCACAACCTTCAAAATTCAAAGAACTTTAAATTTCTGTTTCGATGTCATTCACTAAATGTGACTAAATGTATTTAGAAATGTAGCTAAATGCAATGTTATTTAGCCACATTTTCAAAGAAATGTGACTAAATGCATTTGCCACATTTCTAATGCATTCAATGAATGTGGCTAAATGACAGTATATGGTGCGCCATATCTTACCTAGTGCACCTAAGACATCGCCTCAAGATCAAGCTAATAACTTAAATAGAATGCTCAACTACTAACATTAATATTAATAAAAAATTCAGCGTAATCATATATTTTTATTTTTTACAAATTAATTGGTTATGAACTACAACATCACCTGTAAATAATTACTACAATTTATTTCAAGATTAGCCGAATGCCTCTAATTGTTTGGAGAAGTCTATAATATTTCTATGGAGATTATATTGCTAGTCTAAAATCACTACGATTAAAGTAAACATTAAAAATTTTTTGAGTAAAATCCTTTGAAAACCATGTTGAGAAATAGGGGTGTGCACGGGCACAAGTCAACTCGTGAACCTAAAGACCCGACCCAACCCCTATGCAAAAAAATCGGTTTGGGTCGAGTAATCAAGTCTAATCGTGTAAAATCCGATTAACCCATTCAATATTCGATTTGGGTAATGGGTTTAAAAAATTAAACCTATTACCTGACCTGAACCTAACTTTTTTAAAAAAAAATAATGATTCATTCACTTATATATTGATATACAAAAATACAATTATACATATTGACTTTCAGACTCTATTAATATATTAGTGTATAGTTATATTTATTGATAATTGATATTGTATAATATATGATGTATAATATATTTCATGTCATGATTATAGAATTATCAATTATGTATGTAAATTTTTTTTAAAATATATTTGATTATATTCAAATTTCAAAAGCACAATTTAAATGTTTCAAAATATTATAAAATAGAGTGTTTTAATATATTTTTCACCCATAAAAAAAAAAAAAAGAAAAGTTGATTGCCTACCCGAATACTTGACCTGATCCAACTCGAAAGTGTTCGGGTTAGGTTGGTTCGAGTTGGAGCTAAAAAAAGCCAAAAACCCAACCCGACCCGACTCGAGTTTGTTTGATTGGTTTAGATATTTTTTTCCCTCTAAATCCGACCTGTGCACACTCCTATTGAGAAAAATGCATGGCTACCATTTCACATCCACATAAAATTACTTACAGAAACACAATAGTTTATAATAACATGAGTAATAGATAGTGAACAAATCATTACACAAAATTCTTCATGAATCAAAATTAAGAAAGTATTATATATTATAACATCTTTTTTTTTTTAATTTCTTTTTCCTTTGTTTGCTTATCTCACAATTAGTTGAAGGTTTTCTCACAAGGAATTCTTGTCCTTTATTATTACTTATAACTTCATGACATAACAAAATGTGAAGAAGAAACTCACATAAACGTGAGCAAGAAGGAATGGAGAAAAAGTGAGAAAAGTAGAATGTGAATGAAGAAATGAATCTTAGTTTCTAAAAGTGTTGTGTTACAAGCTATTTATACATGAGTTTGATTGCTTGCATCAGAAGCAACTCACTAACTACCATATAGAAAATGCCAACTAAGAAATGCTATTAACTATCTAACTAAATTAACTAATTTGTATATCAGTGCAATGATTTGTTGACTTGTGTCATTGATCTCGGGTGGTAGCCCTCCACAAACTGGCCGATATATGTCAATGAGGCCAAGCTTGGAAGCTAGATGATGAAACGAACCAGGGTGCAGAGCCTTAGTAAAGAGGCCTGCAATTTGATGTTCCACAGGAATGGGGAGAAGATGGATAAGCTCGGATTGGATTCTATCTCGAACAGTATGGCAATCTGTTTCTATGTGCTTGGTTCTCTCGTAGAAGATAGGATTTGTGGCAATATACAT
Organism: Pterocarpus macrocarpus; assembly: GCA_031439585.1. Taxonomy (NCBI): domain Eukaryota; kingdom Viridiplantae; phylum Streptophyta; class Magnoliopsida; order Fabales; family Fabaceae; genus Pterocarpus; species Pterocarpus macrocarpus. Next base: position 20,673,033 of record CM062514.1, read on the forward strand.
GGCTAAAAGATTGTCACAGAAGAGAAGGAATGGTTGAGAGACATCAACCATGAGGTCTTAGAGAAGAAATGAGAGCCATTGAGCCTTACAACTAGTTGTAATGAGTGTTCGATACTCAGCCTTGGAGGAGCTACATGCCACGGTTGGTTGCTTTTTGCACTTCCATGAGATTACACCTGGAGGGAAAGTGATGTAATTCTTCATGCAAATCCCCATGTAGAAAAACAGTATTAACATCTAGCTACTTCAAATGCCACTTGTGAGCAGCAGCTAGAGCAAATACAACCTGAATAATAGTCATTTTTGCAACTGGACTGAAGGTTTCTAAGAAATCGATGCCCTCAGTTTGGGTGAATCGTTTGGCAACTAGGCAGGCCTTATGCCTTTTTATGGATCCATCAGGGTTGTATTGGTCCTAAAGACCCATTTTAGCCTATAGCCCTCTTTCCAGGAGGAAGGTCAATTAGAACCTAAGTTTTATTAGCACTCAAAGCATTCAATTCAGCTTCAATGGCCCTGCGCCAACATTCATGAGTCACAGTGGCCTTATAAGTAGTAGGCTCAGGTTGAGAGGTGATAGCAAGAGAAAAGACTTTGTATTTAGGTGAGAGTTGATCAAAACTTACCACTTGTAACAGAGGATAGGTTGGATAAGAGGATTATTGGTTCTGAGCTTGAATGGCAAGGTTACAATGATACTCCCTGAGGTATGAAGGAGGCTTTCTAACTCTAGAGGATCTTCTTACTTGTAGTGATTCATTGGTGGAAGAGTTTGATGAAGAAGTTAGGGGAAGGTTCTGATGTGTTTGTGAATGGTTAGTAGGTTGTGATGGTATAGGCATGGTGACACTGGATGCGATGATGTAGGGTGTGGGGATATATGTTGTGGTGGTTTGGACTAAAGTGTTATAGTCTATGGTGGTAGTGAAAGAAAGGTGTAATAAGGTGAGAAAATGCATCATTAATATGGAATGAGGGTGAGGATAAAGGTACATTGGAATTAGGTGTAGGCATTTGAGCTGTGGATGTATGGAATGGGAATAATGATTCATGAAATGTAACATGTCTAGATAAAAAATTTCTTTACGTTTGAGATCAAATAGAATATACCCTTTTGTCTCTTTTGGAAAACTAAGAAAAACACATTGGCGAGCCCTTGGGTCAAATTTCTTTCTTTGAGCAGATTGAGTGGTGGCATAATATAGGGAGCCAAAAATTCTTTGATGAGTTAAAGTAGGTAATTTGTTATGTAAGAGTTTATAGGGACTTTGGTGATCAAGTTTGATACTAGGAATCCTATTTAAAATGAACACAGCATGACTAATGGCAAAATTCTAGAAACAAAGTGGTAATTTGGATTGAAATACCAAGGGTCTAGCAATGTTAAGTATATGTTGATGCTTTCTTTCAACTACACCATTTTGCTGTGGAGTTCAAGACATGAGGTTTGGTGGAAAATCTCAATAGATTGGAAAAATTCAGTCATGAGGAATTCTTTTCCATTATCAGATCTGATAACTTTTATTGATTTATTGAACTGCAATTTTATCATGTTAACAAAGGACTGCAAAAGATGCCTAATTCGGATCTGAGTTTCATAAAGTATATCCAAGTGAATCGAGATTTGTCATCAACAATAGTGAGAAAGTATTTGTGACCAAAAACTGATGGAATACTAAATGGATTCCATATGTTAACATGAATTAAATCAAAACATTCATCAGATTTGGAAGAACTGATAGGAAATGGCAATCTTTTCATTTTTGCAAAATGATGAATCTCATAGTGCTTATTTACATGATTACATGAAATGAAAGAAAATTGAGAATGTAAAATTTTTAGTTTTTCACTAGATGGATGACCTAATCTAGCATGCCACAAATTAGAATATGTAATTGAGTAGCAAGTTACAGCAGAGGTGAGGGGTGCAGAAAATGAACCAGTCCAGGCAAAGGAGCTAGCCTCAAAGTAATCCAACTACATTGTATACAAGCCACTCTTGAGTTCACCAACACCAATCTTCCTCAATGAAACCTGATCTTGAATCACACAAGTAGTTACAGAAAAAATGAGTTGGCATTCAAGGTGAGAAACAAGCTTGGAAGTTGAGATAAGGTTAAAGAAGAATTGTGGAATGTATAACACATTGGTGAGGAAAAAATCAACGGAGAATATAATCTTACCAGCTGTTTCAGTAATGATTTTACTGCTATTATGTAATTGAACTGAGATTGGTTGTATTTTCTTGTAGCTATGGAATTTGGATAGGGAGAAGCACACATGATCTGTAGCTCTTGTGTCTAAAATCTATTCAGACACATTGGTGCTACAAGAAAATACTCTACTTGAGTTTGCTTAGGTGACAATTTGGTTTGCAGTGTGTATGGGTTAGGAATGCTGTAGCTCTGATTGCTGTAGCAAGGCAAGTAGCTTCATTTGCTGCTCCTTGGTGAAAATAAGATCTTGTTGATCTTCGTGACCCTCTCCTTTCTAAGAGATATAGTTAGCATTGTCCTCTTCTTTAGCATAATTTGAGGTTATGTTATTGATGGAGCTCTTTTGCTTCATGCAAGGAGGGAAACCATGCTTCTTGTAACAATTATCTATGGTGTGACCAGTCTTGCAATAGATGCAGACTTTCTGAGACTACCACCTTTGACTAATTCCTCTACCACTAGTGTTCATTGGTTGTCCCCTTATTCCCTTCCCTCTAGTTTGTCCCCTGCCATAGGAGTTTGATTGATCACTAGTACTCAGGAATGTTCTTGAATATGAAATCTCGTTATGCATCTGTCTTTCCTATTGTGTTAACAAAGAAAATGAAGTGTTGATATCAAGAAAAGGTCTCATTAGCATAATCTATGACCTTACATTTGCATACTGCTCATTTAGTCCTTTAAGGAGGTATTACTCCTATTCCTTTATCTTCTTAACAGTTAGCTACAATGTCTTAATTGGCCTTTCCTTTTGTTTGTCATTATACATAAATATAATAATGCATGAATTTAAGTAGAATGGTGATCTTTAATATTATGCAATATAAATAACAATAAAGTGTGCATAAAAACTTCAACAATATAAGTTGAGCTGCTTGAATAAATTTCAATGGGAGAAATATTCAATAAATCATAATAAAATATTTATCAATAGTAATAAATATTAATCGAAAATAAAAATAAAAAATTACGAAATAAATATATGTACAATGTAACAATATATTACAACTATAATACACAAAAGAGTACAAAGAACTAAAGTTTAATAAAAAATAATAATACTCTCTCCGATTCATAATAGAAGTCACTTTGAGTAAAATTTGTTGGTTCACTAGATGTTTAAAATTAAATAAGGATATTTTAGTATATATACTTTCAAAATTAAGCATTCATTTTGAGTTTTCTAATCCTTGTACAAAGGACAGAAATAATATCTATTATAAACTGACGTGAGTAATTGAATAACAATAATTAAAAATGAAAAAATGAACACTATAGAAACATTAAAAAAAAAATTAGAGGAGCACATATAAAATAATAATTAAAAATATATAAATAATAAATCTCAAGAGGAGAAATTCTCAATACAGCGAGTTATCAAATTCAAGACTCAATTTTTAAAAGAATCCTCTTTATATTGTATTATTTATATAATTTCCTTTAAGGGTAGGGGTGTAAGTCGATTGGGCCAACCTGATGGATACAATCAATCTAAACTAAATCAATTAAATTAGTTAGGGTTATTAGGTCAATTGGGTACGATTCAATTAGAACCAAGCACTATTTGATTTGGTTATTAGATTTGTGGTTTTGTAACTCGAAACTCAACCCGCTCGACCGGAATCCCCTATATTAATTTTTTTCCCTTAACAAAATAATATTTTAGAATAACAATTGTTTGATATTTGTGTTTCTTTTAATTGTGTTAATAATAAAATTATAATAATTTAATCTTTGGATATTATAATAGAATTTGAAATTTACTTATAAGAAAATTTTGATGCTTTTTATTGTATTTTTTGGCAGAAATGGAAAAAAAAGTTTTAAATGAGTAATCTAATGACCCGAATTAAACCAACTGGAATTTGATTAGTTCGGATTTGGTCAAAAATTTTCATTAATTCAAACCAAATCAAACCAATTAAAATTGATCGCTTCAAATTTATTTTTCTCTCAAATCTAATTCAAACCAACCTATTTACACCTCTATTTAAGCGTCATCATTATTGTCAATGAATTTGTTCTTGTCATTATGATGCATTAAATACACAAACATTCATTACTTGAGGAAATATTTGTATGTTCATGGAGCGCTATTAGAGAAATACTTGCAAGTATTTCTCCATTACTTGCAATAGTCATTATAAGGTTATACTATTAATAAATATTTTTCGCTTTATAATTTATTAATATTCATAACTTATTTTAATTATATAATAAATAATCAATATTTAATAACATATTAATGGCATTAACTACATCTTTATTTTTAATGAATAATATTTAGTAATTAATACCATTGATTACTTTACTTCCTTATTATCTTTGATATCGATTTAAATGTTATTTGAATATATTTGAATTTATTATAAATACATCACCTCCTATTATTATATCACGTGGTCTATAAAATAGGCTATTTAATTGCTATTAGCATAACGGACAATTTTTTTTTATGACATTAATTTTAATATATTATCATATACCAAAAGAAATTAAAATGTACCAAATAAAAAGTTAATATATTATTAGTATAAAGTGTTTTGTATTATTAATTAATTATATCTTATTATTTGAAATGTTTTACAATTTAGTCCCTAAATTTAACAGAATGGTTTGTCAAAAGGACTAACTTATTCTAATATGAATATATTCAGGAACAAAATCGTATGTGTTTTCTAATTTAATGACAACTTTGTGTCTTTGTTACACCCTATGTTTTAGGGACAAAATTGTAGCTTTCCTCTTTAAAAAATGGTTATTAATTTTTAATTTGGCAAAAAATCATTTTAGGTATGTATGCAAAGAAAAATAAAATATCTATAAAATAAGCAGGCAATCCCTGAAATGAATTGAAAATTTATATCATTAAAATGTAGCATTTTTTATTTTCCTTTTATCCAAAAGCCTGGTTAATATCTTTTTACATTAAAGTATTATTTTATGAATATTACATTAAGGAGAAAAATGTCCAAACATTGGGCAATCAATAATTGAAATATCATTTGTCCCCACAGCACTGTATATAAATATAGGCAATACAGAAATGAAGTTAATCATAAGTCAATTTGCCTCAGAATTGAATATTAAAAATGATCAATATATTATTCTTCTTCTTATGCTTTGCGCCTAGCGGCAGCAGCCATGGAGTTGATGGGATGCATGCCACATTCAAAGAAGACTTGGATTTGGAGAGACAGCTAAAGGTCACTAACAAGCTTCCTGTAAAGAGTATCCAGTTATTTCTTACCCTTCTTATGTATCATCATATGCTTCCTTTTGTTTAATTTTATCTCGTGCCATCATTTAAATAAATTCATTTGCTGAATTTTCTTTTCAATAGACAAAATTTGGGTATACTGTTGATTGCATTGATATTAACAAGCAACCAGCTTTTGACCATCCTCTTTTGAAGAATCACAAGTTGCAGGTACAACCTCTATTGCTTCAATGTGCTTAATTTTGGTCTTCTTTCTCTCTCTCTCTCTCTCTCCATCTCGACAAAACTACCAATATCTATGCTCTATTACCAGGAATCTAATTAATTTGGTTCAATCTGACGAAGATCCCTCAAGGAGATAGGGATCTCTCAATAAGTATTTTTTCCGTTCCAAGAGCTCAGAAACAAAATCTTTAGTTAAAGAATCAAAGACACCTATCATCTTGATCAACTCTAAATTGAAAGTCTTCTTTCTCTTAACTATATTTTTTTCTTTCCATGACTGTTGTTATAGAGAAAACCCAACTTCCAGCAAACAACAATAAAAGCAAGTGTGAATACTTCAACAGCCAAACCGTTAGTAATTGGGCTTACGAAGGGCTCGTGTCCAGCAGGAAGTGTTCCTATTCGAAGGACAACAAAAGAATATCTTATTGGAGCGAAATCGTTATTACATGCTCATATCCAGACTCAAGACAATCCAGGGACCCATGTAAGTGACTAAAATTTTATATTCTGTTCATTTAAATAAATTGCGACTAACGTTTCAAATGCTTATGTGAATCTATTGAATTTGTAGGTTGCGGAAGCTTTTACTAGATTTTATTATCCTTTTAGCGGAGTTAGTGGAACTGGTAGTGTTTATAATCCACGCGTTACTAAGGACCAAACAAGTGCAGGCCATGTGTGGGTTCAAAATAGAGCGACGAATTTTACTGATAAAATTATCGCCGGATGGCATGTGAGTTTTAATTTATACATTTATCATTTTTTTTAAAAAAATATTTTGTTAATTGGTGTCAAATTGATAATATAGAATACAATACCTAATAATCCTACATATTGGTGCTAGGTGTCTCCACAATTATACGGCAATGATGCAACTTATGTTTACTCATTATGGACGGTAAGGAAAGGTTTATTTACATTTTTTTATCATTGCTTACATCAATGAGATGGTCCTTTTTTTTTGTTGGTGTAATGAGATGCTCCTTTTGTTATATATATAATTTTCTTTACTGAATTATTTTTTATTCAATTTTGTTGTGATCTTATTTTCATATGATGTTAGCATAAATAAAAAGGCAAAAAATTTCATTTCATTGAAAACTAACACTATGCTTAAAAATGACAGTCGGATAATTTTCAGAAGACGGGATGTTACAATGCAATATGTGGCTTTGTTCAAGTTGACAAAGATCTTTACATCGGTGCACAAGTAGGCAATATATCTATTTATGGTGGAAGAATGTATGAGCTAGCAGTTTCTCTTTACCAGGTCATAGTCATACTATAATTTATCCACAATAAAACTTACTAAATTATATACAACTAGTATATGGTTAATATTCATTTGAATTTCCTTACCATAGATAAGTAAATTTAAGTATAAATGTTAGATGCCATCATGGTTTTAAATTGTGATTGCAACTATGGTTGCAATTACATTACGATTATTACAATTGTGGAAAAATATGAGAAAATAGGCTGATGTGGAAGCAATTGCTGTTGCGATACCATTACAGAGGGCATCGCAATAGCAATTGTAGCCACATTTGCAGTTACACACCGTTCAAAATCATGTATGTCATATTTAAAGGCTAACTATGATATACTCACAATAGTTTATGGACATATGCAGGACTCAACTACAAAAAACTGGTGGTTAAGAATGTTGAATAAGAATATTGGATATTTTCCAGCAGCTCTATTCTCTAATATGACAGAAGCTCAACGAGTAGGGTGGGGTGGGAAAACAACCACTCCTGTGGGTGCTCCTAGTCCTCCGATGGGATCTGGATACTTTCCAGATGATAACTTTGTTCATGCATCTTATTTTAGACATGTTGCATTTCGGAATAATTCTGGACAAGATTATGGACCAGAAAAGTTTTTAATAGATACATTTACTGACAACCCAAATTGTTTTGGTGTTGAATACTATGGAGATCAGGGAAGAGAAGTTGGATTTTCTCTCCAATTTGGAGGACCTGGTGGAAAGTGCGGTGATTGATTCATATTTTACTCAAGTTATGCTAATTTGAATTTTAAAAATAAATAAAAGAATGTTGCTATGACTAATTACAAGAATTTCTCTTTTCAATGTTGCATGAACAAAGTCTCTAATACTCTGCCTTTCTTAACTTGACCTTTGCAAATGTTGTTTTTATTTTTAAATTTTTTTGATAATTTATTTTATTTTTTTTTTCGATGTTAAATTTGTCTCTAAAGTAAGTAAGTGTTCTTTCTTATAAACAGAAGTTTTTGTTTTTATTTGTGCGTGTTCCACTATGAGGTAAAAACATGATTATATAATTTAAATGATCTATTCAGTGATTACTCCAAACAGTAATATTACAAAAGATTCATTTCCCTTAACAACTTCTAATACGTAATAGAATATTATTATCACCAACTTAAAAGTTTTTTTTTTCTTTTTGGGTACAGTCCCAACTTAAAAGTTAAAATAACTGGACAATATAACGTAAAAATAAAATTCAGAGTCACAATCCATCAACTCCTCAAATATCGATCCCCAACATTCTAAACTTCACGTTCCGGAACATACTCAAGCCATGGTTTAATAAATCAGTATACAATTTATCATCATCTTCATTTTCTTCATCTACAATTAAAAAGAAAAAAAAGAAGAAGTTAAAAGTGAATAATTAGAAGTTACATAAATAGCACAGACAATCAAATCAATACATATCAGTCTTGATTCAGAATACTAATACTTTCAAAATCAAATTTTCGAAATAAGACAGAGAAGACACAATCAGATCCAAAACCATATCATAGCCACAATATATCACAGCTATGGAAGAGAGGAATAGTATGACTTCAGGCTTCAAAGTAGGCAGGTCAGCTCCCAATATCACACACCTCTTCTTTGCAAATGATAGCACAATTTTTTTTTCAAAAGTTTCATTGGTGGATTGTGAAGCAATTCTTGACATTTTTCAAATTTATGGCTTAGCATCAAGGGAACAAATCAACTACTACAAATCAGCCTTTTTCTTCAGCCCAAATACTTTCTAGGAGGTGAAGCAGCAGATTTTAAGTGTAAGCCAAACTCCAAATGTTGCACTACCAGAAAAATATCTTGGACTGCCAACTATGATGGGAAGATCTAAATACCATGCTTTTCAATCTCTAAAGGCGCAATCAGGGATGGAAGGAAAAGCTCTTATCTAAAGGAGGAGGAAGAGGTACTGATTAAATCAGTGGGTGAGGCAATTCCTATTTATTCCATGTCTTGTTCTAAATTACCAAATAATTTATGCAAGGAGCTGGGAAATGTGATGTGAAAATTCTGGTCAGGGTGCCAAATCCATAATAGAAGAAAGGAAGGTCTGTGTTTCACGTGTGATGAACGATACTCCTTGAATCGTAGATGCCCAATAAACAACTAGTGCTGTTACAAGCGGATGAGGATTGTGAACCAAAAATAGAAGAGATTGATCTTGGAGGACCTGAAGTAGCTGAAGCCGTGGAAGAGGACCAACATCATCTATCTTTCCATGCTCTTAAAAGCGTACCAGGGAAGGGAATTACGAATTTTCGAGGGATGATTCACGGCCAACCAGTGCAGATCTTAGTCGATGGAGGTAGCAGTGATAATTTCTTGCAACCTTGTGTGGGACAATTCTTAAAGTTAGCAGTCCAACCAAGTCCCAACTTCAGGTGATGGTTGGTATTGGAGAACTGGAGATTCTCTGACTACAGGACTCATACCTGAATTGAAGGTCAGTATTGAAGGCCATGACATAGTTGTGCTGGTTTTTTTGCTGCCGGTAGCAGAGGCAAATTTGCTCTTGGGGTCAACTTTGCTGTCCAATTTAGGCCCTCATATGCATGATTATGCTACCAAGACTTTACAATTTTATCTCAACGATAAAACTCATCAGAACACAGGGCATCCGTTCTCAATTCCCTGCTCAAGCGCAATTTCAGCATCTTAAAAGGTTGGTCAACACGGGAGCGATTGATACAGTGTCTACTATCCATGTACAGCAACCTAAATTGGGGGCAGAAGCTGCAGCACGAGCTAAACAATTACTAGAATTATCAAGCACTATGGAACCTGGGATGGCACTTTTGTTACATACCTACTGGGCGGTGTTTGAGAAACTAGAAGGGTTACCACCACAATGGAGGCACAGTCATGCTATTACACTGCCGGAAGGGGCACAACCGGTGAAATGCAGACCATATCGCTATCCCCACGGCCGGAAAAAGCAAATTTAAAGTATGATCAAGGACATGCTTGAGGAAGGCATAATTCAAGTAAGCAATAGCCCTTTTTCCCTACATTCGTTTTCGTGAAAAAAAAAAAAAGCCAAAGAAGACGAGACATGGAGATTTTGCACGGACTATCATGCTTTGAATGCAATAACTATTAAGGACAGTTTCCCTATGCCCATGGTAGATGAGTTGTTAGATGAGCTTTATGGGACGAAATATTTTTCTAAGCTTGACTTATGGTCCAGCAATCGTCAAATCTTGCTTGCTCCCAAAGACTCAAAACAGCCTGACCCATCAAGGTCTATATGAGTAGCTTGTGATACCGTTTGGGTTAACAAATGCCCTGGCTACATTCCAATATTTGACGAATTTGGTGTTTCGAGAGATATTGAGGAAAACTGTTTTGGTAGTCTCGTGTATAATCTAGAGCAAGTTTTCCAATATGGAGACTATACACGATGATCATTTTGTAAAACCTGCTCTAGATTCATTTTGTAATGGACTATACATTACCGAAGCTATTGCCAAATTCCAGCTTTATTTGTTAGGACACAGATTTGTAATCTAGAACGATCAGCAGAGTCTAAGAGCTTTAATGGACCAAAGTTTACAAATTCCTGAACAGCAACAGTGGCTACCTAAGTTGCTCGGCTATGACTTTAAAATCAAATATAAGAAAGGAAAGGAGAACATACCATCTGAGTCTTTGTTCCCATACTTCTTCACAGCATGGTCAGAACCTAAATGGGGATTTGTAGATCAGATTCAGGCAGCTCAGGCAGGCGATTTAGATTGCCAACAAATAATACAGCAGTTACAATGTGCCACTGCTCGGCCATCACAATATTCAATAAGGGATCAGCTACTTCAATGGAGGAACCGATTAGTAATTCCCAAAGACTCAGAGATGGTGCAAACTATCTTACAGGAGTTCCATTCCTCATCCATTGGAGGGCATTGTGGTGTTAGAATTAGGACATTGGCTAGAATCAGCGGGCAACTCTTTTGGCAGCACATGAGGCAAGATATTAAACAATATGCGGAGCAATTTGAAAATCTGTCAACAATATGTGGAATTTGGCTGTTGTTTGTGATAGAAGAAAAGAATGTGGATGGAGTTGGTTAATAGTCCAATAGCACTCTTACTTTTTAATTCATTCGTTCCTTTACTATCCAATTGGAATGGAGTATTGCTTTTAATGAGTCATTAGCCTTCATATAGAACCTGCAAACTAATGAAACATCGAACTAAGCTTTCGAGATATAGAAAAGGGTGCTTGAAGACCAAAATGAAATAAAGGATTTAGTTCAATCTACAAGTTGCAAATCGTCCAAGTTCACAGTGTCTAGATATGCAATATTGCTATCTTTATGTAATAAAATTCACTATTATATTGCACTAATAAAAAAAGAAATATGAACTTAATCTCAGCAAATTTAGTGGAGTTAGTAATGTCTACAAAATCTCAGCAGAACAAAACTAAAGGCAGCCCTCCCACGAAACCATATACCACATCACTTTCTTACTAATACCATAATCATCCCCACTTCCAAAAAACAAAACTGCCTAGTAGTTCCATACTGTAAAACAATACAAATTTACCGTAAAAACCAATACAAATAATATTCTTCATGGAACTTTGATCTTCAAGGATGGGACATGGCCACTCAAATAATAATATCATAATGAGCTCAAGGCAAGGCAGATTTTCAGTATTGACATATCCTGTAACTGCCTCATTAAGATCTGCATATGGAAGCAACACCTAAAATGAGTATTTTCCAAGTTAAGAATGATACATTAACAAAAGAGAATCACTGGCTATTTATACCTCTATATTTGTTATAGTTTAGCCATACTTGAAATACATAACAATTAATAAAAAGCTATACAGTTTAGTAATATCAATATAGGATTTTTTTTTTAAGTACTTTTTGTTTGCTTTTAGCATATGGCAAAGCATATTTGGAAAAAAAAAAAATTAAATGAAAGATTAACACTGCATTGGATGTGAACTTTAGTAACATTGAAACTTTCTAGATATGTGTCAGCAACATGACATATATAGCTCAAAACAAATGACGGGTTGAACAGATAAACAAACAAAATCTCAAGAACAATACAAAATCAAAGACCAACCTAGATGAATCGAAAACAATGAGAATGAAGAGAGAACACATTCCAGCTGAAAAGGCAGAGCACCAATCAAACCAAGATATAAACATGAAGGAGCCAACTTTGGAATTATGAGTGAAGTAGAAAAGATGCAAACCTAGTCATTTTCATTATCCTTGACCTTTGCTTTTCCACAACATGATCAAAATAGTTCTAAAAGGTAACATGCCATACCCAAAACAGCAGCTACCATACTTGACAAACATATTTCTAAAGAACTTATCTGGATGCTTTCTTTTTGTGCTTAACATGAAGAAGGAGCAAACATAGTCTAGAACTATCTCAGATTACATACAAAAGCAAATATGGTTTTTCTTAGCTCTAAAGCTGCAAATATAAATACCCCCCACTAATAATATTTCGAACTTGAAAATGTAAAAAAGACGAATTTTAATCTTGAAAAAAAAAAAGGATCAGGAGCATTAAAGAGAATTGTAAAACTTCAAGAATAGTAATCAGTTCAATGGCTGCATTTTTACCTAACAATGAGCCAAATCACACAAAACACAACATGTAAATCACAGATATGGCAAGAAAATGACCATACAAAATCATCCAATATGTTTATTTTTGTTGTTTCTCATACACAACCGATGTTAGAATAACCTACATAGAAAAAGTAGAGTTATCCTGTTGAACAACTAAATATACAACAGAATACACTCTATTGTGAACACAAATATTAGATATAACTGTAGACCTTGACTATGAGTCATATATATATTGTTCAGTATGCAAGAAACATCCAAAAGGAAGGCTTCCATGGCTATATGCAAATAAACATGATATAGGGATAAGTAAGAATGTGAGGCATATTTCCAAAATCAAAATCAGTTAATAAAAACACATTTAACAATACAATGTCAGCACTGTCAATTCATTTCTATTAATTTCTCTTGATACACACAAATTCATTCAAAGCTTATATATACCTGTTCATATATTTCTGCACTTACAAGAAACAGTTAAGAGGATGACTCAGGTAAAGAAGTTATATCGAAAGAAGAAAACGATCAGAGAACTTTAGGGAAGAAAAAATTTGAAGACATAAATAATGGAAAAAAAAAAAAGTAGTAGGAACAAAAGTGAAAAGAGAATCCAGGATAGTACAGAACAAATAGAGATATACACCAGGGTAACATGATACTAAAAAGTTGGTGGAATAAATATGGTATCATTTTTCTTTTTTTTACATGATTAAATATGGTATCATTAGTGCTTGTATTGGTTTAAGAAAAACAATTTTAGAGAAAATTATAAATATCGTATCATTAGTACTGGCATTGGTTTGAGAAAAGCAATTTTAGAGAAAAGTAAAGGAGCAACAACATGACAATTCAGAATGACAAAAAGCAGGAACAAAAAGCAATTTGAGTCTTTGTGTAGAAGTAAATGCAAGAACTGATCAAACCATATGACAACATTAAGCAATTTGTATATAAAGTAAAAGAGGCATAAAAACAATATATGTATCGGTTTACATATCTCCAAAGAACTTATCTGGATGCTTTCTTTTTGTGCTTAACATGAAGAAGGAGCAAACATAGTCTAGAACTATCTCAGATTACATACAAAAGCAAATATGGTTTTTCTTAGTTCTAATGCTGCAAATATAAATACCCCACACTAATAATATTTCAAACTTGAAAATGTAAAAAAGACGAATTTTAATCTTGAAAAAAAAAAGAATCAGGAGCATTAAAGAGAATTGTAAAACTTCAAGAATAGTAATCAGTTCAATGGCTGCATTTTTACCTAACAATGAGCCAAATCACACAAAACACAGCATGTAAATCACAGATATGGCAAGAAAATAACCATACAAAATCATCCAATATGTTTATTTTTGTTGTTTCTCATACACAACCGATGTTAGAATAACCTACATAGAAAAAGTAGAGTTATCCTGTTGAACAACTAAATATACAACAGAATACACTCTATTGTGAACACAAATATTAGATATAACTGTAGACCTTGACTATGAGTCATATATATATTGTTCAGTATGCAAGAAACATCCAAAAGGAAGGCTTCCATGGCTATATGCAAATAAACATGATATAGGGATAAGTAAGAATGTGAGGCATATTTCCAAAATCAAAATCAGTTAATAAAAACACATTTAACAATACAATGTCAGCACTGTCAATTCATTTCTATTAATTTCTCTTGATACACACAAATTCATTCAAAGCTTATATATACCTGTTCATATATTTCTGCACTTACAAGAAACAGTTAAGAGGATGACTCAGGTAAAGAAGTTATATCGAAAGAAGAAAACGACTGAAGAACTTTAGGGAAGAAAAAATTTGAAGACATAAATAATGGAAAAAAAAAAAAGTAGTAGGAACAAAAGTGAAAAGAGAATCCAGGATAGTACAGAACAAATAGAGATATACACCAGGTTAACATGATACGAAAAAGTTGACTGGAATAAATATGGTATCATTTTTCTTTTTTTTACATGATTAAATATGGTATCATTAGTGCTTGTATTGGTTTAAGAAAAACAATTTTAGAGAAAATTATAAATATCGTATCATTAGTACTGGCATTGGTTTGAGAAAAGCAATTTTAGAGAAAAGTAAAGGAGCAACAACATGACAATTCAGAATGACAAAAAGCAGGAACAAAAAGCAATTTGAGTCTTTGTGTAGAAGTAAATGCAAGAACTGATCAAACCATATGACAACATTAAGCAATTTGTATATAAAGTAAAAGAGGCATAAAAACAATATATGTATCGGTTTACATATCTCCAAAGAACTTATCTGGATGCTTTCTTTTTGTGCTTAACATGAAGAAGGAGCAAACATAGTCTAGAACTATCTCAGATTACATACAAAAGCAAATATGGTTTTTCTTAGTTCTAATGCTGCAAATATAAATACCCCACACTAATAATATTTCAAACTTGAAAATGTAAAAAAGACGAATTTTAATCTTGAAAAAAAAAAGAATCAGGAGCATTAAAGAGAATTGTAAAACTTCAAGAATAGTAATCAGTTCAATGGCTGCATTTTTACCTAACAATGAGCCAAATCACACAAAACACAGCATGTAAATCACAGATATGGCAAGAAAATAACCATACAAAATCATCCAATATGTTTATTTTTGTTGTTTCTCATACACAACCGATGTTAGAATAACCTACATAGAAAAAGTAGAGTTATCCTGTTGAACAACTAAATATACAAATGTAATACACTCTATTGTGAACACAAATATTAGATATAACTGTAGACCTTGACTATGAGTCATATATATATTGTTCAGTATGCAAGAAACATCCAAAAGGAAGGCTTCCATGGCTATATGCAAATAAACATGATATAGGGATAAGTAAGAATGTGAGGCATATTTCCAAAATCAAAATCGCTTAATAAAAACACATTTAACAATACAATGTCAAGATCACAATTCATTTCTATTAATTTCTCTTGATACACACAAATTCATTCAAAGCTTATATATACCTGTTCATATATTTCTGCACTTACAAGAAACAGTTAAGAGGATGACTCAGGTAAAGAAGTTATATCGAAAGAAGAAAACGACTGTAGAACTTTAGGGAAGAAAAAATTTGAAGACATAAATAATGGAAAAAAAAAAAAGTAGTAGGAACAAAAGTGAAAAGAGAATCCAGGATAGTACAGAACAAATAGAGATATACACCAGGTTAACATGATACGAAAAAGTTGACTGGAATAAATATGGTATCATTTTTCTTTTTTTTACATGATTAAATATGGTATCATTAGTGCTTGTATTGGTTTAAGAAAAACAATTTTAGAGAAAATTATAAATATCGTATCATTAGTACTGGCATTGGTTTGAGAAAAGCAATTTTAGAGAAAAGTAAAGGAGCAACAACATGACAATTCAGAATGACAAAAAGCAGGAACAAAAAGCAATTTGAGTCTTTGTGTAGAAGTAAATGCAAGAACTGATCAAACCATATGACAACATTAAGCAATTTGTATATAAAGTAAAAGAGGCATAAAAACAATATATGTATCGGTTTACATATCTCCAAAGAACTTATCTGGATGCTTTCTTTTTGTGCTTAACATGAAGAAGGTGCAAACATAGTCTAGAACTATCTCAGATTACATACAAAAGCAAATATGGTTTTTCTTAGTTCTAATGCTGCAAATATAAATACCCCACACTAATAATATTTCAAACTTGAAAATGTAAAAAAGACGAATTTTAATCTTGAAAAAAAAAAGAATCAGGAGAATTAAAGAGAATTGTAAAACTTCAAGAATAGTAATCAGTTCAATGGCTGCATTTTTACCTAACAATGAGCCAAATCACACAAAACACAAAGATGTAAATCACAGATATGGCAAGAAAATAACCATACAAAATCATCCAATATGTTTATTTTTGTTGTTTCTCATACACAACCGATGTTAGAATAACCTACATAGAAAAAGTAGAGTTATCCTGTTGAACAACTAAATATACAAATGTATCACACTCTATTGTGAACACAAATATTAGATATAATCAGACCTTGACTATGAGTCATATATATATTGTTCAAGATGCAAGAAACATCCAAAAGGAAGGCTTCCATGGCTATATGCAAATAAACATGATATAGGGATAAGTAAGAATGTGAGGCATATTTCCAAAATCAAAATCGCTTAATAAAAACACATTTAACAATACAATGTCAAGATCACAATTCATTTCTATTAATTTCTCTTGATACACACAAATTCATTCAAAGCTTATATATACTGCTCATATATTTCGCACTTACAAGAAATGCTTAAGAGGATGACTGTAAAGAAGTTATATCGAAAGAAGAAAACGACTGAAGAACTTTAGGGAAGAAAAAATTTGAAGACATAAATAATGGAAAAAAAAAAGTAGTAGGAACAAAAGTGAAAAGAGAATCCAGGATAGTACAGAACAAATAGAGATATACACCAGGTTAACATGATACGAAAAAGTTGACTGGAATAAATATGGTATCATTTTTCTTTTTTTTACATGATTAAATATGGTATCATTAGTGCTTGTATTGGTTTAAGAAAAACAATTTTAGAGAAAATTATAAATATCGTATCATTAGTACTGGCATTGGTTTGAGAAAAGCAATTTTAGAGAAAAGTAAAGGAGCAACAACATGACAATTCAGAATGACAAAAAGCAGGAACAAAAAGCAATTTGAGTCTTTGTGTAGAAGTAAATGCAAGAACTGATCAAACCATATGACAACATTAAGCAATTTGTATATAAAGTAAAAGAGGCATAAAAACAATATATGTATCGGTTTACATATCTCCAAAGAACTTATCTGGATGCTTTCTTTTTGTGCTTAACATGAAGAAGGAGCAAACATAGTCTAGAACTATCTCAGATTACATACAAAAGCAAATATGGTTTTTCTTAGTTCTAATGCTGCAAATATAAATACCCCACACTAATAATATTTCAAACTTGAAAATGTAAAAAAGACGAATTTTAATCTTGAAAAAAAAAAGAATCAGGAGCATTAAAGAGAATTGTAAAACTTCAAGAATAGTAATCAGTTCAATGGCTGCATTTTTACCTAACAATGAGCCAAATCACACAAAACATAGCATGTAAATCACAGATATGGCAAGAAAATAACCATACAAAATCATCCAATATGTTTATTTTTGTTGTTTCTCATACACAACCGATGTTAGAATAACCTACATAGAAAAAGTAGAGTTATCCTGTTGAACAACTAAATATACAATGTATACACTCTATTGTGAACACAAATATTAGATATAATCTGTAGACCTTGACTATGAGTCATATATATATTGTTCAGTATGCAAGAAACATCCAAAAGGAAGGCTTCCATGGCTATATGCAAATAAACATGATATAGGGATAAGTAAGAATGTGAGGCATATTTCCAAAATCAAAATCAGTTAATAAAAACACATTTAACAATACAATGTCAAAGATCACAATTCATTTCTATTAATTTCTCTTGATACACACAAATTCATTCAAAGCTTATATATACCTGTTCATATATTTCTGCACTTACAAGAAACAGTTAAGAGGATGACTCAGGTAAAGAAGTTATATCGAAAGAAGAAAACGACTGAAGAACTTTAGGGAAGAAAAAATTTGAAGACATAAATAATGGAAAAAAAAAAAGTAGTAGGAACAAAAGTGAAAAGAGAATCCAGGATAGTACAGAACAAATAGAGATATACACCAGGTTAACATGATACGAAAAAGTTGACTGGAATAAATATGGTATCATTTTTCTTTTTTTTACATGATTAAATATGGTATCATTAGTGCTTGTATTGGTTTAAGAAAAACAATTTTAGAGAAAATTATAAATATCGTATCATTAGTACTGGCATTGGTTTGAGAAAAGCAATTTTAGAGAAAAGTAAAGGAGCAACAACATGACAATTCAGAATGACAAAAAGCAGGAACAAAAAGTAATTTGAGTCTTTGTGTAGAAGTAAATGCAAGAATTGATCGAACCATATGACAACATTAAGCAATTTGTATATAAAGTAAAAGAGGCATAAAAACAATATATGTATCGGTTTACATATCTCCAAAGAACTTATCTGGATGCTTTCTTTTTGTGCTTAACATGAAGAAGGAGCAAACATAGTCTAGAACTATCTCAGATTACATACAAAAGCAAATATGGTTTTTCTTAGTTCTAATGCTGCAAATATAAATACCCTACACTAATAATATTTCAAACTTGAAAATGTAAAAAAGACGAATTTTAATCTTGAAAAAAAAAAGGATCAGGAGCATTAAAGAGAATTGTAAAACTTCAAGAATAGTAATCAATTCAATGGCTGCATTTTTACCTAACAATGAACCAAATCACACAAAACACAGTATGTAAATCACAGATATGGCAAGAAAATAACCATACAAAATCATCCAATATGTTTATTTTTGTTGTTTCTCACACAACACCGATGTCAGAATAACCTACATAGAAAAAGTAGAGTTATCCTGATGAATAACTAAATATACAACAGAATACACTCTATTGTGAACACAAATATTAGATATAACTGTAGACCTTGACTATGAGTCATATATATATTGTTCAGTATGCAAGAAACATCCAAAAGGAAGGCTTCCATGGCTATATGCAAATAAACATGATATAGGGATAAGTAAGAATGTGAGGCATATTTCAAAAATCAAAATTAGTTAATAAAAACACATTTAACAATACAATGTCAGCACTGTCAATTCATTTCTATTAATTTCTCTTGAAACACCCAAATTCATTCAAAGCTGATATATACCTGTTCATATATTTCTGCACTTACAGGAAACAGTTAAGAGGATGACTCAGGTAAAGAAGTTATATCAAAAGAAGAAAACGACTGAAGAACTTTAGGGAAGAAAAAATTTGAAGACATAAATAATGGGAAAAAAAAAGTAGTAGGAACAAAAGTAAAAAGAGAATCCAGGATAGTACAGAACAAATAGAGATATACACTAGGTTAACATGATACGAAAAAGTTGACTGGAATAAATATGGTATCATTTTTTCTTTTTTACATGATTAAATATGGTATCATTTGTGCTGGTATTGGTTTAAGAAAAACAATTTTAGAGAAAATTATAAATTTGGTATCATTAGTACTGGCATTGGTTTGAGAAAAACAAATTTTGAGAAAAGTAAAGGAGCAATAACATGACAATTCAGAATAACAAAAAGCAGGAACAAAAAGCAATTTAAGACTTTGTGTAGAAATAAATGCAAGAACTGATCGAACCATATGACAACAATAAGCAATTTGTATATAAAGTAAAAGAGGCATAAAAACAATATATGTATCGGTTTACATATCTCCAAAGAACTTATCTGGTTGCTTTCTTTTTGTGCTTAACATGATGAAGGAGCAAACATAGTCTAGAACTATCTCAGATTACATACAAAAGCAAATATGGTTTTTCTTAGTTCTAATGCTGCAAATAGAAATACCCCCCACTAAAAATATTTCAAACTTGAAAATGTAAAAAACACGAATTTTAATCTTGAAAAAAAAGAGGATCAAGAGCATTAAAGAGAATTGTAAAACTTCAAGAGTAGTAATCAGTTCAATGGCTGTATTTTTACCTAACAATGAACCAAATCACACAAAATATAGCATGTAAATCACAGATATGGCAAGAAAATAACCATACAAAATCATCCAATATGTTTATTTTTGTTGTTTCTCATACACCACCGATGTCAGAATAACCTACATAGAAAAAGTAGAGTTATCCTGTTGAACAACTAAATATACGACAGAATACACTCTATTGTGAACACAAATATTAGATATAACTGTAGACCTTGACTCTGAGTCATATATATATTGTTCAGTATGCAAGAAACATCCCAAAGGAAGGCTTCCATGGCTATATGCAAATAAACATGATATAGGGATAGGTACGAATGTGAGGCATATTTCAAAAATCAAAATTAGTTAATAAAAACACATTTAATAATACAATGTCAGCACTGTCAATTCATTTCTATTAATTTCTCTTGATACACACAAATTCATTCAAAGCTGATATACCTGTTCATATATTTCTGCACTTACAGGAAATAGTTAAGAGGATGACTCAGGTAAAGAAGTTATATCGAAAGAAGAAAACGACTGAAGAACTTTAGGGAAGAAAAAATTTGAAGACATAAATAATGGAAAAAAAAAAAGTAGTAGGAACAAAAGTGAAAAGAGAATCCAGGATAGTACAGAACAAATAGAGATATACACCAGGTTAACATGATACGAAAAAGTTGACTGGAATAAATATGGTATCATTTTTCTTTTTTTTACATGATTAAATATGGTATCATTAGTGCTTGTATTGGTTTAAGAAAAACAATTTTAGAGAAAATTATAAATATCGTATCATTAGTACTGGCATTGGTTTGAGAAAAGCAATTTTAGAGAAAAGTAAAGGAGCAACAACATGACAATTCAGAATGACAAAAAGCAGGAACAAAAAGTAATTTGAGTCTTTGTGTAGAAGTAAATGCAAGAATTGATCGAACCATATGACAACATTAAGCAATTTGTATATAAAGTAAAAGAGGCATAAAAACAATATATGTATCGGTTTACATATCTCCAAAGAACTTATCTGGATGCTTTCTTTTTGTGCTTAACATGAAGAAGGAGCAAACATAGTCTAGAACTATCTCAGATTACATACAAAAGCAAATATGGTTTTTCTTAGTTCTAATGCTGCAAATATAAATACCCCACACTAATAATATTTCAAACTTGAAAATGTAAAAAACACGAATTTTAATCTTGAAAAAAAAAAGGATCAGGAGCATTAAAGAGAATTGTAAAACTTCAAGAATAGTAATAAGTTCAATGGGTGTATTTTTACCTAACAATGAACCAAATCACACAAAACACAGCATGTGAATCACAGATATGGCAAGAAAATAACCATACAAAATCATCCAATATGTTTATTTTTGTTGTTTCTCATACACCATAGATGTCAGAATAACCTACATAGAAAAAGTAGAGTTATCCTGATGAATAACTAAATATACAACAGAATACACTCTATTGTGAACACAAATATTAGATATAACTGTAGACCTTGACTATGAGTCATATATATATTGTTCAGTATGCGAGAAACATCCAAAAGGAAGGCTTCCATGGCTTTATGCAAATAAACATGATATAGGGATAAGTAAGAATATGAGGCATATTTCAAAAATCAAAATTAGTTAATAAAAACATACTTAACAATACAATGTCAGCACTGTCAATTTATTTCTATTAATTTCTCTTGATACACACAAATTCATTCAAAGCTGATATACCTGTTCATATATTTCTGCACTTACAGGAAACAGTAAAGAGGATGAATCAGGTAAAGAAGTTATATTGGAAGAAGAAAACGACTGAAGAACTTTAGGGAAGAAAAGATTTGAAGACATAAATAATGGAAAAAAAAAAGTAGTAGGAAAAAAGTAAAAAAAGAATCCTGGATAGTACAGAACAAATAGAGATATACACCAGGTTAACATGATACCAAAAAGTTGACTGGAATAAATATGGTATCATTTTTTTTTTTTTACATGATTAAATATGGTATCATTAGTGCTGGTATTGGTTTAAGAAAAATAATTTTAGAGAAAATTATAAATATGGTATCATTAGTACTGGCATTGGTTTGAGAAAAGCAATTTTAGAGAAAAGTAAAGGAGCAATAACATGACAATTCAGAATGACAAAAAGCAGGAACAAAAAGCAATTTGAGTCTTTGTGTAGAAGTAAATGCAGGAACTGATCGAACCATATGACAACATTAAGCAATTTGTATATAAAGTAAAAGAGGCATAAAAACAATATATGTATCGGTTTACATATCTCCAAAGAACTTATCTGGATGCTTTCTTTCTGTGCTTAACATGGAGAAGGAGGAAACATAGTCTAGAACTATCTCAGATTACATACAAAAGCAAATATGGTTTTTCTTAGTTTTAATGCTGCAAATATAAATAAACCCCACTAATAATATTTCAAACTTGAAAATGTAAAAAAGACGGATTTTAATCTCAGATTACATTTTTTTTGTGCTTTCTTTATTTTTCTTTTTCTAATTTTTCATGAAAATATAATCAACCTAAAGCTACAATAGAACCGTGGCAAATAATAATTTTAAAAGTAATAGAACATTTACTTAGGGTAGAGAAATAGCCAAGAGAAGAAGGTAAATACTAAAAATATTCCGTTAGAAAAAATATCAATATTTAATTAAGGTGTGGCGATAGACAAATATTTAATCTAATTTTTAATGAAGGATATTTTAAAAATATTAATAAAAAGAATGTGATATTAGATAAGAAGGTATGACAACAGCCACTCCCAATGTATCATACATATTTTCGTCAATTTTCGAGGCCCATTTATATTTTAAAGACTAGCAATGGTTTTTGTACATGCAAAAGCGACGTTTTTGCGACGCACAAGCACAAATTCTACTCATCCGCCCATAGACCAATTAAGTATAGTGCACCTTGTGTGCGTGTTTTGTGCTGTGCGTTGCAAAAGCGTCGCTTTTACACCTAAAATTATTGCTTTTTAAAGGCACTATGATAAGTTAACCCCCAAAAAAAAGGGCTCATAAAAACTTATTAAAAAAAATGAAATGCATAAATGCTGAAAAATATAAATGAACAGAAAATACAAAATAGGAAAAATATATATACAAATATTTAAATTGCAGAAAAATACATAAACAACTTTAAACCAAGTTCACACCTTCATCAAATATTTATTTAAGTATATATAAAAATATACATATTAATATTCAAATTTATAATATATATGTATATATAATATATTTATATTTTATATAAATATATATATCAAATATTTTATTTATATTTACAAATATACTTATTTAATTATATATACAAATACATAAATATAAATATAAATATAAATATATAAATACATATTTATTTATTTAAATTCATTATATATATATATATATATATATATATATATATATATATATATATATATATATATATAAAACTTGTTTTCCAACATTTTCAAACAAAAAAAAAAGATAAAAAACTATTTTTTACCAGCATATTTGCTAAAAATACTGGTAAAAAACTAGCATATATGAGTTTCTTATCAACGTTTTCAGCAAATATGCTAGTAAAAAAGACTTTTTTCATCATTTTATTCCTTAACACTAGTAAGTAAGTCTTATATATATATATATATATATATATAACAGACTTTGCAGTATTTTGGAAAAACAAAAAAAAAACAATAAACTCTTTTTTACTAACGTATTTGCTGAAAAATGCTGGTAAAAAGATAGTAAGTAAGAGTTTCTTTCCAAGGTTTTTAGCAAATACGCTGGTAAAAAAGAGTTTTTTGTCAGATTTTTTTCTAGAAATTTACTAGCGTGTTGTTGAAAATGCTGGAAAAAAGCTAACAAGTAAGAGTTTCTTACCAATATTTTTAGCAAATACGCTGATAATCTAATGGGAAAAAAAAACTGTCAAATGTAACAATAATCATGTTAGACCAGTTATCTGAGCATTTTTGTCATTTTCATCACTTTTTGTTATGGTCACGTACAGAGAACCTGGTTGAAGTATATTTTATTTTAGAAATTTAGACTTCTGAAAACATGGTTGTTATGTGGCTAGTAACAAGTCTCTACCATTCTATTAGCATTTTACTTAAAAGAATCTTTCGATCTGACTTAAGGCATAGGTGTGTTAGCGGTGCATGACAAACTACAGTGCATTTAAGAATCGGCCCTCGGCCCTTGTGTATAGTCCATCTTGGAATGATAATTTGGTGCATTTGGAGCAAGTTTTCTAAGATATCATTTTGTAAAACCTGCTCTAGATTCATTTTGTAATGGACTATACATTACCGAAGCTATTGCCATATTCCAGCTTTATTTGTTAGGACATAGATTTGTAATCTAGACCGATCAGTAGAGTCTAAGAGCTTTAACGGACCAAGTTTACAAACACCTGAACAGCAACAGTAGCTACCTAACCTGAACAGCAACAGTAGCTACCTAAGTTGCTCGGCTATGACTTTAAAATCGAATATAAGAAAGGAAAGGAGAACATACCATCTGACTCTTTGTTCCCATACTTCTTCACAGCATGGTCAGAACCTAAATGGGGATTTGTAGATCAAATTCAGGCAGCTTAGGTAGGCGTATGCTTAAGTCATAATATTTTGCTACGTAGTTATGTCACGAGCAAATACTCTTCTTTGTCTGTCTTACCTTGTTTTACTAACTTAATTAATCAAATTCTTAAATTGGGATGCGGTTCTTAAATAGACGGGAATCGTGATTTTGCAATATATAGATATTGTACAAACGTAGCGCAATGAAAATGTTTAAATAACTCAACGAAAAATAAAATAACATAACATAACATAATATATATATATATATTCTGCTTCTCAAAATCGAGCCCGTTCCTATACAGGATTGTTGGATTTACTTTCCCCGACTTTCCCATCAATCTGTTCCCCTTAACTTTATTCTGAGGCTGGCCCAAGTAATATGGAATCTATATAGTTCTTATGAATTATATAATCATGATTGAATTTACTTGAATGTCATATGCGTCCACATGTATATCATAATATATGCATAATTTCTGCGGAATTTCGACGGCAATAACGGATCAAATCTATTTTTCTGTGAATAGTGTCATTTAAATAGACAACAATCACAACAGTAGAACCAATATGATATATCAATCTTTCAACATGAATATAGATTTTGAAACATTCAAATCTTAATAGAGTTTCATACATGTACTACGGTGTATAAACCTTCAATTTGATAATTCTACTAACCTCATTCAATTCTGCCTGATTTTGTAATTTATGCCAAAATTCCCTTTTAACTTATTTAAATCTTAATTTTTGATATGTTGAATTATTATTTGTCTAGTTTTTAATCTTGCTGGTCCCATTAAGTTTTGACAAGTATAAATAGAGTTATTAAAGTTTAACCTATGTCTGCCTTTTTATTAGATAGAATTAGGGTTAAAAATGTAAAAAATTGCTAAAAATAGAAATCTTATTATATTTGCTTGAAGCTTATATCATTTTAAAGTTAACAGACCCAGCTTTAATTCCCCACAAGTTTTGTCTCATTTGAGTGGACAGAGCTCAAGTTATAAGCTCTTAAAGTTGGTTGAATTGGTTTGCCCTATTTCAACCCAATTAGGACATAAGGCAACTTTGGTAAATTACTGAGGAAAATAGGGAACGAATCAAATTTGAAATTTTTATGGCATATTATCCTATGTGCTAGCTTTCTAACAAAAACTGTTGCACTCTCTTTGAAATTGTATAGAGCTAGTTATACCCTGCATAACTTAGCCTGGTCAGAATTAAAGATAGAAATCTAAGATTAACTTCAAAAATTCATATCTCACTCAATACTAACCAATGGCCCCATAATTTGTATGATTGAAAAGATCTAAATGTCTAGTTTTATATAAAATTGGTTTTCATCAAATTCTAATGTCTTTAGGTGAAGCCATACATCTCGTAGTACGAACTATCTTAGGGTTTCTAAATTCGATTCATTATAGTTGATTCCTTTTATGGTCTTTCACTAAGTATTCACTCCAAACCCAACATATACTTACTAATCCAGCCATAAAAACCTTAATAAACTCAGTATAACATGAAATAAATAAATAAATAGAGATAAAATTCCAAACAGCTATCAATTCAAAAAAATCAAGTAAGGAGGTTGAATCCTACCTCAAATAAGTGAAATAGCTAGCTAGAATTGGGTTTTTTGATGGAGGAAGTGGTTAAAGCTTGAAGGGGGGATGAAAATGAGATGAAATAGAAGAAGACATGATGGAGAGAAGGCGGCTGAGATGGTTGACCAAATGGGGGAGTAAGAAGGAAATTATAAAATTTTATAATACATGGTAGTTAAGGTTTTGGCTTTTAATTGGTTGTTATCTTGAGTGGTTGGGATTCAACCAACTCTCCCCTTGTTTATGGCTGCATGTAGTGCCATTTAGGTGGGGATAGTAGCTGAATTTTAGCGATCCAATCTAGGGCTTTTCAGTATAAAATTTCGTTGATTCAATTCTAGCAATACAAAATATCGAATCTCAACTGATTTCGTTCAAACCGGTAAAATATTACTAATAATCTTTTGATATTTTTTTCATATTTATTTCAATTTCTCCTAATCCTAATCTCTTTAATTGACTTTTAATTAATTTCTAATTAACTTTGCATATCTAATAAAATCGAATAAATTAATTAACAATGTAAATTAAAAGTTTTGAAAATTTTCAGACGTTGTACTACTATCCTCCTAATCAATGTATTTGTCGTGCCTCTCCATTTGCAATATTTTTTTTTTTTTGGTATTTATGTAAAACTATTTTTGTTATACCATTCTTTCTATCAATGGACAATTCTTATTATTTATTTATTTATTTATTCATTTACTATCTATATTATATAATTATTAATTCTTTTAAAGTTAAAAATTATTTATTTATTTATATGATTGTAGTTTTGAAGTTAAAATCTAAAGTTCGTTGGGTCGTTTATAGGTTCGAAGCTAAAGCCTATCGCCAATATATAGTTTAGGTTCAAAAATCAAAATTTAGGATTAGATTTTTTTTTTTTAGGGTACAAAGGATTAGATTTTCTGTCCTTTTTTCTTTCCTCTGCTTAAAATTTAACATTTGAATTTGAAAATTACACATAATAAAATTCAACATTTTTCTGTCCACTTCTCTATCCGTATTTTTTATATTTATTATTTATTTAAAATAAATACGATAAATAGATAAAGAGATTAATTTTGATGCACTTTCGTTGCCTTATTGCTTGGCCACGCCTCATTTTTTATTCGACATTAATAAATACTATTATTCGTATTGGTTGTTTATCGTATAAAATAATTTTATATTATCATCTAATCACATAACACTTTTAAGTTAATAGATTGTTGAGTAAATTTTTTCACTGATATAGCAACACATGATTATATATTTGTGTAAAAAAATTTTACACTAAAAGTGAATTAAAATTAAATTCATAGATAAATAGATCAATTTTGATACACTATCCTTATAAAAAAGTTTTACATTATTATCCAATTATGTACTTCTATTTGTAAAATATTTAAGATAGCAAATCATTGAATAGTTGGACCCTTGATGGTGTCCAAATTCCCCCTGATGAACTAAACAAGAGTGTGACGGACTATGAAAGTCCCCAAGGAGACTAGAGTTTTGATACCCTCCAACTTTTCATGGACCATACCGATATTAAACATCCTTCGAAGCATCCCTCTTCCCTCCCCCGCTGATGGGGATGATGCCATATGCTGGAGCTCTGATGCGAAGGGAAGCTTCTCTATTACAATTGATTATCAAAGCCTTGTGGGAGACCTCGACCCTACATCTAATGGGTGGAAACAGATCTGGCGGTGGCAAGGTCCACAGAGGATGGAAGTCTTTATATGGACATGATCGAATTGTAACAACGGCACGAAGGAGCAAATGGTACGACACAAACCCTAATTGCCATCTTTGTAGGGATAAAATCAAAACCACTGTTCATGTGCTTAGGGATTGCCGCAAGGCTGCGCTTACTTGGAGGAAGTTGTTTGCTACTGCGGTGTTCTTCACTTTGGATCTTAGAGACTAGAACCTCCTTCAGTTGAACGAAAATATGGCCCATAATGCAAACTGGCAGGACCTTTTCTTTACAACCTACAAGCACCTATGGAATTGGAGAAACAAGGAGTTGTTTGAAGAAGGATATCAACGCCCACCTACAACCTATCATATTATTTTCAGTCAAGCCTCAAATATTAAGACCGCCTTAGCCCACTTTAAGGGGAATTCCCAAGTTAACAGAAAGCATACTTTCATTAGATGGAAGCACCCACCTTGGAATTGGGTCAAACTCAATATAGATGGGGGTGGCTAAAGGTAATTTGGGGATAGCTGGTCCGTGACCACACAACAAGTTGGATTATTGGATTCATTAAGAAAATTGGTACTTTTTCAACTTTCATAGTTGAATTCTAGGGTGTTTACTGGGGCCTTTAGGTAGTTTGGAACAATGGCCATAGAAAAAACATCTTGGAGAGTGATTCCAAATCAGCGTTAGACACCATCGACAAGATAGAGCAAACCCCTCTAGACACACCCTACAGGGCCCTTATCCAAAGAATCCAGCCTCTGATGCATCACGAGTGGAGAGTAACATGCCATCATACCAACAACAAAGGGAATGTTGCTGCGAAATGTATGGCTAATCTTTGTATGGGTGAAGATTATAATCTAATGGTTTGGAATCATCCCCCTGATGTGATGTGGGATGTTCTGCGTCATGACGAGTCTAGCGTGTTTATGCCCCGTCTTGTAACTATTTAATTCATCTTTTGTTTCTTAATACTGGCATGCCCAGTAAGTAACCCATGTGTGGTATTTGAAACATCTTCCTAATTATATCACGAATCTTTTAAATAAACCTCTTAAAAGAATTAGAAGGTCTAATTTAGGCTTTGCCCCTCTTATGCACAAAAGAAAAAAAAAGAGACAACACTTTTGCTAACATAAAAATATATCTTAAAATTTGTAAATATAAAGGCATGTTTAATATAATAAGTATTTTTAAATAAATAACTAAAAATGCAAATTTTTTTTTGTTAAAGACTAAATCAATCTTAAGTATAAGTACTTGCTTAATTATATTATACCTCACTCAATCACAATATATATGAATATATCTCACACCTTGTGGTTTTTTATATAGTCTTCATAATTTTAAGATGTTACAAGTTAAACAAAACGTAGACTTCACACAATTATTGTCACAACCTACCCCAGAGTCGTGACCAACACTTAGAGGTAGCAAACCTCTATCAAGCCTACTATGACTATTTTTATAAAAAATAGACAAAATTTCTCCTATTTTTCTAGCTTCCCTATATTAGTCAAACCTATTTCAAACAACCAATTAATAAATACAAGTTTGAGGCTCTCAGAGCACTCTCCAATAATTAACATTTATATATACAAACACTCATTTACATATTCCCCATCTTTATGCTTTATTTACATCCTATTCACTAAGAAAGCAAATTCCAAAAACCATAAAGCCTATGTATAAATATCCTATAAAAATAAATCATTGAGTCGCAAGATCTTGCCTGTGGATCGTGGAGCAACTCTAAAAGGCATATGCATCGCAATTATACATCAAAGTGTTGGATAGCCCTCACATACAGAGGGCGAGTCCACAAGAATTTACATTTTAAGATATTGGAGGAACTGGCTCAAGAGCTATACAAAATTGAAAACAGGAAGGAAAAGCGGGTGAGTCCAATCGACTCAATGAGAGGCAATGAGTCTATACAATATGAGGATAAGCTCAAACAAAATATATATAAATATAAATATATATAAAATCAACATTATAAGTTATGTGTCAACAAAGAACCATCATTTTATTTAATATATGAATAAAGAATCAACATTAGAAACTATACACATACATTACTAATTAACATTTTCTCATAAACTTGAAAATATATTTCTCAAATATAAATAACAAAATGGGAAGGCCTCCAATTCCAAAATTAAATCATAATAAAATTACATCTGGGCGTATTGCCATCCCCAACATGAACATAACAATCCAAATGTGTTGGCCAAACACTCAAGCAAGAAGATTCGAACCAATCACCAAATGCAGCTAAGTGGTGACCTCTAACTACCGATTAACTGAGAATCCTCCTACAAGGTATATAGAAACCAAAATAATATATATTAATAAAAGCTAAAGTAACAAATCAATTTAGTAATCCAAACAAAAGATCAGAGCTTATCTTTTCATTTATAAAATTCATAATCTCTTACAAAAACCTTTTAGAACCTTCAATAATTGCATACTAGTAAAATTTCCTCAAAACCAAAACAAACGTCCATGAAAAGATTGATATCTCAAACTATATAACAATTATATCATTAGACAAAATATATCCGTAACTAGTAGCCATGCCGGAATAAAGATTTATTTAAATAACCCAAACAAATATTCAGAATTAACTAAAGTATGAAAACCATTTAAATTCAAGTCAAATACTACTTGTAGAATAAACATATGCCATAGAAATATTGTCCAACTACCAGACAGTCGAAAATGTTGAATCACGTTTAGGGGCTGTCAAATTTGAAGGTGGATCACCTGGAGAAGCTATAATCAACACAAGATCAATTTTTGCATTGGTTGATTACCTTATCAATTTCATCTTTCACATAAAAGTCTAAATTTCTTATTGTCTACTAAAATTTGCTTGACCTTATATTTGCTATCTCCACCTTATATTTAAGTCCACGAGTACTTGGATCAATCCAAAACACAAGGGCAACATCTAGACGCATGTTCCTCATTTATTTAATGTCAACACATTTCTTACAAGCATCATATATACGAATTTGGTAGGACTTACTAGCCGTCACAATTAGCTTAAAGACAAAAAAAGAAATAAGCTTTCGATTTTTGGAAAGATAACAAAATAGTTTCCAATCAATTCTCATCAACATTAAATCATACAAAAATTTAGATTTCAACCAATCAAACAACAACAAACGATGTCAGCTAGGAATCTATATTCTAATTTAAGAATAATCTCAAGAAAAGAAGCATCAACATTCAAATTAGGATAACAACTTATGCCCGCAATCAAAATATGTTAGCAAATTCAAACCAACAATCCAAATGAACAAATAATCTATTTCTCAATAAAATTTTAAAGCTTAATCCGCCATCCAGTTAAGATAATAAACCAATTACCAAAACAATTCCTAAACAACATCAACCATAGCTATAACAACAACCTAAACTTATAATTCATAATTCCAAGAGTTTTAATAAGTCAGGTACATACCAAAGGATTGGTGAATCAGTCTGGAGGAAGCAAGGTAGTGCCTCCCCCCAACGGAAAGAACCGAAAACGAGAAAGAGAAGCGCAGCCACTAGGAGCGCGATGGACAGAGAGACTAAGTGAGAGTCTTGAGACAGAGAGGAAACAAGGCTGAGACCGCCCAACAAGGCCACGAGTAGCAGCCACGCAGTTGGAAGAGAAAGATGGCGGCAAGAGAGAGTGAACCGAGAGGGAGCGATGATCAAAGAGGGAGAGCCCAGTTAAGGGCTGGCGGAGAAAAAGGGGAGCTTAGGATGATTCACACTACTTAAGGTGTAAGTGGTCCAAGCTGTGGTTTTTTTTTTTTTTTCTAACTACTCTTCTTTAATTAAAAATTTATCCTCTCTAACTTAATTCAATTCCTTTATTATTATAAATTTAATGTAAAATTTTAAAATTTTCTATCACTAATATTTTATTTTTGAACAGGCATATTATTGTAAATAGGATATTACAATTGTATTCATACTTATTTAAAAATATTTTTAAAAAATAGTCTGCCTATAAATAGCTTTGAAGTTAGAATCATGATTTTAATTAGGAGACCAAATTGTTAATCTTACGTCCTTCAAGAGAAATGAAAAAATGTATAAAAGGCAAGGAAGAGAGAATTGGACCCCAGGCTCGTTCGATCTTCATCAAAAAATCATCCAAAATCCACAAGAATCTGTCAAAATTGGGAAAAATCGGTGAACCGGACTAGTCAAACCGGTTGACTGATTTTTTTCTTTCTTTTTTTAAATTTTGATAAAAATACTATTATTTCTTTTATAAAAAAGAAAAAGAAAAGGTTCAATCAAAACAAAAATTTCAAATCTTGATTCTTTTAATATACTTATTTGCTATATACTTTTAAATTAATTTAAAAATAAAAAATAATTATTATAATAT
Source organism: Pterocarpus macrocarpus (assembly GCA_031439585.1). NCBI lineage: Eukaryota > Viridiplantae > Streptophyta > Magnoliopsida > Fabales > Fabaceae > Pterocarpus > Pterocarpus macrocarpus. The sequence continues at coordinate 20,705,527 of CM062514.1, forward strand.
CTGTGAGTACTTTCCAAAAAAAATATAAGTAAAAATTAAAATAAATAAATTTTATATTTAAGATATTTGATAAAATGTCTTATAATAAATATTATTTCACATTAATTATGTTATTATTAATAATTTAATATAATTTTTTTATTTTTTAATTAGTCATATGTATATATATAAATAATTAAATATATATTTTATTGTGTCCCAATTGAACTTCGGGTTAAACCTCTAAACCTTTAAACCCCTGCATTGACCGGTTCAATTTTCTTGACATTGATAAAAAGCAATACTCACTTCAACTCCTATCTTAAATGAGAAATATTTTTTGTACATCCTATCAATTGACATACTTTGACATTCTGTATCTTTCTCTCTTCTCTCTCCTCTTGCTTTTTCATTTTTCCTTTTTCTTTTATAATTTTCTTTTTTAAATCTTGTCTTTGGGTGTCTGGATGTCTACAATAAAGAGTGGTACAAATAATACTCCTCATCTTAAATAGAGTAAATAATGTTGTCACCCAGCACTCTCATTCTCTCGTGGGGATGGCTTCAGATGTGGTTTGCTTTTAATGTATTTTCAATGAATCATTGAAACGAGGCATGAGACGCAGTTTTTATGGTTATTATGCTGGTCCTTTGCTTCTCAGCGAGCATGGGGTGCTGCGTTCGATTTTTGCTTCCTTCTTTTTGGTCTTTGTAGTCTTCAATTATTTTATTTTTAAAAAATTTTATTTAATAATTGTTAACATAAAAAAATTATAAAAGATGTTATATATATTCACATGCATATTTATATCTTTCTTTTTGTGACAAAGGCTAAGAAATTTAATATCTTATTCTTATTTTATTTTAACCATTAACCAACAATCATTATTATGTATACATAACTAATTAAATTGAATTTTTGTGTCTTTAATTTTTTATATTGATAAATAAAATTTATATAAATTTATATTTGTAATGAGTGTATTTTTCATTTTTTAAATATACAAAATCTTATTATATTAATACTTTCTAATTTATATATTGCAATTCATATCTAATTAGTTTTTGATATAAATACACATATAAGATTTTTTTTTTCAATAGTTTCAAATGATAATCCACAATTGTCAAGCAAAATGATATCACAATTAAACTTTTTATTTCAATAATTTCATCTTAAATTAGTTATACATAAAGACGTATTTTATAATATTTTACAAATACATGTATTTTCTCATGTAATATTAAGAATTATTTATATTATTATATACATGAGCTTGAAAGCTTTAAATAAAATATAATTAAAATAAATAGTATGAGGGTAGGATAAAAAATTAAATTTTTTATATATTTTTTATAGGGATTAAGTGTATTAAATACAAACAAAATAATTTGTAAACAAATATTATGCATATGTTTCACTTTAATTTTAAGATTTTTATTATTGTTATGGTACTAAAGAAAAAGATAAAGGTAGAAAAATAAATAATATTTTATTGAAATTTTACTTAAATATTACAAAAATATATTAGTAAATATTAATTTTAATGATTAATATATAAATTTTCATCTATTTGTAATGATGTTTATTACAATGTGCATATTATCACAATTTCTTTTAGTGTGTATACAATAATTGCCAAATACATGGCCAAAAAAAAATTACGAAATGGAAAATCTCAAAAAATGGGGAAAAAACACCTGGCAAATGAGTCTCGAACCCACCCCATGAAGCTCGATGGGAAGATAAGGATGCACGTTGCACGCACAATTAGCTACTGTAAGAAAAATATATAAAAAGATATATAAATCTTTAAGTGAAGATTTGACCATCATCTGTTACAGAAAATGCATCTGGACAATTTTCTCACTTCAAGTTCAATTTCAAAAGAAAGCATCTAACTTACCTACTAATCAAACATCGATCCACAAAAGTAATAGATTAACCAACAAAGCATCATAGAAAGCGATTCAATGCAATAGGCATAAAAAAAAGAAAGTTAAAAAGATAATTAAAAATATTCGTTCCATTCACACTTAAAAAAAAAAGACAAAAAGAAGCAACATAATTAGATACAGTGCCAAGCCAACTCGCAACCCCCAAGTGTGTGAGTCTATAATGACAAAAAAAAAACTCAGCCCCTAAAAGTCCCATAACATTTACCTCAAAATATATAAAAAAATGAGTTGCGTTATTTGAATATGCAATTTGAGAGACACTTTGGACATCCACTCACAAAATGGTGGGGTCCCAACAATATTGTGATTGTTATATCAGATTTATTCTAATTCTTTCAACTTTAAAAATAAAAAGTGTTTATGGATGGATGTTTATCATTTCAAGTGGTACAAAAATAGCAAATGATATAAAAATCATAAATCATTACTCATAAAAAAATTCATCTAGAAATCACAGACTTGTTTAAAATAGCAAGCATGTAGTGATCAGCTGACCAATGAATGAAATTATGAATTCGCAGGGAACCTTGACATTGAACCCTCAAAACCTGATAGTCGTAACCATTTTCATGTCTAAAAGCATGTTGAAACCATCTTCGAAAAACTATTGTACATTCAACTGGAAAAGGAATTTGATTGATTAAAACTCAACCTAGAAACAAACATTCGGCAAAGAAAAGAAGTTAGTTTGAGCTCAAATACTAAGCAAGTATGTTCCTTCTTTTATTTTTTTTTTTTCACTGGTGAATATAAAGTTAAGATGATGGACAAAAGTTAAAATTCCACACTGCCTGAAATAATATAACCATCTTCACGCCTAGCATCAGCATAAAACACACCGAAACTAGCTAAGACTATAAAAAGAAGAAAACAAACACGAATTAAAAGGAAACATTCAAACACAAACCTTGTAAGGCACACCCCCCTGTCGCATCAAACAACAACTGTTAAGGCCCAACAAATTTATTCAGCTAACTTTTTTTTTTTTTAGCATTCAGCTGAATTATATACTAAGTTCTTATTATTATTATTATTTTTATCTTTTGTGTAATCTTATAGGTTTCGGAATGCACCCAGTAGATATCATCATGTAATTGTGTTGTAAAAGTTGTTACCTGCAAGGACCATATACAGTTTTAATAAATGAGGAGATAAACAGATAATTCCCTGCAAAACTAAACGAATACTCATTAGGATGATATATAGTTCTCCGCCGCATAACCACAATATATTCTAACAGATGTGAATATCACAATTGAAACTCTGAACATGACATGGGCAAAGCAACTCTACTGCAAAAGTGCAAATACGGATCAAGAGTTTTATATTGCAATAAATGTCATACCAATTTTTTTATTTGTTTGACAGTCTTTTAAATCAGCCCATGAAATACATGAAAGTCTGTGACCAAAATTTTAAGATTATAGCGCAACTAGTTTCATGAAATTTAGTCTTGTGTAGGCATCTGTTTTAGAACAAAATATAATTAAAGTTACTGTTTTTGTTTATGAAAAAAATTTTAGCACAGACTAAGCACCTCATGGAGAGGGAGATTAAGCAGCAGGCATTGGTGGAATTGGTGGATCATATGAGCCGGCACAGAAAGTTGCGAGTTATTTAGGAAGAATTATAAATTCATATTGCAAAAAATTCATTGCAACTTCATTTATCAGTTTAATGTCATTGGTCTTCTCTCGCATTTGGCAATTAGCAGTTGGAATCTTCTAACTCAATTCTTAACTGAATGGCATCTCGGCTTTCATCAGTTGATACAATTATATTAAATGATCAAATTACATATATTATATTTTAGGAATTACAGCACAGCCAAAATAAATAAATAACAATTACATATTCCTTTGATTATAATTAAACAATAAGTATCAATGGCGCTGCAACTCTTAAACAGTCAAACCTGCTAAATTGCAATTGACGTAAACAAAGCATCATATCTCAAGCAATACTTGCCAAAAGCGAAGTTACCTCTAGAAAAATGATGTTTTCAACTGAATAAGCTCATCAAACAATTAATCTTCTTCCTCTACCTAGCCAGCCACGTACATTGAAAATGAACGTAAGTTTTAAAAAAAAGCAATAAGACATGCAGAAACAAATTCAAACATTAGCATGACCTTCTCTTCTATCTTTCTGAATTTGTAAAAAACCCAAACTCAGTATAGAAAATGAAAGTTACCTAAATTCATAGGATTAAAGCATATCATTTCTTATTTCATTCTCTCCTGTACAACCTTGAAAATTCAAAATACTTTAAATTTCTGTTTCAATGTCATTCACTAAATGTGACTAAATATATTTAGAAATGAAGCTAAATGCAATGTTATTTAGCCACATTTTCAAAGAAGTGTGACTAAACGTATTTGCCACACTTCTGAATGCGTATAGCCATATTCAATAAATGTGGCAAAATGGCAGTGTATACCCAGTGCACCTAAGACATCGCCTCAAGATCAAGCTAATAACATGAACTTAAATAGAATGCTCAACTACTAACATTAACATTAATAAAAAATTCAGCGTAATCATATATTTTTATTTTTTACAAATTAATTGGTTATGAACTACAACATCACCAGTAAATAATTACTACAATTTATTTCAAGATTAGTCGAATGCCTCTAATTTATAGTTTGGAGAAGTCTGTAATATTTCTCTGGACATTACATTGCTAGTCTAAAATCACTACGAATAAAATAAACATTAAAAAATTTTGAGTAAAATCCTTTGAAATCCATGTTGAGAAAAATGCATGGCTACCATTTCACATCCACATAAAATTACTTACAGAAACACAATCGTTTATAATAACATGAGTAATAGATAGAAAACAAATCATGACACAAAATTCTTCATGAATCAAAATTAAGAAAGTATTATATATTATAACATCTTTTTTTTTTTGTAATTTCTTTTTCCTTTATCTACTTGTTTCACACTTAGTTGAAGATTTTCTCTCAAGAAATTCCCGTCCTTTATTATTGCTTATAACTTCATGATAACAACGAGAGACGCTGTAGATATTACTTCTATTCCTCTGCCTTTCTAGCAGTGAAGTACAACGTCTTAATTGGTCTTTCCTTTTTGTTTATCATTATACATAAATATAATAAAGCATGAATTTAAGCAATAAAATAAACCCACCAGCAGAATGGTGATCTTTAATATTATGCAATATAAATAAAATAAAGTGTGCATAAAAACTTTAACAATATAAGTTGAGCTATGTGAATAAATTTCAATGGGATAAACATTCAATAAATCATAATAAAATAGTTATCAATAGTAATAACATTAATCGAAAATAAAAAAAAATACGAAATAAATATATGTACAATGTAACAAAATATTATAACTATAATACACAAAAAAGAGTACAAAGAACTAAAGTTTAATAAAAAATAATAATATTCCCTCCAATTCATAATAGACGTCACTTTGAGTAAAATATGTTGGTTCACTAGATGTTTAAAATTAAATAAGGGTATTTTAGTAGATATACTTTTACAATTAAGCATTGATTTTGAGTTTTTAATACAAAAGACTAAAATGACATCTATTATACATAGAAGGGAGTAATTGAATAGTAGTAATTAAAAATAAAAAAATGAGCCATATAGAAACATAAAAAAAGAAAAAATTAGAGAAGCACATATAAAATAATAATTAAAAATATATAAATAATAAACCTCAAGAGGAGAAATTTCTCAATACAGAGAGTTATCAAATTCAAGACTCAATTTTAAAAAGAATCCTCTTTATATTGTATTATTTATATAATTTCCTTTAATGGTAAGGATGTAAGCAGATTGAGTTAACTTGATGAACCTAATTAATTTGAACTGAGCCAATTAAATTGGTTCAAATTGATTCGGATCATTAGGTCAATTGGGTACAACCCAATTAGAACTAAGCAATGTTTAGTTTAATTATCGGATCTAGAATTTTGCAACTCGATACTTGACTTGACCCAACCCGAACCCCCTATATTCTTCTTTTTTTTCCTTAACAAAATAACATATTAGAATAAAAATTGTTTGATATTTATATTTTTTTAATTATGTTAATAATAATATTAGAATAATTTAGCCTTTGGATATTAGAATAGAATATGAAATTTGCTTATATAAAAATTTGGTTGCTTTTATGATTATTTTTTATTGTAGTTTTTAGCATAATAAGGGAAAAAAAAAATAAATGGGTAATATAATCACCCAAATTGAACCAACCTGAATTTAATTGTTTCAGATTTGATCAAAAAAATTCATGAATCCAAACCAAACCAAACCAAACTAATCAAAATTGATCGATTCGGATTTATTTTTCGCTCAAATCCAACTCAAACCAACTTATTTAAACCTCTATCTAAGGATCTTCATCATTGTCAATGAATTTGTTCTTGTCATTATAATGCATTCAATAAAGGTTTATTACTTGGAGAAATACTTGTATAGTTATGGAGCGCTATTAAAGAAATATTTGCAAGTATTTCTCTATTACTTGTAGTAGTCATTATAAAGTTATAATATTAATAAATATTTCTTACTTTATAATTTATAAATATTCATAATTTATTTTTAATTATATAAGAAATAATCAATATTTAATAACATATTAATGACATTAACTACATCTTTATTTTTAATGAATAATATTTAGTAATTAGTAAAATTTTGATTGTAGCTTTCCTCTTAAAAAAATGGTTATTAATTTTTAATTTGGCAAAAAACCATTTTAGGTATGTATACAAAGAAGAATAAAATATCTACAAAATAGGCAGGCAATCCCTGAAATGAATTGAAATTTATATCATTAAAATGTAGCATTTTTTATTTTCCTTTTGTCCTTAAGCCTGGTTAATAACTTTTTACATTAAAGTATTATTTTATGAATATTACATTAAGGAGAAAAATGTCCAAAAAAAATAGGCAATCGATAATTGAAATATCATTTGTCCCCACAACACTGTATAAAAATATAGGCAACACAGAATGAAGTTGATCATAAGTCATTTTGTTTGAGAATTGAATATTAAAAAATGATCAATATATTATTCTTCTTCTTATGCTTTGCGACTAGCGGTAGCAGCCATGGAGTTGATGGGATGCATGCCACATTCAAAGAAGACTTGGATTTGGAGAGACAGTTAAAGGTCACTAACAAGCCTCCTGTAAAGAGTATCCAGGTATTTCTTACCCTTCTTATGTATCATCATATGCTTCCTTTTGTTTAATTTTATCTCGTCACTTGATTTAAATAAATTTATTTGTTGAATTTTCTTTTCAGTAGACAAAATATGGGTATACTGTTGATTGCATTGATATTAACAAGCAACCAGCTTTTGACCATCCTCTTTTGAAGAATCACAAGTTGCAGGTATAAACTCTATTGCTTCAGAGTGGTTAATTTTGATTTAGTCTACTTTCTCTCTCTCTCTTTCTCTTTTTATTTTTCCGATGAAACTATCGGTATTTGAGTCCCATTATCAAGAATTTGATTAATTCAGCACAACCTGAAGGAAATCCCTTAAAGAGATAAAGGATTTTCAATAAGAAGTTTTTCTATTTTGAGGACTCAAATTCAAAACTTTTAATTAAAGGATTAAGATACCTATTATGTTGATCAACCCATGTTGATAGTCTTCTTTCTTTTGACTATATTTTTTCTTTCAACGATTGTTTACTTTTACAGAGAAAACCCAACTTCCAACAAACAATAACAAAAGCAAGTGTGAATAGTTCGACAGGGAAACCCTTAGTAATTGGGCTTAAGAAGGTTCCTATCGAAGGACGACAAAAGAATATCTTATTGGAGCGAAATCATTATTAAGTGCCCATATCCAGACTCAAGGCAATCCAGGGACTCATGTAAGTTTTCTTTAGTATGACTAAAATTTTATATTCTTTAGTTCATTTCAATAAATCGCAACTAACGTTTCAAATTTAGATTACTTATTTGAATCTATTGAATTTGTAGGTTGCTGAAGCTTTTACTTCATTATATTATCCTTATAGTGGAGTCAGTGGAATTGGTAGTGTTTATAATCCACGCGTTTATAAGGACCAAACAAGTGCAGGCCATGTGTGGGTTCAAAATAGAGCGACGAATTTTACTGATAAAATTATCGCTGGATGGCATGTGAGTTTTAATTTATACAATTATTATTTTAAAAAAAAAAATGTTTTGTTAATTCGTGTCAAATTGATAATATAGAATACAATACCTAATAATCCTACATATTGATGGTAGGTGTCTCCACAATTATACGGCAATGATGCAACTTATGTTTACTCATTATGGACGGTAAGGAAAGGTTTATTTACATTTTTTTATCATTGCTTACATGAATGAGATGCTTCTTTTTTTTGGTGTAATGAGATGCTCCTTTTGTCATATATATAATTTTTCTCTACTGAATTATTTTCTATTCAATTTTGTTGTGATCTTATCTTTCATATGGTGTTTACAAAAATAAAAAGGCAAAAAGTTTCATTTCGTTAAAAACTAACACTACGTTTAAAAATGACAGTCCGATAATTTCCAGAAGACGGGATGTTACAATGCAATATGTGGCTTTGTTCAAGTTGACAAAGAACTTTACATCGGCACACAAGTAGGCAATACATCTATTTATGGTGGAAGAATATATGAGCTAGCAGTTTCTATTTACCAGGTCATCATCATACTATAATTTGTCCACAATAAAACTTACTAAATTATTTACAACTTACATATGGTTAATGTGCATTCAAATTTCCTAGCCATAGATAAGTAAATTGAAGTACAAATGTTATACGCCATCATGATTTTAAATTGTAATTGCAGTTGCGGTTACAATTACATTACGATTATTATGATTGTGGAAAGATACGAAAAAATACGACTGATATGGAAGCAATTGTAGTTATTGTAGCCGCAATTGTAGTTACATATCGCAATTCAAAACCATGTATGTCATATTTAAAGGCTAACTATGATATACTCACAACAGTTTATGGACATATGCAGGACTTAATTACAGAAAACTGGTGGTTAAGAATGTTGGATAAGAATATCGGATATTTTCCGGCAGCTCTATTCTCTGATATGAGCGAAGCTCAACGAGTAGGGTGGGGTGGGAAAACAACCACTCATGCGGGTGCTCCTAGTCCTCCAATGGGATCTGGATACTTTCCAGATGATAACTTTGTTCATGCATCTTATTTTAGACATGTTGCGTTTCGGTTTGGAAAAGATTATGGACCAGAAAAGTATTCAATAGATACATTTACTGACAACCCAAATTGTTTTGGTGTTGAATACTATGGAGATCAGGGAAGAGATGTTGGATTTTCTCTCCAATTTGGAGGACCTGGTGGAAAGTGTGGTGATTGATTCATATTTTACTCAAGTTATGCTAATTTGAATTTTAAAAATAAATAAAAGAATGTTGCTATGATTAATTACAAGAATTTCTCTTTTCGATGTCACATGAACTCTTAAGTCTCTAATACTCTGCCTTTCTTAACTTGACTTTTTCAAATGTTGTTGTTTTTTTTTTTTTTTTAGATTTTTTTGATAATTTATTTTTTAAAAAAACTTCTGTGTTAAATTTGTCTCTAAAGTAAGTAAGTGTTATTTGTTATAAACAGAAGTTTTTGTTTTTATTTGCGCCTGTTCTACTATGAGGTAAAAACATGATTATATAATTTAAATGACCTATTCAGTGATTACTCCAAACAGTAATATTACAAAAGATTGAAACATTTCCCTTAACAACTTACGTAATAGAATATTATTATCACCAATCTTATTTGTCATATATATATATATAATTGGATACCTATGATACATTCATGCCATCCATTTTATTTCACTTAGACACATGATACACTTGATTTAAGTTCAATTTGCAGGGAAGAGTCCATTTGTAGTGCAAGGACGTTTAAAGCGCAATACAAACAGTTTCATGTTTAAGCCTAAAATGGTATTAAGACAGGATTAACTTGTGCCTAAAATAGTATCAAGACAGGATTAATTTCACAAGTTAATGGTATAAGATCACTTCATGATCTACCCAAATAATCACCTATGTTTCGCGTTAGTTGCTCCCCGCAAAGCAAATTAAAATGCTACGCCAATACCTATGTATTACATCTACATTGTTTGTCTGCAATCTCATTGAAACTCGGAAAACAAGTCTTTCGCTAGACAATTCAGAAGGCATTGTCTTTTGCTTTCAAAATTGTTGTTCCTTCTTAAAGGCACATATATATGATTGCAAATGAGTTATGTTATTTGTACATTCAATTTTAGAGGCACTTATACAGCCACACAAAAAAAAGTGGGTTCTTTTTCAAGTCTAAAATAAAAGGTGTCTATGGATGTTTATTACTTCAAGTGATACAAAAATTATTTCTCTTATGGAGACCCACCTTTCTATGTATAGATATGGTGTTCCTAAATTTAGATATACAAATAATATAACTATAGCTAATAAATGATTTTGCTTTTGTGTCAAAGGCCCAACCATTTTTTTAACAGTCCAACGGTGTCTCAGGTAGATCTCAATACCTTTTGGACTGATGTTGTTCACTGACCCAAAAAAAAAATGGATGTTGCTCCGACCCAAAAAAAAAAATTGGTGAAAAAAAAATTTGGACCAGGTGAAAAAGGATAATTTAACATAATCAATTATATAAGTTTAATTTGTATGCATTATCAGTATAAAAGAGTTTTATACTGACATTCAATCATTTGCTACCACACGGACAAAACTAGTTGACTTTTACACCTACTACCTCAAAAAAAAAATATTTTTATTTATATAGCTATACATAATTAAATATTAGTACAAAATTCTTTTACACTAACAATGTATAGAAATTAAACTCCAATTATATTGTTCAAATCCCATTAGTGTATCATACAGATTTTTGTCAATTTTCAAGGCCCATTTATATTTTGAAGGCACTGTGATAAGTTAAGCCTCCAAATATATATTCATCTGAGTTTTATTCTTATATGCTGCCTTTTTTTTCTGACCGAAAAAACATAAAATATGTTGCCTTTTGTACCTGGCATCTATGTGACTTTTTGACGATTAAAAGTTTGACCATTTGGCTTTTTAAAAAAAAAAAATACAGGAGAATGACTTGCAATTCCCTCAGAAATCATGTTTAGCACTTCAAAATTTGAGTATTTGTTTCTTTATTTTGAGCTATGATGACTATTCTATGTTTTGTGAAACGTGGGTGTGTAGGGGAACAATTCCTTGCAAATCGGATTTTTATTTTTAATAATTAAATTTGGGTCTTACCTTGGTTTTTCGGATTTTTTTGGGGGTCTTTCTTGAAAACATATGATGCTAACTTGTGGGCCGCCTTATGCAGCAAATCAACCGCTCCATCATTTGATAACCCTTTTTGTTTTTGGTCAGTTTGATAACCCTTTTTCCTGATATCATTATTTGATAACCTACAGCTCTTGGATTACTTCATATCTTTCTATCTTATGAAATGGACTACTACAGGCGCTCTTCATCCTTAATTAGTTATGCTTTTATTTGGTTGGAATTTTGCCCTATTTTCTTATGAATTCCTAAAACATGGTGGCCACGTCCACATGGTCAAGGAGTTCCATCGTCACCTGTTGTATGCTTTAGTAATGCAGCCAGGACACCCTTAAATATTAGATCACACCACCATAATAAACAAATGGAAGAAAGCAAACTTTCGATCCTGGCCAAATGCTCATGAGGGAAAATATGTTCGTATTCACAAAGCAAGGGTACCATAGCGAATTGGTTATCTCAAAATAATGGCACATTGGCTCATGTTGGGTACACTACACCCGCGAGACACTCCTGAAGGACGCTGCTTTTGAGTTTCAGTGATGCTAAATGGTACGAAGGGAAAAGTAACGAAATAGTACTAATATAAATTCGTACTGCAGGGCATTATTCTGAGTTTTGGAGGAAGCATTACGAATAAGAATGAACTAACATAATGCCCGACCTCACCAGTCACCGCATATTTTACACCAAACGAAGTAGTTCAAACCCTCTTATACCATGACATTAATATTTTACCCAATCAATCCAACATGTACTTACGCTCAGGCCACACTATGAGTAAAGAGCCACTCCTCAACCAGAAATAAATAAATAAATAACAAATTACAATTAACACAAATAACAAAACACAAAATAATAGGACAAATCATGAAAACTCTGACGACTTAAAAAATCATCCATTTAGATCACTTAGCCCTATTTCCCTAACGAGAATCTAGTGGATCAAATAGGATTTCAAAGCACATCGTAGCAAAGATTCAAACCAAAGACATGGGAAAAACTGCCACTTTTTTGTACAAGGCGCTCAACAGCTACTCTTGACTATGTTTTAAAAGGGGGAACAAAAAGATATACATAATATCACCACTCATGAGATGTTCATAGCCTCAGCATGATAGGTCTCCAGTTCCTTGTCAAGTTCCTCAGCTGACTTCTCCTTTTTCCTGCCTCCTCGGCCTCCACCTCTGCCACGTCCACGGCCGCGACCACGGCCACGGCCAGGTCCAGTCCCACCCCTATTTCTTGCACCACCACGTTGTGCTCTACTGTAAAAAACCAATGACAAATCTTCAGTATACAAGTCAAATATGTCAATGAAATTTAATTTTAAAAAGAATGCAAGTAAGAACATCTCTCTATCCGTCAACACAAATGTGAAACTTCTGAATATGGTGCTGTCTTTATTCACATATAGCCAAATTAATGCACAAATCATGTGACACCCATTTTAAAGAGACCCTTACACATTTAACAAATATATATATATATCATATACACTAGTTTCAATTGATCATTCGCTTTTTATGCCCTCAAAAGCAATTGTATAGCCAAATTAACATCCCTCCCATTCTTGCTCATAAGGCCAATAGTAATTAAGAGATTCTTTTTCTTTTTAACAAAAAAAAAAAAAAAGAAATATCATTGATTAGATAGGTGAAGTAGAAAGGCGGAGGATATGAAATCCTCCCAAAAGAAAACAGGAAAAAGAGAAGGAAAAAAAAAAAAAAAAGCAAGAAAAAGAAACCAGGAAAGACAAGAATAAAATAGCAAACAAGCAGCTTGTCAATCTATTTGCATATCCACCAGAGTGCTACGAAGACTTACATAACACAATTAAAACCATTTTGTCCTGGTCGTATACTAAAGAAGAGATCCTTAAACACACTTCACAAGCTATGTGGCTAAATCTTCATGTTAATAATATAGAACCAGATAATATATATAGATCAAGACACATTTCAGTAAAAAGCAACTTCTGTTACACTGTAAATTATATATAAACTTACATAGCAGAACGAGTGAGCCCAGCGGGACCTCCAGTTCGACCTCCACCAGGCCTGCAATACCTAACATCAGCATACTATCCAAAATAATATTTATTTTGTTTAAAAAAAAGGGTAAAAGATGGATGATTTTAAAAGAAACTTAGCAGAATTGTAAATTCCAAATAAAATATTTACCATATGTTACAAGCATAAAGTTTTCACATTATTTTTCCAGAATTCCCGAAAAAGGCAATAATTAGACAACACATGCACTCAGACAGAAATATTCATATTCTTCTAGAGTCCTACGCTCAATTGGAATAACATACGTCATTACAACTGTCCTCTTCCTCTGCCCATTTACCGCAGATACATTTACACGAGCAGTTATAGGCAATTCTGCATTGGCACCAACGATCTCGATCTTCATGGGCTTTCCATCCAAAAGTACATTATTGTATCGTTTAAGAGCAGCAAATGCATCACTTCTTCTTGTATAGACAACTTCAGCTGATCCCTGTAACCCAGTTCAAGATATTATAGAGCCACACAAAAAGATAATGACATCAAAATTGTTTTCGAAAGTTAAGATGCATAAATCAGAACTTCAAAACATAGTAATGTTGTAAGTTGTAACACATATTTTCACAAAAGTTAACACACTTCCACAGGAATGTCAGACAGATATTCAAGCAATGACAAACGAATTGAAATATCAACTTTGTTGCTCAACATGACCGTAATCTAGTTCATCTAGTAGCCCCCATAAGTTCTAACCAATGATTGTTAAATTGTGAATCAGAAAGCCAATTTTCCAAACTGCAAATTACAAGATTTATGACTTAATGTTAAACATAGCATGAAAATATACATCTTCTACATAATAACAGATGATTCAATCATTTAAAGTGACGAATACCAACATTCAAATCAAAGCCAAATAACTCATCATGTATCAAAAGGTTGAAAGTCCAAACTCCATAAGTAGGACTCCATAAGTAAGATTCATATCATATTTTCTAATAACTTCATCTAAAAAAATAAAATAAAAACTATTAACTACTTCTCTAATCTCTAATCATTTTCTCCAACATCAATATCATCGTCACTTATTTCATCCTCCTCCAGAAACTATGTTGGCATATAATTAAAATGGGAAAGAAAATACAATACCTAGCCAAATTAAATTGCAGGAATATTTCTTACATTGTAACACTCTCCCTTCAAAGAAGGGAACAAGAAAGAAAAGAGGAAAAGGGTTTCTACATTCCTCTTGAAGACCTAAAAGTCTAAAATAAGACTAATCAAGAATATCAAGCCCAAATTAAACTACAGTGTGGGGGTGTGTGTGTGTGTGTGTGTGTGTGTGTGTGAGTGTGTTTGTGTGTAAAATTCAATACTTACACTTGGACGTCCATTTTTATCATAATGAACAGCATAGCGTTTCAAGCCTCCAATCTCAGAAAAAAGCTCCTGCATTACAAATCAGGTTTCAAGACAACTTCAAGAGAGGTAGGCAAGAAACAGAGACTGAGAAGGAAGCATTGACAAAATTTGTACCCTTATGTCTTCATTAGTTACTCCATGGTCCAAATTCGAAACATACAACTTTGTACCAATTTCAACTCCTTGTATCCCTGCAGCTCTCAGGCTATCTTCAAACAGATCATGTCGCCATGGAAAAGGCCTGGTCCTACGAATAGACTGGAAAAAGAAAGCAGAACAGATTCCAGAGTGGCAAAAGAACATGTCAGACAGATTAGATATCCACCATTCTTCAAGAGCAGTCACGGAGCAGGAACATCGCCATTTGAGAAAACAAAAGCATCAAGCACACAACAAAGTAGATGTGGCCACAGTAATATATGCAGGAAAACAATCTACATTCAAACATCAATGTTATAGTAAATGATGGTAAGCAGGAGTAAGAATTCAACCGATTGCAAGTAAACTTGTGTTATGCTACAACTGAGAGCTCGAGTTCTGAGGTAAGCGAAGGAAGCTCCATTGCAAAATACCATGAAATAGGGAAGTAAACAGAATCCTTGCACTTTAGAACCCAACTTAGCAAGATGATCCAATAAAACGTCCGTCCACACACCCAGTACTTAAGCATTCAAAGTCATCTCATCTAAATCAAATGGATTAGCATGGTTTAGAACCTTAGATCATTTAACCCCACTTAGAGCTATATGATTTTGAGCTACTTGTAAGAGCTCCATTTTAAAATTCAAGCATGAAGCTCCTTCATATAATATGCTAGGTATCACCAAAAACTCCTGCATATATCAGAGATCTGTAGCAAAGCCCCCAAATACAAAAGCAAACAACTCTTATGTTCACATTATTTGCAATATTAAGGAACTACGACAATGGCATCGAGGATGCAAAATGATCGAGCTTTAGCTTCACTTTGGAACAAATACTAATGCATGATTTCCTCTTGCTTTTGAGTTTCTATAATGCCAAATCCTCTCATAATTGGGTATTTACAGTATTCCAGAATCTCAAGCACATGTATAAGCATCGGCATTTTTTGAGCTTGCCTTGGCAATGGCATAAGATGATGGCCGAGCATTAACCATAAGAGGACCTCTACGAGCAGCACCAGTAGTCATTCTTCCACCACCAGGGTTCCTCCTGGCCCCACCGCCAGGGCGGGCTCTG
The DNA here is from genome assembly GCA_031439585.1 of Pterocarpus macrocarpus. Classification (NCBI taxonomy): domain Eukaryota; kingdom Viridiplantae; phylum Streptophyta; class Magnoliopsida; order Fabales; family Fabaceae; genus Pterocarpus; species Pterocarpus macrocarpus. The sequence continues at coordinate 20,721,466 of CM062514.1, forward strand.
CCACGTCCTCTACCTCTTTCCCTGTTACTCTTGCTCTTTATCCTATCATCAAGTGACATATCCAAGGAAGAAGCCATCGCAATTGCAATTTAATAAAAGGATCAAAGTTCTTCAAGAAAAGACAAGAATTCAGCCCTGCAACAATAAATAAACAAAAATTAATTCAAATGTCCTAGACAAACAGAACATGTGTACTGTATAAATAATGAGAAGAAGATTATGATAATGTCTTCCTAATCCGTATTTTTAAACAGTCAGAAACCAAAAAACGGAATCCCAACCCTAGCTTAATAACACCCTCAAACAATCTAGGGTTTCAAATACACTAGGAATTCCTAATTGTGCTGCGATGACGGGCATAAACTAACTATAACACTTGTTCATCTTAAGCAAGGTCTCTAATTTGAATCTTTATCAAACCGACGCGACTCAAGTTGGATTAGTTGGAGTATAGTGGACTTCGGAAACCGGTGATTTAGATTTTAGACCCAAAAAAAAAAATTAATTAAAGAAACGGAAATTACCAGGAGAATATAGCCGAAAGCAGAGGGATGAAAACGCAGAAGGCAAAACCTAGAATCGGAGCGGGAAAGAGATCGAAGGAAAGAGGGTGCGCGAGTGTGAGTATTTGGGGGCAGAAGCTTCAAGAAGAAGAAGAAGGAGCAAGATCCATGCTTTTGTTTTGTGGGGTTTATTAGGGTTCAGCAAGAGCGAGCGAGAAAGAGCTTTAGCTAGCCAAGGTATGCTCAGAAACAGTTAAAAAGGCGGTGTCTTTTCTCCACACACGAGCACGGTCATTTTGAAGAGCTCTCAGGGGCTTTTGTGTCATTTTACATTCTTTCGATGTGTCGCGTGTGCATTGGAACGTAGTGGTGCAGACGCGCGTAGCATAGCACAATCGCGGTTTCCAATAGAAGCAACAGTTTTGGGCGCGACGGGGTTCACTTCCCTTCGAGTCTCTTCCTCTTTCTCTCAGAGGAACAATGCCACGCAGAGGCCGTTCTCAGCGGAAGGGGCAATCCTCAGCCTCAGGTAACTTTACCTATTTCCCGCTCTATGCTTTGATGTTCTCGTGTGTTTCTAAGGAATCACATGGAAGAGACAACGTTGATGAACTCAACAGTGTATACAATATAGGATGCTACTACTTCTCCTGTCTTTTTTTGATTTTGTTCAAAAAAAAAATTGAAAATGAATAGACTGTGTTTCTGTTTAGTCTACTTGTTGCATTGAAATTTAAGACTAGTAACTTGTAATCAACGCCTAAAATGGGAAGGTTTTCTTCTCTGTTTTTTTTTTTTTTTGTTCCCTTTCCATTTTTTTTTTTTTTAAGATTTTTTGTGATTCTTGTGGGTGTTTCCCTGTGTGAAACTTTTATTCATCAGAAGCAGCAGCTTGCAGCATACAAGAAGCAAGAGCATGTCTGGGGGAGTTAGTTTGAGTTCCAACTTCCAAGTAGTTTTTTAGCATTTAAAAAAAAAAAAAAATCTGACTTCACTAAGTGTTCTTCTGCTTCTGGGGTGAGTGGATGTGTGCAGTTTTGTTCTTGACAGTTGGTGGGGATGGGGGGAATAGAAGTGAAGTCCATAGGTTTTTGATGGTTGAAATGAAACTGTAACATGGGAGTATTAGTCTTTCATTTGCTTGATTTTAATTTGTTTTTGAGTCAGGAATCACTTTCTTAGTGGAATTGAAACCAAAATTAACAGGAGGGGCTTTGTCTTAGCTTTTCTCTAACCTAACAAATCAATGTACTACTCTTAATTCTTAAAGTGGTCGAATTTTAGTTTCATTTCAGTTGATGTATGCATAAAATCCTGTATATGTTTTTGACCTTCTAAATTCTAATGTTCACATATTGTTTTGGGGCCTTTGCTAAAATTGCAGTGAATGAAACGAGATCCCAACAAAACTCAGAAGGTGGTAGCAAGTTTCAATCACTTAGTGACAATGGTTTGATAACATTGTGTCCAGCAACAATTACCGAGCAAAATCATATTACTCATGAGTTATCAATGTTTACACTGGATTTCAGGAACGCTGACTGAAATATCTAGGGAGGCCGTGGGAAAACTTTTACGCCGTCCTAATAAAGCTGGCACTTCCAGGAAAAAGATGATGGTTGGTATATTAATTTGTTCTTGTTGCTTAATTATAAGTTGCAGTGCAGTTCTTTTTTTTGACTTAGTTACATGATTTAGCTTCATTGTCAGTTTTTGAAGTTTTTTAATCATGTTTAGAAATTCCAAGTGTTTAAATTTCTAAAGCATCATGTTCTTCTTCTGATCTTCTTATAGCTAGAGTCTGAGCCAGCTCAAAATGGAATTCAAATCTTGGAACCAGTTCTCCAACCAAAGACTTCAGAGGTTGGACATTGCAGTAGAAATCCCACGGGAAATGCTTCTGCAGAGGATAAAAGTAATAATGTAAGTTTAGACGAGGGCTTCTTGGACAACAAGGAAGAACTGGATGACTCAGATTGGGAAGAGGGTACAGTTGCCATGGATGATCGTCCTGTGAGTATTGAATTCAATGTGACCCCTGATTCAACCGTACAGAAACAAATACGTCGAGCTTCTGCAAAAGATAAGGTCAATTACTATCTTTCAGCAGTAGCATAGTTGGCTTTAATATCAAAATAACTTTTGGCCACTTGCTAAAATTTAGTAAATTCTTCAGGACTTGGCTGAACTTGTGCACAAGGTTCATTTGCTTTGTTTACTTGCTCGCGGAAGATTAATAGACGGTGCTTGTGATGATCCTCTTATTCAGGTTAATTCTTGTTAGCTGTTTTTAACGGATAATTCTTCTGGATATTTTTATCGAAAATAAAATATTCAGAATATAATAAATAATTTTATATTTGCATTGTTATTAGTTACAACATCGTTGTGTTATCATGTCTTGCCACCCTAACATCCCTCATTTTATGATAATCGATAGCTTAATTCTTTTATCTGAGACTATTTTTTTGTTTTTGGGTTGTATTTTTTGAATTAGTTGTTAATGTAGGGCTGTTCTAACAATGTGTTTGGATTTGTGTGTATATTTTAACTGTTTTATCTTCTTTCATTGAGTTTTTGCATTCTTCAATTTTTCCTGATTATATTTTCTTGCATAAGCTTTAAAACCATTTTTAACTCAAAATTGCTTGTCAAATTGGGCACTTCTTGGTCATGGCAGGCTTCTTTGCTTTCTCTACTTCCAGCGCACTTGCTTCAGCTATCAAATGCCACAAAACTCACTTCAAAAGTTCTACATCCTTTAATTTTATGGGTATGCTTTGATGTAACTGGTATACATTTTATTTTGTTGCATTTAGTGCTTAGTCTTGGATAGGTTCATGCTATACCGCATGTTATAACTTGTTTAATTCCTTGTTGTACCACTCGCAGTTCCATGATAACTTTCATGTTCGAAACTGTACGAATGCAGAAGTGTCACCGCGCTTTGCTTTGGCATCAGCTTTAGAATCACACGAGGGTAGTCCTGAAGAGGTGGATCTTCTTTTTCTAGTGGAGCCTTGTTGTTTCTATATTTGCTTTCTGATTATATACCTTGCTAGATTTTGAGTTTGTACATTAGTAAGGGTTACATTCATCGTAATATGATTAACCAGGTGTATAACACATGTTATTTAAATGATTGAAGTGCAGGATCTGCTAATAATTCAATCTTGCCATGCATGCATTTGATGGCCTTTTAACTACCCTCTTCATCTACTTATAATTGACTTAACCTAAACCAGTCATAAAATAAAGTTTCTTAAGATTGGGTTTGTTGTATTATCTGTAGGGTTTATATAATTTAATCCTCTAAGGAAAATTTTCAGGGAAATTTTTTTTTTCTCTCCCAATTGCAGATTGCGGCTTTGTTGGTTGCACTGTTTAGAGCTTTAAATCTTACAGCCAGGTATTGCATAAGAGCTAGTGACTGGTTTATCTTTGTTTTGTTCATCAATTACTTTTATTAGATTTGTTCAAATCTATCAGGTTTGAAAATTTTCTTACATTCAATACTTTAAGAATTAAGAGCAACGTTAAGCATTTTTGTTCCCTGTTTGATAGAAAACTCTAAGGTGTTATGTAATTTACATTATTGGTTTCCAATTGCTGAAGCAATCCTTTGAGAATTGGGTTTAAATGAATTATTCTTTCCAAAATCCTTCTTGTCTTTAACCACCTATAGGTTCTCACTTTTTATTATTTGGAATGGGAGTGAACTGTAATGTTTGCATGTAATGAAATGAATCTAAAGAAGATGATAACAGTAACAATAAAGCAATCACTATATGTTGACCTTCATGAAGAAAAACATGTAGAAGAACGGGAAAGTCCCAATTCCAGGAATGTAGGCGAGCTAGAAGTGTACCTTTATTTGATGAAGAAAATGTGAAATGTGAAATATGAAATATGAAATATGAAAAAGCATATATATATGTGAAGAACTACTGGTTGTAAACTAAGAAAGTTTGTTCATTTTTAACTACTCATTGAGGTAAAATTTGGAAAAATTTAATCTCTTCTGCTAAACAAATATGTGGAGTTAAATTTCGTATTGATGGCATATTTCAGGTTTGTATCCATTTTGGATGTTGCCTCTCTCAAACCAGATCAATCCATTAGACCGGGTGCAAGTGGATCTAGTAAGGGGATATTTAATACTTCAACACCAATGGTATCTAAGAAAAGTTTGGATTCTAAGTCACCACAAAAACCATTATCTCATGAGAGAGAAAAAGTATGTGAAAGCTCTCTTGGGCATTCACGGAAAAGTAAGAAAGGCTGTGCAAGAAGCGACATGGCTCAGTCTAGAAATCCTCCTGTTGCTGAAAACTTGAATGATAGTTTGACAAAGTCACAAACTTCTGAGACACAAGATAACAACCCCAAATCATGTCTTTCTGAAAAATCTCATAAGTCAAAGAGGAAAGGGGATCTTGAATTTGAGGTGCAGTTGGAAATGGCTCTTTCTGCTACAGCAATTGGATCCCTGGAGAGTAAGTTGGAGTCAGGTGCAAATGCTGATTCAGCAAATTTTTCATGTACATCAAAAAAAATAAAGAGAGATATAAGGGAAGAATCTTCAAGCTCCTCACAAGCAATTTCTACAGCAGTAGGAGCAATGAAAGTAGGATCTCCTCTGTATTGGGCGGAAGTATATTGCAGTGAAGAAAATTTGACAGGAAAATGGGTGCATATTGATGCTATGAATTTGATTGTTGATGGGGAGGACAAGGTTGAAGCCATGGCAGCAGCATGCAAAACATCTTTGAGATATGTTGTTGCTTTTGCTGGGCAGGGAGCCAAAGATGTGACCCGCAGGTTAGATATTTATGTCGCACGATTTTGTACTTTAAGGTTATGCGTTTCATCTGTTCATATGGATTGTTTTACCTCCATTCAACTCTTAATGCTGATTAGTAGCTTCAATAAGACTAGTGACACTTATATAGAGTTATGTCTCATTGCCTGAAGATGTTAGTACATTTTGACATGTTAGGTACTGTATGAAGTGGTACAAGATAGCATCGCAACGAGTTAATTCAATGTGGTGGGATTCAGTGTTGGCACCGCTGAGAGACCTGGAGTCTGGGGCAACTGGAGGTGTGGTTCCTTTGAGAACAAACCACATCATTTCCACAGAATCCAACATGAGTGATTCTTTTGTCCCTACACGGAGCTCTCTTGAGGATATTGAGTTGGAAACAAGGGCATTAACTGAGCCTCTTCCAACTAACCAGCTGGTAGTTTCAAAGCTACCTTAGAAAACATGATGTATAAATATTGTAGATGGTGATGTTTATGTCATAAGACTCTTTTTTCCTTTTGCAGGCCTACAAAGGTCATCCACTTTATGCCATAGAAAGGTGGCTTACAAAGTATCAAGTACTTCATCCAAAGGGTCCAATTCTGGGGTTTTGTTCAGGTCACCCTGTTTACCCTAGGACTTGTGTGCAAACAGTTAAGACAAAAGAGAGATGGCTCCGGGAAGGGCTGCAAGTTAAAGCCAATGAACAGCCCGTGAAGGTCTCATCTAGCTGACAGGGTTCAGTGTTGTTTTCCGGATTTCATTGTATATTTTCCTTTTAATATCCCCATGTGATTTATTCCTTTATATATATATATATATATATATATATATATATATATATATATATATATATATATATATATATATATATATATATATATATATCCATGCAGGAGCTTAAACGTTTCATAAAGCCACAGAAATTAGAAGATTCTGAAGCTGATGACTACGAGTGCACTGATTCTAAGGAAAATATTAAACTTTATGGAAGCTGGCAATTGGAAACATTAAATCTGCCTCATGCTGTGAATGGGATAGTTCCGAAGGTATTTTCTGTTACATTCTATGAATACTAGGAAAAAGTATGGGTATGAATCTATTGTGATAGTGGAAATCTCCTTTGTAAAATATTCAACTCTTTACACTTTGGAGTTTTCTTATGTAGAGATATGTTCCATGGAATTTGCACACTGGATCAATGCAGAATAATAGTTCGTTTGAAATTTTTTTTTATTTGGGTCTAGTCTGGCATATTTGCTGCACCAAGCATATATACCTAAAAGGTCCATTGTACAACTGTTCTGATAAAGACCGTACTTGTTTTAATTACCATATTCCATAGATAATGAGGTTACAAAGGAAAATGCCAAAACCATTTCCAAACCAAGGGAATATTTTGGAAATTAGATTCCTAAGCCCAAACCTCCCCCCTCAGTTTGATGAAACATTGCTTTGAACCCCCATATAGCCTCTGGCTGGAAGCAGAGCTAAAGCAGTAGTTTTATGTAATTTTTTTCTATTTTTTCTATTTTTAAGTGCATGGAATCAATAGAAAGAAGGAACTTTTAAGTTTGAATATAGGGCAATGAGGTTAATGGATCTTTAACTCAAGTTGCCCATTCGTACTTGCTGCTCCGGCTTTATAAACATGAATATGGGCTAGCTGAAAAATGCACGTATGTATATTTTCGTGTTTTATGAGGTTGCATAAGTTTTTATATTACTGATAGTTGCATTTTCTGTTTTACAATAGAATGAACGTGGTCAGGTGGAAGTTTGGTCTGAGAAATGTCTTCCACCAGGGACTGTGCACTTGAGATTTCGAGGGGCATTTTCTGTTGCCAAGAGGCTAGAAATTGATTATGCTCCGGCTATGGTTGGTTTTGAATTTAAAAATGGTCGTTCACATCCTGTCTTCGAAGGTATTGTGGTGTGTGCTGAGTTCAAGGATGCACTGTTAGAGGTATTTTCTTCTTGCTGAATAAATAACATTGTTGCAGATAAATTAAAGTTTGACTTCTTAAATGTTTAGTATGTCAACTAATTTATTGCTTCCCTTATATTTGATGAATTTAATTCGATAAAGCTTGCTACACTGTAAAAAGTAAGTTAGCTTAGCTTGGGTTTGTTTACTGGGACTAGCAGTTTATTAATAAAGATTTATGTTGCATGTATTCAATATACTTGGAAATCCCTTAGCCTGTTTGGACTTTAGAGTTGCTTCTAAAAAGGACTAAACTTCATCATCTTCACTCCTCTAAAATTTTATTATTTTTCCTTGACTCCACTATGTTAGTGCTGCATCCTGTTTTTATAGTTTCATTACATTTATCCTATTCCTTATTTGTGTTTTGTTCGCCTTTCCCTAGGCATATGCAGAGGCAGAAGAAAGACGGCAGGCTGAAGAGAAGAGAAGGGACGAAGCACAAGCTCTTAATCGGTGGTACCAGCTTCTTTCGTCTATTGTAACGCGCCAAAGGTTGAATAATCGTTATAATAACGGTTTGTCATCAGAGATGTCAACAGATATCCAGCATGTGAATGATAAGGAATCAAATGCCACAGTGAGTGATAGTTTTGACAAGAATCAGACTCCCGGAAGCCAACCGGTAACCAAATGCGATACCGATCTTGAGGCTTCATTAAGTAATCCTGTTAAAGACCATGAGCATGTGTTTTTGAAAGAGTATGAGAGCTTTGATGAGGGAACCTCTCTATTGACAAAACGATGCCAATGTGGATTTTCAGTCCAAGTAGAAGAATTGTAGCATTTATGTGGAGCACTTTCTGCCTAGATGCATAGCTGAAAATATATGATGCTTTAAGCAATGAAAGACATTCTTGGTATATTTTTTTTCCCGGTCTTATAATTTTTGGGACACGTATAGCTTTGCATAATCTAAAGTCCAAACAGTTTCTCTTTTGTCTGAAAAATTTCCGGATATACATCTTAAATATACTCCAGTTTGCTACTGGAATTTGACAGCATAGAACGAAGACATGTGCCATCCAAGACATTGTCTTCCTCTTTCCTGTGGAAAAATACTTACAGCAACGAATTTACTTAGTAAATATTTGCGGCATATGTCCCCCCCAAAACTAGAGAAGTGTGTTTAGAAGTATACAGTTAAATACATATTTTGTTTCTATTATTCTATTAAGTTTAAACCCACCTTAAAATAAAAATTATGTTAGACTTTGTATTAAGTTTATATATTAACATTGTCTCTGTTATTTAAATTTTCTGAACCGGTTATTGAATACTTATACGCATGGAGGAAGATCGTGTGTGTCTCAATCATCAACTATTAAAAAGCAAGAAAGAGAAAGAACACTAAAAAGATGAATGAAGGGTGGAGATGCTCCATGGAGGAAGAAAATTCTTTCTCGAGGAGTAAGGCAGAAGAACTCCAAAAGTGGCTTGTTGTTAGTAATGAGATAAGGATCTTTTTCATGTTAAAAATGAATATGACCTTATTATATTCATATCTCAACCATTAACTAAGTTATCTCAGAAGGGTGAAAACTTAAAAAGGTAAAAGTTCAATAGCAGAGATGTGAACATGATAGGATCGTATTTATTTTTAATATGAAAGGATTCTTATCCTTTAATAATGCATCTTATCTATGGCAAACTGTCTTAAAGTATAACGTATTTTTCATTTGAAAAGGTCAGAATTTCACATAGGTGTTTTTTATGATTTATGTTACGTTTGAATAAATATTTTGAAAAAAGTGAATTTTTTACATAATTACTGAAAAAAAAAAGTGATTTTAAGACATTTGTTAGAAAACATGGCTAGAGCCAAAAATTAAAAGAAGAATATTTGCCATATGTCACCTGAACTACGTGCATGTTCGAAGCAACAACAGCAAGTCCTTCTAGTTTGCAGAGGGAAGAAGAAATTGAGAGATCACACTTTAATAAGCTAAATATTGAGGAGAGTCGCCATTTATTTTCATTCAACTCAATTCATTTGGAAGCAGCAACCTGAAATGGTTCCTTATAGCATCTTCAATAATACAATTCATTGTTCTATTGAACATGATTTATATTTTACTATATACTCAGTTCTCATGCCATATTTTTCAGTACAATGATAAACTAAGCCAAAATTTCATGTTCATGTTCATTGATTCGATTGTTGGTTAATTCATAATACATATTCCATGTTTGCAATGGAAAGAGGCACACTACATTTAATTTTTTACTCTCACTGTTTTACAACCAAAAAATGTTATTTATACTAAAATTTTTTCGAATTTCATGATAACTCACTCTCATCTACTATTGGATGGGTATGAATCAATACTAAGGTAAAAAAAAAAATTTAATACAAATAACATAATTCTTTGCAATTTGGACAAGATCGTAAGCCAAAACCCAAAAAGATTGTGCTATATTTAACTCAACGAACAATTAAGTAATTTAATAATAATGTAAAAATAAATTAATGTTATTTAAAAATTTGAGTGATAATACTTTTAAATACATTGACAAATAAAAAAAAATATTGTAATTTGATTCATTATATATATAAATATAATTATTTTGCGTTTGGATGTAATATAAAGCTGTAATTGTGCTTGAGTATTTTAAAGTTCTTTTTGTTAGAAATGTGACCTTTGACCCCCTTACCACTATTGGTTATGATTACTGACTAGCAAGAAATGAGGCATTTGCATATAATGGTCGATATATCATTGCTAAATTTAGTGAAACATCAGTGTCCTGCCCAATAATAAATACATACTACAATTCATCTTTTCCCTTCTCGACATCATTGCTTCAGACTCCCAATTCATATTGTACTAGTTCAGAGTCAATGGAATACTTATTACTTTTGGTTGTTTATTATGAATACTATTCTATATATTCTTGACATTTTTTAAGGCAGTATGCTATGATTAATTAAGTCACACGAACTGTTTTGTCGGTCTGAAATGAATTCCTATTTTGATGAATATTGGTAGTTTTTATTTAATAAAAATTAATTTTAAATATAATTATTATCAAAATATCTATCATATATGTGATAAATATGAAAGCTATATTAATAACAAGTATTAAACCACTTAATTCAACAAAATATCGGTAAATATAAAAGATAATACAAAATAATAGATATTTGTTTAAAATAGAAAACTTAAAAAAATCCCTCATTGATAAAGATCGACTTAAGTGATAAGGAATGATAAGAGTTAAATGTGGAAATAGTTAATTATTATGCAAATTATTGTAGATTATAAACACTTATATTGAAAAATTATTTGACGCATGAGACTAAGAGCATGTTTGGATTAACATTGTACATTGATAAACGGGGGTTAAGTGACTGCAAAGGGGATTTTGGTGGATAAAACACGTGTTTGACAATTTCTCAATTGGTGAGATTCCACCACGATTTTGGATTTAAATCACTGGGTGTGACCCAAAGCAACAATTTATTGCTTTTACTCCGTTAAGTGACTGCAAAGGGGATTTTGGTGGATAAAACTCGTGTTTGACAATTTCTCAATTGGTGAGACTCCACCACAATTTTGGATTTAAACCTGTGGGAGGTGACCCAAAGCAACAATTTATTGCTTTTAAGTAGTGTTAAGAGAGCCGAACCAAACTGGCCAGTCGGACCGGTCCAATCGAGAACCGAATTTTAGGCCAGTCCGGTCTTCACCATCAAATTGAATGTGCTCAAAATCGGTCAAGAATCAGTCAAAATCAAGAAAAATTAGTGTGAACCGGACCGGTCAAACCGGTTGATCAGTTTGGTTTTTTTTTAATTTTGGTAAAAATGATATTGTTTCTTTTATTAAAAAAAAAAAAGAAGAAGCTTAGTTAGAATAAAAATTTATTTTTTTTAGAATCTTGATTTTTTTAATATGCTTATTTTCTATATACTCTTAAATTAATTTAAAAATAAAAAACTAAAAATGATTGTTATATTATCTGTAAGTACTTTCCAAACGAAATATAAGTAAAAATTAAAATAAATAGATTTGAATCTCTAAACCTCTACCTTAACCAGTTCGATACCCAATCCGATTTTCTTAACCTTGCTTTTAAGTTCAAAGAAATCATGTCGCCTCTTGATTGACACCTTTTTTGCTTTTTTAGCCTTTATAATTTTTATTTGAAAATATATGTCACTTTATTATAATATAAAATATATAAATTTTTTGCAACAATAGTTGATAGTAAAGCTAATATGGTACAAAATTTATATAGGAGGTTCGAGGTTGAACTCTAATATATATAAATATATTGAAGTATTTCACAAACAAAAGTAAAAATTTATTAGTTATAGGCTAAACATTTTTAAATTAGATAAATAGAATACAATTTATTTGAATACAACTCTACATATTCCTATCAGCTAAGGAGTCTGTGTCCCTTTAGAGCGTTACTTGATTAATTTGAACTTACCAGAAATAAAATAAAAATTAGAAATTCTCAGTAGATAATAAAAAATTCTAAAATATTTGAACTATAATAGTTCCAGTTGTGTCTTAACGTGAAAATTCACACAGCTACTATATCATAATCACATCATATTATTTATAAGCAAATAATACTTCATAATATTATGAACAGTAAATGCAAAAAATTATGCTATACAATTCATACTACAGCAAGCATTATAATGATTATAATATTTTTGTTTTAATTTTCACTTTCCTTTGTCTATTTATCTCACACATATTCGAATACCTGCTCTTAGGAAATTCTCTTGCTTTGGTGTTACTTATAATATTGTGATAACAAAGTATTACCTTTATGCTATACTAACTAAGGTAGGTAGCATAAAAGGATATTACATCTTATCGCTCTGCCGTCTTGGCGGTTAGCAGCAAATCTTAAATATCTTCTTTTTACAATTACTTGTTTGCCATTCTGCATAATTTATAATAAATATAGAGATGCATAAACTTAAGCAATAGAACTTAAATAAAACTCAAATAACGTAAAATACACAATAAACTTAAATAATATAAATAAATTTATCATATAATAAATTAAATAATGGAACATAAAATTAAGCAATAGAATAAATTGAATAAAGTACAAAAGATATAAATTAATTCATAATTTTAAAATGGATAAAATGCACAAGAACTGAAATAATATAAATTTGAGTAAAATAACATAATATCTCAATAAAATTTCTCAAAACATAAAGTTATCAAATTTAAATGTTAATTTCTAAATAGACCAAATTTTAAGATCATTTTTATTTAATTTCTTTAAAACTTTCTCATCATGGTCCATAAGTTTATCCTTGTCATTATAGTACATATAGCGCATAACAATTATGTCCTTGCAAGGGTCACTATAAAGTCACAATAATATCCGCAAGTCAAAAGTAATCAGATTGTCCATAAGTTAACATATAAAATTTTAAGTAAAGATATAAATAATTTAATAGTTCAGGTTCATATATAATAAATTTTACTTATTTTAAGTATTAGATACAATATTCTACTAGATATAATATTCTACTCTTAATATTGGTACCCTAAAAAATTTATTGTAAAAATTGACAACTCAAAATAATATATCATTATATAAATAATAGGCGTAAATATGTTTTTAGTCCTTCTAAATGTTTGATTTTTTGGATTTGGTCTCTTAAAAAATTTTCACTTGGTTTTGATCCCTTATTTTTTAGACGTTATCAATATTAGTCCCTGCTGTCAATTGAGTACTGTTAAGTGCTGACGTGATAACGTGAGATTTTGACACGTGCTAATGCTTTTAGATCTCACATTGTCACGTTAGCACTTAATATCACTCAGTTGACGGTAGAAACTAATATTAGTAACGTCTAAAAAATAAGGGACTAAAACCAAGCGAAAATTTTTTGAGGGACCAAATCCGAAAAATCAAATACTTATAAAGACTAATAACATATTTAAGCCTAAATAATATCTTAATAATAATAATAATAACAACTTGGGATGGTGAATAAAATAAATTACAATAATAAATAATACTAAGCAGTAATATAAAGGAATATTAAACAAAATAACTTGGAAGAGTAATTGCAATAATAAATAATAATGAGCAATAATATAAAGAAATATTAAATATTAACAAGTAACTTTAATATAAAGAAATAAAATTCTTGCAATAACTTATAGCCATAATTTTATTTCACAAATAATTTTATTATCTACATAAAAAACTCCTGTAGGAATAGAAAGATATACATATAGTAAATTCTTCTATCCTTCATCCCTTTAGTGAATCTTTCCCTCGCAATATAATTCTCACCTTCTCTCAATAGAAAAATTCCTCTCATGCCCTCACTTCCATCAAATTTATTTCAATGTGCAATTTTACCAGTGCTCCACTTCTTATATGTATAGCTGTTATTACTAAGAAGCAATTTAATTTTGATTGACTTGACTGCCATGCTTGCACCATAAAGTCGCAATTTTCTTCCTATCTATTGCTATGCTTCCAAAATTTTCTTTCTACCTATTGCTATGCTTTTTCACCAAGGACTATGTCCTGGTCTTCACATTGTTGACGTGAATTTATTTTCTTCTTTTTATATATATATGAATCAAAATCAAGTTATATCGGTATAATTTTAATTATAATTACATCACTTATAACTCTTTATAAAATATATTTTTTATCAATCTAATAATTGAATTATAATTATTTATTATAAAGATCATTTATGCCAAATTTTATAAAAATTGAACATCAATAAAAATGTAATCAAATAGCTCTTTTTCGTGTATATTTTAAATATATAAACTTGATATGTATAAAAAGTATATCAAATGATTTTAGATTTATGTAAAATTTTATAGAGATGATCTTTGAGATATAAACTTCTAATCCAATGATGGATTTTTGTAAAAAATTTCAAAATACTTCGATTTTTTTTTCAACTTTCCTATTGCAAATTTTCCCTAATGCAAATTAAAAATTATTCAATGATATAACAATTACTTAAAATTACACGGGTGTAACTTGATTATACACACACACACACACCTACATTTAGATATATTTATACTTATTATTCTTTCACAAAATATTATAGTACCGTATCTCAATAAATATTATTTATAGCATAATGTATTTTGAAATTACCATTACTAATTTATAGTTTTACTTTAGAAAATTAATGTCTAAGATTCGATTATTGGATCAATTTTAAAGTAATCACTATTGCAAAATTATTTCAAATATATCAATTAAAATTTTTAAATAAAGCTATTGAACCAAAGTAACAAAGCATTTTATGAAAAGAGGATGTTACACTTTTAGTAGTTTTATATGTAAAAGCAATTTTAATCAATATTATCTAAATAATATTTATTTTGTCAAACTCGTTAAATCAAATCACTTCAAAATCAATTTTTCAAACTCCAATTCAAATACGCCCAAGAAAAATGAAATTTTTGAATAATATTATCAAAGAGGTTACAACTTTATCAATAAAGTTGTATTAAGAAAGATTAGTGTTCAGATGTGGGTTACCTGAGAAATTTCCGAACCGAGAATGGGATTTCAAGCTGCTCTGAAGGAGCGTTTCTACGGCAGTGGGGGGTATACCTGCAAGGACTCCGACGCTCAAGTCAGTGAGTGCAGGAATGTGTGAGAGGTAGGTCAGAAAAGATACCTGTAGCTCGAAATTGGACCCATTTTATACTGGTGAGTAGTTGAGAAGAAAGGGGGATTTGATCCCACCTTTTTAGGGGATAACCATGGACGTCCGTTATCTTGGGGATATCGGATGGGTCCGAGTTTTCCGGCCGTACGAGGGAAAGTCGTTCCGCGATGCCAGGGCACAAGGTTCAGCCCAAGTTTGGGCCCCAACTCGGATGAACGGTCAGGGTTAATCTCAGACTATAAATCCGTTACGTATTTGGGCCTAGCCATTGGGCCGAGTTGGGCTCCTACGTTGTAGCCCGGAACAGTGCCCCCAACTCGGTGTCCGAGGTGGATTCTTCGGATGCCGAGTTCCTTGTGAACTTCCGAATTAACATGCTGCATTCAGATCTCGGATTGCCATTTAGGTGATTTGACATTTACCTATGGCGATGTCCTGAGTCTTCGCGAATGGCTGACGTCCTTTCGTCTCATAAGTCGCGCCTGATAACCCCAAGCGGACACGTGCTATTTTGGCGCTTCGTTCAGAGCACCTCATTATTTGAACTGGAGCATTCTTCCATTTCTGCCCCCACTCCTTTTACGCGAAAAGACGGGTTGCACCTTTGGCGACATTTGGGATCCGCGGCAAAGGGCGTTTTCGTCCCTATAAAAGGGGTGTCGTGTCTTCGCAGCCCCATTTCTCTCGCCTTATACAAAAGAAACTCACCTTGAAGGAGAAACGAAGGAGCGGTGCAGAAACACAGTCGTTCGCGCCTCCATTGCCTTGCTAGTGACAGGTATGCTTTACCCCTTTTGTTTGCTGCTTCTATAACTAGTTTCATTGGATGGTGTATCATTGGCGATTTGGCCTCCACTGATCCCTTTTTGATTCGTACTTTGGGAAGGTTTCAGCGTTTTGCTTGCTTAGTTTTTGCTCCTGTTGCCCATCGGCGACTTTCCGTAGAGGGAAACCACTGTAGGGAGCTTATCTTTTCAGTTCCCATTGTCTTTAGGGGTTTTCGACTTAGGCTTTAGGCTTTTCCCAAGTTTGTGACGTAGTGGTGGTTTCCTGTGTAGGTTGTTTGGGATCGAGAAAAATGGCCAAAAAGAGGGCTTTAACCTTTCCTTCCGAAATCAACTTTATCTACCGGTGGGTCGATCCCGAAGTTCTGGGGACTCCATCGGTTGTAACCCCGGAATTCCTGACTCATTTTAGGGAGGAGAACCTTATCTCGCCGGAAGACGAGTACAAGGAGGAGTACTACTTGGAGGCTCCGGGTCCAAGCGAGAGGGTGAGCAACTTTAACCTTGAAGGGGGGCCTCGGTGGATGTGGTGTTATGATGTCCTTATCTCCAAGTGAGGAGTTCGGATCCCGTCCACCCACTTTCAAATGGAGATTCTATGCCAAACTGAGGCCACTCCTTCTCAACTGCATCCGAATAGTTGGGCGATGATCCGGGGTTTTGAGATCATTTGCGAGTATCTTGAATTGGTGCCATCTCCAAACGCCTTCTTTTTCCTGTTCACTTTAACCTGACCTGCCGGTGGAGGATTAACCGCGGGATGGCTATCCTTTCGAGCTCACGTCAATCGGAAGATATTCCTTCTGTACGAGGAATCCTTCTATAATTTCAAACCTATTTTCTTCAAGGTTTTCGAATGTCCAAACTCGATCCCCTTTTGGGAAACCTTGGAAGGGGAGCTCCGCTTTAATGTCTTCTGGTGTAAGCATTTTAGCGCTCCCCGGATAGAGGAGGATTCTCTTAAGCCCGAGGAGGGAGCTGTTGTCGACTTCCTTTTCGAATGCTTCGGGAAGAATCATCTGAACTTAAAGAACATAGTCGGCGTAGATCCTGGGGAGGCCAGGCAGTATTTAGGTTGTCATTTTTCTGTCGTTGCACTGTCTTATGCCCTCTTTATTGAGTGCTTACTGTTGTTTCTTTTGCAGACGATATGGCTCCGAAGTCCGCCCTTGCTGAGTTTTGCCAGAGGATATTGAAGAGGTCACATGAGGGGGATGGGAGTAACAGTCCGAGGTCGGTGGGGTCCAGAGAACCGGTGTTCGCCTCCATCCCTGATAAGGCGGTTCTAGAGGCCCATCCTTCCAAGAAACTAAAGTCGAAGAAAGCGGCCAAAGGGAAGTCCGTTGTTGCCAACCCCGAGACCCTTCCTTCGCCGAAGGATCGGTCCGACGTCCATGTAATGGATAAGGATTTTCCTTATCCTGACTTCATGGATAAAGAATTGATGGTTCCCGCATTTCTCGAGCGCTTGCAGGGTGATGATGAGAACTTGGCTGCAAAATTCCAATGGGCGAGGCATGCCATGCTGAAGTCGGCGGCCTTACTCAGATACTCGGAACCGGTCATAACCTCGGGTGTCCAAGCTATGGAGGAGGTGGAGGTGTTGAAGTCCCAGGTCTCCGTTCTTCAAACCGAGAAGTCGACTTTGGAGAAGTCCAAGGAAGATGAGATCAACAGGTTGAAAGGGGCACTTAAGTCGAGGGACTGGGAATTGGAGGATTCTCGTTCTCGGGTGTTGGAACTCCAGAGGGAGTGCACCGATTTTTCAAAGGCTGCTGCAAGAGCGGAGGGCGAGGTGGCTCGGGTGGAGCAGTTGTGGGCTAGGTCGGCCAGAGAGATTAAGGTGTCCCTCCTGGAGCAGTGCCAGGTTATTTGTCCTGATGCTGATTTCAGCGAGGTCGGACTGGACAAAATTGTAGTTGACGGTCGTATTGTGGTCGCTCCCGAAGAGGACGACGGCACCGATGACCTTGAAACTGATCTGAAGGACTAGACTTCCAACCTTAGATGCGTTTGTTTTGTATTGCCTTGTTAGGTTTAGGGGCTTTTTTCGAACATTTGTCCGATATTTGGAACCTTTAATGAAATTTGTTATTTTGTTGTCTGCATTGTTAATTTATGCGCCGGTTATTCGCCTAAGTTAAACCTTGAAGGGAATATTGGCGGCATCTTTATTACTTTACCGAACTGGACTTTGTACGAGTTGGATTTAGCTAGAATTCGAGATTTTATTTGCTCAAGTTAGTGCGGTGTAAACTGACCCGAGGTTTGACTCCGGACTTCAATCGTATTCGAGATTACGTGTCTGAGTTATCGTACCGGGGTCCTTTTTTCTCGACTATAGGGTGATCAATCCCTTAAGAGAATTAAGGCAGGTTGAAATCGTCAACCGTAATGTGTATAAGGATAATGGAAGCATAATAATGGAAGTAATGGAAATGAAAGAGAGAACCGATGACATAAAAATAATGAAGTAACGTTAAATAAAAGTGACACATAAAAGCAAATACTAAAGGCAAATACCGAGAGGGATCTTCTAGCTACAGCTCAGCCCACAGAGTCCCGCCTCGTTAAAACCTCCTCGGGAAAATCCAGTGGGACAAAACCCAAGGCAGGGAAAAGAGTACGGCTATCTCACGTGGTATATACATCAAATAAAAAATTTTCAGAGGTTGGAAGAGTTCCACGACCTCGGAATCTCTGTGCCCGACAATGTGGAGAGTTTGTATGCCCTTTTTCCCAAGACATCGATCATTGTATGGGCCTTCCAAGTTTGCAGCTAGTTTCCCCCGGCCTGTGGGAGGTTTTCCGATGTCAACTCGTCAGAGAACCAAATCTCTTTTTTCGAAAGTCCGGGGTACTACTTTGGCGTTGTACCTTTGGGAGATTCGATGTTTTAGCACCTTCTCCCTTAGATGAGCTATTTCCTATGCTTCGTTTGACAGATCGGACACCTCCCAAAATGCGTAGTGGTCTGTAGGTCGGAACGCAATGCGCGAGCTTATCTCCTCGACTTCAATTGGTATCATTGCATCTATCCCGTAAGTTAGCTTGAAAGGAGTTTCCCCCGTTGTTGAGTGCGAGGTGGTTCTGTAGGACCATAGAACACTCCCGAGTTCGTCGGCCCACGCCCCCTTTGCCTCGTCGAGTCTCTTCTTCAGTCCTCGGAGGATGACTTTGTTGGCAGTTTCAGCTTGGCCGTTTGCTTGGGGGTGCTCGACTGAGGTAAAGTGATGCTTGACCCTGTGGCTGGAGAGAAATCTATGGAACTTCTAATCTATAAACTGGGTTCCGTTGTCCGTGACGATCGAGTCAGGTAGTCCGAAGCGAGTAAAGATATTCCTCCATACGAATTTTCGAGTTTGGGCGGCAGTGATGGTGGAAAGCGGCTCCGCTTCTATCCACTTCGTGAAGTAATCTGTTGCCACAATTAGGCATTTTACTTGTCCCGAGGCGAGTGGGAAGGGACCTAGGAGGTCGAGTCCCCACTTGTTGAAAGGCCAGGGGGACATGATCGACGTTAGTTCGTTGGAGGGGACGAGGTGGAAAGCGGCGTGTTTTTGGTAGCTGGGGCACTTTCGTGCATACTCTATTGAATCCTACATCATCGACGGCCAATAAAATCCAGCTCGTAAAACTTTTAATGCAAGCGACTTTTCACTGAGGTGATGGCCGCAAGATCCTTTGTGGACTTCCTTAAGAATGGGGGGAACCCGATTCGATCCCACGCACTTTAACAGTGGCTGGGACAACCCTCTTCTGAATAGTTGGTCATTGATGATAGTGTAATAGGAGGCTTCTTTGGCTAGCCTCTTGGCGTCGACGGGATTTTCTGGTTTGGTTTCATTCCTCAAGTACTGAATAATCGGAGTCATCCAGTTCGGAACTCTGTCGACGGACAATGTCGGGAGGATATCTGATATTGAGGGAAGTTTCAAAGTCTCTTGGATCAAACTCTGATTGTTCCCTCCGGGCTTAGTGCTCGCCAGCTTGGAGAGGATGTCGGCCTTGACGTTCTCTTCCCTTGGAACATGTTGGAACTCTATCTGAGGGAATTTTTCCATGAGTTCTTTCACTTTTGCCAGGTACTTCTGCAGTAGAACGTCTTTAGCTTGATAAACCCCGGTGACTTGGGAGGTCACGACTTGAGAGTCACTGCATACCAGAAGTCGGAATGCTCTGATGTCCCTTGCTAGCTTGAGGCCTGCAATGAGGGCTTCATACTCGGCCTGGTTGTTGGAAACTGAGAAGTCGAATTTAATGGAGAGCTCGAGGATTATTTCACCTTCTTTTTCGAGAATGACCCCAACTCCGCTCCCCTTCGAGCTGGAGGCTCCATCCACGTGCAGTGTTCAACCAGGTTCCGAGGTGTCCCTGAAGCACTTTGCTAATGAAGTATACCAGGAGCTATTGTCGGGAATCCTCCCGGACCAGCGCCCCAGCGACGGCAGTGTTACTAGCAGATAGATATAGGAATAAGGGTTTTCCTATTTCAGGCTTACTCAATATTGGCGGGCGGGATAGATAGTCCTTGAAGTTGGTGAAGGCAGCTTCGCATTCCGGCGTCCATTCGAAAGTATTGCCCTTTTTCAATAGGGAAAAGAAGGGGATAGCTTTCCTGACCAATGCAGCCATGAATCTCGAAAGAGAGGCAATTCTTCCCATGAGGCATTGTACTTCTTTTATTGTAGTTGGACATTTCATTTCGAGTATTGTTCGGCATTTGTCGGGATTTGCCTCGATCTCCCAATGCGTAAGCATGAATCTCAAGAATTTGCCAGCTTCTACTGCAAAAGCGCATTTATGTGGGTTGAGTCTCATGTTGTGCTGTCGGACTCGATCAAATACGACTTTTAGGTCAGGTAAAAAGTTTTCTTCCTGGCGAGACTTGACCAACATGTCGTCCATGTATACTTCCATTAGGTCCCCGACCAACTCTGTGAACACCTTATTCATAAGCTTCTGGTATGTTGCTCCCGCATTCTTCAATCCGAAGGACATGACCTTGTAGCAATAATTGGCTGTTAGGGTCATAAATGCCGTTTTTTCTTTATCAAGTTCGAACATCGGAATTTGGTTATAGCCCGAGTAAGCGTCCATGAAGGTGAGCAGTTTGAACCCGGAAGCAGCGTCCACTAATCCATTAATGCTTGGTAGGGGATACGAGTCCTTTCGGCAGGCTTTGTTTAGGTCGGTGTAGTCAACGCACATTCGCCATTTACCATTAGACTTTTTTACCATCATGACGTTGAACAACCATGTCGGATACTCGATTTCGCGTATGAAACCGGCTTCCAGGAGGCTCTGGACTTGCTCTTGGACTGCTAGGACTCTATCTGGGCTCATTTTTCTCCTCTTCTGGTTAACCAGTTTTGAGCCGGGGAAGACGGAGAGTCGATGAAAGACGAATTCTGGGTTGATTCCCGGCATGTCAGCGACAGACCAAGCGAACATATCTGCGTTGGACTTGAGGAGATTGATTAAGCCTTACTTCAGCGATATCGGAAGTTTTTTATTTATCCGAGTTACTTTCCAGTTTTCTTGCCCGATTTGGATTTCTTCTAACTCACCATCCGACTCGGGTCTCTCTCCTTCAACTTTCCTTGCATCCAAATCTATCATCATGACATTCGAAGAGTTGGGAGGTCTGGCATCGGCCTGGGACACCACCTTTTGTCTCTTTTGTATTTCCAAGCTGGCGTTATAGCATCGTCGAGCCGAGGCCTGATCAGCTTTCACAGTGGCAATTTCTCTTTGGTCGGCAAGGAACTTCATGGTTGGGATGCCGTTGAGATAATAGCGTTTATCTTATTCAACGTCGATCTTCCAAGTATGGCGTCGTAGGCCGAGGGGTAGTTGACAACTAGGAAGTTGCCTTGATCGTACGACTTTTTGGTCGAACCCCCAAGGTTAGGTGGAGGGTGACGTAACCCTGAGGGTGGACTTTTTCTCTGGAGAACCCGATCAGCTCCTCCACGTGTGTTTGGAGGTCGGCGTTACATAATCCGAGTTTATCAAATGCATCTCGGAATAGAATATTGGCCGAGCTTCCTTGATCGACGAATACCCTCTTTACCTCGGCATTGACCATGACTGCGGATATTACCATTGGGTCGTCGTGGCCCGAGATTACGCCCTCGAAATCAGAACTTAAGAAAACGATGTCTGGTATTGGCCGAGATGTCGGTTTATCTTTCCAGAAGAAACGTTAAGAACGTCTTGCAAATGCTTCTTTCGGGCTGACTTCGTCGTTCCGCCACTTGCAAAGCCTCCAGCGATGACGTTGATAGTCCTTGTGATCTGTTCCGCGTCGTTGCCTTGACTTGCTTCCGGCTCCGAGGTTCTCCTGCTCCTTGGATTCCTTCTTTCTTCGTCCCTACGATCGGGAGCTCGCCTTCTTCGTGGACTTCTTTGGGAAGCCACGTACTTTGCCAACCTACCTCTCTTATCAACTATTCCACAGCATCTCAGAGGTTGTAGCAATCTTCGGTTTTGTGTCTAAAACTGTTGTGATACTCGTAAAGCAAGGACTTGTTAGTGTTGGCTCTCATCTTGAGGACCTTTGGCTTGGGGAACCTCTCGACTTGGCTGACCTCTCGGAATAGCTCGGATAGAAATACGTTGAGGGGGGTGTAGTCATTGTACTTACCGGCCCTGGAACGTACGTCCTTCCTCGGGTGTTCATCTTGGCCGCCGATTTTTCTGTCGGGTTGGATCCTTGCGGGGTTGGCTGTGGCCTTCTCCATTTCTTCGATAAAAATATACTTCTCGGCCCTTGTTTGTATTTCTTCCGGGGACTCTGGCGGTTTTTTGGACAGCGAAGTTTTAAACAGTCTCGGTCGTAATCTGTTTAGTAGTGTCAGAATGGCCACTTGAGTCTACACCTCGTTGACAAGCAAAGATTCGGCGTTGTATCGCTCGAGAAAGTCTCGAAGCAACTCGTTTTGTCGCTGGTGAATTTCGAGGAGGCTGGAGACTGGCTTCGGCTTGAACTTCTTGGTAGTGAAGTGGGCTAAGAAAGTTGAAGCAAGGTCGGAAAATCGATTGATCGACCTAGGAGGAAGAGAGTTGAACCACTTCAACGCGACTTTCTTCAAGGTTATTGGGAAGGCTCGGTATTTGACGGGATCCGAAGCTCCAGCTAGTGCCATTCTGGATTTGAAGAGGTTCATATGTTCCTGGGGGTCCGTGCTCCCATCGTATGGTTCCATGTCGAATGGGGGCTTGAACCCCTTGGAAGGCAACGTTCTCGTAATGGAGTCGGAGAATGGTGTGTCCTCGCTGTCTTCGGGGTCCTCGTGTCGCTCGGAGCCGCGTCTATCTTGTTCGTCGTTGTATCGAGGGAGAGGTCGGATGTCAGAATGTTCGTCGTGGCGGCGTGTACTTCCCACCTGAGGCTTTTTACGGCCGTGGGATGCATTCCCACACTACGAGCCCCCATGGTGACGATGTTCCGAGCTTTGACTTCTTTCCCTCGGACTCCGGCCTCTACAATAATCCGGACTCCTATCGTGGTGGCGCCTATGTCGTTCCCGACGTCGCCTTCGTTCTGAGTCCTTCATGTGGTCCAGCTTTTCCTCCAGCCTTTGAATGCCGGTGGCCTGCTCCCGCATCAGGGTTAACGTTTCGGCGAGCGGGTCGGTATTGGCCTGATGGCGAATTTCGACCCTAGAGCCGACCACGTTTCCCGCGGCCCGGACGACGGTGCGGGTTGCCGAGTTACGCTGCGTCTTTGGCGTTCTCCAAAGACGTGAAGCCGAAGCCTGAGACGATTCGCCCTTCCATTAGTGGTTGGTTGTGGCTTACAGGGGCGTGCCCTGCTGTGCGTTCTCTCCTTGTGAGCAAAAACATTATTGCAATCACAGCCGTGATTCCCCACAGACGGCGCCAATGTTCGGACGTGGGTTACCTGAGAAATCTCCGAACCGAGAATGGGATCTCAAGCTGCTTTGAAGGAGCGTTTCCACGGCAGTGGGGGGTGTACCTGTAAGGACTCCGACGTTCAAGTCAGTGAGTGTAGGAATGTGTGAGAGGTAGGTCAGAAAAGATACCTGTAGCTCGAAATTGGACCCATTTTATAATGATGAGTAGTTGAAAAGAAAGGGGGATTTGATCCCTCCTTTTTAGGGGATAACCCTAGACGTTCATTATCTTGGGGATATCGGATAGGTCCGAGTTTTCTGACTGTATAAGGGAAAGTCGTTCCACGATGCCAGGGCACAGGGTTCAGCCCAAGTTTGGGCCCCAACTCGGATGAACGGTCAGGGTTAATCTCAGACTATAAATCCGTTACATATTTGGGCCGAGTTGGGCTCCTACGTTGTAGCCCGGAACAATTAGCTTTCAATTTTATTTGTATAAAAGTTGTGATTGAAGAAAATTTGCAATTTTTCATATAAGAATTATATTATAATATTGTTCATAATAAATTTGATCACTTCTCCCACACCAAAGCACAACACAAGCATACTGTTACAACGCAAGTTGAGTAACAAATTATATTGGTTGACTTTATCATATTTGTAACAGAAAGCAATTTCTTATCAATTGCATGTAATTAGGGTGAGTGGCTGCTTAAGATAAGAATATGATAAGAATAGTGATATGGAAACCATGAACCTATAAAAAGTCAATGAAGGCTTAGATATATATTCATTGTGATATTGTGAAATAAAAATCTCTTGAGGTATTCTTCAAGAAATATAGAGTTTTGTAGGTTTTTCTCGAAAGGAACCTAACACTAGTGCTTTCATCGAGAGGCATCCACGGCAAAATTAGAAGAGCAATTCACTTCGGAAGCGTAAGCTTGCATAAATAGAATGAAGAACGAGCTTTGCGAGATGAAGAAAGAACATTTAGCATTCTAAGAACTAATTGAAGGGCAACTTGCAAAGCTAATGGAGTTACTCCATAAATGGAGCCAAAGGCAACATATCACAATTCTAATAGATCAAGAATTGAAATCACTGAAAACACCCAATCAAAAATAGGAAGATTCAACAACCAAGTAAGGTTCAGGATCAGCAACAAACATTCAAGAATCAATATTAACAATAGATTAGGAACCACGGATTCTTTTTGCAAAAATTCAAGAAACCCTAAATTCAAGTTCATCCATGAACTTGAGAATGGAATTAAGAGAACCATCGAAACCAGAAGACGCGATGGTAGGCAAGGTAGAGATTTACGATGGAGAAGACAACAAGGATGGCTGAAAGGTGGGAAGGTCACAGCGATGGAAGTAAGAAGAGAAAAAGAAAGGAACACTCAAGAACAACAACAAGGAACATGAATAGACCACCAGCGATGGTCCTTGTGGCAAATGGGGGAGTGCTTCCACAGGCGGTGATGGTTGTTGTTACATAACCTTGCAGCAATCATAGCATGAAGGGGAAGGAGCTTTGCGACAATCGCAAAATGAAGGGGAAGGAGGACGAGTCTAGAGAAAATCGATGGTGTTTCTTTCCTAACCTATTGGGTCAAGACCAAGCCCAAACCAACGGAGGGAAAAATTGGACTATGGAAATCAGAGACTATTATTTTAGCTTCATGAGACAAGCCCAACTCAATCGTAAGATTATAACAAGATTTTCTCTGATTTTAAGGGGCCCAAAGCAATTCCTGATTAGCCTAATTCAACTATGGAACCCTGGTGGGGAATTATTGGTAAATCTATAGACAAAGCAGACCCTTGAGGTCAAAGTCCTTTTCTATAGAGGGAGTAATGTTACAAATCAAGTTGAGTAATAGATTATGTTAGTTGACTTTATCATATTTGTAACAGAAACCAGTTTCTTATCAATTGCATGTAATTAAAGTGAGTGATTACTTAAGATAAGAGTAGGATAAGAATAGTGATATGTAAATCATGAACCTATAAAAGGTTATGAAGGCTTTGATGTATATCCATTGTGAAATTGTGACATAAAAGTCTCTTGAGGTATTTTCCAAGAAATGTGGAGTTTTATATGCTTTTCTCAAAAGAAACCTAACACTTGTGAAGTTTGAAAATTAGGCTCGAATATAGTTCTATCACAAGTTAAATCACGTTAAATTGTGCATACTTTTTGTGCTCCGAAAGACATAATGTTGGGAGTGACATAAAAGTACTTCGGTTTTAAAGGAATTTATGGGATACCTTTGATTCAATTGTTCCTTCTTTTTATTTTTTGGTCGTGGATTCAATTGTTGCTTTATCCATCATACTTGAGCACAACGGGCGACAGCCTTTAGTATTTGCTCTGGTTCCACTGTAGATGAACGTACATGGATTTTTTTTTTTTTTCAGTATGACAAAGAAATAAATAAACATCAAAGAATTGTAATGATTAGAAACTTCTTTTTCTCTTTTTTTCTTAACTCGTTAAAATTCATCAGAGGCTTTCACCTGCTCTTCACATGGCCTGCTAATAAAAGACAGTAAAATGATTAAAACAAATCGAAATCTGCCATACCAAAACTGAATATCTCCTTTTTGTATTATCACAGTATGTTCTGTCGAAATAATTCAATTTTTTTTTCAACTCTCCTAATGCAAATTTTGCCTAATTTTGTGCTATTTTTTCGTGAACCACTTGTAATAATAAGTCAGGAAAACAAGGGAGAATGTCCAGAACTGAGTTCTTGCTTGTATTTAGCTATAGTTGGATATGGGAATTTATCTATTCCTAAAATTCTGCTTGTTTGAATCCACGCCGTTGCTGCTTGCGTAAGAACAAGTTCTAGGGCATGATTAAGTCTATCTATAGAACAGCATACAGTTGATTGTGAATGAAATTCTATTGGAAAGTGAAACTGCCACACCAAAATACTAGGCACACAGTAATCCAGCAAGAGGTCCATGGTGACCATCAATCATATCATACGGCTACAGAAATTAAAAAGTAGTAAAACATTAAAATCATAAATTTTTTTCTATTATTTTTAAAGTACTGAATCCCACACGGATATTGACCCTTTGATGACACAAGATTTTAATTTTAGTTGTGATTAGCACATTAGATATACATTGCCGACTCCACACAAATTTCTTAATTTCCACCAACACAGGTCAAATACCAAGCACAACAAATACGGTAAATGGTCAAACCAAACTGGGAATTCTATCCACAAAGGAAATACAGAAGTATCAGTCATAGACTTCACAACTGCGGACAGCACACACCAAGGTCTTATCAAAGGGAACAGATAGGAATATAATTGTACTAGTGTGGCGTACGAGGTTACTGCATGAGTTGATGTCCAAATACCAAGCACAACAGATTCAAATTTTCTTACATCATCTTCCTTGAGATCCTCCTTTCCGTTATCTTAGATAACGTGTCTCAACACGTTGACTCATTCATTTTAGCTTGTCCATAAAATAATGGGTTAATATTTTGCATTGACCATTGAATCACACACCAAGAAGAAGAATAATCAATCACATGAAAGTCTGAAACAACAACCCCCCCCCCCCCTTCTTTTTTTTTCCACATTGTGAATTTCTGAGTTAGAGGAACTTGAGAACACAATAGAGAAAACCAAATCACCATCATCAGATCAAGTCACTGTCCTCTTTTTTTGATAATTAGGATAAAAACCAAACAAAGCCTCATCATCATCATAAACTAACTACCACTACACAATTTTACAAGGCAGTTACAATGAACACAAAATCTAACATCACACCCCCACTTCTACAAAGAGCAAGACCACCACCTACATTGGCCACCAAAAGCAAACAACATCCTATGACTCAACACTCACTTCTGTCAATTGAGGCTTCACCTTGGGAGGCCTACCTCTAGGCCTACCACTGCCTGCAGCAGCTGCAGTCGGCGCTGCCGCTGCAGCCGGGGACCGGGGAATCTTCCTGGGCCTGCCTCGAGGCCTGCCACTTCCAGTTGAGGACTTGGCCTTAGGGGACTTTGGTGGGGCATTGGGGTCCTTTGGTGGGCGACCCCTTGGCCTTGGTGGGGACAAAACAGTGCCTGGAGGGAGAGGTGCCTTTGGCTTTGGTGGCCTCCCACGGCCCCTCCTTGGTGGGGAATTAGGGTCAGGCTTCATGTAGTTGTTCTTCCAGAACACAAGCTCACCACTCTCCTTCATCTTGTTGAGGTGGTGAGTGAGTAGTGCTGAGTGCCCCTCTGGCAACTCACCATAGGTGGATTCTATGTACTTTGATATGGCTGATTTGTTGGATCCATTTGCCTCATTCAGTGCTTCCAGTGCCTTCATTATCATCTGCAACAACAACAACAACAACAACATCAACATCATCAACAACAACAGGATCAGAAACAGCAACGCCCAGAAGTCACAATTGGTGTGTAACTTCAAAAATTGATCTTTTTCAGCAACAGAGATTGTGTATTGTGAAAATCATAGATTATGTTACTGGGTTTGTGAATTTGGGTAAAATAAAATTCACTACAAGGAACAAAAAAAAGGCCTTTTTTTATGTTTGCTCTTCAAAAACCCTAATTTTTATTTCCTTTGTTGCTCCTAAAAAGAGGTTAATATTTTCAGCTCAATGGACAAAAAAAACCAAGACCCAGGTCAGTGAAAACGGTGCAGATCAATTAGATCATGTAAAAAAATTTTCAAACTTCACCAGTAAAACTATTCAAAGATGTGATTTTTTTTTTTTCTGAGAGAGAGAGTAAAAAGTGAATATTGGTTTTTGGGGTGTGTGAGCTTTTACCTCAGGGTATGGAGGAAGTGACGGAGGTTTATTAACCTCTTCAGTGGCCATTGAAAATTTTGTTGAAGCTGATGAAGAATCTCCCAAAGCTTCCACAGTTACCTCACCCACCCAAGCCTTAAAAATACAAACTTTGGTTTCAAAAATTTTTCAGGAAAAGTGTTTTGATATGGGTGACACTCGCAAAGATCCGAGGATTGAATTTAAAGGAAGATAAAATAAATTTAAAATTGGGAAAAAATTTTATTTAAAAAAAAAAAGGGAAAACACTTCCTTCCTCTTTTTCCTACCCTCTCTTGTTCATCCTTACGAGAACATGGACGGCTGGGAATAACCGAACGGATGATGATCCAACGGCTGAGGTATTGTTATGAAGTAGCTCACTCGGATCGATGACGTGGCGGGGGTGTGCTAGTTCACAGGAATTTTTTAAGGTACCCTGTCGTTTGGTTGAGGTTCCATTACGAAGAAGGGTCACTTGGATCGATGACGTGGCAGTGTGTACTAATTCACAGAAATTTTTGAAGGTACTCTGTTGTCTTTTCCTTGCATGTAGCTTTGGATGAGGCTTTCAGACGGAGATCATCTTAATTTTTAATTCTTTTTTTTATTTTAATTTTATTTTTTTTAGTAGAAAAAAATTTAAATTGGGATGAAGATTTATTTTAATTCAATATCAAAACATATTTACGAAATTATTAAATATTTATAAATATATTTGAAAATCACTTATTATTAAAAAAATAAGAATTAAATTTTAATTATAGCGATATATAAATAAAAAATTGACAAAGTCAGCAAGTTTTGTTGATATTTTATTTAAATTTAAGAAGAGTTGATGACATCGTATTAATTGGTATCCTTTACAAATTTTCATACATTTAATTGCTTTTACTTCTCTTAATAAAAATACGAACGGTACTAAGAATCATAACTTTTTTACATTAATTTTTTTAGTTATAAAATTTCAATTCAAAATTTTAATTAAAGATAAATATTAAATTATTTAAGCTAATCATTTTTTGATGAAATATTCAAATTCATTCAAACACAAATACTCTGAACCAAAAACCCAAAAATACACTTAGGAACTTCATCTACCCAGGCTTGTGAGCCTCTAAGCTCTTTGAAGCGCGGGCAAACGCATCTGTTATCCTAATATAATTCTATAATAAATATAAATAGTACATTGCCACCTAAGTAGTTACATTTTTATAGGAAGAAAATGGTCTAGGACCGAGGATAATCTTATTTTAATGTCAAGATATAATATGAGTCTCATTAAAATCTTGTAATAATAAGCCCATTTACAAATAATTTATATATGATATTATAAGGGGTAGAAATTGAATCCCATACTTTTATCAGCCCTAGTTGCATTCAACTCAGGGAAAATAGTATAATTAAAAAATTGATCTGATAAGTATCGAACGCTATTTAGATTGATTTCAAATTGTCACAAATGGAACGAAAGATTTTTATTTTTTTTAATACTCATCGGGGCTTAAGGCTAGAAAAAAAGAAACAATTACACATTTATATATTTAGTACTAATTTGTCCCGAAAAGTCTGTTACATACTTAACAGAAATATAAGATGACATACCATCATAAAAGGTAAACCCCAAAGGTAACCTATGTCCAGCTCTTGCTAATCTAGCAACACCCCCGTAGCCTCTCTAAATATGTGTCTAAGCTCAACATTCAATTCCAATCCTTCTCAAGAAGACACTTTATTGCATTAATCACTGCTATGTGAGAATGAGACGCTAGAGTTTCCTAGCTAATAAGATGGAGGACATTAGCTGAATCCAATTCCAAACAGACATTTTTAAATCCTAAATTGTGTTCAATGAGTAGTCCCCAAAAGACCCCCCACAATTTAGCAGTCGTAATTGAACAATTCTCAATATTTATGCTCCAGGCAGCCATACATGAATCTCCTTCCATGGTTCCTCGCAATCCTTTACAAGTAGCAGAAGACACATTTCCTAGCAAAGAGCCATCGGTGTTAACCTTTATCCAGTCCTACAGAGGCAAGCGGAACAAAAGTTTGATCAAAGTTATTGGTTCAATTTCTTATAAATTAATTAAAGCTAAATGATAACATTTTATATTATTAAAATTAACAATTTATTTTGTAGACACAGTTATCAAAGTTAATTTTTTAATAATTCAGGAATAAATGAATAAATGAAAGTTTAAGGATATGTTTGATTCAACTTATTTTAATATAAAAATAATTTTTTAATTAAAAATTTTTTTAACTTTTGAATGGAAAGTGAAATGAATAACTTATGTAAAAAATGATTTTTTTTAATGAAAATTTGAAAAATCAATTTTTAACAAAAAAAAAAAGAAGATAAAACAAATACACCCTAAACCTTTATGGAGTCATTAGGTTCACTAACACTTGTTTTCTTATAAATAGGAAAATATTGTTATAAAACAAAAGGTTATGCTTGTTAATTAATTTATGGTAAAATGAAATAAAAATACTTATTTGCTACCAAAGAAAGAGTGGTAAAGTAGAAAATTGGAATAAAAAGCTCTAGTGATCAGAGGAAAAAATATAATACCTTTCTACCAAAAAACACAACATATAATCCCTCTTGATTAGTTATAAAAATAAATGGGATTCATAAAACTTTAAGTGATATCCTATATTCATAAAAGGAGGATTTGAACATTTTAACGCTTCATATCACTATCCATAAAAATATATTACTATTAAACTCATAACCTCATAACCATTTCTTATCACACATTCATGGAGATTTTTTGAATTTGCATGATATATTTCCCTTCAAGTGGTTATCAACCTGTGATATATATATATATATATATATATATATATATATATATATATATATATATATATTCTTTATTTAATATGTTCTATTATTATACTTTGCAAGGACTTCGCAAAGCGTTTCAAAATTTAAATCTAAAATGTTATTTCTCCTTACTTTTAAGCTTAAGTTTCTAATTTCCTAGAAGATTATAATTCTAATTTCAAATACTTGAGTTGATACTAAGTACTAAGTGAATTATAAATTTATTGAGAAAAAAATTATTATACTCATTAGTCACCCTATCTAGCTAGCTAGTTCACTTTGCTTTTATTCTGTAATGACATAATATTATGGCATTATGAACTTACTCGAGCCTTCTAACGGGTTCTGTTCGAGTTCCCATGACTAACGAGAACCCGGGAATTAAAAGAGAGGTTAAGCCGTCAAAGGCTATTATGCTAGCACAATTTTACATTTTACATATTATTATGACAATTGATATTCCCCCTATTTGGTCTTCACACATCATGGATTTCGTTCTAGAGATAGAGACCGCAAATCATGATCTTCTTCAAGCCTACCCAACCATTATCCACTTTTACAATTCCAAAACCAACAATGCCTATGCAACAACATTATTACAAGCAAATTGGAATTACATATGTAACAAAATCTGAGCCAAACGCTCAATTTTATATATATATATATATATATATATATATATATATTACAGTAAGAGATAAACAGCATGCCATGCATGCATGGCCTCAATCGTTGGACGCTAATTTCTGTCGATAGCACCCTTCAGCTAGATGCATTTGGGTGGTTTTGGTGCTTCAATTACCTTCATCATCATCTGAAAACACGGAGCCAAACTCTCAGTTGGAGAAAATTTGAGATTGTTAAGAAAATAAGCTGATTTTTGTTTCAAGAATTGTTTTTTGGCCCTCTTATTTTTACCCCAAGATTTTGTAGCCAAAATATACCTAACTAAAGCTGAAAATAAAGTTAAGATAGAAGTACTAAAGCATCTTATTACAATATCAATGAATTGGTGCTTAATTTGTAAGACAAATGTCAATGAAAGCTCAAAAATGATTTTGTTAATTAACCATAAGGTGATAGTAAGCTTATTGTTTCAGAAATTCCAAACATTCATGTATATTATAGCATTACCACAAAAAATGGAAAAAAAAAATGTTACGACCATTTAAGAAAACCATTAATTTTTTTTTTTTTCCCATTGATTCATTGGGAAATATTAATACAAACTGGGCGATTAATGAGTGATTCATAGGTGAACAATTTCATAAGTGAAACGTTTAGTAAAGCGAATGGAGGTGGCTGAGTTAACCTGATGGTATGGAGGTGCACAATTTTCACAGTGCCCGGGGAAACTATCTGATTTGAGCAGAACCTGCAACAATTTGAGGGTTGGATATAAAATAAGATAATTAAAAATAAAAAAAAAGCTGTAACAATAAATAAATAAATAAATATTAACATAAGAGCACTAAAATAAGAAAAATATTATTTGTACATGTATTTTCTCGGCCTTCAAGTCAATACACTTTCATCTATCATTGAATACAATGTGAATCTCACTTGATTTGGATCCTATGTTCCATCCAATAGTGGGTAAAAATGTATCGACACGTAGTCTGAGAAAATACATATACAAATAACATAACTCCTAAAATAATAACAGCCAGCATAACCATACATGCAGCTTCCCATAGGGATGACGGAATGGCCGAATGGGATCTGAGAACGATAAACGGATTGATGACATGGCAGATGCTATTTCAATTATACCTGCCTTTATACCTTTTCCTTTTGGAAAAAAGAGAGGGGGAAAAAAAGGTTCTTGATTCTCTTTCCTTCGTGAATGATGTATGAGTAACGTTACTTATTTCATAAAGACAAAAAATAAAAAGAAATATTGAAAGGACCAAGTTTTTATATTAATTCAGATTATGTTACCTAAGTAGTTCCAGAATGTCAAGATATTTTCATGTAAAAGTATGATTATACCGACATTATCACCAGTTAAAAGAGAAGTCAAATTTATATAGCCCATAAAAAAAATGTAGAATATGGTTATCTAGATTCGTTCCAAAAGCACTTAAACTAATTAGCATCGGCTTGAAAGTACCAAGTTGTTCATGTTCGTGGATAAGGTGTATGTTTTAAGTTGGGTATGGGATGAGATGGTCCCCAAGGAAGGTAACATCGACATCAGAATCAGCTATTCTCATACATACGTCTCAATCTCAATCCTAAACGCAACTGAATAATAGGATCTTCTAGTTTTTTTGTGACCACAACAGATGCAGACTCCCAATGTTGTAAAAGGGACTTAGCCGAAACGATGAAAATGAAGATTCACGCCTCCAACCACCTGGCCCAGCCGTGCATATGTCTTCTAGAGAAATTCTTAGTTACGTACTGCTTATGATAAGCACTTAAATAGATAATTAACAAGTATAAATGCATTTTTCAAACATATATAGTTACATTTTTAACATAAATTATATACACAATTTTACATAGATAGGAAAAAAAAAATGCACTTTGTCTCTAAACTTCGAATCATATACACTTTGATCATCTATTTATAATATATTAATTCTAAGATGTAAATTGTGACACACTCAAATATTGATACATTAGATATTCTATAATATTGTCATATAAGCTTATTATTAGAAGTGTTATCTTCTCATGCTCTTTTACTCTTTCATTATGCAAAATTCAATAACAGCTTATTTATGTCTATTATACATGTTTATTTAAATAGAAACTGATGCCTACGAGAGCCAAACAACAAACAACAAATTAGATACATAAATGAGTTGTTGTCTGTATTTAATAACTATTATTTGTTTTATGGAAAATTTAAATTTAAAAAATGTGATATCCTTGTCATTTTTATACTCTCACATCTTACCCATTTATGTTTGACTTTTACTTTATCATAAAAGGTTAAATTTTAATTACATCATATAATTATGTCACTTTAAATTATTTTTGTATTTACTAAATAATTTCCATATCTTATCTACCTGCGGAACGCCCTGATATCTTTCTAGCTATTGTTAAAATTAGAGATTTACCGTTAGTTTACAATGGAGAGAGACTCTCCTCACTTTGAATTTTTACAAAGAGGTTTTCATGATGACTGCTTTTATGAAGAAATTATTTCCTGTTTGTAAAGTTCTACTCAAAATTGTACGTGTTTATTCCACTCATAAACATTTCAGTTTTAATAAATGAAATTCACTACTTACATATTTATATCTCAATTATGGTTATAATTTTTTTTAAAAAAAAGAAATAATAATTATGTAAATTAGTGATAAATGTCAAGTTGTGAGTAATGGAAGAGAATCCTACTTTCATTTTTATGATGATTAGGAGATTAATGCCCTTCCAGTTAAATATTAAAAAAAAGGTGCAACTTAATTCTTAAACTTTTTTAAGTATGTACTTTGTTGTTTATTCTTAATGAAAGTTCACACGTGCTAAACACGTGACTATTTTTAATTAATACAAAATTATTTCCACTAACTAAACCTTTTTTTTCGAATTCTATTCCTAATCCTAAAATTTTTGCCTTCCTACACACATTAAATAATTAAAATAAAGGATAATATTTTTTTATTTAATTTCTTACCTTTTTATTTCATTCGATTATCAATGTTCATTTAAAACTCCCAAGCATATAGCTGATGAAACAAAAGAATTTGAGTAGAAAGTATTAGTCAATTCAAATCAAATTTGGAAACATTGAAGCTAGTTAGCAAGGCAAATTCACATAAATGAAAGAGATTATCACTAGAGCACATTGTGGTGTATTATTCATTGGCTGTATGGTTGGTTAATGCTTAGTCTCGAACATATGCCAGGGAAGTGCTTCATTTGCATTCAATTTCAGTTTGGTAGCGGTGTTGATATAGTGGTTGATTAAGAAAGGCTTTTGTGGGTGTGACTTCAATGTGCTGTTGTTAATTCCTTCATAGATCTCAACTGAGATTTGGGGCACAAGCTTGTGATAGTTTAAGTTTTTGCAGAGGTAATTTGCTAATCCATTAGTGTCAATAATATGAGGAAATTGGTTGTTTTCGTTTCTAGGCTGGTGTTGTTTTGACTTTTGATGGCTAGGGAGTGGTTCCCTTTGTCTCTATCAATAGTGCATAGAGTTTCAAGCTATCTGATGTGCAAAGTTTTTTTATGGTCTTCAAGCAAATCTAGTGTTGGAATTATTATGCAAGAATCAACCTTGGTGTCGATAGAAGTTGAAGCTGTATTTCTTTTGAGATGATATTTACAAGTCCTTGTGGTGTTTCGTGAGGGGTAGACTTAAGCGATTTGAGGGGTACTTTTGGATTGGTTTTCTTTTGTGCTTCTTTATAATCCTATCTTTGTACTCTCTTGATCTCACTTAGTCTGGATGTGAGCGATCTTCCTTTTAATTATCTAAAAAAAGAATTATCACTAGAGCACATGTCTTCTCCCCAGAGTGAGAAAGATGTAGAGATGGGAGCTGAGACAAGGGGTGTATTGCTATGTTTTTTTGGCACAAGTTGCTAGGTAAGGTTGCTTGGACATGAGAGCATTGCATTAACGGATTGAATAATTTGAGAATTTGTTTAGGGTTATAAGCGTTCTATAGGTTTGTGACTTGAGTTTTGAGCATGGTTCGGGTTGGCTTTGGGTGAAATGGCTATGGTGTATCTTGTGACAGTAGTTGGGATTTATCTTTGTTTTCATTTTTGTGAGTTTGATTTTTTGGAGGGACTATGTTCTTGGGTGGTCTTCATCTTGATATTCTTGGTGTGTCATGGTGTTTTTTGGCTCATGTTGTTGGGTAAGGTTGCTTAGAATTGGGAGCTCTACAATGGGTATTGGATAGCTTGAGAATTTGTTTAGGATCATTGCCATCTTATGGGTTTGTGAATTGAGTTTGAGTGTGGCTTGGGTTGGCCTAGGGTGAAATGGTTGTGCTGTATAATGTGATGAATTTGTAGGTAGAATTTTTCTTTTTGATTCACCAAATATGTTATAGTTTCACTTTTGTGAATTTGATTTTGGAAGATTTATAATTCTTAGGTGGTCCTCATATTGATGTTCTGTCGGATTATTAAGGTTCAATGCCTTTGATTTGTGTTCTATTGAGGGAGGTTATCTGATTGTTAATTTTTCAGTTTTGTGAATTGTGTGATTGGTTGAGTTTTCACAATGTGGCTTGAAATTCTAATGTGTTGTGTGTGTAAAAGTGTTAAGTTGTTTATGTGTTTTGTGATGTTTGTGTTTTGCTATGTTGCGCGGATACAAGTACGATACCCGTACTAGGTACGGATACGGGTACAGAGTACGAAAATTTTGTACAAACTAGGGTGTGTGTGTGTGTATATATATATAACTTTCACAAATTTCATATAATAAAAACTAAAACTGTCAAACACTCACTTAAATGATATAAATACATTAGAGAAATACAATTACTCAAATAACATGAAAAAAATGTTGAAACCCAATCACCGACTAACCCGGAAAGCCGAAGAGAAGAAACCACTATCGCTGGTCACTAGAGAAGAAAGTCTTCAGCTTGTGAAGCTACCATCTATTGCCGATTGGTCACTGTACTATTGGGGTCACTACCAATGCTATTGAGTCACTGATGCTACTATGGGTTGTCGTTGTCACTACTTTTGGGTCCTGTTGCGTGGTCGTGAGCGATGGAGCAATGGGAGGAGACGAGTGGTGGTGGGCGAGAACTTGGTAAGGAGGAGAAGAGTGGTGCGACGTTGAGGGGCTCTACGTACTTAGCCAAAATGAACGCGAGGGAGGATGGATAGGGTTTTGTGTTTTGGACCAATTATTTTTTTAAAAAAAATAAAATAATATAGTTTTTTTTAGCTATATATCCAAACTACACCCAACCGTACCCGATTATTAAAAAAAAATGAAGGAAAGGTACGCATCTAGACGTACTCGAGCCGTACCTGTACCCCTGCCGTACACGTGCTTCATAGGTGTTTTGTGTTAAGAAACAAAGGACAAGGTTAAAAGTCACCAAATTTTGGTGTTCTAATGGTTTTATGGTTGGATAGTGTGTAAATGAAGATGAATTGAGCATTTTAGTTAGTCATATATCAAGACATAAATTGGCGTACTCAAGTCGTACCCATACCTCTACCATACCGAGGGGGAATGTTTAGGATCATTAGGGTAATATTTTGTCTTGAAAATAATTAGTCATATGTCTAGACATGTGAACTTCCATCAAGAATAGGCGAAAAACTTAACAAAAATATTAAAATACACAATTAAAAAAGTTTAGGGTTCCAATCATATTACTCATAATCAATAGATTAAAGTGCTTTTTTTTTTCTTTTTCATATGCCAAACTGCCAAATTGTCAACTTGTGACTAGATTTTTTCTATAATAAACCCTACCTACATAAGAATTTCTGCCTCGTACTTTCAATTCGGATATTACTGCATTGCATTTGTTTCTTCGGCATTGGTATTTGGCTCAAAAAACGTAGTACGAAGGTATAACAAATACAGCTAGCATCACAAATCAAGTGCAGGTTAAAAAAAAAAAAAAAAGGATGAAGGAGTGCGAAAAGGAGAAGAGTGACGCTATAACACTATTCGTGCCAAAGTGACATCTACGTAAGTTTTACGGTGCTCTTCCTGCAGTAGATAATAAATAATTGGATTAAACGCTTAACATAAAACGCAAATAATTTAATTTTTAAGGTTAAAATGTAAATAACTGGCTTAGAGATTAACGTAAAACTATTTTAATTTTTTAACAAATAAAAAAGATTAGCTGTAATAACTAATTGTCTTAGAATTTTAATGTATTTTATAATATATTATTTCTTTCATTACTTAAAAAGCTGAAAGAAAATACAAAAAAAAAAAAGAATTGTTAAACATGAATCCTTAAATGTAAATATTAAGCACCAATACATAGTTGGTTTAAATGATTCGATACTTTTATTCTTCAATAAGGTCTCAGATTTTTTAGCATTGTGAGAGAAAAGAGCTGGTTGAATAAATTTCAAATACTTCATTTAGACAAAAACAAATTGTAAATATTGAGCAAGATGCGTATAAAATAAAATTTGATACTAGACATGAATATAAATATTGACACGACAACACTAGGTTATTTAGAAAAACTACGTTTATAAGAATCCTCTCATGTTGAAATTGCACAAGATCATGTCATGTGTACATCTCCACCATTAATTAAATTACTTTAAAATAGTGAAAAGTAAAAATAGTAAAAGATCAATAATAAAGATGTACATATAACAATATCATGTGCAATTTTAACATAAGAGGATCTTTTTCCATATAACTATACATTTGTATATGATATTACTAATTTCCACTCTCTCCAAGATTGCTTCCCCTAGACTGTCTGAAGGTCTCTTCCTGGACCAATTATGTTCCCCCTTCAAATGCTTTATCCAAACACACTCTAATTGATCTCACTTGCTCCTCACTTTAAAATGGAAGGGCCTAGTTTGGTTGATTAGGGAACATCCCAACCATGGGTGTATTTGTTTGTATTTTTTTTATCAAAAAATTATTTTTTTATTAAAAAAATTAGTTTTCATATATTTAGATAAATATTTAAAAATAATCAAATTCTCAAAAAAATCAGTTTTCAACTTTTTTGGAGAAACTGAAAATAATAGTTTCTAAAGTTTTTTTTTTGTTATATATAAAATTTAAATTTCAAAATCACTTTTTTTAAAATCTGAAACAAACGCATCCTATATACCATGTATAATAAACTTAGCTCATCTTTGTCCAAGTCATTCATGGGACAAGTGTGGAAGGCACTTTCCAGTGTGCTCGAAGTTCAAGCCTTATTTCATCAAGGTAAATTAATCTGTTAATCCCTAAATTTTTTAGAAAAATTTAAATGAGTTCCTATACTTTGAAAGATTATAATTAAGTCCTTGAATTTACAAAATGTATGTAATTGAGTCTCTGAACACCAAAATCTATAATAAATTTTCTAATGAAAATGAAATATTCTAAAATATAATCCTATGCATTATATATTTGTTGAGTTGGTATATAAGAATATTTCATTTTCACTTATAAACTTTTAATGAACATTTGTGTCTAAGGAGTCAATTACAAACAATTTGTAAATATGGGAACTCAGTTATGAAATTTGAAAGTATAATTGAATTTTTTCAAAAAATTTAGGAATTAACAGATTAATTTAACCTTTTCTTTTTTCTTTTCCTTTTTTTTTTTAAAGAAAAAGTCCAAGCCTGGAAAAGGAATTGCAGAGCGTTTTGTTTGGCGATGGGCTTGATTAGGTGAGGTGAGGCCGCATCCGAAATGATCGGTGTTTGGACCCATTGGAACTAATACGACCCGGCGAATCAATGTGTTCATTTTAGATTTCCTTGGAATTTGGAACCAATGCGTTTTCAGTTTTTCTGGGGATTTTTTTTTTTTTTTTTTGGTGTTTGGATTAGTTAATTTTAATTTTAAAATAATTTGTAATCAAATTTTACTAGGAGAGTTTTTTAAAAAGTAAAATAATTTAATTTTTCTTCTAAAATTAATAAAACCAAATACGTATCAGCTCACTTTTCTCTTTAAGGTCGATGGTAAAATCAAAAAGGAAAATTTACACACAAATTTTTTATATTTTTTCCTTAAACTTGTACTGATTTAGGAAAAAAGAAAGAGAAAAATATTTATAAAAAATATATTTCTCTTATTTTATTATTGAGAAAAGAAATTAATATTAAAATATACAATTAAAATAGCGTATAAATATATCTAAAAGAAAAATATTGTGATATGGTATTTCATACCACTTTTTTCTATTTCTAAGTTATTAATATTCAACAATGGTACCCAACCAAAATTTTTGTTAGAATATACTGTGCCAGAATAATGTGCCAAAATCTTATGATAATAGAGTGGAAATACGTAAATCATAGGTAGGAGAAAAACATGATGTGTCCACCCCACTAATATGACACTTAATTCTGACAATAGAATTTTGGTGGAATAATTAGAATTTGGTAGTAATTTTTTAATATTATAGACACAGATCTCTCTCTTTTATTTTATTTTATTTTTTCATTTATAATACTCAACTTTAAAATCTTAGTTGAAAGAAATAATTGTTATATCACTTTAATGTTCATTGGAAATAGATCCTCTCAATTGAAAATTTCATATAACAAGGTTATGTGTTGATTTTCACCATTAATTAAGAATGTGAAGTCAAATATAAGAACCACATGAATATCTAATCAATGGTGAAAATTAACACATGACCTTGTTTAACTCTGTAGTTATATCACACCTATTTTGACAAGGGCAAATTAAGAAAAAAAAGTGAAATACTGTGTACCATTGACAACCATAACTAACAAATAAACACAGATTATACAAGATGATGGACACATGATTTTGCTGTGAGGTTTCCAAGCCATACTTTCAACACCCTCATTCCCACGTACTGTCCCTTCCCCAACTAACAAACCTAACAAAGGATAAGGAAATCAAGGATAAAAATAACCAACTTTGATGTATTGGGAAATATTTTTCTCGAGTCTTAACTTAGGGACTGAGATCAGGAGACCAAAAGCTCCCCTCCCATCTTGCAAAATTTTGGGCTTCACACATGCTTTTGCTATGTAGGTAGCCCAAACTGATACGTTAGATGTAGACAGACTTCAGCTTTGCAGTCTGCATCTTTTACCAATTTAACAAACCATGACATGACACCATAAATCCCTCCCTCCATGGAGAAATTTTCCTAATGTATTTGCAACAAAATTTGATACCATGCTTCTGCATGATGCAGTGTGACAAAATGACTTCCCCGAAATCCTATTTGTGCGTATTCATCATGATCACCTCCAAGGTTCCAACAAAACAATCTGCATTTAATTAGCATGTAAAAAAACCTTGGTACTTTTGAACAATGGCACTACTAAGAGACTAGAATGATCAACTTCGATAGAGTTCTATTATTTGAACATAGAGATTTAGACACCCAAATCGACATGCGATGATTGCAATTCTGGAGATTTCAGTTATATAAGTATCAAATTGACATATTGCTTGCACTAAGAGTAGATTCATTTTTAGTTAATATCGCATTTAATGCTTACATAACTAAAATTCACACTTGTGTAGACTACGATCACCACATGTCA
Organism: Pterocarpus macrocarpus; assembly: GCA_031439585.1. Lineage (NCBI taxonomy): Eukaryota > Viridiplantae > Streptophyta > Magnoliopsida > Fabales > Fabaceae > Pterocarpus > Pterocarpus macrocarpus. Next base: position 20,762,904 of record CM062514.1, read on the forward strand.
ATTTAGGTGTCTATACACTATGACCAAAATGCATTTCTTATTTCGATACAAATTGCATACCTTGTAGTTATGCCTACACGTCTTTGGTTGATGAATGCAACCTCACACCAGTGGATCACTATCCAAGTTCTTCAGGCGTAGTTCAACAGACTTAAGATCACGAAGATGTTGCAAGATTTCTTGAAGCAGGTCCATTCCTTTGTCTCCATTCTGTATGGATCCCACACAGTGCTGTAGAAACTCCCTATCTGTTTCAAGACCTTGTAACCTCTCATAAACACGATCAACCTCTTCTTCAATTGATACCTTCATGCTATCCATTTCAAGTGTAGGAACTAAGTCTTGCATATTATCAACTGATTCAGGTTCCATTTGTTTGTCAAATGCATATGCTTCCTCAGTCTCATTATCAGCTGCATCTAGATATGGCAACAGCCTCTTTGCCAATGACCTCATTGTTCTTCTTTGGGTGTTTTTATCATTTGAAAAGTCATTAGAATGCACATTGTCCTCTGGACTGCTATAATTGCAGTTGTTATGTACGTCTTTGTCACCATATGTTGATGAATGTTCAACCACTTTGATATCATCAATGAATTCCTCACTATCTTCCAGACTCATGATCTTTTCCTCCAATGCTCTTAGCTGATCTAGAATGGAGGCTCTCTCTTCCTCAAATTCTGCCAATGAATTATCAAGGGCACTTATATGCTTCACACAGTCCAGTGCCATGTCCTCCAAATTTGAAACTGTATCAGCAGTTGCATTGTTGTTGCTGCTCTCCTCATGGTTCAAGAAGCAGCTATCTTCGTCCCTCGCTTCGCAGTTAAGATCAATCGAAAGGTCATCAGTGCAGCCAATATTGCTGCAAGAAGAAGAAGACTCTCTACTTCTTGTGCTTCCATCTTTCATTCTTCTCAACATCCTTAATTTCTCTTTGGCTTCATAATCCATAACCTTCTGCCTGTACTCTTCCAATTCCTTCTCAAGTTCTTGCTTCTCTTTCTCCCTTTTCAACATTAGCTCATTCAAAAGCTGTAGAGCTTCCTGATCATACTCTGCTTGTTCTTCCATCATCCGCTGGTATTGCAACGCTTCCATCTGCATCGCCGCCTTTTCCTCCTGCAGCCTTGTAATCATTGCCATTGTCTGGTTAGCAGCTACTGCCGAGGCACTTCTCTCTTCTTCCAGTTCTTGATATATAGCACTTAGAGCCTTTCTTTCAGATTTTAAAGCTGTTTTCAGCCGGTCGATTGTTAATGCTGGATCGCCATATTCTAGCTCACTTGCAACGCTGCCATCTATAGAGTCCTCAGCTCCTGATTCTCTTTTATCAAAGAGCATCAATTTCCTATGCACGTAGTGCAGGCCGTCCACAGAAGTAGGAGTTTCAGGAAGTTTATCTTCTTCTGCTTCATATGACTCTGAGCACTTGGATGATTGATGGCTTGTTTCTTCATGATTGTTGTCGACCGAAATTGTTTTCTCAGTCATTTCAGCATAATCATTATCATTTGCACCTGTTTTATCTGGACCTGCATTGTGATAGTTCAATTGCAGTTTAGATATTGAAAAGAGTAATTCTTAGTTAGATATGTTCTATCATAGGCATGCAAATCATTATTTGACATGTGTAAGTTAGTGTGGACCATAACAGAAGTGCACCTATCATTAAAAATGTTTTTGCACATATTAAATAATGATTTGAGTGACTAAGACAGTGTAGTAGACCGTGCTTAACTAAGAATTTCTCTAATGAAAAATGGAAATATTTGCTTCAAGTGCTTCACAATTACAGGAAGATGAAACAAAAGGACAAAAGAATAAGGCAAAAGATGTAAAACTTACGTAGGTTATTCTGGGCAATGAATTCATCAAAGGCATTGGCAACTCCAGTATCATCCTCACTTTCCGTTTCCGAAGATTGATCTTCTGCTATGCATTGACATGAGCAAGCTGGTTCTTCAGATGGAGGCAAATTAGCTGTGTCAGCAATTGTTGAAGTAATAAATGTTTGAGAGTAAAGTATGCTAACCTATTTCATTTACATATGCAATCACAAATTAATGAGCTAGCCAACTACGAGACATGAAATGAGGGAACTGTAAAAATGTTCTTATAATTCATGTAACTCTTTGTACCTATTGGTGTATTGTCTGGTTCTTCCATGGCAGTTTCTATACTGTTGTCACCGTTGGATAGACTTTGAGACTTCCTTAGATTATTCTGAGCAATGAATTCATCAAAGGCATTTTGATCTTCAGCATCATCATCACTTGTTGAAGATTCATCTTCTTTTGTGCTTTCATATGAGCAAAGTGGTTCTTTAGATAGAGGCAGATCAACTGCATGACCAAAAACTTGTGATTTTTTTATAGCCACAGTATAAGTAATAAGATCGACTGAAGCACAATATGCTTGTGGTTTTTATGTGCTGAATTTCATTTAAAAAAAAAATGAAAAACTTGAGCAAGTGAGAATAGATAAAGTATCGGAAATTCCACAGATCATGCACTTTCTTGTACCTTGTATATTATTTGGTTCTTCTGAGGCAGCTTCAACACTGTTGTCATCATTCAGCGAAGTTTGTGCTTCTTCAACAGTAATCGTTTCTGGATGTACCTTAGCCACTAATTCCTGCTTTAAGTCTTGAACTTCCTGAGCTATAGAATCTGCCAAGCATGGCATACTTGTATCAAAGCCTTCAAGTTCTTCAATGCTTGTTCTCTCTTCTTTCTTATTCATTGTGAGTAATGCTTCCCCTTCTAAAATACTTGATTGTGCTTCAACAGAAAAAGTCTCAATCTTCTGCTCCTTCTCCCTGAGATCCTCACCCATTTTGCATGATTCGAAAGGCGTAGAGGTAATAGAGTCTATAAACTTGACAGGTATCAAGCGGTGTGTATCACATGCTGCATTAGTCTCAAAGTGCATATCGATGACTTCAATTGATCTATCTTCCCATAATGAAGCCTTCATCGTGGAATTATCGGCGAATCCACAAATGAAATTGTCAGAACCACTCGGATCCAGCTCTGTAATGATAAGATCATCTTCCTTCTCATCCTTTTCTCCATCCTTTTCATCAGAGTGCAAGTTTGAGACTGAACTCGAACGATCCTCTGCCACTTCTCTGAGGATGAAACTTTCGATATCAGAAAGTATCTGATGCTCATCTGCTATTACCCCTTCATCATCATGATCTTCTTCTCCATTGTTCCTCTCAAACTCAAGGTCTTTATCACCTTCTTTTTCATCATCTATTGATTCTACAATAAGGGACCCTTTGCTTGTGTAGTTCCCATCAGCACCCCAAGAAGGCTTCAAAAGCAAATAAGGAGGGTAAAGCTGGCTCCTCAAGCTCTCATTGCAGCAAGAGCACCTTTTTGAGTCGTCACCATTTTCATGTTTTTCATGACTCACCCATGAGATGAAAGCAATCCTGTGTCTCATTCCAAAAGAGTTTTCATGATGGTTTGGCCTAGAAGCCAAGCAATCCTCACACATACTATGTGTATCAGCTAGCCTTTGATGATTTGAGCAGTAACCAAGCTTGGAAATTTCAGCTGCATGAGCCTCACACACAAGATCCCTATCCAAATTTGCACTTCTTCCTTGCTGCAAGATGTGATCAACCCTTGAGCACCAAAGGCATGGTGGTTGGAGGCCAACCCACTTGGCAAACCTTGAGATGAGATAACTGAACAAGGAGTTGAGGAGAAGGAGGACTATCAAGAGCCATTCAAGAACTGCATACACTAGAATCACAACAATTTTGTTGGTGTTTCTATGCAACATGGTTGCAAACTTGTTGGCAGCCATTGATGTTAATTTGTTTCCACTCTCCAACCTCTATGTAGTTCTTGTTTGGATATGTGTGTGTGACAGTGTGAGAGTATAGGGAGAGAAAGGGAGAGAGGAAGGGAAAGAAGGAAGAATATGTCAAGAGTACAATAAAGAACAGAAAAAAAGATTCTCCAGAAAAGAGGTTATGTTTCTCAAGTTATGCAGAACAGCAAAGCCTAAAAGTAATTGGCAAGAGAAGCAGGTCCTGAGAAACGTGCAAGTGATTAAGTCACTGTATTATTATGAGTAATGTGCAACATTATTAGTTACCTAAAGGCTAAAGTGGATCTCAGCAGTGACTCCGATCATAATATTATCTTTATCTGCAGTTGTTTCAAGGCCAGTCGACATTATAATAACCTGGTATTTGGTAATGTTATTGGATGTAGGCTTTCCTTGATACGTGGATGTATATTGTACTCCCTATTTATGTGTCCAAAATGAATGCATGCGTTGGAGTTGGAAAATTGGGATTGTGAGATTATAGAAGATCATGAATATTTAGTACTGAAGTATAATACACTAGAGATACATCAGAGAGTGACAAGTATATATAAGAAAATAAAATTATTTTGCTAAAGAAAATACCGTTAACATCATGGATGACAGCAGCAACAATAACATTAAGTAAAAGCAATAATAATAGTACTAAGTTCAGGTAAAAACAAGATCTTCTCTGAAGTCTGAAGTTTCTACTATGTATTTAATTTATTTTCCTTTTGTTTGATTATACAACGTTAGGTAATAGTTACAAAGATTTTTTGTGGAACATGCAGATACATACTCAGAATTTTGGAGAATATTTTTTTTTCTTTCACTTCACACATATCACATATGTAATTGTTTCGGTCATCCCCATCCTGGTTCAACATATAGCTATTTCACATCAAAAAGTTAAAAGGAAAATGAAACCAAAAAAGAAAAAAGAAATACTAGACAAGCAAAAGACAGCCTCATTGTTCCATGAATTTGGTTAGGACCACTCCACGCGCAAGATGGCCCGGGCCACCACCATCCATGAACATGGCTTAGTAGGTCATACAAATGTTGCTCAGGCCCACCTGCATTCAGTACTAATAGACAGACGCTCTTACAAATGGCATAAAACTTCTACGGTTCATTATTCACTATAATTTTTCTAACAAATATATGCACTAGTTTTCTCATTAAGCTCCTCATCTTTTTCACATTGCTATCATTGGTTTAATGAAGTTTCGGTTAAGGCTTTACAATAGTTAATAGCGTGCTTGTTCTCTAACATTCAAATTATTCAGCCGAACTTTTGCAATTTCGGCAATATCTTATGACATTAATTTTGATACACTGTTATTATAAAAAATTTTATAACGTAATCCAATCATTTATTATTATATGTGAGACTTTTGAAATAAAGAGTGTGAGAATCAAACACTTTGATAATATAGCAATACATGATCAAATGTTTGTCTAAAATATCTATACATTGACCGTCTATGAAAATTAAATTTATATTATGTAGATAAAACTTTTTCTAATCAGTAGTTTATACTTTTATATAGAGAACACACTAAGGGATGGGTGACTTGGGATTCTGCTATTGAAAATTCTAAAAGTGAAGGGTGGGAATGATGAAACAAGGGTGTACACAGTGGTTGGCATGATGACCAGGCCAAATAAGAAAGAAAAAGTGAGTTGAAAGGAGGGAAGGAGCTAGATCAAACTGGGGGCACTGTGACAGTGATTTAAGGACTTTTGTATGAATAAAGATTGGAAATGATGTATGTGGGATCATGGTCTACTCTTCCCTCCAGCTTTTGCTTTTTAGGTCTCAGCTTTCTTTAACTTTTGAAAAGCTCATTCCTGGAATTAAGAAGCAAAGCGATCGTTAACTAAGTAATCAAATCAAAAGCCTACCCAACTGATATATTAATTAATCAAATTAAAGGAAGGTGATGACTGCATTAAAGCCACGTTTGGCTAGCCGGGTATCATGATTAGGGTTTTGTTAAACTGTGACATAAAAATAAAAATGGCTGCCCCCACTTGCACCTAATTTGGGTATCCCTTTGGCAAAGCATGACATGAGTACTGTAATTTGGGAGTCTCATATTGAAAACGAGGGAGATAAATTTTGTGCCTCTTACGGATAACAAGAAATTATAATGGCATAAATAATCATAAAAACTACAAGATTTTTCATAAGAGAAACTCTATTTGTACATTCATAAAATAACATCGCCCACAACATCTCGACATTGATCAGAAAGATGTCATAAAAAAAAAAAAATTGGACGAAAAACCGATAAATATTGACAGTATGTCTAGATAATGTTAGATGACTACGTACAAATAACAACACCCAAGCGATAATTGTGAGGTCTAATTTTTCTTGTGGGCTTTCAATCAGTAACAAATAAGAATACCCTACTAGTATTCTTTCTAATTTTCGTGCTCATGTTTGAGGGGGTTTCTTTTTTTTTTTTTTTTTTTTTTTTTTTTTCTTTCTGTGTTTAGCTACTCATTTTCATTTAAGAGATACCAATGTTTAGCTGGCTTAGATGATTCAACACTTCATGGGTGGCGTTGATTTCAACAATGAATGCAACAGGCCACCATCATTTGTCTAATAACATTTAAATCATCCAACATCATGGGAAGAACTTAATCTATTACATGCACATATGCGACGCTCTTATATAAGAATATGCATATTTATAAATAAGCATCTATGTATATATGAGGAAATCTTTTCATTTTATGATGCATATCACCAACATATTGGCATCTTAAGCTAGCAGTAGACACTTGCCAGTAATCATGGGGGGGTTAATCCTATACTAGTTAGAATCCTTGGGTGGCATCTATGCTGTACATTGCAAAGTTTCATATATTTCTCATTTGGTATCTTCTTCATTATCGGATTCTCTGCTCTCTCTCTCTTCCATGGTGTTTTCATCCATCATAAATCTCCAGCTATCCCCCTCCTCTATTTCCCATTGTTTCTTCAGTTCATAAATAGCTTTGGATGCTGCGGCAGCGATGGCTGGGTTGCTATCTTCTGCCAGTCTCTGCAACGTGAACCAAAGGCATCATCAAATCAAAAAGATAAAAAAAACAAAAAAACAAAACTATAATGCTAGTTGAAAGTGCTGATGATAAATTGCAAACACCCACCTGCAATGCCCCCATCCCTGCATTTCCGAGAGTCCACATCGACGGTGCTGCTGCTAGTGCATTGGCTAAAGCTCGACTAGAAACACATGCAACCATGGAAACAGAAAACCAAAACGAAAAAGTGAGGAAAACCATAATAAGGCATGGATTGAGGTTGCTTACATGCTAGTTCTTTAATTGGTAGTTACATTTTTTAGCCCGCAAGTGTCTCTTTCCGCGTTATTATTACTATATATTTCTTTACAAGTAATAAATAGAAGCTTTGCCTTTTTAACACTTTTTTTTCTGGCCATTACAATATTATATCATTAACTAATTTAATATTGAACAACATAGTGCCAGGGGAGTTCTAATTTTCAGTATAATGTTGTAACTTGGTAATAGAATGACGAAGAATACAAATTCAAATCATGAAGCCAACCATGCAAATGCTAGTCATGGAACATAGCAATAACAAAATACCTTTCCTGCTAGTTGCATCAATTAATGCCAGAAATTTATTTAGAAAAGAATTTGATCATTTTAAAGGAAAACATAGCAATGCAACCAAATTTCCTGAAAGATTGTAACATCTCAGGAAGCTTACCGAGTACTGACATCGGGGGAACTAGAACACTCTGCCAACAAAGATACACTTTGTTTACCATCCATTGCATCAAGGTCTATAAGAGTTGTGATCAACAACTCAAGCTGTTCCCAGTTGAAAAGAGTACGCAACATCAATATTTAAATGGTGACTAGGATCAGACAGAAACAAAACAAAATGGATAATCAAACCTCTTCAGGGTCAGTGTAATCAATTCCATCTGCTTCAGAAAGTGCTGATGCCATACTCCAGTAAGCTTCCTGTTCAACTTAAAATCTTACGTTATGATTGATATGTTTCTTGATACAATTCGTTTAGGGGAGATTGATCTATATATGAACAGAAGGAAAATAAAAAAGCAAAGAGGAAAAGACCTGAAGAGCAGCAATCCGTTCCGTGGTCACATCCCCAGGCAGGAAATTTACGGCTTTTCCATTTTTTTCAAGCCTTATACGACCTCTTACATTATTAGCAGAAAGAGAGCCTTTATTTCTACGAAGAGGGCTGCAACCCAACATCATCAAAAAAACATTTTTTCGAGCTTATTATATATACAAGCAAGCATTTGAATTTACTTGACTTACAAGTTATACATCTTGCTCACCATCATGTCATGGATGTTTATGATGAACTGCAATTTGTACATAATAGAAAGTAAATTTCTACCCGTGGAGCTCAAACAAAATATGGATGATATTCTAAAATAGTTTATGTAGCAAATTCATTGTTAAGCAGAATAATCTCTGCTGCCTGGGATCATAAACTGTAAAAGAGAAAAATGTTCCACAGTGAACACTTTTGCAGAGCATAAAATATTACCTCCAAGGCCATAAGGGCATCTTCCATCGCACGTTGCTTAGCACGGAAGTCAGCAAGACGCAAATCAGCCTGAAAGTTCAAAGGTTATGCCAAAAGGAGTCTTGTATTTTCCGGCTATTCATGTGTATTTTAAATAATCAAACACTTGTTTCCCATGATGCAAACTTGCAAAAGGAGCTAGAGATTCATATGACAATCTACATGGGATAGGCATACATAGGAAACATCTATAACAACAAAAACAATTCAGTAAATATTTGATGGGAAAAATTCTAGTTCAATGAGGCGTGATAGATATGAATTGAATAGTGGCGTTGAAAAATCTAAACTAAATTGGGTAAACTTGGCCAAACTGCATTTCTTTACTATGCAATTTAGTTTGGTTTAGTTTTGAAAATGCATAATTGGTCCATGGTTTGAGCTGTTAAACTGAATCACATGAACCAAACAAAATGCCAAATGCATATATTACACATAATAGATATTACAGACAAACATTACAAATAGGATTGGGATTCCTTGACAATGATATAAGCCTTGCGATACTTACAGTTACACCATCCACTATCTCCTCATAAAAATTTATTTTGATCAATCCAATAAAGATTAATAGTAATTATCATGTTGATATTGCATAGAAAAGTCCCAAAAAAAAAAAAAAAAAAAAAACCAAAATAAGTTATAGACCAAATGGTTTGCATTTCCTTTTTCCTGAAAAGTACATTATGTGTTAACCTTTTATTACCTTAATGGAATACAAAATAATTTGTATTATGAGAAATTTGTGAGCATGGAAACAGCTTTATAGTTGCTTGAGTTTCTAAAATTATTATAGATGAATTCTCTTCTTAATGGACTATACAAAATATCAACATGATTTTGTTAGCTTTTAACTTAATGAATAATAGCTTGGGAAGACTGAACTTCAAGTCTTCGAGTTTTGCCTTTCAAATATGTCCTTAAATACTCAATGTGTTACACAAGTATTTTATAGGTGTACCAAATAATATGTTTGAGAGATAATATCACTTCCAAGGTGTGCCCACACCAACTCATGTTATTATATAGCAGGATACAATGCATTTAAATAGAAATAATAATGTTCAGTGGAAGACAAGAACCATGAGGTCTATTTTTAAGCTTATTTGTAAAATTTTATCTCTTCTATTTCAACAATCAACACACACCATAACCAATAAATGTGAGTACATAAATATTTATAAGGAGACGAGCAAAATATAGAAGACAAATATTACTTGATGCAAATTGTATCAATGCCAATTTTATATCATATTAACCAAGCATATCATTTTGCTAATAAAGAAAATGAGAGAATAACCAGTTCACCTCTAACGCCCCATCACTCCAATGCTCGTCCGCAGCACTTTTAAGTCTGGACTGAGCTTTATCCTTCAAGATCTGCAGAGTACATATTAAAAAAAGAAGGAAAAAACCAGCATGAAATATACCACCAATGTGTGCTTTTTCATCTTCAATCAGAAAATTTGAAAATTATAGATGATACAAACAGTAGCAATGCTATTAAGGCGTTTTGCTTTCTCCTTGACATCACGATCAATTTTCTCAGTATCCTCTCTTGCCCGAGCTACACAGTAAAATAAAAGGAAAAATATATGTTAGTTGACAACACAGGGGGTACATAAGAATAAAATCATCTACAAAGGTGCAGCTCTTGAATCCTTCCCCTTCAGAAGAAGGAAGTAAAAGGAAGAAAAGATCCAACCATACGTATTGGCTTATCAGCACTTCAATATTCCCCAGATGCTCCAAAAATAACACTTTGATACGCAAGAAAGTAATCTATTTTCAAACTGAAAATGCTTGATCCATATACTTGCTATTTTGTTTGACTTCTTCGTTTCTTCCTTTCTTTTGGTTGGGCAGAGGGGATGGGCCAGGGGTAACTGGACGACATTATAGTCCTTGTATGAAATACCATAGACTTGTAGAGTATATTTGAACAATTATAACTTCTAATAAATTCAATTATTTCATTGGATGAAAGAAAGATGCAAACTTAAAGTACAATAGCACATTGTTTAAAACAAGGTAAATGAGCTAACCATCAAGCTTGAGAAATTCTGTCCCTAGAAAAGCAACATCTTGGCGTGCACGGGCATCCAGCCTCATTATGCTACTGACAAAACAAATAATTAACAGTTATTTCTGTTCATCAGGAGACCACTGTATTTCTCACTGTTATTTCTCAGGTGAAAATTTAATATTTCAAAATATACAATTATATGAAATGGATAGACAATGAGATGAGAAGCAATATTTAAGTAGCAACAGATAAATTCCATATTGTAACCTCATGTCATGATTACTATAGTATCTAGACCAGAAACATTGTTTATACAATTGATCAGATAGTGATTAAAATGGGGTCAGATGAACAGCAGTTGGAGCAAATTTCGAGCAGAAATAATATAAGACCAAAAACAGGTTACATGAGTTACCGCGAGAGCAAGACAATGTCATTGCGAGCTCTTTCATTGACAAACTTTGCATCATTGCAAACAAATCTACAAGCTTCAGCCAAGCCACGAATAGAATGAATGCGATCATTTTTCTCATCTTTGGTATGTAAGCTGCTGTACACATGAAACGATCTCCAGTATTTAAGTATGAATCCTCAAATATTTAACTGTGATCAAAAGGATGAGACTGATAAATGCTAGTTTGACATACAATAAAATGCGCAACTGAAAGACAATAATTAAGGGGTACTAGTTCATAGGAAATAGCAGAAAAAATAGTAACAGAATGGATATTTTTAGATGGTAGGAGGGTTGTTATCTATATATTAATTTTATTACCTAGTTAAATCAGAAACATTATCATAAGTTGTAACACAATCTTTCTCTTCAGTATTGTTTGCTCCTGTTGATTTACATGAGATAGATGATTTCTTGTAGTTCAAACTAACTGGTTTTCCATTGATGCTCAAAAGCCGGTCATTGAATGAGGTTGATCTTGTGAGGACACATCTATGGTGGAAATATTCATGTTCCAGTCCATGTCCTGGAGGTTGCATTAGGTGGATCCTTGTTGACAAGGAAAAATAATGTTTTTCATGTGATCTACAAAGAATTGTTCTATTAGTCACAATAGGACCACTTGAAACTTTGTTTGCGGTAAGTGCCATCAGAATATCAAGAAAAGAATGCTGTAGGCCTGGTCTTCATTGCACTTGAAATATCTCAATTCTGCAGACAAAAACCAATAAAAAAAAAAAAAAAAGGTCATGAGGACATAGAACCTACATAGAAATATTAGATTGTACAATCTAAGAGTATTTTTCTAACCACAAGTTCTATTCAACAAAAAGGCATATTATGAGAAAAAGAAATACAAAGACACATTGTGGTGTGGAAAATACAAATTGAGGATTGATTGAAAAAATAAGTTGGACAGACTAGAGTACTGGTGAAGTTCTGTGCTATTTTGTTGAGAATCATTTATAGCAATCACAATACCACGAACTTTGGACATTCAAGTACCGAAAAGCAGGTACTCAATTAAGCATGCCTTCTCAGGAGATTCTTATGATAATCTCTGCTAATTTGCTTCTGCTTTGTGTTAATTCAGATATCTGCTAATAATAAGCATTTATGCAACACTCTGCACCTTATACCTAACATCATCCAAATGTTTCTTGAAAGGAATATGCATTTAATGAAGTGGCACATCGCAGTTCGTTTCTCCACATTCCCCAGAAATCATCATCTACTTATTCCAAAGCGACACATATATAATACCCTAGGTTCTGATAACAATTTCCATCATTTAGATGTTTAAAAATTGGAAGCAGCGAAGATAAGATCAAACGCTAGAAATACTAGTAACATTTGGTTGCCTTGTTTGAAAGTTTTTATAAAAATCTATATGTTAATTGAAGTATATATTTCCAAAACCATGGTGCAGATCAACATGCCGTTCATCCTTCCTCAGTATCCTGAAATGAATATTGAACAGAATCAATACTGCTGCGATCATAAAGATTTCAAGTTTGAAGTTGAAAACTTCAAATGCAGATAGTTTTTAGCATGTTTGGTTTCCCCTTTGGAAATCCCAAAACCATGGTTCTACAATTAAATTCACTCAAAATTCACATACCCAACAATTATCACCACTACAAGAAGAACACACTAGATCGAAATTTACATAGATCACAATTAATTTTCCACCAGCATCGCACTCATGCACCTGAACAACTATAAACTATCACGTCCTCAAAATATTCAAAACAAAGAACAACAACAGTGCATAACATAACATTCCAATGAAAACACAATAACTTCCAACACCCCGCTTAAGAAAAAATGCTCAAACATTCCTCTAGAGCAATGAAAAACTTCAAGTAAGCATAAAGATAAAGGGTAGCTAGCTAGCAACTTACTTGTTGGAACAAAGACACCCTTTTCTGCGGAAACGAGAACAACAGGATCTAAGAACTGTAGCAGCTAAAGGTGCCTGTATATATTATAAGTGATGGAGACTTAGAGAGTGAGAGAAGAGAGGATGAAGACCAAGGAAAATGGAGAGGAGAATCGAGAGCCACAAGGTGAGGGTGTGGCCCTTTGAATGCCAACAATTTACCAACAAAAAAGAAGAGAAGTGAGAACGAGAAGAGGGCATGATATAATGGAGACAAAGAGAGACAGAGAGAGAGAGAGTGGAATGTGTAAGTGAGGGGTGGAATGAAAGTCCACGTCATTCTAGTTGCAGACATGATTCATAAATTGACTGGTACTTTGTTACAAAATGACACATCAACCCACTCCGTAGCGGATAAAAATCCGTAGCCGCTGCTTGCTTAGATTTGGCATCCATACCATCTTTTTTTTTTGTTTTTTTTCCACTTTGAAAAAGAATTTAACATGGAGCCTATGCCCAAAAAGTTATACATGAATCATGAGAGTAATGCAATGTCTTTAAAGGATACGTTTGGATCAGTGGTTTAAAGTAAAATTAGGATAGAGTTCAACAGAATATAACAGACTTCTATTATTTCGATTGATAATTTTATGATAGAGTGGAGTGATTAGTTAGAAAATAGATTTCATTCCACTCGACCAAAACTCTCTTTTTTTGTTTCATTTCATTAATTATGATTAATCCAAAAGATATGTTTAGATAGATGATAAATAATAAAGTGGAGTAGAATAGAACTTAAAAGAGTGAAGTAGAATGAAGTAAAATGAAGTAATTATTTTATTTTATTTTATTGTTTAGATAAAATGAGATTATATCTCAAATCCCATAAATTGAGAGGAATTAAAAATAAAAGTTTTTGTGGAATAAGATAAAATATATTCCTTTATTAACCACTCCACTCAACTATAAATTTATCAATCTAAATAATAAAAATCTACTGCATTCTTTGGGCTCTATCCCACTCCACCCCAAACCACCAATGCAAATAGAGCCGAAGAGTTAACCAAGAAATCAAAATAGGTACAAGCTGGACTTTTATCAGAAAATGCAAGCTCCAAAGAAAACTTATGGCCCCTTTTTAGCCAAATTATTTGCACACCTATTAGCTACACAAAAAATAAGACTGATGTACTCTACATTCCAATCCTGACTAATAAAGGATTGAACAGCACAAATTAACGAGGCACAAGCAGGGGTATTAGGGTCATCGTAGGTAATGAGATGATAAACACTAGCTATTAGCTAAGTCTATTTCCACTAAGATATTATTAAACCCTATATTTTGACCTATCAGTAATGCCCAAAAAGTTCCTCACAATTTAGCAGAGAAATTTTTAAATGTTCATAAAGCATTATAGAAATATATTCACAGTTAATAATAGAATGATATTTTAAGATAGGACTTACTATTAATTTATACTTTTATTTAAAATATTATTTTATTATTAATTATGAATATAGTTCATATGACACTCCAAGAACATTAAAAAATTTCTCCAATCTAACATTCGTTATAGCACAAGAGTTGAGGTTCACACTCCAATTTGCAATAAATTTGCCTTCATGACTTTTCGCAATTCCACCATAGGATGCAACATTTGCCACATCCAGCTAGAGGTGGAAGTGAGTCGAGCTTCTTAAAGCTCAAACTCGACTTGTTACTGTTTGGCCAAACTCGAGCTCAAAGTGAGCCTAATTTTTAGGTTCAAGCTCAACTTAACTTATAAGCCGCTTAAACTTAATAAGATAGCTCAACTTAGAAATAAATTAAGTTTTTTTTGCTTAATAAATTAGGATATTTAATTATAAGAAGATAGTCTCAATAGTACCAACAACAACAACAACAATAATAAATATACCAAAAAGTAATGACAAAATTTGTTTTTATGTATATAAATATATACATATCAAACTAACTTATGAATTAATGAGTCAAATATAATAAAATTTAAATTTAGCTTATTTAACTAGCTCAAACTCGATTCATTAACTCATGAACCCAGCTTATTGAGCTATTAATAAATCGACTAAAAAATAACTGAGAAGATGACTTGACTCATTTAGAATCTTACCTCCAAGAAAGATCTATTTGTATTCACTTTAATCCAAAGTTGGGGGTTGGTTTCCAAGCAATCTGCTTTATGACAATGGAAGGATTCCTATTTTTCTGCTGCCATAAGGTTGAGATCGAAATTATAATCACCAACTAACCTTAGTACCCTACAGTCAAGAAAACAGTGGAATTATTGTTTGCTTCAAAATTAAATAGATTCCTATTATATCAAAGAAGACAGCAGGCCAACTTAGTAAATAAACTATTACAATCCAAAATTTATTAAACTTTAATTAATTTGTTTTGAATTAGGTCAATTTACTAAAAGATAAAGCTCTTCTATTATTAATTTTTTTTAATTTACAAAATTTAAAGCCGAAACTTTACTTAATAAGAATAAGTGTCAAATCACTTGAACTAATGAATTATTGTTTTTGTAAAAAGTAAATTAACATTTTCTACTTTCATCTCTTTATAGAAAAAAATTATTTAACTGGCTTGTTTACTTTATATATATATATATATAAAAGCAAAATGTAACTTAAAATTAATTTTATATTAATATAAAATAATTTATTATATTTTTATATTATATCAAAACTAACATAATAAATATTTTTAAATATGAGAAACATTTGACCTTATTCTTTTTAATGTTCCTTTTCATTTTTAAGATTCAACGCACAAAGAATTTTATAACAAATAATTATAACTCATTAATTATATAAAAATTATATGTATTCAACGAAAAGTTAATCATTCTGTAAGTCACTAGATAGCATTTAGACTTCACTTAAAATTCTTTTACGTAGTGCAATCAACTCACATTTTAAAAGTAAAAGCGTCGTTATCCTTTCTTTGTTGCAGATATCCCACCTCAAAGTTCACTTAATCTTCTAAAATTACTTTGACGATTCGCATTGAACGACTCTGGCATTTTGCAGTTCAATTGACATCATGTAGTAAGCTAAGAATATACACTAATTTTATCTTAGGTGGCCTTAGGTGCACTATACTAAACTTGTATTTGGTTTAACTACTTTTAACGCGAACACGCGTCACGGAAAAACAAATGACCCATTCTTTCTACCAAAAGTGCAAAGGAAATTAGAACATTTTCATTTACGATGTGAAACAAATACTTATTCGATCATTTTTTTTATGGTTATAACTGACAACTTTTTCTTTTTTTTTTTTTGTTTTTCATTCTGTGCATGGCAAAGGGATAAAACTTAGTACAGTGGAAAGTAGGGTTATGTGAATTCAAGTGAGGATGAGGCGCATAATGCGGAGGTTGAACCTTTTTCGCAAATGACTTTACTGTGTCCCCTTATTGGCATTTCAAGAGGTACTAGACGGGAACTTGTGAAATAGTAGGAATGTGAAAAAAAGATCTGCCAAAATGGGTATATGTGAGGATTATCTGTGTTGAGAACAAATATATAGAAAAATTTGAATTCTTATGGGGAATGGGAAATGGGACCCATGAGGGGGATGAGATGGAAACAAGGGACAAATTTTTAAACGGTGATGGATGGATATTCATTGATATTCCTAAATAATAATAATGTGGGGTTGATCAAAGTGATATGTGCCTTAACCCTTTAATCATATGGTTTAGGTTCAAATCCTGAGAATAAAAAAAATTTCATTAAGAGACCCCTATTTCCTTTAAGAAGTTTCATCAAATTGAGTCAGATTAATCAGAATCTTGGTAACAGGCACTGAATGCTAATGGTTCCATGAAAAAGAAAAAAAGGTAAGCTGTATGTAGATTTACCATAGAAACTAGAAAATTAATTTCGTTCAGTGAATTATGCTAGTAATAAAAAGTTTAATTACATCTAAAAATACATGAAAAGTTAATCCATTGAATGAAATTGATAGCAGACTTAGGATTCATCTCCAAAACTAGGTTCAAAACACGATAAAAAAAATCTAGTATGAGAATCATCCAAGAGTATATATATATATATATATATATATATATATATATATATATATTTGATCCCACTTTAAAATTAAAAATATATAAAACTTTTTGTTATTTTTCATTTGAAAAAAAAACTTCTTGCTATTATATTGCCTTGCGCCTGAGGGCTATAGTCAATTTCTAATGTAAACTATACGTTATTTGTATGATTAATCTATTCGTTTCGGTTAAGCATGTTTGTTGACTTTCTTCATCTTTAAGTTAGGCATCTCTAGGTAGTATTTGTTGGAAGGGAGCTTAAAATTCAGGGAGATCTAAATTAATGGATTAAATGAGAATCCATAAAAATGAGCTGGATGCCACATCTTAACCCAAAACTTTAAGGCAATGAAATGAGTTTATGGGTCTTCTATATTATATACTATTTACTTAATCTATTTTTAATTGATGTGAGACTTTACCACTCACATTTGAAATTTTCAATATTCTCACCCTTCAAGTGTGCGGCCCAACACGGTATATTCCTCCCTCAACGGAAGCTTTTCCAAGTATTTAATGGTGTTAACAAGAGTCATTTCTACTCTCTTTATTTATATCACCATATTTTATAGAACACACTATCCAACCTCCATATTGTTAGGAAAACTTTCAATATAAGGGATCTCACACCTGGATTCAACAGTTACCATTTCTCCAATACTTGATCAAGCCGGATCCAAACCATTGGCTCTGATCTCACTTGCTGAGAGGGGAGCCCAAAATCTGAGGAGATCTAAACTAATGGGCTAAGTGAGAATTTACAAAACTGGATCGGATGAGTTTATGAATTTTTCATATTATATACTCCTCACTTAGTTTATTCTTAACTAATGTGAAACTTCACCACTCACACTTAAATTTTCAACAATATTTACTGCCTCTATTCATTCACGTAATCGATGAAACTTGTGTAAAAATAAAATAAAATTTAATTTCGATATACTATATAAAATTTTTTATATTATTATTATATATTGATATATTATTAAAAATATTTAATTTTTATAATAATTTTATCAAAAGTCATGATAATATTTGATTAGTTGATAGTATAAAATATTTTACAATGATATTATATATTTAAAATTAATCTCAACAAAATTTTGTATTCACTTTACTTATTATATTCCTTTGTGATCACATGAAAAATCATGTCCCCCATATTTAAATAATTAATTTTATGTCACTATGAGTACGTAGACCAAAGTCATGCAACTCTTTTTTACGAGATAAAAGACAGGCAACTCTTAAAATATATTATTTAATGGAACGTACTCACGGAATATACATGTTGTATTTTATGTGTATTCTTTATTCACGATTAAAGAGAAAAAGTCTCACATTTTAATCACATAGAATAATTATATATTTTGAATCCTTAGCTAAAAATGTAGAATGCCAAAAGGCATGGTTTCTGATAAGTTTGAATCCTTTACTCTTTTTTTTTTTTCGAGGTGAATTTTTATCTGTTCTTTATCTATCCTAATCTTACCCTGTTCATAGATTGGCGTAATTCTAGCTATTGGCTCAAGATATTTTTCTTAGCATGTTGAAGTGCTTGAATATATTATATTAACTATGTGAATTATTAAACATTACCAAGAATTATTTGTCCGATGATATCTATGAAATCCCCACTATTAATCAATATCGGGGTTTAAATTACTAGAAATGAATTAATAGTAAGGGATTTGAATAGTTTATATATGATTATAGGCTCAAACCTCATTATCATTGTTAATATTGCCGGCTTCCAAAAATTAGAAGCTATAATGCAAACAGAGCCAATAATTGTAGCACCAAATACAATAAGCTAAAAATATTTTCCTCTGAAGGGAACATAACTAAATGTGCCCTTATAGCACCAAGCAGTAGCATTGTAGAGAAGAGAATTGTTTAACATATATAATTAATAATATGAGGAAATTGAGAGAGGTTTAAGGGCATTTGGGTCCCCCTTCCTTTGTCTTCCAGCTGTTGTAGCAAGGGCAGACTTGCTTGTTGCCATATGTACCTGGAGGAACGCAGAGGCATTTGGCGCAACATTTCTGGCAGAAAAACATGCATGGCTTCTTGTGTGAAGTTGCTGAGCAACGGTAAGTACACCTTGGTTTACAATCTGTGAAATCATTGTTACTCACACTCTTAGCAAAGAAAGCACTTATAACATGGTTACTAGGAGCCAAGAAACATTAAAATGCTGTCTTCTACTATGCAAAAATCAAGAATCGGAAAAACCCAAAATTTGTTAATGTACAAGAAGGATGAGGGTATTCTCATGGTACTTGCTAATATATGAGTGTCATGTTTGTAATAGAAAAAGACATAAACAAAATTGATAGATCAATATATAAATAATGATGGGTTATCTAATAGCAAAAGTTGTGTCTTCCTCTTTCACAATATAATACCCTCATGCGAATAAGGAACATGAGAAGATCACAAGAATCTTGCTGAACATTGCATACCTGAAGGACGAAGTTTTGCACTTCCGTAAGCCTGTGCAAGTATTATGTACACAAACACAAATTTTGCAAGAGTTAGAACAATTGGAGTCTTATTTTGAAGTCAAATTGATAGCATAATGCCACTAGAAAGGAAAACATGAGAGAGCAAAGCAAAGTGTTTCTGCACATAAGTTATGTACCTCAGCCACATTGGAGAATGTAACCAAAAGAAGCAAAGAGAGGGCAATTAAGATGGGGCTGTAGGAACGTGCTGCCATTGGTATGATATGTGAAGCAAAGAAAAGGCTCACTTTCAGAGGAATTGAAAAGCAAAATAGAATAAGCCTTAATTATCTCTGATCTAGGAAATGGGCATAGATATTTATAATGATAAAAGGGATCAAATCATCAAAGCCAATCATGAACACTCAAAAGCAAAAAAGCAATAGAATTCCGTTGTTTAAGGCGTTGAAAAGGGTGGTAGGAAGTAATTGGGAACATACAAAGGAGGTTACATGAGAAAGTGAGCGGTAACAGCGGCGTGTCTGTTGTTTCGGTTGTTTTGATTCGCCCTTTTTCAAACTTAGTAACATGGGTAGTAGGGTCCTTTCTCCTTTCATTTGTTTTTTTATTACTACTATTTGTTCTTTTTTCTTTCTTTCCCTTTCTCCACCATTGCCTTTACTATAAAAATCAAATTTTGATATCATTGTTCTTGTGTACATAATATAATTGATTTTCACAAGAATATCATATGGTGATTTCAAAAGTTCTAACGAATAATGCTATTCATATATGTTTATATGCATATGATTTTATTTAAATGTAACAGATCGAATTAAAGAGTGGTTGCCGACAAATAGAACCAGGCACTATTAGTACAAGAATTGTGAAAACGAAAAGTACTATTAACATTTGAGAAATAATATTTATACATACTTATTTAATATATCTATTGAAATTGGGGAGTTATATGTAAATAATAAAAGATTTACATTAATAACCGAAGAATCGGGAAGATTGCAGTAATAAGTGATAATCTTGTCATCTAACTAAAGATTTATATGCAAATAATTGGGACTTTAAATATATAAATAAAAAATTCGGTAATAATATTATCACTTATAAATGCAATTTCCCTAATTCTTTAGTCATCAACATAAATTTTTCATTATTTATAGATAACTCCTCTTTGATTTTATGATTTCTCTTTGCTTTTATTTTGGGACCGACAATAACTTATTTGTTCCACGATCCGAGTTCAAGTCCTCATGTACGGATGGACATGTGAGTGAACATGGGTAACATGACTTATCGACTACTATTATAGTGACACTAATTGTGTCTTCTGTTGTGCACAGAACGTGGATAACGTAACATGCACAAGGTAAACGTTCCGTTTCAGCCTATAGGATAGTATCTATATTAAAAATTAAACTCGTAGCTTTTTTTCATAAAATGGTCGATACGTTATGATTTTATTTTGGTTAGTGGAAGTGAAAGATCGTGGTTTATTAGCAGATTTTTCTTTCCTGTGTAGAATTTGACGTGCGTGTGTTTCAACCTTTGAAAAAAAAAATAATAAAATTAAAATTTTTATTTAATTAAAAAAATTTGAAATAGATATTTTTTAAATTTAAATTATTTTTAAAAATTTATCTAAATATGTCAAAATAAACGGCAATAATATCCCAAGAAATTGACTCGAACTGACTCCCAAATGAATATAGTAAATAAAGAGTATTTTCATAATGGAGACACGAAAATGTTTGGTAAACAAAAAATAGATCTGTTGTACAAACTATTTTTTTAAAAATAAGTATAAATAAATAATATTAAAAATTCTATAAGTTTTTTTTTAATTTAAAAAAAATACTTCTTTTTATATCAAAAACACAAACAGAAGCACCCTATATCTCAATCTATAACCAGAGTTACATTTTAAGTCTTCAACACCGAGTAAAATCCAGCAATTCATTTGTGATAGTTTAAAATTTAAAAAACAATTTAATCTGCAGGCCAGAAATGTATTTTATCGTCCATAGATGTACAATGCAAATTCCACTCTAAGTTTGAGCTTTAACTGGCGTAAATAAATTAAAAGTCGTCAAAACAGCTATCAATGGTAATTTAATTCAATGCCCCAAAACCATAGTCATGCACGAGACTCCTGACAACAACACATATGGTGCAGTTAGTATATGCAGACCAAACTAATATCTTTATGTAGAGTTGTTTGTCTAATCAAGTCACGATAGGAACTAAGTCATATACCTGATTTAATTTTAGTCACACATTTACCATGACAGTCAACAACTCCTTAGGGCACAAAAGATAAGATTGAACAAACATAGGAATAAGATTTGGAGCCTACCAAATTAGAAATTTTATCAGAACTGATATTCAGTAGGAGATGAACTAACTTGAGTGGTTACCAATTTAAGTCAACAAAACAATCATAGGAAATGGACATCGTTTCAACCAAGTACGTTAATTTTGACATGTCATAACTACCTCAATTCTGAAGCTTCATCAGAGAAAGTTGAAAATCCAAGTTATCTATACTTCACTTACTTCAAAGAAAGGTCTAATTAAGATAACAATAAGGCTTCAACTTTTATGATTGACAATGAATCATAGACTAACAGCTCACTGAATCCTCCTTTTCTTAGAATAAAACATATATTTAATTATCAAAAGCCATGGAAAAAAGTTTCATAATCACATCAAAAAGCTTCAGACACACTAACCATTATCTCCGACACAGTCAAATGGCTCATCTAAATTGCTACTTATGACATCATCTACACCATGTTTAACTTTGTATTTACTGAATAATTATATCTAAAATTTAAGAGATAGATCAAAACTATTTCACACAATAAATTAGAAAAGTGAAAAGAAATATCAGCAAATTAATTAAGAGTAAAGGAAGCAAAAAAAGTTGAAAACATTGATATTATTTTGTCATTCATAAACAAAAAAACCAATGGTAACTGTTCTATACTTCTTAACATAAACTTAAAGTCATTACTTAATAAATCCTATAGAAATCGGACGTAGATAATACTTCACTATCCCTATATCAAACTGTTGGCTAGTGCCTTTTTTTTTTTCAAAATTTTTAATTCTTCTACAATTAAACCATCCCCTGGTTAAGTAACCTGCATAATCTCTTCTGTCATGGCACCTTCTTCTATAGGGTATAATCAATCATCCTCACATACAATGTTACATGTTTTCCTGTTGATAGGAAAAGCGAGTAGTATAATACCCGTTCATAATAAAGCTAATGGCACAACTTTACATAAAAAATTTGGAGTTGGACATTAATATGCATAGATATAACACAGAGTTCAAGAGCAGAAGTAAAGTTTTACTTCCCAATAAGCTAAACATTTTTAAACCTGATAATAAAACTACAATTCATTTAATTACAACTCCACATATTTTTGGCAGCTGGAAGAGTCCACCTTCCTCTATGGCGTTACTCGACTAATCTGAAACTACCAGAAACAAAGTGAGAATTGAAAATTCTCAATAGATAATGATTAGTTCTAAAGCATTTAAACTATGATGGTTCCAGCCGTATCTTTGCATGGAAATTCACATGACTACTGTATCATAATCTCATCACATTACTTATAAGAAGATCATAATATTATGGACATTAAATGCTTAAAACTATATGTTATACAATACCTAAAGTGGCAAGCATTAATATGAATATAATCTCTTTATTTTAATTTTCACTTTCCTTTGTCTGCTTGTCTCACACATATTCAAAGGCCTTATCTTAGGAAATTCCCATTCTTTGGTGGTACTTTTAATATCGTGACAACAAAGCGAGACTTTTACGCCACACTAATCAAGACAGATAACATAAAAGGATCTTACATCTTATCCTTCTGCCTTCTTAGTGGTTAGCGGCAAATCTTAAATATCTTCTTTCAAAATACTTACTTGCCATAATATATAAATTCATAATAAATATACAAATGCATAAACTTAAGCAACATAACTTAAATAAAAGACTTAAGTAGCATAAGATAAAAAATAATTTTCAATAATAAATTTATCTCATAATAAATCATAGACTCAATAAGGGGAATAAAATATAGAAACTATAAATTAGTTTATAGTTTAAAAAAACCGAAGTGTGCAAAGACTTAAATAATATAAACTTGAGTAAAATAAATAACATAATATTTCAATAAAATTTCTCAAATAACATAAATCATAATATAATTAAATTCATCATAATAAATTAAATAACAAGACATAAAATAAAACGAATAAAAGTGCACAAAATATAATTAAAGTTATAAACTGAAAATAAGTAAAGTGCTCAAGAATTAAAATAATATCTATTATTGTATAAACAATATCTTAATAATAATAATGAGAAGCAATAGTATAAAAGAACATCAATTAAATTAACTTGAAAGGATAAATAAAATCAATAGGAATGATAATCAATAATAATATAAATTAACATTAATAGAAATAACTTGAAACAATAAATAAAATATATGATAATGATAATAATAAAGAGCGATAATATAATTAAACAATAAATAACATAACTTAGAATGATAAATAGAATAAATTACAACAAGAATAATGCTGAGCAACTTTTATAAATAAAAGAACTAGGAACATAAAATAAGTTGTGATAGTAAATATAAAATAACATAACATGCAATAAGTAAATAAAGCCATGATTTTACTTCGCAAATAATTTCATTATCTATCTTAAAACTCTCGTAGGGATAGAAAGATATGCACACACTCAATTCTTCTATTGCTCGTTTCTCCACCGAATCAATATAATTTTCGCCTTCTCTATATAAAACACCTCTCACACCCTCACTTCTACCTGATGTATTTCAATGTGTAGTTTTGAACGAGCTGTACTCCTTATATAGTCGCAGGAAATTACTCTTTACTATGAAATATTTTAATTTTGCTGACCTTTTAAGGTCCCTGCTTGCACCACAAGGCCAAACTTTCTTCTTCATTTATTACTAAGATTGCTTTTCTTCTTCTTTATTTTGCAAGTCTTACACGTATGACATGAACTTCCTTTTTTTTTTGTTATTATTACTATTGTTATTATATTATATTGATATTAGTATATTAATTGTTATTAGTTAGCATAATACACACTTGACACGTCTATATATATATAATTATCTCAATAAATATTGATAACATAATATATTTTGAAGTTACCACTATTAATTTATGATCTTACTTTAGAAAGTTAACGTCTAAAATCATTTCAAACATATTAACTAAAATATTTAAATAAAGCAATTGAATCAAAGTAACCCTAAACAAAGTACTTTATGAAACAGGGATATTACAATTCTTCTCTCCTTTTAAGAATTTTGTCCCCAAAATTTACTAACCTGCTAGGTATAAATCTGAATAGGATTTATTGATTTCGTCTTCTAGTTCCCACATTGCTTCCTCGTGTGACAATCCTTTCCAAATTACTTTAACTAAAGGAATTTCTTTTCCTCTTAAGTGTTTGACCAATCTATCTATGATTTGTACTGGTTTAGTTTCAAAAGTCAAATCATCTCTTATTTGCATCATTTCATATTCTATGATGTGTGAAGGGTCAAAATAATATTTTCTAAGCTGAGAGACATGGAAGACATTATGAAGATTTGAAAGATTAAGGGGAAGTGCAATTTGATATGCAATAGGGCCTACTCTTTTGAGGATTTGGAATGGACCAATAAATTTTGGATTTAGCATTTTGGATTTAAGGGCTCTGCCAATCCCAGTAGTAGGATTGACTTTAAGAAAAACATGGTCACCTTCTTTAAATTCTAGAGGTCTCCTTCTGTGATCAGCATAACTTTTCTGTCTACTTTGAGCAGTGAGTGATCTTTCCATGATGAATTTGATCTTTTTCGTGGTCTATTGCATCAAATCAGGTCCTAACAGACTTTTCTCTCCTACTTCAGATCAACACAAGGGAGATCAATATTTTCTACCATACAGAGCTTCAAATGGTGCCATTCCTATGCTGGAATGATAACTATTATTATAAGCAAACTCTATCAATGGCAAATGAGTATCCTAACTTCTCTGAAATTCTAACACACAAGCCCTAAGCATATCCTCTAAGGTTTGAATAGTCCTCTCTGTTTGACCATCTGTTTGAGGGTGGTAAGCTGTTCTAAAACGAAATTTAGTACCTAAGGCTTCTTGCAAAGCTACCCAAACCTTAGAGATAAATCTAGAATCTCTGTCTAAAACTATGATTGTTGGTATTCAATGCAATCTCACAATTTCTTGAATGTAAACCTGAGCCAACTTATACAATGAGCAACTAATCCTTATTGGCAAGATATGGATTGAATTGGTCAATCTGTCGACTATCACCCATGCTGCATCACACCTTGAGGGAGTCCTAGGTAATCCTACCACAAAATCTATTGATATATTATCCCATTTTCATTCAGGAATATCTAAAGGTTGTAAAAGTCCTGCAAGTTTCTGGTGCTCTATCTTAACCTTTTGACATATAAGACATTTAGCTACAAAACTAGCTATGTCTCGCTTCATGCCATTCCACCAAAACAACTTTCTAAGGTCTTGATATATTTTGATTATATCAGGATGCATAGTAAACTTATTGTAATGTGCCTCAAATAAAATCTTATTTCTCAGTTCTTCACTATTGGGCATACACAGTCTTCCCTCATATGTCACAGCTCCTTTCTTATCAATTTGGAAAATGCTCAATTTATTCTATTTGAAGCCTATTCTTCAGAGACTTCAGAAATTCGTCACTTTTTTGAGCTTGTCTTATTTGATTCCTCAAATCATATTCTATTCTAAGCTCACTAGCATATAAACAGCGAGGTTTCAAGGACACTGAAATCTTCAAATCCCTAAATTTCTCCATCAACTTATGCTCCTCTATCATCATCAAGGACATGTGTAGGGATTTTCTACTTAGTGTATCGGTGACCATATTAGCCTTGCCAGTATGATACTTTAATTAAAAATCATAGTCCTTCAAAAATTCTATCCAACTTCTTTGTCTCATATTCAATTCTTTTTTATCAAAAAGATATTTCAAACTCTTATAGTCACTATATACCTCAAACTTCACCCCATACAAATAGTATCTCCAGATTTTTAAGGCAAATACTACGGCAGCTAGCTCTAGGTCATGGGTTGGATAGTTTTCTTCATGAGACCTAAGTTGCCTAGAGGCATAAGCCACAACCCTTCCTTCTTGCATCAACACACAACCTAATCCTTTCTTTGATGCATCACAATAGACTACAAAATCTTTCTTAGGATCAGGAATTATTAAGATTGGGGTAGCGGTAAGTCTATTCTTTAACTCTTAAAAATTGACTTCACACAATGAGTTCCACTCAAAAGATTAGTTTTTCCTAATTAACCTAGTTAAAGGTAAAACTAGTTGAGAGAATCTTTTGATGAACCTCCTATAGTAACCTGCCAATCCCAGAAAGCTCCTAATTTCAGTGACCGTCTTTGGTCTCTCCTAGTGAACTACAGCTTCAACTTTGCTTGGATCTACTATAACTCCTTCTTGAGTGATCACATGACCTAAGAATTTTACCTCACTAAACCAAAACTCACGTTTAGCTAACTTGGCATACAATTGCTTCTCCTTCAAGATTTGCAACACTATTCTAAGGTGTTGTTCATGTTCCTCCCTAGTCTTAGAATAGATGAGGATATCATCTATGAAGACTACTACAAACTGGTCAAGTTAAGACCTAAAGACTCTATTCATGTAATCCATGAATATTATATGAGCATTGGTAAGTCCAAAAGGCATCACAAGATATTCATAATACCCATACCTAATCCTGAAGGCTGTCTTAGATATATCTTCCTGTTTCACTCTTATCTGATGGTATCCTGACCTCAAATCTATTTTGAAGAAGACTGAGGCTCCTAGTAACCAATCCAACAGGTCATCTATCCTAGGGAGTGGATATTTATTTTTTATTGTGACTTTGTTCAACTGCCTATAGTCAATACACAACCTCATGCTTCTATCTTTCTTCTTGACTAAAAGAGCAGGTGCACCCCAAGGAGACACACTTGACCTAATGAATCCTTTAGCCAACAATTCCTCAATTTGTTTCTTAAGTTCAGTCAACTCTAAAGGAGACATTCGATAAGGTGCAAAGGATAAGGGTCCTGTTCCCGGCACGAGATCAATGGAAAACTCAACCTCTCTTTCAGGTGGAAGGTTCACTATATCATTGGGAAACACATATGAGAATTCACTTACTATAGGTATGCTATCTATTTCCTGCTCGGCCTTTGAATTTAAAGAATAAAGTAGGAACCCTTGAGCTCCTTCTGAGTGACACTTCTCTACTTGGGTGGCATTAAGGAATAAGGAATCAGAAGACTTTTGTTTATTGAGTGGGTCATTGGAAAAATAGGTAAGTCTTCTGGAATAATCTAGGATGATATCATTGCTAGATAACCAATCCATTCCTATTTTGATATCAATACCAGTTAAAGGCAAACAAACAAGGTTAATGACAAATGATTTTCCTTCAACTAAAATAGGATAGTTCAAACAGGCTCGGGAAGTAGAAACTTTTCCTTCTGTAGGAGTAGAAACTAACAAATCAAAAGGTAAAGAAGACAAAGACGAGTTTAACTTCTTCACACAATCAATAGATATGAAGGAGTGCATAGCTCCTGAGTCAAACAATGCAATTAAGAGAGTGTTTTTAAGAAAACATGTGCCTTTAATCATATCGAAAGATTGAGTTGCCTCTTCTCCACTCAAAGTGAATACTCTTCCTTTAGTTTGTGGTCTGGGCACACGATTGTTCAGCAGTTTTCCGATGTTGCAATCTTTGGCATAGTGTCCTGGTTTCCCACATCGATAACAAACATTTTGGCCAAAAAAATAAGGTCTGGAGCCATGGGATTTTCCGCACTTATTGCATGGAAGTATGGGTTCCCTAACTGGCATCTGCTTACCTTTCCCTAGGTTCACCTTACTTTTAAAATCATTTTTTTTTTTGGCATTTCTGCTACCCTTTTTCTTTTGAGAAAACTCTATTTTTCTCTTTCAAACTCCATTTCTAGGAAACTCTTTTCTACTATTCTACATTTATTTACTAGAGTGGCGAAGTCCTTAATCTCTAGGGTGGATACCTTTTCTCTTATCTTGGGCCTTAACTCCCACTCAAATTTGGTAGCTTTCCAAGGGCCATCAAGTTTATTTTTCACGTAAGAAGAGAATTTGGACAACTTATCAAACTTAGCTACATACTGACCTATAGTCATACTTCCTTGCTTCAACTGTATGAATTCAACTTCTTTTTCATTCTTAACACTATCAGGAAAATATTTATCAAAGAAAGTGATTAAGAATACTTCCTAAGTGATCTCGATTCCACTAGACTCTAATAGACTTTTAGCACCTCTCCACCAGTGTTCCGCCCTCCTTCTAGCATATAAGTGGCAAAAATCACCTTTTGTGAATCTGCACATCCCATAACTGTAAAAATTTTCTCTAATTGCATAACCCATTTTTCAGCTAAGACTGGATTGTAATCTCCATGGAATGAAGGTGGTGTAGCCTTCGTAAATTTAGCGAGCCCTTGGTAACAAGGATTGACTATAAGGACTTCTCCTACTAAGTTTCCACTTCCTTCACCATGGTTATTGTGGTTTCTGTCTTGAGTCTCCTGCATGCATTGCATAACCATTCTGTTTGATTCTGCTTGGGCCATGACAGCTTCAGCTAGACCCTTAACAGCTCCTATGATCCTTGATAGAGTATCATTTGGTGTACTCTGTACTTCTGGGATTCTTTGTCCTTCTGATTCCATATAATCCTGCAAGTGCATAAACAACCCAATATTGAGTTGATCAAGCTCAATATTATATAATTAGTGCATTGAGAATACTATAAGACATGCAGAAAGAAAAATTGGAGCCAGATAACAAAGACTCAACTTTCACTTAATGCCTAATTATGCCTAGAACGGGGCTCTGATACTAAAAATGTAACATCCGTTCATAATAAAACTAATGGCACAACTTTAAATAGAAAGTTTGGAGTTAGACATTAATATGTATAGATACAACACAGAGTTCAGGAGCAGAAATAAAGTTCTGTTTGTCATAAACTAAACATTTTTAAACTTGATAATAAAACTACAATTTATTTAATTACAACTCCACATATTTTTAGCAGCTGGAAGAGTCTACCTTCCCCTATGGCGTTACTCAACTAATCTAAAACCACCAGAAATGGAGTGAGAATTGAAAATTCTCAATAGATAATGATTAGTTCTAAAGTATTTGAACTATGATGGTTCCAGCCGTGTCTTCGCACGTAAATTCACACGGCTACTGTATCATAATTTCATCACATTACTTATAAGAAGATCATAATATTATGGACATTAAATGCTCAAAAATATATGTTATACAATACCTAAAGTGGCAAGCATTAATATGAATATAATCTCTTTATTTTAATTTTCACTTTCCTTTGTCTGTTTGTCTCACACATATTCAAAGGCCTTCTCTTAAGAAATTCCCATCCTCTGGTGGTATTTTTAACATCATGACAATAAAGCGAGACTTTTACGCCACACTAACCAAGTTAGGTAACATAAAAGGATCTTACATCTTATCCCTCTACCTTTTTGGCGGTTAGCAGCAAATCTTAAATATCTTCTTTCAAAATACTTACTTGCCATAATATATAAATTCATAATAAATATATAAATGAATAAACTTAAGCAATATAACTTAAATAAAAGACTCAAGTAGCATAAAATAAACAATAATTTTCAATAATAAATTTATCTCATAATAAAGCATAGAATCAATAAGGGGAATAAAATGTAGAAACTATAAATTAGTTCATAGTTTAAAATAATCAAACTGTTGAAAAACTTAAATGATATAAACTTGAGTAAAATAAATAACATAATATTTCAATAAAATTTCTCAAATAACATAAATCATAATATAATTAAATTCATCATAATAAATTAAATAACAAGGCATAAAATAAAACGAATAAAAGTGCACAAAATATAATTAAAGTTATAAACCGAAAATAAGTAAAGTGCTTAAGAATTAAAATAATATCTATTATTGTATAAATAATATCTTCTTAATAATAATAATGAAAAGCAATAGTATAAAAGAGCATCAATTAAATTAACTTGAAAGGATAAATAAAATCAATAGGAATGATAATCAGTAATAATATAAATTAACATTAGTGGAAATAACTTGAAATAATAAATAAAATATATGGTAATGATAATAATAAAGAGTGATCATATAATTAAACAATAAATAAAATAACTTAGAATGATAAATAGAATAAATTGCAACAAGAATAATGCTGAGCAATTTTTATAAATAAAAGAACTAGGAACATAAAATAAACTATGATAGTAAATATAAAATAACATAATATGCAATAAGTAAATAAAACCATGATTTTACTTCGCAAATAATTTCATTATTTACCTTAAAACTCTCACAGGGATAGAAAGATATGCACACACTCAATTCTTCTATCGCTCGTTTCTCCACCAAATTGATATAATTTTCGCCTTCTCTATATAAAACACGTCTCACACCCTCACTTTTACCTGATGCATTTCAATGTGTAGTTTTGATCGTGCTATACTCCTTATATAGTCGCAAAAAATTACTCTTTACTATGGAACATTTTAATTTTGCTGATCTTTAAGGTGCCATGCTTACACCACAAGGCCACACTTTCTTCTTCATTTATTACCACGTTACTTTTGTTCTTCTTTATTTTGCAAGTCTTGCATGTCAGTTGACGTGAACTTCCCTTTTTTTTTTGTTATTATTACTATTATTATTATATTATATTGATATTAGTATATTAATTGTTATTAGTTAGCATAACACACACTTGACACGTCTATATATATAATTATCTTAATAAATATTAATAACATAATATATTTTGAAGTTACCATTATTAATTTATGATCTTACTTTAAAAAGTTAATGTCTAAAATCATTTCAAATATATTAATTAAAATATTTAAATAAAGTAATTGGATCAAAATAACCCTAAACAAAGTACTTTATGAAACAAGGATGTTACAAGTAGCACAAAAATGAGCAGGCAAATTCTGCATCAAAGAAATATAGACAATCCATTAACAAAAATAAAGAGACTATATAATTAAAACATTACTATACCATCTCTCATCTTCAAGTGCCGTATTTTGGAAGTCACACACGGAGCTCTTCTCTACCTAAACAGTAACCCTATCTTCAAACCAACAACATCATTAACCCCCCCAAAAAAAAATGTTACTTTTTCTGCAACACTAACACTTTCCACTTTAGTTTCGATGGAGAGTACCCATTTTTTTTAAAAAAAAGTGGCAGCATATGGAGAGAGGAGAAATACTTTGATAGCCGGAAAGCACCACGTGATTGTGCTCTCGACTAATTATGTAAGTATATTTTGTATGAAACTTTCAAACCATGCAAATATTTATCTGGAGAGAGGCAACTCAAGCGGCAGCAGCAGCAGCAATTGCCACCCTGTGCAGACTTTGACCCACACCACTTGTCATCATGCGACAGCAGCCATGGCAGCAACTTGTATTGGACTCAAGAGCACACTTATTAATATCGTTATCACCACCTAAACACTTAGGTCCAGAAGGCAGTAAAGCTACATGACGCGCTCTGCATCCTTTACACACACGCAGCTGAAGAGATTATAGCATATAATAGTCAATTAAGTTCTTAGCAAAATCATGCAATAGCTGTTCATTGAGAGGAAAATGAAATTTACTAAGTTAGCTAAGAAAATTTGGCCTATACAGGTTATACTATAATATCTAAAGCCTGACAGGCTAGCTTCAATTACATTGTGCATACCTGTGCAGCCTCAAGCTCAAGCTCCTGTGTTTGGATGTCAAAAGAAAGTGAGGGCGCAACATGCACACAAAGAATAGATCTGGCTTCTTAAAAAATGTCTTGTGATATTATTGATCAGATATTTAGATGAAATAAGAAAGGAACACCTAGTTATTTCAATTGTAACTTACCAACAAAAAAAAGTTATTTCAATTGTAACCTCACAATAAAAGACACATTAATTCTGCATTGATTACTGAATAGTTCAAATTTTTATGTGGAGACATAGGTAATCAGGTATTAGTTTCTTACGTAACCTCTACCAAAACATGAAGATATTAATGTATTATTAGCTTTTATTTTAATTTTGTTGTTACACTACATATTATAGTTTGCTTTTCCATTGAATTAAGTTGTTATGAGTTCAGTCACATTTCCTTACTCAAGAACAAAAAGGGAAAAAAGAGGGGTGATGGATTTCTTTTTATATTTGTTTGTTTTATTCATAAATTCTCATTACAACCTTTAAAAAATTCCTGAAAATGAATTATTATATGAATCCATGAATTTCTTTATTTTATTTAATGTCAATTTTTAGCCACATTTCCTTACTCAAGGAAAAAAAAAGGGGGAAACGAGGGGTGATGGATTTCTTTTTTAATATTTGTTTGTTTCATTCATAAATTCTCACCATAATCTTTAAAAATATCTTGCAAATGAATTATTATATGAAAAAAAATTTCTTTACCTTTAATTTTTTTTATTTTATTTAAAAAAAAATATATTTTATCTTATAAATTATAGGCTATGTACACTTTAATCTCGAACATTTAAAATGGTGCAAAATGACTCTATAATTTTATAAAACAATGCAAATTTAAATCATCAAGCAACTCTCATCTCCTTCCACTCTTTCTCCTGCACTTCATCTTCAAGTTAGGGTAATTTGCCCATCTAAGGGTCAAGTTGCCCTATTTTAAAACGTTACGGGTTGATTTGTACCTTTTTACATATTTGAGGTAAAATACACATGATTTATGGTTTAGGAAGATAAAATACATTTTTATCATTATTTAATATGAATTTTCAATCATTTTTTTAATTTAAATATATGAAAATTGATCTTTTTTTAGTAAAAAAAATGATTTTTGTACAAAAAATTTCAAATAAACACACCCTTAGTATATGACTACCTTAAACAAGATTACCTTTAATACAAAATATCAGTTAGAAACCCAAAAAAAAAAGAGTAAGTCGGTATTTTTTTGGGCCGGAGTGTAAATGGGATTTGTGTTCCTTCCGTGGGCTTCAGAAACCTGATTAATGATTATTTTTTGGAGTCTTCAATACCCCTTTGGGTACTGACCAAAAGCCCCTTTGGGCCTCACCGCCTGTCTACTTCTTTTTGCTTGGGCTTTGGCGTTGCTTTTTGTTAGGACCACTGCATTTGAAGCAGATGGAAGATCCGACCAAAAAAAGAGATGGGTCCGTTTATTTAAGCGTTTTTAAGAAAAAACTATTTTTTAATTAAATGATATATACATAAAAAGATTTAACACAATTAAATAATTTTTATGAAAAATTAGTATTTTCCTCATGAATTAGAAAAAAAATGTATTTAAGAAAAAAGTACTTAAAAAAAATTTTCTATAAAAAAAACCTACATCTAGAGGCGTTTCTTTGAACTCTAACAACACATATTTAATTTCATTAGCTTTATAAATTAAAATCTAAGATGTATAAATTAGCATACAAATATACAGTAATTTAAGACTTATAATTTCTTATTAGACCTGCATCGTGGATGCCACCGAATATGAACTCACATACAAGAGAGATTTTAAAATATCCATACAACCGATGTACAATATCTCCTTCTAAAGGAAAAATTTGACTCCTCCGCAAAACAGCATCAACATTCACTTCTTAAAAGGGTTTCATCACTTCTTGCAACGCTTATAATAATTTTAATGGTATAAAATCCACTTAGAAAAAGAAAAACTCTTCCTCCACAAAAACAGAAGATATTTTCAAGGACATGATTGAAGATTATAGAGATAATGAAAGGGGTGCCTTATAATTAAATAAAATAGAAAAGTAAAGAATGAAATAAATAATCGAACACACTACTTCATTATTTAGATGTTTGAAAAATGCGAGAAAGATCAAATACATGTCATTCCTTCATGACGACTTTTATTTTTATTTTTTTTACTATAAATAAACTGATTAAAAAGAATTCGCCTATTCTAAAATACGCTTTAGATAGTAAATTATACATTTCAATTGATGAGAAAATAAATAACATAATTTATCAATCATGTATAATTTATTATGCTTTTATTTATATATTATTAAATCGTATACTTTAATTTCTAGAGTGCAGTCCCCAATGTAGGTAGAGGAGGGAAAATTCTTTTGTCCTCCAAGAATAAAGCCCTTTATACTCCACATATCAAATCCTACCATTGTTTGTTCTTTCCTGCTTTTCTCTCTCATTCTCCCAATGATATCCAAAGATCAAGACACTCTCTGGAGGAAGAAAATATGGAGGATGTAAGTCTGATTCGTAGAGGAGTTAAATATAATTAGGTAACCCTTTTTTTAATCATTTCACAAAATATAGCTTTGGGTCTCTTCTTTTTGCACATCCTTCAATGTCACCGTGAAAATCTCAAGGTCGTTACAAACTGAGTTGAAACTTGATACTAATGAGAATTGTGGAGTGACTATTGCTATTTTTTTTTAGTCTATTGTCATTCTCACTTAATCAACTTTTTATATTAATTTTTCTAAAACGCCTTTTCTTTTATTTGAAGGGCAATTCTCTAGTACCTCTTTTGGTGTATACATTTTGTATATTTTGTTGTGATTAATCAATACATAGATAACATATGTGTAGTCTTTTATGTATATCTTAAGTTCAATGTTCCACCCTATAAATATCTCATGATTAATTTTAAAACGGACAAATTCTATCCTAAGAAATAAAATTGTTTGTGCACGGTGGATATGAACTGTCGTTCAGCCTCGTTTTGGTGTGTTTGGTTCCTGTTGTCATACTCCCGCCGGTTGATCCTTTGATGCCGGAATATTGCAGTCATCGAAC
This sequence comes from Pterocarpus macrocarpus, assembly GCA_031439585.1. NCBI lineage: Eukaryota > Viridiplantae > Streptophyta > Magnoliopsida > Fabales > Fabaceae > Pterocarpus > Pterocarpus macrocarpus. Next base: position 20,798,271 of record CM062514.1, read on the forward strand.
AGGATGTGCCCGGCGAGTCGCCCATAAAGGATGAGGCTGCACAACTGCGTGTCAGCCTCGGAGTCGTCGTTGCCACTACAATGTCGTTGAGGTCGCCGGAGCATCGAGTGGGAGGTGGTGTGCCTCGAGATCGCAGTGTGCAACGCTGTTGTGATGGCAGAAGCAGAGCTAGGAGATGAGTTGCTAGAAGTGGCGGCGTACAGCAGGCTCAAGGAGGCGGCCACGACAAGAGATCTTGGATAAAAGCTTGCTGTCGCCGGCGAAGTCGATGACCGTGCTCGTGCTTGTGATCTCATCGATGGGGAGGATGTTAAGGTGCATGGTGCTCAAGTTAGCACATGATGTCCCACGATCTGTAGCTCCACGGTGGCGTCCGTCTTCAACTCATCAGCAGCAAGAGCTTGGAGGCGTGGAGGAGAAGGGATGGTCCACAATGGACCCAAATTTTTGTTTTCCATAATACATTGCCCCTTAACAAAATCAAAAAGTAAACGGCAGATTACAACCCCATATGTCGCTCTTGTTTTGCTCCACAACAAAATGTACAAAATGTACACAATAGAAGAGATACCAAAGAATTGCCCTTATTTCAAAGTTAAATTGAAAAGAATCACTAACTTCACAATTATTATTTGATGATGCTAAGGAGGGGTTAAAGCGCCTAGACAACAACAAATCTCATAAGCGAAATCCCAACCCAGTCATCAAGTAAAATACTATCAAATCCCTGAGGAGGACCATCCAAAATACGGAGCCCCAACTTACGACTTTGAGCATGAACAGTAAGAAAATCAGCAGCCCAGTTTTCTTCTCTGAAAACATTTGAGACCCTCACTCGCCAATTGCGATGGAGAAGCTCCCTAATTTGAGAAAACACTGCACCAAGGGGATGAAAACTAGAAACTCCCTCGTTAACTTCATAATTTTTTTTAAACACATTAAGTTAAATTTTGTAAGCAATAAAGAAAAATTAAATAAAATAAGTTAGATACGATATATATTTATTATCATAATAATAAAAATAATCTAGTGGCCAAATTGAATTTTTACCTCACATAATTTTTTAAGATATGATTTTTTTTTATACTTTTATATTATAATGTTATTTAGAAAAAACACGAGAAGAGAGTTTGATAAATTTTTATTAACATTAAATTTTGAATTCAAAAAAATGGTTTTTAACAACGTTAACATATGAAATTATCATATTTCTTAATGATTTTTTCAAAAAACTTAAAGTCATCTTTATTTGATAAATAAGATTTAAATTTATATTAAATAAGTAAATTATAAACTCAAAATAATTTGTTGTCACATAAAAAATAAAAATAAAAAATTAAGAATGATAATAAAAAGGTTAAAGAATGTTCAGAATTTAAATAAAACTAAGAGTTATAATATAAATGATTTTAAATAATGAATTTGACTAATGAAAAAATTGGGCTGAAATTTGCCCAGGTTGTGCTCGGTGTTATTTATTTTCCGTTGAATTTTCATGCCAAAGTATCTGTAAGTAAATGGATGGTCAATGTTGCATATTAGCTCTAGACTAGGTATATCTAATCATTTTGTGCTAAATGTGTCAAAAATTCGGCTTTTAGATCCTCAAGCGTAGGAGATTGTCTTGAAAATCGAAAGTCAACAAAGTACATTGCTTGATTGATGCAGACTCGTGAGAATTAAGGGTTTAGGTGCGTTGGTTCATTGGTTTCTAAATAGTACATTTACTTTACTAAAAAGTGTTTAAGAAAATCTAAAATTCAGTTAAAACTTTTTGTTTTTGGGTGCAAGTCAAAACTTTTAATTTAACTATATTAATTATGAGTTTAATTTAAATATATTAATAATATAAATTTTTTTTACACTATCATCTAATTAAAATCTTCCATTTACATAACCATTCAAATAATAAGTAATTATATCAAACATTTTTATTGATATGATAATACATGATTGAATATTTACATAAAAAAAATTTACATTAACAATATAATTAAATCTATTAATTATTATATATTTCATTATTATATTTTATTAATAATTATGCTTATTCCAATGCAATGACTAATATGAAGTTCAACTTTGCAAACAAAGATCATGACAAAAAGAATATTCACTTTTATCCTTATTTTGTTATTACCCTGAATAAATATTGTTTTTAAGGTGAATTAAGTTATAATGAAATTAAATATATGTTTTATATATATCAGTGGTTTTGTTATTTTGATATTAAATAGCATTATATTTAAAATAAAATTTAATTATTTGATAAAATTAGTTGTTTACGTAAGTTGTTGTACTTGCACAAGTTCAAAACACCAGTTTTTCTAAATATCGAAGCAAATAAATAATAAACGTAAAAAAAGAAAGCAAATAAATACTACTTCAAGTAATAAAAGGATACTAATAGTCTGTACCCTTTAAAAAATAAATTACAAGTAGAAGGAAGGCTCTACTATAGCTATTTAGGCCTACAATAACCTTCTCGTAAGCTGAACTGAAGTCGAACCTACTGCCCTATTCATGTTGTTCCATTCATTCAAAGCACTGATTGTTGCACGCATAAGTCACAATCTGAAAATAGGTAACCATATTAATGAGTAATCAAAACAGTGCAAGTTTCATGGAATTGTAAATCGAACAAAATGCACAGTAAAACTCAAGTACATTTACAGCTAAAAACACCACCCAGACAAGTAGTAATAAAGAGAAGGCAAAAAGTCCTGTGGCCGGTGGTAAATAATACAGAGAAGGCCCAACAACACCAAGGGGAGCCAGGGCATACAATTTTGGAGTTATGATTCAATCTACGTTATTTTTTATCAGTACACATTCAGCAATGCTCCAGTAAAGTTGTCCCATTCATGGTCATAGCTCTCCTCAATGGTCCAAATAAATGAATCTTCCTAGCAGTGGAATATCTGAATCACTTTCATTTAAAATCCTTAGGAAAATAAGGAAGGGTAAATGCAAGAGGCACTACTAACTAAATGATTCACTCAATGTTGGTTCAATTTTGAATATCGGGCTGGAAATTAAAGAGTAATGAAAGAAATCATATATTTGACCAACATACCATAAAATATTGTATGAAACTCAAAATCATGCTCAGTGCAAACATGATTTTAAAAAAAGTAGAGTATGTACACAAATTGAATTATTCAAGTGGCAGTGAGAGAGCCTGTGTGTGAGGGAGGCAGCATAGAATATCAATTTCTAATTCTATGCAGATTAATCTATGTGGGCAAAGCTTATGGATTTTAATGGCATGGGTGGACAGCAGTGGGAGTCTCAGAAGCTAACTCAACTTAACTACTCAAGCTTTAATGTTAATGAATAATGAATAATAATAACAATTGAAAGTATAAGGGTTTTGTGTATGTGTTGAAAGTTGAAAGTATAATGAATAATGAATGAATAATTGAGTGCTACTGAGGGGGTTGAAAGTTGATATTTAAAAAATGGCTTTAAGGGTGAAAGAAAGGGAAAACTCAAAGAAAGTTCTACAGAGTGAATGAGCTAATAGTGTTTATATACAATCAGGTTGAAGCTTCTATCACAAGCTAAGCTAGAAAAGAGACTGACAAACTTCCAATACTGATTAACTGTACAACAAAATAACTGAATAACTAATCAACTAAAAACTTATTCTTCACGCGCCAATAATATTGGATGATACCCCGGCAAGCTGAGGAATGTATGTCCAACATTCCCAGCTTGGAAATGTGCTGATTAAACAAGGAGAAGGGCAAGGGCTTGATGAAAATGTCAGCAGTCTGCATTTGAGATGAGACCGGGAGAAGATGGATGAGGCCGACATGGAGCTTTTCCCAAACAACATGACAATCTATCCCTATGTGTTTCATTCTCTCATGAAACACGGTTATCGGCAATGTGGATGGCAGAACGGTTATCACAATAGAGAGGGACTGGAGAAGACAATGGGAATTGGAGCTCCTAAAGTAGAAAAGATAACCATTGTATCTCACAAATAAGGGCTGCTAAGGCCCTATATTCTGCTTCTGGCAATGATAAAACTGAGATCAGGTTGAGAGATGGTGAGGTAAACAAGGCATCCCACTAATCTGCAATAAGAAGCTGCATAAGAAAGAGGAGTACCAATGTCCTGATGCAACTTACAACTTGCAACTTGTCTCCATATTTGCAACCCAAAAGGTCAGCATCAGAAAGAATTTCGAGAGCATATTTCCGTCGACACAAGTGAATTCGTTTACTGGTACGGGCAATCTGCATGCTGAGGAAAAACTTGAGGGGCCCTAAGTCTTTGATCTTGAATGATGAGTCTAGAAATGATTTTATCTGATTGATCTCTCCCAAGTCATTGACAGCAAGAATAACATCATCCATAGAAACCAAAAGAACGGTAAAGTGTTGACCATTTCTTTTGGTAAACATGAAGTGATCAGCATTGGATTGAGTGAAACTACAAGAGAGAAGGGCCGAAGTCAACTTGGCATAGAGTGACTTAACAAGTTTGCAAACTAGATTGGGAGGACCTGAATTAGCCAGCCTTGCCTTATCAACAGCAGCGATTAACTTTGCTTCTTGATGACCTGATAATTGCTTCTCTTGCTGGATTATCAATGAAAACACCTTATTGATCACGCGTAAGGGTTCCAAGAGGAAAATCTGAGACTTCACATGAGAGAAATTATCATTGAAGCCTTTAAGAAAATATAGAGCTTTATCAATTTCTTTCGGCTCTTAACAGTGCTATAGGTAGTGCACTCACATCCGTATCCACAGGAACAACAGTTACATGTAGGAAGAGGGTGATATTTCTCATACTCATCCCAAAGAATCTTGAATTCTGTAAAATAAGCCCTTACCGATCGATCACCTTGATTTATGGAGCTCAATTCCTCCTGACTTGTGAGGCTCCAAGAATATAAGCTAGAGCAAACCTTTCCCTGAGGTCCGCCCAAACTTCATCAGCACGGTCTGTGAGAGAAATGCTCTCTGCAACATCAGTGCAAACTGATCGCATGAACCAAGAAATGAGAAGAACATTGCATCTTCTCCAAGCGGCAAACGTAGGATCATCCTCATCAGGTACTGGAATTGATCCATCCACGAATTGAAGCTTGTCCTTGGAGATCAAAGACATCCCCATAGCTCTGCTCCATTTGTGGTAGTTTGTCTCATCCAAAGGAGGAGAAGCCAGAACCATTCCCAGGTTTTTCGCTGGGATGGAGATAGAAGGGGCTTGAGGGATCATTATTGAGATCCGCCATGGGACAAAGAATGAAGAAACTCTCTGAGATTGAAGGAATTCAGAGTGCAAGCGGTATGGCTTGAAGGGTGAAAGAAAGGGAAAACTAAAGAAAGAAGGCAAGAAGTGAATCTGAATTGATCACCGAATGAGAAAATGAAAGTGAAGTTCTACAGAGTGAATGAGCTAATTTATTATAAAATTTAGAGGAATGAAAAAAAAAATAAAAAAGAGAGAGAGAGAGAAAAGAGGAAGGGTTACCCTTTCAACGGTACACTGCCAAAGCCTACGAAGCCATCCCCGCCGCTGCTGCCGCTGAGCTGGCACCCTCCGCACAGCGTAGACCACCACCCCCAGCAGCAGCCCCGACATCATAACACCGACAGTTACAACCGCCCAAGCCTGAGACAAATCAACGCCGCCGCGATTTCCGGCGCCGACCGCCAAAGCCAGAGGCGGAACGCGGCGGCGGTCGTTGTAATCGGGATGGATAATGCGGGTTCCAGGGGCTCAAATGATGTGGTGGCGCGGAAGAGGAGGAAGAGGTTTGCCATCGGGGAAAATTTCGTCTCTTGCTCCGGAGGAAGATTGAAAATGAGGAAGACGAGGACGAGAAGGTAGCCATGGCCATTTTTGGCAGTGGGATGCTGCAGCTGCCATCACTGTCACAGAGAACTGAGAGGCAGAGAGAGAGAGAGAGAGAGAGAGAAGACAACCTTTTTTGGTGGTTTGATAGAGCAGAGAACACACGCTTTTTATGTGTATGTGTGCGAATATGGGCATACGCGTCTGTTAGGAGAATATTATAATTGTTTTTGAGTTTAATTGAAATTGAAAACAATTAATCTGAAATAAAATGGTTTATAAATCATCAAAAAAAAAAAAAAAAATATATATATATATATAAGGCACAAAACGTCAAACATAAAATAATCTACAACTTAATAAAAATTTTAAACTAATATCACTCCGCACAAGATTTATACAATAACTTATCTATAATAAAATTCACTTTTGTCTGAAAGGTTTGGAGGTCAGGATAACTGATTTCTAAGAACTCACTTGTATGCAGAGGCGATGCTACATTATGCTTAAGCCGGCCGTGATCCCCAAGTTCTTTCACAATTTTTAATGTAATTTTATTTTACTAAATAAAAATATTTAATTTGGTGCCCTACAATAATATGATGTTCTTCGGCCTCTCTAGTAACTAGTTTAGCTGCATCCCAACCTGTACAAGCATCTGTGCCCTCTTGCATAGTTAACTCAAGACTATTGTACTAAACAAAGGAAGACTTAATTGAATGAAGTAATTATGATAGGTAATGTTTAATTAAAAAATATTCTGTTTAAGGATACGTTTGGATGGATGCTAAATAATATAATGAAGTAGAATAAAATCAAATAATATTGAGTCTTATTGTTAAAATACTTTAAAATAAGATGGAACTGAATAATGAATATATGTGCTATTCCATTTGATTTAATATTTCAACATTTTTATCCTTTGTAAACAAAATGAGATACTTAAATAGAATGAAATAAGAGCAAATAACGTACAATTCCTATTATTACATTCCATTCTATTATATTTATAAACAATAGAGTAGAAAATTTTCTCATTTTCATTATATTTCAATCAATACCCTTTCATTACATTTCATTTCAATTATTATTGTTGTTGTTGTAAATGTTATCCAAACGTGGCATGGTAGATTCAATTTGTTAACGGCCAATTCTACCATGCTCCTTGTTAAGTTAGTGACTTTGATGGTCACTAAATCTCAACCACTAAATTTAAATTTAATGGCTGAGAATAAAAATTTCTCTGATATAAAATAATAAAATAATTGATATTTATATTTTGATATTTATTCCATATAAAATATCCATTTTATCCTCCTCAACTACTCTCCCTATCCTCAACTTTGCCACTACACGTCCACTGTCGCAGCCGACGACCACCTCTGACACTCCCTGTGAGCTTCCCAGCACCTCTCCAACCCAAAGACATCTCCCTAAAAACCTCAACTTAGGCAAAGGACAAAACTCCAATAGAGGTGGTATTTGCTAGCAATAGTAAATATCATCTTACATTTTACATCCTAACCCATTTTGGCTTTCATGAACTGGGTCAGAACCACCATCTACAACCATATCGTCGCGCGACAACCTTAGCTTCCGAAAACACGTCAGGGTCGCGGTTCCCAACCACAATTCACAGGTTGCTTACTCTGCCTAGCCTCCACCGCCGGCCTTGTGCCTGCCGTCACCCCCGACCGCCGCGGCCTCTCCTGATTCCCGTTGGCGCTCCCAGACCTTCATCATCAAAAACAACAAAGCAGACACAATCACGTCCAGAAGAACAGAAAGGAAAGAAAAAAAAAAAATTGATGGTGATGTGAGAAAGATTCACCAAAACCTTCCCTTCCCAAAGCTTGACCCCTCAAAATTTTGATAGTTATGTGAGAAAGATTATGTGGGTATACGGGGTTGGCCTCAAGTCAATCTCCTTACAACAGTTAAAGTTGTTTATTGTCTCAAAATATATATATATCGGCACAGGTAGCATTTAACATGATCACCCTTAAAAGTCAACATTGAATATTCACCTTAATTTTGACTTGATGATCAAGTAAAAAAATAAATTTGATGGTGGATATTACACTAGATTAATTGTAGTGTTTTACATCAAATTTGGAATATAATACTCCTTCCGATTGAAGTGGTAAATTTGCTTAACAATAAAAAATTGATAAAAATTAAAATTACTTATCTGACCGCATTAACTCTCCTTCAATCACAACTCTAGTCGCTTAGCTGCCGACACTGACCACAACTTCCACATCTTCAACTTTAACAATGTGATTCCTTTCGCGAGATCTTTCGGCGAACCTTCGATGCCGATGGCGAAATTGCCTCCCTGCACATGTTCTTCCGCTGCAACATCCTCTCCATCGTCGACGGCAAACCCAACTCAAGGCTGGTGGTGGTGTTTGGGAGATAACATATATGTATCCTCACTTGGAATCTCATAGAAAATTGCATTTTCCAACTGAAAAGACTAAGAACAATGACCATAGCCCCTTTTGTTCTTTTCTGGTCCTAATTACTTTTATCTTCTATCCCATCCTTGATTTCTCTATGGTCCCATTCATGTAAGTTAGCTAGCTGCAGGTGGCATCCTTTATTTTGAGGCTACATTCATGTTTGCTATTTCATCACGCTGTCATTTCTTACAGGGTTGCACAATGGAATAGTATTTTGGCTATTAGGGTTGGAAAGGAAAATTTGATTTTAACGAGAGGATAAAATAATCTTTTCAAAATTATTAACTAAAAAAATGGAAAGGAAAAACTTCTTGTAGCAGTTTTTTATTGAGTGAACATTCAATGTTCACTTAATTGAACATGTTAAACGCTATCGATCAGGATGAACCAAAATTCATGAAAATACTTCATCTTGTTTAGCATTATATATGTATAATCATACTAGTGAAGGTATTTGATTAAATCACCCATTATTTTGAAGTCTTATAAATATAAACATATGATTAAATGACAGTATAATTTTTTTTACATTAATAATGCATCAACATTTAACCAACTTTTTGCGGCTAATTCTATATCATGGACTTTTTGTTGAGTGGAGCATGGCAAAATGTCAAGCCCCTGCTATATGGAGTAGGGTTGTTTTACAATGCACCTTATCAAGTATGGTGTATGATGCACTTGTTTATTACTTGCATTCGAAAAATGTGGCTAAAGGAAGATAAGAATATGGCTAAATAAACTATGAATGCGGGTAAATGTTATAATGAATGTGGCTAAATGACCTTCTCTTTATCTCTTTCCTCCCTCTCCACAACCACCACCATCATCTGTACAACCACTTAGCTGCCAAAGCCCACCATACCATCATTTTACCGCCACCAGCATGGAGCATAAAAACACAAATATTGTTTGTGGTTCAAATGGAGAATGAATGTGACTGTGCTCTGCTCCATCATCGTCGCCATCAATCACCAGCCGCCCCAACCTCAGCCCGATGCCGTCATCTTCATCTAATAGTTGCTTTGCTTCTGCCACATAGTCCACATCATAGCCTTTGTTCTCGCCATCATGAACCAATACACACACCGCCATCATACTCCGCCACCAAAGCCTGCATCTATGATTGTTCCTCGCATTACTACTCCCTGGCATTCCGCAAGCTATCGCGCAAATGGAGTCGAGGCAGAATGGTCTTCCATCGTGTCTCAACCAAAATCTCTGTCCGATTTTGGCGAATCTGAAGCACACTTCCGCCGATTTCTGAGGTGCGACAGTGGGGTTGTGGAACTTAGAGAGTTGCTATGGATGTCATCAAGGGAGTGTGGTTGTTGTTGTTGTTGTTAGGAAAAGAATGGAGTTGAAGGTATTGAAGGTGGTGGTGGTGGTGGTGGTGGTTGGTGGTGGGGAGGAACGAGATAAGGAGATGTTGTAGCCACATTTGTAGTTTCTTTTAGCCACATTCTCGAATTTACTTAGCCACATTCTGATATTCACTTAGCCACATTTTTTGAATGCGGCTAAAAGTAGGTACACAGTGCACCAATAGGTGCATTATGCACCATATTTTACAAGGTGCATTTAAGATGGAACCTATGAAGCAAATCAACTCCAAAGGATTGTAAGAAAATTGAGATATGTGAAACCTGTATGAAAGCAACCAAAATTATCAACAACCAATCAACTTGTTGAAATAACAAAAGCAGGGGGTCAATCTCCAACCCCTAAACTAACAGAAGTTAACATCTTAACCTATATATAACTAATAATCCAAATTGATAATCATGATCGTTTGTTCGTCTGAAGTACCAGTGTTCAAAAGACAGATTGCACGAATTATATTTTAATTTGAAATATTAATGATAAAATGTTGCCTGATTAGATAAATTTAGATGCATACTTCAATATTATATTTTAAATAATAGTGCATTACAATATTTTTTAAAAAATTTAAAATTTAAGATATGAAAATTACAATTTGAAATAAAATTTATACATAATATAATTCCTAAAATTAAAAAGAAAAAATCAGACATAAAATTTACCAATTGTGTAAGTTATGGCTACATGGTGATGTTGAAAAATTTTATGTTATTAATTTCTATTTGACTTATTTCTATTGCTGATGCTCTTAGAAAATAAAAGAAAAGCACTCTCCAATTTTGGGAGAAGGCCAAGGACAACTAGAGGAGAGATTGAGGAATTATGGTTTCTATTGATTCTTTTCCTATTTTCTTCTTTATTTTTCTTTTGTACCATGAGTCACTAGATTTCATAGCTAGGGGTAGGGTGATGTCTAATATAGACTGATTTATGCATGAACTTTGAGAACTTGATGTTGATTTTGATGAGTTAAAGTTTTATCTTTTGTTTTGTTGCAAAATTTTGAGTTGGCTTCTCATGAATTGATTTAGGATTTATGCATAAATTGAAAATTTTGTATATGAACTAACTCTAGCGATAAACCTAACAATTCTCAAGGTTTAGGAATAAATGTTGGAATTGTGTAATTTGTGGATTGATTTTTGTGCTTAATCCCTCCTTTTGTTGAAACATGATTAAGGAATTAACATGTTGATGTGAAAATAGGAGAGTTGGCTTACCAAGAAATTGGGGTCAATTAATTATAATCATTTCTTTAATTTATCAATTCTCAACTCAAGTAATTAGAAATTCACTTATATTAAGAAAAACCTAACAAGCTAAAACCTCTAGTGTTTTTTTTTATATTGTTTTAATCTTCATTAATTTTTGCTTAAATCTTACTTGTTTTATTTTGCTAGTTTATTGCTTGTTTTAATTTTTAGTTTAGAACTTTCTTCAATTCAAAAATGTTGCTATAATCTAAATAGAAATTGAATTAATGAATTGTTGTTTGGTAACGTCAATTCTCGTTGAACAATAATCACTCACTGAGTTTATTACTTGAATGATTCAATGCACTTGTCGAGCAATTATTAAGATTCTGGTGCCATTACCAGGGATTGAGTATTTTGTCATTAAGTTTATATTATTTTGTTTGGTTATTATTAGTTTATTGCTTTTATTTGCTTTGTTCAAGTTTAGATGTCTTTTTATGTTTTACTTTTCATCATATCAGTAGAGTTTTTTCTCAAAAACAAAAAATAGTAAGTCTATTTATTCTTCTCGTGTGAAAGTTTCTTTTGAGAATTGTGTTTCAATGATTGCTTGAATTTTCATAAACTTAAAGTATCATGAGCAAAATGTCTCAAAAGGATTATGCTTTTACTCATAATTTGATCTAAAATTGTTCATTTTCTTGGGATGAACTGAGTTAATTTCTAGAGAAAGCTTATATGATATACTTAGATTGGCTCTTATCTTAAAACATATTTGATTTTCTATTGAGGTGATATCCTAGGATAGTGCATCTTGGTGAAATGATTATGGCACTCTTTGGACCATTTGAGCCATTCAAGCTTACCTAATGATATATATTCCTCGGTCCTTTTTGAAGCTTAAAAGAAATGATAAAAGGCCTTTTCTTTTGTTTTGAACCTCCTTTATCCTAATCCTTTTTAACAAAAAATAAATAAATAAATAAATAAAAGAAAAAAATTCCCACTTGTAATAAATTTTGTTGGGTTTTGGAGTGGTGCATTACATGTTTTGTTCATATTATTAGTTAATGCCTCATTCTCATGGATTTTTGTTTTTGAGCCTTCATGAAAAAAAGAAAAGAAAAGAAAAGTGCAAAGCACAAGTAAAAATAAAAAAAAATACAAAAAATAAAGAAGTATGGCATTACTTTGTTTTATTTGCACTGTGATGCATGCTTTAATTACCCAATCTAATATAAATTTCCTTTCCCCTTCCTTCTTAACCTTAACCTAAAGCTTAATATTACAAGCTTTAAAAGACCCTTTTGATCACCTTAATCATTTCTTCTACATTAACAGAGATAGGGATGAAAAATATGGTTTGTGTTTAGGATATTTCTTAAGTACCTTTATAATCTAATTCAAATTATTGATTTGAGACTGATCCATGGTTATATGCATTTTGGGTTGGGTCATACAGGTTGCATGTCGTGATTGCATAATCTCATTTGATCCTTATGCTCCTTTTTGAACTGTGTGGTGTTGAGAAGTTTTCCTAGAGCATGTATTATACACAATTCTTAATTACAAACTTTTGCTATAATTTTTTTTTTCCCTTTTGCATGGGGACAATCAACATCTTAGGTTTCGGGACGGGATGTGATTTTCCATCAATTTGATGATAATTTAAGAGTTTTAAACCATCAAAATCCCTTTTCAATTGACCTTTGATGAGTGTCTTTTTGTTTGATTTTTAATAGTCTATGTTTTTACATGTTTTCTAGCTTATTTTAGGATATATTTTGGTTTCAGAATGATTTTTTTTTTGTAATTTCAGGTCATGGGAAAGTGAAAGCTAAGGTGTGCTAAAAAAAAAAGAAGAATTTAGACCAGCACCCAAGTACTAGAAGTCATCGCCCAAGTGCTGGTGTTACTTATAAAAATTCTGTTCAAGTGGTTTGGCGCCTAGGTGTCCAAGATCGAGTACCTAGGTGCCAACAACAGAGCTAGTGCATTATTTCTGCATTTGAATATGAAAAAGAGAGACTTAGCTAGCTATATAGGTTAGGAAATTAAAAAAAAAAAACACTCTCCAACTTTAGGGGGGGACCAAGGACAACTAGAGAAGGACAAATTATGGAATCATCAATCCAAATCTTGGGTTTTATTGATTCTTCTCCTATTTTCCTCTTTATTTTTCTTTTGTAGCATAAGTCACTAGATTCTATAGCTAGGGGTGGGGTGAAGTCTGATATGGGTTGATTTGTGTATGAACTTTTGAAAACTTGATGTTGATGTTGATGAGTTAAAGGTATATCTTTTGTTTTATTGTAAATTTGTGGGTTGGCTTCTCATGAATTGGTTTAGGGTTTATGCATAAATTGATAAATTTGTGTATAAACTAGCTCTAGAGATAAACCTCATAATTCTTAAGGTTAAGAAATACATTTTGGAATTGTATAATTTGTGGATTGATTTTTGTGCTTAATCCCTCCTTTTGTTGAAACATGATTAAGAAATTAACATGTTGATGTGAAAAGAGGAGAATTGGCTTACCAAGAAATTAGGGTCAATTAATTATAATCCTTTCTTTAATTTATCGATTCTCAACTCAATTAATTAAAAATTCATTGACATTAAGAAAAATTTGACAAGCCGAAACCTCTAACATTTTTTTATATTGTTTTAATCTTCATTAATTTTTGCTTAAATCTTACTTATTTTATTTTGCTAGTTTATTGCTTGTTTTAGTTTTTAGTTTAGAGTTTCTTCGATCCAAAAAGGTTGTTATAATCTAAATAGCAATTAAACTAGTGAGTTATTATTTGGTAATGTTAATCCTTATAGGGCAATATTCACTCACCAAGTTTACTACTTGAATGATTCGATATACTTGCCGAGTAGTTATTACTATATATGAGATAAAACTCTCTTGACATTACTTTATTATATTTATAAGACTCAAACATAATATCTTCCTTAAGGTTGTGTAACGTGTGTGAATAAACTTCTAAAAAATCTAGTTAAAACAAAAAATAACCAGTTATTACAAATTATATCCTTAATGCCCACTTAAATGTTATTTGAATGTATAATAATTATAGAAAAATCAACTCTAATTACCGTATCACGTTGTCTCTTATCTATATTGAGATTATTAAATTGGTCTAGCATAATAGGAGGCAACATAATAATAATCTTTTATATATGTCGAGATATTTGCCATTCGAAGAAGATTTGATTTATTATAATTTTTTTTATTTAAGCATGGTTATTAATTTTTGATGGAAAATGTCATTTTATTTATACAAAGAAAAATAAAATATCTGCAAAATAGGCAGGGAACACCTGATATGAATTTAGGACATTAAACGTTGCCGAAATTCTAATTAGATTTTTTTTTAATTTTCTTTTATCTTTAAGCCTGGTTAGTAGTTTTTTTCCCCATCAAAGTATTATTTTATGGATATTACATGAAGATGAAGGGAAAAATAATAATGTCCATAAAATAGCTAAATCAACATCTGAAATATCTTTTGTCCGCTCATCATGTATAAAAAGTAGGCGATATTGAGATAAGTGATCATAAGTCATTTTGTCTGAGAATTGAATAATAAAATGTCAATATATTATTCTTTTTCTTATGTCTGGCTACTAGCAGTAGCAGACGCGGAGTTGATGGGGTGCAAACTACATTCAAAGAACACTTGGATTTCGAGAGACAATAAAAGATCCTCAACAAGCCTCTTGTGAAGAGTATTCATGTATTTCTTGCCCTTCTTATGTATCATCAATCATTCTTATGTATCATCAATCATCAAATGCTTCCTTTTGTTTAATTTGATCTACCACGTGATCCTGATAAAGTTATGTGCTGAATTTTGGTTTCAATAGACAAAGTTTGGGTACATAGTTGATTGCATTGATATTAACAAGCAACCAACTTTTGACCATCCTCTATTGAAGAATCACAAGTTGCAGGTATACCCTCAATTGTATCAATGCGCTTAATTTTTAGTCCAATTATTTTTAGTTCAATTTATTTTTCTTCTCTCAATGATTGTTTTTGTTTTCATTCAATTGCAGAGAAAACCTAACTTTCAGCAAACAATAACAAAAGCAAGTGTGAACAATTCACTAGACAAACCCATAGTTAGGCTTAACAAGGGGTCGTGTCCAAAAGGAACTGTTCCTATTCGGAGGACAACAAAAGACGATCTTATTTGAGCAAAATCAATATTAAATACTCCGCCTCAAGATAATTATAATACTCATGTAAGTTTTCTCTGTTATAACAAAATTTTAAATATCTTAAGTTTATTTCCATTAATCGGAATTCTAGATTAATTATGTGAAACTGTTGAATTTGTAGGTTGCAGAAGTAGTTCTAGGACCTTCTAAACCT
Organism: Pterocarpus macrocarpus; assembly: GCA_031439585.1. Taxonomy (NCBI): domain Eukaryota; kingdom Viridiplantae; phylum Streptophyta; class Magnoliopsida; order Fabales; family Fabaceae; genus Pterocarpus; species Pterocarpus macrocarpus. The sequence goes on from CM062514.1 coordinate 20,813,520, forward strand.
TATTATGGAGTTGGTGGAATTTTGAGTATTTATAATCCACGTGTTTATCAGAACCAATCTATCGCAGCTCATTTATGGGTTCAAAATGGACAGCAAGATGGTATTAATAAAATTTTCGTTGGATGGCATGTGAGTTTTATGATATTTTTTTAGGTGCAAAAATGTCTCTATATGGGGCATGTTTGGTTGAATTTTTGAGAGAAAGGTTTTTAAAAAATATCTTTTAAATAAATTATTTTTAAAAAAATAATTTTTATTTTATTTGAATATATTAAAAGTAAGTTTAGAAAAATGATTTTTTTTATAAGATAAAGTAAAATTATTTTTGGTTATTGATATGAGAGTAATAGAAAGATTTCTTTTCAAAAATTTTTTTATAGAATAAAAAATAACCTCAACGATACTTCTCCTAAAATTTTTTTTAAAATTTCAAAAAAATTTTTAAAAAATTTTTTTATACATCTAAATATATTAATTATTATATATTTTTATTTTTATTCTAATAAAAGCTTTCTAGATCTATGCTATATAACTTGTTACTTTATGTGAAATTGATAATATAGAATACAATATCTAATTTATCCTACATATTGGTGCCAGGTCGATCCACAATTATATGGTGATGATCGCACCCATAGGTACGCATTATGGACGGTGAGGAAGGGTTTATTTACATTTTTATTTATCATTACTTACAATAATGAGATGCTCAATTTAATTTGTTCATATATAATTTCTCTCCCTTATTTGCATCCTTTGAAGATTTTCAATATTTCTTTCAATCCTACTCTTCCCACGATGTTAACCGGAAAAAAAAAAAGACAAAAGCAAAATTATATTCCTTTGAAAATTATCATGATGATGTTTAAAATTGGCAGTCAGATAATTTTAGGAAGACAGGATGCTACAATGGAGTTTGCACTCCAGGCTTTGTTCAGGTTGATAAGGAAAATTACATTGGTGACGAATTGGAGCCAGTATCTGTTTATGGCGGAATGATGTATGAGCTAACCATCTCTCTTTTACAGGTCATTCTCATACTTCACAATGAAACTTATAAAATTATTTACAACATATATAATGGTAACGTTGATATAATGTTCGTAACCATAGATAGGTAAGTATATGGACAAATTAGATAAAAAAAGATTTTTTTTGTTCCTTATGTTTATTTATTTTTTAAATTTGGTTTCTTATATTTTATTTTTTCTAATTTAATTTCTTATATTATAAATTATTTTTAATTTAATTTCTAATCACTTTCCTATTATATGATTAACAAAAATGCTAATATTGCACAAATGAGACTGATGTGACTTATCTGTGAATGTGATGTAAATGATGTTTTTATTAATTATGTGATAAAAAAAGTGGTTATAGGGCAAATTGAAAATAATTTATAATATAAATGATCAAATTGAAAAAAAATAAAAATAAAGGATTAAATTTAAAAAAAAAAAGAAAAAAAAGGCCTATTTCGCCTATAAATTATTATATATAATATTTATAAAGATTAGCTATTATACACTCACAACAGTTTATGGACGTATGTAGGACCCAGTTAAGAAGGATTGGTGGTTTAGAATGAATGGCCGGGACATTTGGATCTTTTCCAGTAGCTTTATTCTTTAATTTGGCTGCCGCTGAACAAGGGGTTTGGGGTGGAAAAACAACTGCTCCTGAGTATTATCCCAGTCCTCCAATGGGATCAGGACACTTTCCGGATAATAACTTTGTTCATGCTTGTTACTTTAGGCAAGTTTCATTTCAGAATGAACTTAGACAACAAAAAGGACCAGACAAGAGTCTAACACGTATATCTTCTGACAATCCAGATTCCTTTGGTGTTGAATACTATGGAGATCAAGGAGGGCAGGCTGGATATTCTCTCCAATTTGGAGGACCTGGTGGAAATTGTGCCAATTAATTCATATTTTATTCAAGCTCTGCTGGAAGCTCAAAACTAAAGAAAAGAATGTTAATATCATATTTTACTATAATATTTATTTTTTTAACTCGGGTTTAGGAGGACTCAATAGGTGAAAATTTTAATTGTACAAGAATGTGATAATTTTTTAGAATAAAGCAGTTGCAGTGGTAGATACAATTCAAATGATGAAGACTTTGATAGCGTTATGGTCAAGTCAAAGAATTTTAAAACTTGGAATGAATCTCTATAATATAAGGGTCAACTTCACATGATTCGACATTATGGAAGCACGGTAGGAGGAAATTATAGTGTAGTTAACTTTTTTGTAGGAGGGTTTTAGCAGCTTTGATTGTTTATTTTAGTATTGTGTTTATTTTTTATGTTTTTAGTGATGTTCTCCTGTACTTATTCCTCACTCTCTTTGAGAGGGTTGAGTTGCTATGATATATATCAAAAAAAGAAAAATGTTAATGCCTAATTGGTTTTGCTTAGGTTTTAATTTCTAATATAGTTTTAATGTTTGGTGATTTAGATTATGTTGCTTCAATTTTCCTGTTCCATTGGTTTTTTAATGCCTACTGATATTCTTCAATTTTTGATCAATTTCTATGTGTTTGTATAAATTGAATTACTGTTATATTTAGTTAATATTGTTTTCAAAGAGAAGGTTTCTTTTATTATGCTTTTGCTTCAGTTCATCGATTGAGTTGATTTCTTTGTTTGCCACTAATTAGCCAATGAAATAAGACCTGTAGGCACTATCTGATACTGTGGTATTGAGATACATTCAATTTTCATTTTTTGGTTGTTACAAATTGGTGCTTTCACTGAATCTCCATGGCTACAAGAAAACATTTAAAGGAACTTTCTACTGAAGTGAAGCAACTAGCTGTTGAAATGTGCAGAATAATGGACTTAATGAATCAAAGAAATTAGGCATACAATAAGAAGTTTGCAAGTATCGAGATGGCCCTGGAGACTCTCACGCAGCAACCAAATCATAGCAATGGTGGCAATTTAGTAGAAATCAACAGATACTTATTCCTTCGTTTTTAATCATCGATATTTTAGTTGATGATTTGAGGACTGATTGACAATTTCAAGATACAATATCAATCGCCTATATTAAGATGACTCTTTCTCAAATATTTCAATTAGTACAATAACAAATCAGAATATCACTCGCCTATGTTGAGGATGACTCTTTCTCATGAATTTTATTTTTTAATTAATCTTTCTCATGAATTTTGAAAGGCATATTTAAATTTTTTAATTTATTTTAATACTATTATAATTTTATACTTACTTTTAAGAAGTCGCTAAGTTGTACTACAACTCCCAATTATTTAAAGTTAATATTTTTATTCTTTTTATGTAATTTTGTAAATATATTATATTATCCTAATGATAGAAATATAACATAGAATTCATATTCATTTTGAAATTATCTCATTTCTAAATTGAAAAAAAAATTAAGCAAGTAAAAATTATTCAGGAAAAGAAAGTTAAAAGTGTATACAATATAATATAAAATAGTCTAACTGAAAAAAATTTAAAGTTGATATCCTTATAAAATAGTCTAACCAAAAAAAAATTCAAAGTTCATTATTTCTATTTTGGAGGCTGTTTCTATTAATTTTTTTCGATTCACAGGTGATAAGACCAATTTGAGTAATAATGGATATGTTTTCCTATATTATGCATTTTTTATTTGAAATTTTACTATATTGATGTGTGTTATTTCTTTAGTTTTATAATATTAGCTTCATTATTGCATACTCTCCCAGTGTTCTATTGTATCAATTAGACTATACATTGTTTATTATAGTATATGCCTTAATAATTCTAATACTAACCATCATCAACATTTTATAGGCCATTTCTATCATTTTTTTTTCCTTTTAGGAAAAAAAGATAACAAAACTAATGTAAGAATAATTAGATGAGATAATTCATTTTTTAACAAAAAAATTATGTATTTAACTTTTTTTTTATTGGGAACTCTTCAATAATTTAAGTAGATTTAAGTTTCTATATTTTGTTAGAAATGGCTGCCATTAGCTCAATAAATGAGCATAGTATTCAACCTATGCATACCAATAAAACTAGCAGATAACTGAAGAGAAACTGAAAAACATATTTTGCTATGGTAATTACTCATCATGATAACTATTTATTATCAATTATAATTTGTTATTTTTTTCAAATTTTTTTTAATAGTATAATATTAGTATAAAAATATTAATCTAAAAATTATTAATATATTATAGAAAAAATAAAACAGTAAATAAAGTAAACTTTCTTCAATATACAAATCATTATTAATTAATATAATAAATAAAAAAGGACAGAGGCATTGCACGGGTAGCTTACTAGTTCTAACCACAAAGGGATGGCCCCCTATTGCAAAAGTGACACATTGGTACAATCACGATAAGGCGCCAGCGTAGTGCAAGTGCATTCTCCATTGGGTAGTTAATTTGAACTAAGGCATGGCATTTTTATGAAATGTGTACGCGTAAGAAAATCCAATGGAACAGGACCAAAAACAAAAATCTAATGGAAGCTACATCGACATCATTTCCGGTGGTGCTTAGGCCGCGATGGTGTTGTGGCCCGTGCTAGTGTCCTGGCCGAGATCGAAAAATTAGGATTTATGAGTTTAAACAAGAAAAGTTAAGGTTCTTTATATTTTGGGTCTTTGATTTTTTTTTTTAATTTTTGATTTGAGGAAAATAATTCCCTAAGGTGTTTGGAAATTAAAGTAAAATAGTTTTTTAGATATTTGAAAATAAGGTTTGGGTAAAATTGTAAAAGAAAAATATCAAGTAGGTCAAAATATAAATTAAAAAATAGTGACAAGTAAATATTTAGGTGGATAAAATTAAACACAACCAAATTTCATTGGATCAACTAGGAAGGGTTTAGAACCCTTTATTTTAGAGCGGATGCCACAGAAAGCACCAATTTGAAAATTATGCAGATGTGCTCAAGCTACCAAGGACTAACAAATCTGTTTTGTGAAATGTTTTACCTCATCACAAGGCTGCCCCTGAACTTGCGAATTTTCAACAAAGACCCAGCAACGCCCAGAAGTATAAGGTTATAATAAAAGCTTTATTAATTCCAGTCCCAAGAATAACAAAGAAATATAACCGGAATAAGAACAGACGGGAATTTGAACGCTTCAAAATTTCCTTTCAAGCACAAATTCAACTTAATTTGCATTTCTCTATAGCCATTTGGCACTTATCTGAAAATCCATATATAACACACCGCTATAAAAATCTGAAGAAAGAAAATTCTCAAATTGACCTAAAGGTTGAGAACACACATCAACACCTAAGTAAATGGCCAGCGCAAGCTTCGATGTCTTCTGTTCCTCCTATTTTTGTTTGATTTCACTATGCTGAAGACTAAAATAAATTAAATCTTCCTCATCACACTTCATCATAGACCGGACTGATTCATGCCGGACATAAGCAAAGCCAGAGAGTAAGCCAAGGAGCAACTTTGTCAACCTACGAGAGGTTCAACATTTCTGACAACTTATTATAATCCAAGAAATGCATGTTCTGGGACATGAAAATGGCACCAACAGCAAGTACAACAGAAACAAATGCCATGCTCTTCATGCATCCATGACCATGCGACAATCGCCGCAGAATGACTTTGCAGTGCTTGTCTGCATCCTTCAATAATGCATGGCGAGCACCATCATCTGCCTTAGCCAAGGCCTTTTCATTCTATAAAGACAAATTAGGTGAGACATGAGGTTGTTCCAGACACAAATATAGTAAACTAAAATTAGGTTCAAGATAAAATGCATCCTCTAGAATGACTTAGCTGGAGCAAGAACATCACATAACTTCTTTAGATTGGACTACAAATTTCGAAAGTATGTCAATAGAGACTCTCATTAAAACATGTTGCAAGAGATTAACGAGCTTAAGCACATTGAATTGTTGCTCATTCAAATAACCTCTTTTTCCTCTGTCATTCCAACGATAACAACATGCAAACTAGACAAAGCTTCAATATGCCTACTGACAGCGCCCAGGTTTACAGAAAATGCAGCAAATAGGTAGAAAGGTTGAGTTTCTCAAGCCATCATGCAAATGTATTGACTAAAAAAGAAAAGAAATAGTTTACCTTCTGATTGAAGCTCTTAAGAGTTTCCCTCAAAGGATCAAGGGTGGGATGTTTGACAGTGTGTTCCTTCCATTCATCAGAAAGCTTTCTCAATACAACAATACTTGCTTCAAGGTTATCCATATAAAGCAAATCCTATTTCCAAGCATTCAATACAAATTTGCCTTAGTAAGTAGGGAAAGAGTCACTTAAGGGCAACCAAGAAGGGAAGGAAACAAATGAATAATTTAACCCCCTCCCCCTTCCCCAAAAAAAAGAAAGAATTTTTAAATATTATTCTCTTGTACTCACCCATTGCTTGTAACATTCAGGGTTCTGAGTCAAACACCAAATAACAATGTCACTTGCCTCCTTTGATAGGTCAGAATTGGCTGTAAGAGATTCAAGCATTTAAGTTTTCACACTAAAGAACAACACCAACTCCTTCAAATCTCAATTGTAAATACTCAAGAGACAGCATGCACAGCAAATAAGTACTTGACAAGTGCAAAAGAAGAGCAAAAAAGAAAAACAAATTATTACAACAATCTACATTAACTGGACATCACCTTCTCCTGCAGCTTTAATTGCAAAGTTCAATATCTGCTGTGCAAGTTGCTTTGTTGCTTTACTTCCAGCGGACCCTGCAAGTGCTACCTCTTTTAATGTTGGATAAACAGCTGCGAATCTCTCAGTGGCCTTAACAAAATAAATGGTGGAAAAAAAATACCAGATGAGTAACTAAGGATTACAATCCATGTCATTAGAAAATATACAAGATTCTATCCTCCCCCCCCCCCCCCAACAAACAAAAAAACAAAAAAACAAAAAGAGAAAGAGAGAGTTCTACCTTAACCCGGGCTGAAGGAAGAGGGAAAGTGACTCTCAATAGAGAGTTAAGAGCTGATGGTGGCACAACACGCTCCCCCTTTCTGACAGCCCCATTTAGCAAGATAGGACGAGCTTTGGGAAATGCGATAATTCTGTTTTAAAAAAAAAAAAATACAAAGGAGCAAGCTCATTAAAGACAAGATAGAGCAGCAAGGAATCCTGCGCTTTTTACAAGGAAAAAAAATCAGGGAAAATAAGTGTCGAAAGTTTCCTAACCTCTCAACCAACTGTAAAATCAAGTCCCTTGACTGTGGATTACAACCAGACGTGCCACCCAGCACAGGTAAGAGAAGAGAGACCCACAAGTACAACCCTACTACTAGATCTCCCTGAGAAGCCTACACAAATTATTATCTAGTTAAAAATCCATAAAAATAATTCACATGTTTGTGGTTGTGGCAGGAAGGTACTAAATCATGTTGAAAACAGTCACCTGAGCAATCACCCAAATAATGACAGGGAGTTTATCCTGTCCTTGATATTTTTGACTCTCCTTCATTATTGGCAATAAACTAATCATGACATCGGGTTTCCGTCGAATCACCATTGCTAAAACCACAAATATGGCAACCTGCAGTTCAAATGATACACCATGTTCACATCAAATACTCATTCAATTATGTGTTGTATAGGTCATATTGGTAAAGAAAGCATACAAGCATACAAGCTTTCTGACCGGTACTTACTTTATATTTAATTAAATTTGGGGGCAATGTTGCTATCATCAATCATCAACAAGTAGTTAGAAAGTATTCAAATTTCACTGAAAGAAGTCAGACAAGAGCCAAGTTGATTCTAGAGAACCAAGAAGTCTATTAAAAGGGCACACTTTACAAAATTTCATAGTGGTGATAGTACATTTTTCCAAATTGAATGTATGTTTACAGAAAACCCGACACAAAATCGTTGACAACTGAGGATCAGACTCTCATAGACTTCTCCCACCGTCCAAGGAGGCATACATACTCCACCAGTCCACCGACATCCAAGCTTCTCCGTTCCTGTTTCTACCAACTACCCCTGCATCACTTAATATGATTCAGCCTCATAGGATGCATAACAGATACCCCCAATTTATATAGCTTTACAAGCTGGTCACCCATCAGGTGCTTTTGATAAACAAAACGAGGGAACCACATGAAAATTTTTCAAGATCTAGGACAAAGCCTTAAAAAAATGGTCAAAACCAGTAAACAAAGACAAACCTCAAAATTGAACTGCAGTAATCGACAAAATTGACAGAATAAATTGATTACTACAAAAGGTACCTGAGATTTCGATGACGATTGCTGCTGGACCGCCTTTTTAGATCCCTTAACAACTCCCTGATGACTTGCGAGGTCTGCAAGAATGCTGTCCAATGACCATAGCACAAAGGACCCAAGTGCTTCAGATGATCGATGGCCAATCCATTCAGTAGATATTTTGTAAATATCCTCAGATATATGCGAAAGAGGGATCTGTTGGGAGATGCAAAATGATAAGCAACACTCATTCATAACAATTATTTACCATGAATTACTACCATCCAAATAAAAAAAAAAAAATACAAATATGGTGATTATAAAACGGAGCATCAGACAGATCATTGCAAAAATCTTGTAAGACAAAGGAATCAGCAACATTTTTTTTTTCACGAGTAATCTAGAATATTAAAACCAGATCAGAGATTACAGAAGCAAACACTAAACTCTCATTCTCACTAAAAAGTCCAAAATTTCCCCCTTCTAATGATAAAAATGCTTGCACTTCACAATTGCAAATCTTAGATGAGAAAACAATGCTGAATCCAGGAAAAAGCTTACATCTTTCGCACTCAAATCATAACCCGAATTATGCCTTTTTTTTTCCTAATAAGAGAAAGAAAGAAAAAATAACAGAAACAACAACTCACATCAACAATCTTTGCAACGGTGGTTTCCTTGAACGTCTTCAACCACGGGAATTGAGCTCCTCCGACGGACGAGAATGCACGACCGAAGTAATCAGCAAATCGCATCAGCTGAATGTCTTGCTGCGATTCATACGAAGCCTGCAACGCAAAAAAATAAATAAATAAATAAATAAAAATAAAAATCACAGTCAATTTTTTCTCCACATTCAACGAACAAGAATCCGAATCGGAATCACAATTCCATTAGATCATTCTCACAAAAGTTAGAAATCGAAACGGAAATTCAGTTTCGAAACTGACCGTGATTTCTGCGAGAAACGCGGCGAGATCATCGGCATTGACTCTAGAAGCAGCCTCCGTCACCTTCACCTTCGGCTTCTTCGGCTTCTTCTGCTTCACCTTCTTCGCCTCGGAGGAACCGTTCTGAACTGCTCCCGGCTCCGCATCGCCGTCAACGCCGTCGTCATCATCGTCGGAATGCGGCCGCGATCTCCCCGGAGCAGCGTCCGACGACGAATTAGCGGCGGCGATCTGAGCCTCCGCGATCCGCAGGCGGCGATCCTCGGAGTGGCGCTCGACGGAGCGGAAGACGGAGTCGGAGGCGGAGGAAGAGCCGGCGCCGTTGAGATCGGCGGAATCATCGGCGCCGGCGACAACCGGATGCTTGGAGGACCTGTTGCGGTTTCGTTTGTGATACGACACCGTTTGCCATTGGTTGTTCTGCTGTGGCGGCGGTGCATGGTTAAACGCTGCTCTTCTCCTGTGAGCTTGTTCTTCTTCCTCTTGCTCCCTCAGAATAGCTTCGATTAGAGCTGAATTAAGTGAATTCTCGTCTTCCATGTTATGTTACTGAGATTTTAGACTTGAGATTTTAGATTTTCTCTCTCTGTAGAGTTTCCGGTTCTGTTTTTTTTTGTTGTTGTTTACACAGAGAGAGAGAGAGAGAGAGAGTTGTGTTGTGTTGAGATTTAAGAGTGAGAAGTGAAGGAGATGATGACAGAGGGACATGCGGACAGAGGGGCAAGGAGTGTGCGTAAAAGGACACGTGGGGGTTTACGTTTTTTGCTTTTCGCGTTTGACATCGCTCCTTTTACTGAATTGCTATAATGGCATTATCCGTCTTTAACAATTTCTTTGACTATCATCTCCGCTTTTTCCCTCATGCTGATTTTCAAGAAACCAGAAACCAGCATTTGGATTTGGATCCATTTGCATCATTCATCGTTCTGTTTCTTTTTTTTTATTTGCTGGAAAAAAAAATATCTTCTTAGATTTGCAAAGGCTAATATCAGGGGGTGTTTACGATCTGGAATGGATCGTGTTGAGTTTAAAAGTTAGCTGATCTAAAGACTATAACTTAAAATTGATTTGATATATTTAGTTTAAATTTAAAGAATAATTCAATTTAAATTAATTCTTATTAGTTTAAATTGAATCTATTTAATTTACTATTTTAGCAAATAAATTTAAGATATTATGAACTAAAACTAACTTTAATTATTATCAATAGAAATTAAGCCCAACGGAAGGAGCTAGTTTCCCAGCTAATTACAATTTTAATTTTAGTTATAAGAAATATTAGCATTCAATATTCAACCATATCTAGAATAGGATTGTCTCTTTTTTTGGTACAGTAGTGGCAATAAGAGTCAAACCCCTGATCTTATATATATTACTCAAACTCTTCATAATTAGATCAATTTTAGTGGCTTAAACAGGATTGTCTCTAATGGAGACTATATGTGATAAAAAACAATAACCTAAAAAAAATATAATATATATAAAATAATATTTAATTAAAAACAACACAAATAATTAGATTACAGTTATTATAAGTGAAACTGTAAATTGAATGATAAACAAATATACTATACACTATTAATCAATTAACTATTAATCAAGTTTTAAGTTTTAAAATAATTGGATTAGATTATTTTAAAACTTAAAACTAAAATTTGATCCAATTTAATCTATTTTTAGATAGCAAAAACCAATTCTAACTATTATTCAACTAACTATTAAGTAATTGTTTAATTGAATTTAAACACCCCTAACAAATATTTTTAAATTCACAATAAATACTTAATAATAATAATAATGGAGTTAAACATTTTAAAAAGCGAAGGGCCAAAAAAATAAAGATGTACATTAAACCAAATTATCTATTCTTATCTTTATTTTAAAAAAAATTACCTATTCTCAACTCCAATTAAAAACAAGTTTTACTTTTAAAAATCTCAAGAATCCTAATAAAAGATATGAAGAACTCTAATTATTCTCCCCTAAATCAAGAACCCTAGATTAGCAGCTATAATTGTACACCATTGCGGCCAGAACACAAAATTAGCAGGCTAAGCAATAACTTAATTAAATTAAGCAATTACTTTTCCATACATGCCACATTATTATTACATATAAATTTCAGCAAATATTTTGTCTCTTTAGCATTTTCCTTAATCATATTAAGCAATACCTTTTCTATATCTATATCCATTTAATATACCCTTCTTTTCTTATTACCTAGAGTATCCTCTCATTTTAAAGGCGAAAGACTAATTTTTTGGGATATGGTCAAACACCTAAATGAAAACCTCTCCAAACGAATTTTTTTTTTTATAACATGAATCTCGGGATTAAATCTAAGGCCTCATACTTAAGAGACTTAAGTCACTTTCACTTAAACTAACACTTTGTTCATAATTTAATATATTCTTAGTCCTTGTGCAAAAGCTTTAAAAGATACTTATAAGAGTTTAATTGACATACACTGACAGTGTAAAACAGTTTTATATTATCAACCAATAGAAATAAGGGGAAGTAAGAAATTATAGTAGATCTTTCATTATAATGGATAATTATTTGTATGAGTTGGCACTTTCTACTATTTCTATTGGCTGATAACGTAAAATTATTTTACACTGTAAGTGCATTTAAATTAAATTCTACTTATAATGGATAAATGGATAGAGAGATTATATAAACATTAAAGAACATAATAAAAAATAACAAGTGCTATATACAATGCTAAACAAGTTGTACTCAGAGAACTAATATTCAAATTACTAGTATCTTTAAACTTCTATTTATAATACTAACAAGAATTGTATAATGGTAAATGAGTTGCATTATAAACAAAGAGTCAAAATTCTAACTTTGAAACAGGCAATTGTTAAGAACTGCAGTTAATCTTGGCAACATTCAAAAATAAAAAGATAAAAAAAAAAAAAAAAAACTACTTATAATTCCAAAACTACAATTTAGGCTAAATATTTATAAGCGTTCTGTCAAAAAACTATAGTAGGAGAGTTCTCAAACGAAAAGCCAAGCATACTATCGATAATTGGACGGTAGTGCATTTAATTTGCTTTTGTCACATAGCCTTCAGATTATACCTAAAACGATATGTGTGAAAGTTTCAGTCCGTCTACTTTACAGATTAAAAAGGTTGTATATTTGAATCAGCAAAATCTAGATTGCAAACAAAATACAAGGAAACAAAAGCAGACAGAAGTCATACATTATCATTGAGATAATCATTGAAAGAGTTCAGTTCGCATATCAATGCTCACGCTGTTCCATCATGGGGATCTTTGCTCTTGAGAAACCCGATGAGGCGACGGAGGTGGAAAAGACCTTCGAGCCGCTACGGACAAAATATAGGAGGCAGATAAAAGATTGAAAAGAACAAAAAGAAACCTAGCCGCCATGTTACTGCAGCCAATTTTGATAACTAAAATTAGAAAGTGCATCTATATATATATATATATATATATATAATTTAATTGGTATGTATTCATAATATAAAATTATTTTATATTATTAACTAATAAAAATAATAAAAAATAAAAAATCATAATAGGTCCCTTATTATAATAGATAATTATTTGTATGAGTTGGTACTGACAGTATGAAACAGTTTTACATTGTCAACTAATAAAAATAATAAAAAATATCAACTCATACAAATAACCACCCATTATAATAAAGGACCTATCATAATTTCTCACTTTCCCCTATTTTTATTGGTTAACAGTGTAAAATTATTTTATATTATCAATACATACCAATTAAATTTTAGAATTTAATTTAAATGCACTGACAGTGTAAAACAGTTTTACACTATCAGCCAATAGAAATAATGAAAAATACCAACTCATACAAATAACTATCGATTATAATGAGGAATCCACCATGATTTCTCACTTTCTTCTATTTCTATTAGTTAACAATATAAAATTATTTTATACTGTCAGTTCATACCAATTAAACTCTAAACTCTAAAAGTTATAAATAACAATTTTTTGAAAACAAAGAATTGCAAAACTTAATCTCATAAGAGAGGGTAGTTATTTTCTAAAAAGAAATGCAACTTCCTCATAATTGATAGAGGACTACAAATACATGGGTTGGGTGTGGGATAATAGAGAGCAGTTTTATCCTTTTTTATTTTACTGTATAAATATTTATTTGTTTTTAAATATATTTTTCTTTTATAAATACTACAATATATATATATATATATATATATATATATATATATATATATATATATATATATATATATATGTAAACTTCAAAAAAGATTTTGATAGAGTGCAAGGACACCAAAAAATAGTTATTTTGGTGAATCCTTTTTATAATATAGATAATATAGATTAATTGTTATTTTAACTTTTTTCTCTCATTTAATTAATACTTTTTATTTATTATTTTTCTCTTTCCTAAAGAATAGATAAGTGACATTAAAAAAATAAAATAATATTATTATAATAAATATATTTAGTACTAATGCAATAAAAATTTTCCTTATAAATTTTCTATGACACATGACTCAAATATTTCATGCTATGACACATGACTTTTAAAATCATAAAATTAAATCAATACTAGCAAACGTCATTTATTCGATAAGGACCAAAAAACATTCACTCATTCGATTATTAATTGTTAAAAAACTCTTACTGCAATAAATAATAAATATAGAAAATAAAAAAAACTACATTAAACAACATAAAATCAATCCCTTAAAAAGAAAGATACGAAGAAGTAATATGCATATATGACCTTAATATTTTATTAAATTAATTAAAATATATTTATCTAACATAAAATGTTATTACATGAATTTATAATTATATAATATTCAAGTGAGAGAAAAAAAAGAAGAAGAAGAATAGTATTAACGAAGAGAAAAGTAGTGGAAAGTACATATTATTTAGGTGAGAAAAAAGTTAGTATAATAATTAATATAAAAAAGATAAAATTACAAAGTTGCCTACAAATATAAATTAAATCAAAAAAGAAATGAATGAGTTTTATATTTAAAGTAAAATGTAAAGTTTGCTAATTTCTATATAAATGTGTGGAGGTTAACAATTCATATATATATATATTACTTTCAATACTATACCGTTAGAATTTTTGTTGTTAAACTTTTTATTAGAATAGTGTGTCACTATTTCTAATTTTTAAATGAATAAAAACTCTTTTTTCGTTTAACTTGTCCAACTATTATCCTTGAATCTTGATAAAGTTTGGCATTAATTTTGATAAATAAATAAATAATGTTAGCTATGTAGGTTCTCTGTCCTTTGTTTTTTTTTTTTTGTTGGGTCGTGGAGCACGGTTCTATAAATTCAGATTGGGCTTGTGCTTAATATTGGGCTTAGGAGGAAGAAGGCATTTTTGAATTCTTGAGAAGTTGAAGGTTATGCCCAATTTGCTACTATCTTTCGACCAAAAAATACTATCTCTACTCGAGCGAAAGAAAGCTACATACCGAATTTGTCGACCGAAAAAAAAAAAATAATGCTACATCCTCTATTTTATAAATGAATTGTTTTCCCTTTCTTTTTCCCATAAAGATATTGAATATAATGGTTTTTTTTCACTGAAATTTTGAAAACTAGAGAGAGAGAGAGAGAAGAGAAAAGAGAGTAGAGAGAGAAAGAGAGGGGGTGGGGATAGAAGTGGGTAAGCAGGTCAGCACGATCCGCAACGGATTACTATTAAATGGCCTAGATTGGGCTGGCCCACATAATAAATGGACTGCAAAATTGTTGGCTTGCAGACTAGCTCGCACTGCATACGTCTTTTTTTTTTTTGCTTTCATTTTTTTCGGCCTTGTTGGCTCTTGCCTTTTTTTCCCCTTGTAAATTTCACTTTTATGTGAATAGTGATTGTGTTGTGTTGTATCTCTTCTCTTACGTGATGTGAGTCACTAAGAATAGAGTTTGTGAAAGAAAAAAGTGGTGAATGGGCCGTGTCATGTGGTGAGAATGAGGAGTGGGTGACTAGGCCATGGGCAGTGAGAGACATGAGATCAAGGAGTGGGTGTGGGGTTGTGGGTGAGTGTGGACCGCATGGTATGGCTTTGGCACTCAACAAAGAAAAAAAAGATTAATTGCGGGCTCGCAGATTGGTCCATGAACTCGCAAGCTTAGCCCGTGAGCTAAATAGTACGGGCTAAAAAACCCACAAAAAAATGGACCACTAAATGAGTTGGTAAAACAGTGCGGATTACGAATTAAATGAACCAACATGTGGATCACGGCTTGTGTACCTGACTCTAGGTGGGCGGTAGCAACATCCTCTAGTTTGAATAAGGCCTGAGCTATCATCCCATCTTTCACTCCATCCGAGCCTTGCATCACCAACATATATGTGCATAGTTTTTCATTTCTTTTTTCTCTTGTTGTAAGTCATGCTTCAAATGAGATTTGAACTGTTGAGCAAATAAATAAATAAATAAATAAATCAATTTTGAACTTTCCAAAGTTTGTTTTCTACATGCAATAACCTGTTACATTATAATTTATTTTATAGTTACACTCGGCAGTTTTATGTAACACATAACTTGATCTCTATGAAAACAATTTTTTATTGTGATTAAAATGTAAAACAAAATGACAAGTTGAACATTAACCTTCAAATTGAACCAACGGTGTTTAAGTCTAGTAGAAGAAACTAATTCTCACATGTAACAAAACACAATTTAAATTTTTGTTACAAGAGGTGTTTACATTTAGATTATGTTTAGTTTGGTATTGCTATGATTTTATCAGATCTACTGAACTCTCTGAATTCTCTAAAAGTTGTTATTAAAAAATTATAATAGTATTATTTGGTAAAAAAAATGTAAAAACTATTCGCAATAAGTAGAAGCTACAAGAATAGTATTTAGTAAAGTTACTCTTAAAACCCAAAATGATTATAATAGACATAAATATTAAAGAAAATCATTTCTACTTTTATTATCATTAAAGAAGGTAAAGTTATATTAGTTTTTTAAATTTTAGAGAATATAAACCAACTTTGAAAAGCACTCCACGAATGCTCTCAAGAGTATCCTCTGACTTTTAAAAATCAGGAGCAAAAACTCCTTAGTAAAAAACACCCCAACTTTTTTGTTTATTAAATAAAAAAAATTTGTTAATATTTTTGAAAAGTAAGAACATCCCCTCAAAAGAACACTACAAAACCGGGCCTTATTGTTTGACTGTACCTCAAACAAGGTTGCCTCGAGTTTAAAAATACCTATGAGCTGGGGAGAAACTACAAAAATGGCCTTCAAATTGAGAATCAACCTTGAACAAGTTGAGGTATTTGTTAAGATCTTCTAATATAAACCATATAAGAACTCTCTTGACCATGCTTTGAATTAATTATTGACTTCAAACTTTAAAGAGGTTAAATTTTTTCAACTGGACATTTGTGAGGGGTGGTCAACATAGAATAGGAGAAGATATGATCATATCAAAACTAGTAAAATATTATATTGCCAAAATTTTATTATCAAAATTCTCATTAAAATGATGTGACATTATTTTCCTTTTTAACCATAGGATGGGTAGATGGTTTTTATTTCTCTAACATATCCAACTGCCCTCCTTGAATCTTGGTAAGTATGGTAATGATTCTAATAAATAATTTTGAGAATTACTCTTAATTCTAAGGTTGAATTTAGGTCTAAATTTCAAAATGTAATAGCATTGCCCTATGCATAACTTTAAAATACCTGTTTCAAAAAATAAACCCCTTGACCGGAAAGTATAGCTAGGCATACTAAAGAAGGAAGTCAGCAAATGAAACAAACGGTTAGCAATCATATATGAAAGCACCTAGTAGTGCATATGCACAGTTGGTACATAGATGTTCATTAATTTTAGTTGAAGAATCGGGCGTTGACTCTGGAGTTCCTCTATCTCTTCATTACTGTGGTAGTTTTGTGATTATTTTTGAGGTTGAATGTCCACTTCCCACGAATAGGAAAGGACATTTGCATTAACTTTGTTGGATTGTGATATCAAACTAGCAGAAGGTTTGTGCTATGCATGGTGTATTGTAATTCTAAATAAGACCTCAATAATGTAATATACAAAAAAAAAATTTACTATAATTAATAGAACATAATTAGTCTTCATCACAAATATCAAAACATCAAAATATAATATTAAAACCATTTCAAAAATAATTTCAACATTAATAATATTAACACCGAGTTTCACAATAATAAATCAAGTGCTACTGTAAAAATCAATTGCTTAATCAATATTTCTCAATAACATTTCAGGTACTCCCTTCTTTAGTCTCGGCACATGATTAGGAAGCCCTAATTAGTAAATACATAAGAAAAATGAATACATAACAAATTAATAGATAATATAAAAACAAAAAAGTGGGCCAATTTATCCAATGATATTTGACACTTTTATATTGGTTGAATGTGCTTCCATGAAATGATTAATATATAATTTCACCTAAACAAAATACAAATAAGATGCATAAAAAGATACACATCAAGGAGTATACAAAAAAGAATTAGTATTATGAAGTGATTATTTAACATAAGAAGTACTTGATCTTCTGTTCATTAAACATGAAAAGAGTTATAAAAGCAACAGAATGTGTGTATGATAAAAGGAAAACCAAAACCATAGAAAGGCTATAAAAAATGAAGAGTATAAGAACTTGATGAGGAATGAATGAATAAATAAAAGTAAACTGTGACAATCTTAAAATAACCAACATCTATTGACAATGACAATCATAACACTAATATGAGAACATTATACTAAGCCAACCTCCCCTAGTGATAATATGGGTAGAGTAGAAGTATTTAAAAATAAAATATCACACTATAAGAAGTAGAGTTAAGTACAAATAATAGCAATGATTAAAAAATAAAGGATATAAAACATAGTCTTCAAAAAAGTTTGCCATAGTTATATGGTAATAGCTAATAAGTTAGACATTATCAAAACAAAAATCATCCTATGACAACAATCTTTTAATAGAGTAGTTTAATATTATATCATTTTATAGGCTATAACTTGGTGCTTAAGCGGCAAATAGTGGAGATTATTGATATAAGTAGTCAAATCAATTGTCATTATTTTATTTTGTGAATTTCTATTTTTATTTGAATTTTTTTATTTAAAAAAAATGCGAGATTGATATATGACTAATGGACTCAATGAAATTATATGTATTAATGATAAAAAAATAAAGGCTATAATAAACTATAATCTTCAAAAGAGTTTGCTATAGCTAGGTAGTAATAGTTAGTAAGTTAAATCTTATCAATAGCTGCAAAGTTAAACCATATCAAAATCAAGATCATCTATGACAACTAATATTTTAATATAATAACTTAATATAATATCATTTTATGAGCTGTAACTTGGTGCCCAAATTGCGAATAGTGGAGATAATTTGGTATGAGTAATCAAATTGGTTGTTTTTATTTTATTTTATATTTTTTTGAACTTTTTATTGCAAAAAATGTGATGTTGACGTGTAACTAATGAATTTAATGAGATTTAGATTAATTTAATTATATTGATTTAATTTAATTTTTATTTGATTTGATTTTAACATTTTAATATAATGATTTTAATTTATGATCAATCACTTATAATTTTATCTAAAATATTATTCTATTATTGGGTAGAGTATAATTTAGCTGGTATTCAAAGAGTATCTAATAATAATTTTTTGAAAAAGTGGGTATGAGCTCGTAACACTTTGTATAGTTTTCTCTTTTAAATTTTTTAATGCTGAGTAATTTTTTTTCAATAGTGATAATTTTTTATTATTATATGAAGTAATATATTATTTTTATTAAATGCTCATGAATTTATTTTTAATTTTGACTTTTATTAGATGCTCTTCTTATATGTTTAGATTTGATTAATTTATTTTTAATTTTGATTTTCATTTGTATTTTGATCGATTTAATTTGATTTGATTCTGATTTCATTTGGCTTAATTTTGATTTTGATTTAATTTGATATAATATTTTATAATATTTAAATTTAAATGTATAGTTTTTAAATTTTTATTTAAAAAATTTGAGAGATTGATGCTTGGCTATGTCACTCATCTCTGTTGTTATTTGTATGATAATTTAGATTTCATTGCTTTGATTTAATTTTGATTTTATTGAATTTCAATTTGATTTGATTATTTTATTGTATTTGAACATTTTATAAATTTTTATTTGATTTGGTTTTAATATTTGAAATAAGTATAATTTTTTTAATTTTTTGTTTCTAAAATTGGAGAAAGTGACACTTGGCTATGTCACTCTTCTCTATTATTATTTGTATGATAATTTAAATTTGATTTGATTTGATTTGTATTTGATTATTTTATAAATTTTTATTTGATTTAATTTTAATATTTGAATATAATGATTTTAGTTTATGTTGCACCACTTATAATTTTATTTAAAATATTACTCTATTATTGGGAGAATATAATTTAGTTGGTACTCCATAAATATTTAACAATAATTTCTCTAAAAAGAAAATATGGGTTGACAATACTTTGTATAATTTTCTTTTTTAAAACTTTTTAATATTGAAAACTATATATTTTTATGTAATATTGATATTTTTTATTAGATGCTTGTGAAACACCAGTTGAAAGTATAACATAGCAAATCCACTCTTTTCTTTTGTTAAATATTTTGATTTGATTGATTTGATTTAAATTTTGATTAATTTAATTTAATTTCTATTTAATTTGATTTTAACTTGATTTGATTTGATTTTGATTTTGTCTTGATATAATATTTTATTATATTATTGAATATTTTATAATTTTGTTTTGAATTTTTTATTTCAAAAATTTGAGAGAGTGACACTTGGCTATGTCACTCACTCAATTGTCTGTTGTATGATATGATATGATTTATCCTTGCAAAATCATCTGAAAATAAAGAGCTCTACAAACATGATAGCGAACTCTAATGTTCTACATTAAAAAATTAAGTACGGAATTGATATCACTTCATCTAGCGAGGGACAAATTAAGCTTTGAATATATCAATATATCAATATCAATATGAGTAGTCCTTAAACCAAGTCTAAAGAACTTCTCACAAATATTATTTCCCATGATATTTATTCATGAATTTTGTTCTTAGTCATGAGTTAACGTTGGTTAATTTGTTTCTAACATATCTTGCTTTCTTTTTGAAAATAAATAGATAAAAGAGTACTCTAAGATGGGACCACAATTACTGAAGAAGAAGCGCGTACAATGCACAGAAACTCTCTAGAAATTCAATATTTACTTTCGCCACGGTTTGCTTTGCTTCTATTGGGTTCAAGTTCAACGAAACATCGTCTTCCAATATTGTTTTTGGCGGTTGATTCTGCTCTAAAGCGGCCGAGTTAAGGATTCACAGTGCACAACCAGGAAAATGAATTAACGTGGTCCTTTCCAAATGAACCAGCATGGTATTGCGGCGCCATTGCCCTTGCATACACGGTAGTCATCTAGGCCATTCGATTTTATCAGAATCTCATTACACGGGGGACCAAAGCTCGATATCATGTTGTCATTAATGTGTAGAGACGTACATAACCTGATCATATGCATATTTTTATTACTAATTAGGTCATATTAAAAAAATAAAAATAAAAAATTGATAGTGAGAATGTGCCCATAACTATGTCATCATTTGCATATTAGAGAAACCTCTCCCAAAATTAGTGCATGCATGTAGAAGTTTTGGCAACACCAACTGCTATTAGATGGTTGAAACATGCAAATGCAATGTGCTTATAAATAAGCAGGTAAGTATTATTCAAAATTAAAGAATGTACTGCGAAAGATCGCATGTACATAGAGATAGAGTTTGGCAAGCATGGCAACTTCACGTGGCCATGATCCTCTCTTTGTGAACAGGTGTTTGAACACATGTCACTGCGTCTTCTCCTCGCTTCAACGTTTTTTTCTCAATAATTAGAATATTCACAAAAATAAAACAAACATAAAAGAATGGACGAATGTCACCGTCTCAGTGAGGACGTCATAGCACCATTTTCTTTTCTTTCTATGAACGTCGTGGCTTCTAGATGGTGGGTGTCGATTTCTCAACGCCGTTACCATGGCGTCTAACAATTTTAGGGGCTATTGGGACCCATATTCGACGGTTCCAAAACCAGAGTTGACGTCTGAACCCCCATCCTCTTTGATCTTCTTCCGTAAATAGCTCGCGCATTGCTCTCTTTTTTTATAGCATCGTCGCGTTAGTGAGAACGTGTACTAACACTCGCTTTAGATTGCGCGCCGTCTATTTTGTCAAAGAAAATTGTTGTTTACACACTAAAATGTAAACATTCTATGAACAGAGAAATTAAGACACAATATTTTGGCTTTTTCTCTCAACGCTTACCACTAACTATATTTTGTATATTTCTCTCTATTGCATTTATAGAATATCTACTTTTTAATTGTTCAAATAGCGTTTTACTTTAGCGAAGTGCAGCAAGCTAGCATTGATTACTTGTCATTGGTTGCACGGTTGCACCTACGATTGTTGACCAAAGTTGACCCTTCCCTATATCTCGCACTTGCGAAATGTTAATCCCTACTCAAGCCTACAACAATTGATCATGCACTCGCCATAGCTAATGGCAATGGCATAATCTTCTCACACATTTCAAAATTGGCTTGTACGAAGCATTAAGAAAAAGTTATAGTGAAAATACACTATCATCTAATAATTTATATAGAACTATGTGCAAAAATCATTCTTGTAACCTTAGTGTGTTAGATTATGATTGTTCGAATTCACATGCAAACATAATGTATGATCGTAAAGATGTTTATTGTTATTAATTTGACAAATTCATACTTGTAAATAAGGATGTTATTTGACATATGCATTATTAAGTCTAAATCAAAAAATAAATAATCAAATTAGTTGTATATTTTATTTATAGGAATTGCTATGATATTCTTAAGTAATATGTTTAACATGAGCTGTCAAATATTTGTTATTTTTGATTGGATAACTATATAAAAGAATATGTATAGTGATAATATATTAACATTAAATCCACAAAACATACTTAAGTAAGAAACTAATACTTAAGAAGTAAACTGAGTTGAAAGCAGATGTGGAAATGAATAGAAGAATACGATTTCATTTACATTGATATACTCGAACTTAATTATAAATTAAAATCATGTAAAATATGCAAATATTTTATAATTTACTCATTCATAAATGGACTTTTAAAACATCTGGTGAGAGTTCGTCTTCACTAACAGCATATTGATGAAACCACGAATTTGACCTATCAAATTGATTCTTACATATTCCTAGTCGGATAACCCTCTAAAACACATTGGCCTCTACCTGGTATGATATTCCTACACTTGGCTTCTATGATCCAACGAGTGAGGTGGCATCCAGAGGAATCATCATAGTTTAATTTATAATATGTTAGGCTTTGTGTCTGTAATCTTGCTGCTTGATGTCCTTAATTTTGTTAAAGTTGATTTCAATTAAAAGTGATTTTGAAATAAAGTGATTTATATTTAATATTTTTATATAAAAAGTGATTTTAACAAAAATTAATGAATTAACCACCAAAGCAACTCAAGTTTACTTCTAGTGAAAATTAATCCTAAAACTAGAATGCCGTAAAAAATTAAAAAAAAAAAAAAACCAAACAAACGTAAAATCAAATAAGTTTACAAAATAGACTAATTTAATTTTGTAATTGCAAACCTTGTTTGTGTTATTCAAAGGCAGAAATAAACTACTACAAAAATAGATAAATCATGATCGCCAATCAAACGTTTCCCGTAAGCAGTGCACATTGGAAAGGAGTGAGAGGCATAGATTCAGCATTGTTGATTGTTCCAAAACCTTATTTCCATTCCCATCCATTAACCATTGTTACCAACAACACAACTAACATTAAGCCAAGTGAAAGGAGAAGGGAAAATCGAAGAAAACACGCGCCAAGTGAAGTTGGGGTGATTGTTGATATGTAAAGCTCAGTGTGTGTGAACACAGGTGGAGCCCACAGCAGCAAAAGACTCACAAAGCTCTCCATGTATGATGCGTACGGCGCCACCAGATTCTCTGGTGCATGGCGTCTTGTGTTTGCACGAGCTGTACTCTATCATCATCTTCGGATCTTCCTCAACATCTTTCTTTCATGCAATGTGGTGTTGCCACGGCTCTTTCTCTGCCTCTTAAGCATTTGCCGCAGCCTCGTTCATAGCAACACACGTATCACCACACTCCAAAAATCCCCCACACCCTAAAACCCCAAATATAGTAAATATTCATAAATAAGGCTTAAAAAGAAAAACACAAAAAAAAAGTAAAAAAGAAAAATCCCCCTACATAACTCCTCATTGCTTCTTATCTTTCCCTCTACCACCTATCTTTTTCTCACACATAGCATTCACTTAAGTGTCATTCCATTAATAAAGAATCCTAATACGTATAAGATGATGAGCAATGATGATATGTACGCGGGTTCTTCTTCCTATGCTTCATTATCAATGTCTAGGAGTGACTGCATGGACGAGTTGCTAGCAGCTATAGGCTACAAGGTGCGATCAAATGACATGGCTAATGTGGCGCAGAAGCTGGAGCAGCTTGAAACGGCGATGGGCAATAATGCCAGCAATGCTCGCGAAGGCGGAACCTCTTCAAACATCCCTTCAGACGACGCCGTCGTTCACTACGACCCCACCGATGTCTACAACTGGTTCCAAACCATGCTCACCACCACCACCCAAAACGACACCACGCTCTTCGATCCCCTGCCGTTTACGCAAATCATCGAAGAGCCCTTCCAGTCCCACATTTTTAACGACAACACTTCAGTGTACGACCTAAAAGCGATTCCCGGCACGGCTGCATTGGAAGCGGATCCATACTCAGACCTCACGCGCCCTTGCGTGGTGGTGGAAGAGACCGGAGTGCGTCTCGTCCACGCGCTCATGGCGTGCGCGGAAGCGATCCAGGAAGGGAACCTCGACCTCGCCGAGGCGCTGGTGAACCACGCGGCGCTCCTCGCGTCGCAGCAGTGCGGCGCCATGAGAAAAGTCGCTTCCTCCTTCTCCCACGCGCTGGCGCGTCGAATCTACGGCGTCTACCCGAACGAGTCCCTAAGCCCCTCACTCTCCGACATGCTCCACGTCCACTTCTACGAGAACTGCCCCTATCTCAAATTCGCGCACTTCACGGCGAACCAAGCGATTCTAGAAGCCTTCTCCGCCGCAACTACCGTCCACGTCATCGATTTCGGCCTCAAACAGGGGTTCCAGTGGCCGGCGCTAATGCAAGCGCTCGCGCTCCGTCCCGGCGGTCCTCCGGCGTTCCGGATCACCGGAATAGGACCTACCTCGCCGGAGAACACCGACGCGCTTCAGCAAGTCGGTTGGAGACTCGCGCAGCTCGCAAGAACGATTAGGGTTCGGTTCGAGTTTCGCGGATTCGTATGCAACAGCCTCTCGGATCTCGATCCGACGGTTCTGGATATCCGACCCGGAGAATCAGTAGCCGTTAACGCTGTTTTCGAGCTGCACCGTTTACTTGCCAAACCCGGTTCACTCGAGAGGGTTTTAAACACGGTCAGAATTATCGAACCTGAGATTGTAACAATCGTGGAGCAGGAAGCGAACCACAACGGTCCGGTTTTTCTGGACCGGTTCACGGAGGCGATTAATTATTATTCGAGCTTGTTCGATTCGATGGAGGATTCGGTAAGGGAAGACGGGATTTTGTCGGAGGTGTATTTGGGGAGGCAGATATGCAACGTTGTAGCGTGCGAGGGGGAGGAGCGGGTGGAGCGGCACGAGACGCTGGGGCAGTGGCGGGTGAGGATGGGTTCGGCCGGGTTCGAACCGGTTCGGCTGGGTTCGAATGCTTTCAGGCAGGTGAGGATGCTGCTGGCGCTGTTTGCGGGAGGGGAAGGGTACAGGGTGGAGGAGAACAACGGATGCCTCTTGCTTGGGTGGCACACAAGACCGCTCATTGCAACCTCCGCCTGGAGAGTCGCCGGAGGCGGCGGCGCCGCCGACATTGAGTGAGTGAGCTGACTCGGTGGGACTCGGAGTTGGGAAAATAAAATGCTGTTACTGTAAGATTAAGTGAACGCCAGAACGGGATGGGTTGTAATTGCCGTGTGTTCGCATCCGAATATGTGAGAGCGTGTGAAGGAGGGAGAGAGTAAATAAATAAAATAAAATAAAATAAATCAACCAATCAGAGTTCTTATTTGTAATATTTTTGCTTTGAATTGCGTTTGTAAGTGTTTTCTTTTGTTTTTTCTAGAGTATATATATATATATATATGGTACATAGAGTAGAGATAATAATATGTTCATGTTTTTTAAGTTAGATTTCCCTTAAAAGAAAAATAAAAGTTCGTTAATATAAAAAAATAAAAGTTCGTTTTTCCTTGTATTTTCACTACTCTCAACTTTTACTTTCCTCTCTCTTTAACGTGTCAAATATAACTCTCTTTCATGTCTGAAAAATGTCTTTAGAATTTCGGAAAATAAAAATTGTTATATATATAGTCAATTTTTTCTTTAAAATAATAAAAAGATAAATGACTTTAATTATAAATTTTTATGAATTCGTAAATCAAATCTTTCCTTCCTTCAATTCCATCAATATCTTCTTGTACATTATTAGCTATTATCCAGTATTATTGTTAAATAGTGTTGTAGCCTTAGCATTTTGCACCAAAAAGAAACAAAAAGTGTTATAGCCTAGGGCTATGTACACACTAATTTATTGAATATCTAACTAATGCTATATAGTTTTTGTCAAAAAAAAAACTAATGCTATTTATTAAAAAAATGTAACTACAAAATAAAGTTAAAAAATATATATTAGAATGGTTAAGTTATATAATTAAATTCATCCAATTAAATTTTTACTAACTGAATCATAATATAAACATTTTCATTTTTGTTTTTGAAAACTCAAAATTCGGTTACATCGAAAGCACTCTTCTTTTTTTTTTTTTTAAATGTTATTTGAATGTCATAATTCAATATCAAAAAATATAATACTTCTCCTACATAAATGTATATAACATTTTATTATCTCGATATACTTATAATTTAATAATCATTTACACTCACGTTAATAGACAATACAATATCTATATGGTCAACCAAAATTGTTACAAGAACATTCAGGATGAAATAGATATGAAACGTATAGTATAAACGTATTATATTTTCAGTCCTTCATATTCAGAAATCAAGATGCGTAAATGAGAAAACAAGATTCAACTTCATTTTGTAATGACTTCGTATAATTCTTTTTTCGAGTTATCAATCATTTTCCACAATAAACATTTCTCTTTTTTCTCTCTGTTTTTTCCCCTTTCTTTCTCTAGATAATATGCATTTTAATTTTCAATACCCTTTATTTATATAAGAACTTATCTAACAATATAATACATCAAAATTGAAAACTTGGCATGCTTCCACCGCCTATGATATATAGGCTTGGTCAAATTTCTTATCTGGCATCTTTCTGTCATAACCAATTCTCTCTCATTTCACAGAGCGCACACTGATAAATCAGTTTTCCACACTATTTATTTTTTTTTATTTTGTTACATTTAGACGTGTACACATATAAAAATATTTAATTTAAGTTACATTATCAACAATCTTAAAATTTGAAGGAGCATACCAACAAGAATAAGGCACAGTGATAAGCAAGATGTAATCTCATAAATATGATTAAAATCCAAATTTAGATAAGACAATTGTTAATAAGACATCTTTGCTACGACAATGTTTAATGATAAAATATCTTGAAGACCAAAAAAAAAAAAAAAAAATTGAGGAAGTGTGCTAAAACTGATATTGAAAGCATTATGAACAAATCCAATAATATCATACTTACATTTAGATATTAACATAAAATTTACATTCTTTTTTATTAAATTTATTCATTTATGACATATTAAATCATAATTAGTATTAACATATATTTCACATAAACAACAACATCGTACTAGGGAAAGATTTATATAAATAGAAAATTTCTTATGGATGACGCACATAAATGATTATAGGATTTGCTAGTTACACTGAAAGTTATCATATGTATCTTTCTTTCCTTAGCATAGGACCTTCTCTTCTTATTTTATCAACAAGAGAGGTTCTAAATTCATATTCCGATGTTCAATTGGAACAATTGATATCCATTTTTATTTCGTTCATAAATTAAGTAATATTTGTAATTCGTCTGTGACTATTTCTTTCTTTGATGAGCATTCATGCTTTTATGTCAGTATAGCACACAGTGTTGCTCAATCATGTAAGGTGTGTAGGACGGGGCTAGTCAATTCCCCCTCTCGTGCAGTACGTAACACAGTATTGGAGCCAAAGAACGAATTAGACGAATATGTTGAATGTTGAAAGTTGAAAAGTTCCAGACCAAAAAAAAAAAAAAATGTTGAAAAGTTGAAACTTGAGAAAGACCGACAGACATATAGTCCCTATGTACAAGACACAAGCATTAGTATGTTCGGATTTTGGTCTACAAAGCTCTAAATCGAGATTTATGCTCAAACCATGATTTAGGAGTTACAAAACAGTAATCCAATTAAACATGCAAATGTATCTGGTTCCCTACTTTTTGTTGGTTCTATATGGTGGTCGGATGGCATATAATGACTGCATTTTTTTCGTGCGTTTTGCGATAGGTGGCTTCTTGTATTTATAATTTATGGGAAGACAGAAGCTAGCTTGTTATGGATAAGAAGCATCCCGATTAGCATAATGGTTCACTGCGGTCTCTGCCACATGTGGTGTTAACTACATTTGACGTAGGTTTATTTGTCATGGTAAGCTAAACCAAAGTAAGAGTTCATAAAAGTCGTGCTTACATAAGAATGTATTTTTCTTTTATTAAGATAAAGATTTTTTATTCAGAACTATCACCTAATGACACACTGGGATACAAAGGAAGCTGGGCTACACAATAACTTTTTTTCCCCCTTTTTCAAGAAAAATCTCTTTCTGCAAGAGTATATAACTATTTTTCATGATTAAAAACTATCATACACAAATGGAAGTACACTCGTAGTATTGCTTTGAAAAAAAAAAGTTTGCTTGAGAATTCCTGGTTACTAGCAAAGTTATCAATATATATTTTCATTAAAAAACAACTGAAGACAATAACCTATTTACATAGAGAAACTCCCATATCAGAATCTAATCTAATAATATACAAGCAAAACCTATGATTGTAATGAATAAAATTATGCAATTTTAAACAAAGCATATCAACACATGAGTAGTTATGCATCACTCTGCAAATAATCATGAGTGTAAATGAGTTTGTTAGAGCTGCGATCTCGATCTTGACAAAACTTTTATCGTCATTTATGTAGTGATGGAAGGAATAGTGATTGACTTGAAGCTTTTTTTTTTTTTGGTCGAGTGATTGACTCAAAGCTTAAATCCTTAGCTAAAGCAATTCAGACCGGAGTGTTGATGACGTGCCTGGCTCTTTTTTTTGGGTCAACTGCCTGGTCTTGGGTTGGGGCTATCAAAAATTTCTGGATGAAGAAGCTTGGGTGGAAAAACTTGCAGACAGTGTTTCTGGACAGGCCTAATCTGAACCGTTGCTGGCCCTAAGCCTAATCTTTGCAATCGGTTGGGTTTGCACACGATCAAGAAAAGTGGGTCGGTCCACCGATTCATTTTTCTTGACTAATGAAAAATGCATAAATAATTCTTTTTTCGTTTTTCGACGGGATCCATAATTCTTTTTGAGATCCTATTTTTTGTGATTCTTTTTGGGGTTACTTTAGATCACAAGGCCGCAGTTGAATTGGCAAAGACAATTGGTGCCTTGCTACAATGCACTTGGACAGTGGACTCCAAGAAAGTTGAGCTCCCATGTTCCCCCATAAGATGGGGCTGACCCCTAGGGCCAAGAAAAAAAAAGATCACAAATTTTATTGGAAGTTAAAAGTGGGGTGTACAAAGGATGGATTAAATTGGTTTGAACACAAGCCGATTTCATGACTAGGTCATTTTTTTGAACGCAAATCAAACCTGATAATGATCGGGTCAAATCAGATTAATTTGACATTTATATAATATATAAAAATTTAAATATTATATATAATAAAATTATAAAATTTTATAAATAAAAAATTCAAGAAATATTTTATAATATATATTTTAAGATAAATTATATCAAAATAAAAATAGCATTATATTATATACAATATATTGATTGAAGTATATAAATATCATAATTTATTATTAATTTTTTTAAAAATAAAATTTTTTAAAGAAGTTTTTAACTTCAGGCAAGTTAAGTCAACTTGAAGCATGATCTAAGCCTAACTCAAAAAGTGTATTGAGTTAAATTTTACAATCCAAATTTGGCCTAATAAACTTCAGGCTAAGATGGGTTAGCAGGCTTAGCTAAAAGAATAATATGAAATGCGAGGCAAAAACAAACATGAGGCAAAAATGAATGTGCCATTTTATCTACAGCCCTTTGTAACTTTCAACCTCTATGCATTTGGTTCCAATTCCTGAAGACTAAAGTGATATTTTGGATAAAGCTTGAAGCATTGCTAGCAAATTAAAGAGGGGAGTTACATGAATTCAGCTTGAGGAGGAATGAAAATCAGAGGAGATTCGAAATGAAAATACATGAACAAGGCAAATTCGAAATCATTTGTAATAGCTCAAACCAATCAAAGGTGGGAATTCGCACTCCAGATGCTAGCCCAGGTTGCATGTAATGTAAAGACGGCCATCAAGTATTTTGTGTCTTAATAATGAACATGTAAGCACCAAAAAGGAAAATGAACAAACATGTACTTTTCAAGTCAAATTACACCCCCGGGAAAAAGATTGCACGGTAGCATAAAACACAGGAACCGGGAACTAATACACCGCACCTAGACTATTTTGCCTTGAACAATAATGAGCTGAATTTAATATTTTTGAAAATACACGCAAAATCATCAACTTTCTTTTAACAAAATTGGGCCCCTCAAGAAGACTAGGCTCCGCCACTGGCAGCACAATGCAGAACAGAACGGACTCTAAAGCTAAGTGATTTGTTTAACCATTTCCACCCACCATTTCCCTTTTGAGGCATCATCTTTGATGGTGGTTCTGCCTTTGTTGGGGGCTCCTGCTTTTTGCACAGCACAAAGTTCCTCGTCCCATAAGACCCTATGGGTTGCGATGGGCTTAGAGCTGCCATAGAAGTTCCAACACAATAATGTAACCCTTTAATTTATAATAATATTAGACACATAAACACAATGAATTTTCATATATATATATATACGAGAAAAAGAAAATAAATATAATATAAATGTGGCAGGGAAAGGAACTGACACTTGACACAGTGCTCTAGCAGAGAAAACCATTTAATGAAAACAAATAATGAAAATAATTATCACATAAAAAAAATGGTGAAAATAATTAAGAAAAGTGCTCTTTAGTACGAAAATAGCTCAGATGATAGTAAGATAGGACTAATGATGTGGAATACTTTTAAAAATCTATATCTCATCTTAATTTCCGTCATTCACTTAAAATGCAATAACATGTAAATACATCAAGCTCGCCATTACTTTAGTGATTTTACTCTGGTAAACAAAAACAATGCTGAACAAATAATAACTTCAGGAGGGATACGAAAATTCACAAGGAAGACCACAATTCATAGAGAATTACCCTTTTACTTAGCATGCAAATAAGGAAAAATAGCTACCCTTTATCCCTGCCTTTTCTCAAACACTTTCGAAGAGAGAGTAAATTCTTGCACCAAATTCAACCAGCTATGTTAAGAAAAACTATCAGAATATCAGACAAAAATCAAGTATATTATTAAATAAAATAAAATGATATGACTCAATTACTCACTCAAAAGATTAAGAAGGATGTCACATCGTTCTAACAAGTAAATTTTAAAAAGTAATCTAGCTCCAAATTTTCAAATTCAAATAATAATAATAAAATAGAAAAACAACAATAGGGTAGGCAACCTTACCATCGAAACCTGCTTCTGGGCAGTAGAGAAAGAAGTTGGTGGCATCAGATCCCAACACAGGAAGGCGCCCTTCCCGATCATATGTTTTCAGTGCTGTCTCAATGACACATGAAACAACATCTGTCTCGTTCACCACCAACCTTATTGGACCCGAACTCCCAAGGATGTTGATCGTTATCAAGATCCTGTTGGTCTTATTGTTCCTACCCTTATGATCCTCCTCCTTGCCCCAGCTCTTGGTCTTCTGCAGCACCATCTTCTCAAACGCACCCTTCTTCACCATCTCTTTTTGGCCTTCAATAAAAGATTGGATGAACGCAAATTAAGGGTAAAAGGGTTTAAGGCTGTTTAATCTGTAGGAGGGTATAGACACCGCGTGAAGGGTGGTGTCACGTGCGGCCAAACTTAGAGAAGAAGCAATGGGGAGCGAAACATGAAAGGGAAGAGATATATTCGATGTTGTAAGTAAGATGCATGAACAAGAGAATAATATTCAGAAGGAGATGCAGCTAGTGCCATTTTTCCAATTCTGTTCTAATTTTGGTGCTTTATATGTGCATGTATATAATCTGTTTTATTTTGTTATTCTGTTAATTTTTTGAGTTTAATTGGAGTATATTGACAGTGTAAAATTTTTTTACACTGTCATCCAATCAAAACATTCCATTTGTATGATCATTCAAGTAGTAGATAGTTATATCAAATATTTTTGCCGATATGATAATATATGATTAGATATTTGTATAAAAGTTTTTTACACTAACAATATATTTAAATTAAATCCTAATTTTTTTGGTATTAAATGGAAATTTATTGATGCGTAGATTTGCTGCTGGAGTGGGAGAGTTGAATTTGTACTAGGTAGATTCATCTTAAAGGTAATTTTTAAGGAATAAAAAATTATTATTCTTTTTTGGCATTCAAGATTTTCTTTTCTTTTTCTTTTTAATTTTCTTAATCGGTATGGCAGCATCCGGGAGGGAGTAAATTTCTTGACTTACGCTTGAGACTTTAAAGATGATGAAAATGAGTGATTTATAATAAAAAAATAAGCTAGCGTATAGTATGTCTTTGTTTAGCTGTTTTAATAAGGAACGAAAATATAGATACATAATAATCTTCTCAGCTTCTTATTAGAGAGGAAAGAAATGAAAGTTTTAATAAGGGATAAGAAAAGAAAAAATAGTACTTGAATATAATAAATTGACATATTGATGACATATATTTTGTGAGAAAAAGAAATAAAGTAACTGAGTATTGATAGAAAAAGTATAGTGGAAAAATCACTACTTTTATATTTTATATGTCCACACTATGTCAATTTTGTTATATATAAATAATAGGCTTCTAAAAATAATAAGGTTTGCCGCTTCACTCTCCGCGTTCATACATTTTAAATATGCTTTGATAATTCATTCCTGCTATGACCATTCCCTTATTTACCGTTATACCAAACATAGCCTTAGGTGCCATATATAGAAATACAGAGTACATAGACATAATTTTTTGGGTATCATAGAAGTACAAAGTACATGGAGAAGGGAAGAAGAGAGATAAATTAAAGGATTAAAACTTTTAATATAATCATTTATTCATAACGAATTTGTCAATTAATGTCTTATAAAATATTTTAAAAATGTAAATATTAAATTTTATTTATATTTTAAGTGCAATAAATACTTTTTTTGTGTGAAATTTTAATTTTTATTTCTTTAACTCATAACATTCGACAATAAATCGTTATTTATAATATATAAAAAGGTTTTACTAAAGATGCTTGTTAAAAATTAAAAAATATTATATAAAATTAAAAAAAAATTATATAGTACTTTTAATTTTGTTTTAAACAAGTGCATATTAAAAGCAAAACTCTATATAAAATGAAAATGCTCGTGGGTTGTAGTGTTACCACATAAACTATATTGAACTCTCAAAGTCTGTCACATAAGATCTTCGTTATTTGTTCCTGAGGCTACTTCATCTTTTCTCTAACTCATTTTAAGTCGAGAAACTTTATTTGTACATTAGAAGTAAATATAGATAAGAAATTGGTTGATTGATGAGAGATATAAATAATTAAAAAAAGAGTTGAAAAAGAAAATTATAAGTGCTTATATACCTTTTTATTTGATGGATGTCCCTAAACTGAATGGAAGGAGAATATACAAATAACAAAACCCTTTTAGACCATGTCAATCACACATCATTTAAAATTGACTAGGATGCAGGGAAGGGTTTAATGAGTTAGTCATCTAGCCACATTTAGGAAATGTTGTTAAAGGCATTAAAAAAAATGGCCAAATGCAAAACTGAAAATTGGGAACACAAATTAATTGGTGCCGTCAGTTCCATATCAACCTTCCGATTCAACTGCGCACTCTCAAGTCTCAACAGCGATGCCCTCAATTTGTCCCCTTTTCTCTTTTCTATGTTCATACTTCTTTTTCTTTTTTATTTTTCCTTTGTCAATACATGTTCGTACTTCTTAAACCCATAAAATTTGGATCGAGTCCCATTAGTTTTTTGTTCCCCCCCCCCCCCCAAAAACAAAAAAAAAGAGGTTCGTGAAGTTGTACTTTCAATATTTCATTATCAAATTAAAAGATACTTTATTTAATAATTATGAGTTTGGTTGGTTTGAGAGTATGATTTCAATATAAATTTTGTTGCTCTCATACACAACAATATCTGAAAAACCCCAAATTCCCAGATCAAATAAAGGAAATGCAGCACTCGGGAGTAACAAGTCACAATCACATAACAAAAGTAAGGGTGGAGGAGTTGATGGGCCTTTGCCAAAGCCATTGAAAACCAACCTACAAGCAGCGGCAACAGCTACCTTAACCAAAAGGTGCTGCTGCTTCTGGTAGTCGCTCTTCTGGTTTTGGGCTTTTTGGTCCTTCCAATTTGGTACCTGCCACTGCCATACGGGCTGTGGCACCAGCATCCACTAGCGGCGGTGCTGCTAGCAGAACAACCCTGTTTCTGCCGTAGGCGCAAGTGTGTGGCCGCTAGTGATGTAGCTTCAGAGAGAGATGTTGGAGCGAGATATGTGACTAGGAGAAATTATTACATAGTCCGAGAATACTATGTGATTATGCTCCCAAATCATTCATATAAATATATTTTATATAGGATCCACTATTAATATACAATCCTATAAAAATATACTTACATAATTAACTAAGACCAAAGTTATATAGTACTCCCAAACTATATAAAAATTTCTCATGCGACCAGTACCAATTTTAATTCATACCATTCGATATTACAAAACCCAACACATGGCTTGGATGAGTTTAGATTTTCCAACATTTTTTAATAAATATACCCGTATGCTTTGGGAGTAAGTTACTCCACCCATCAAAATTACTCAGTTAACCTCACTTATATTTTAATTCTCCATTTTGTCACTCTCTTCCTTCACCCCGACTTCAGCACCTTGTTGCCATCACCACCGTTCCCAAACGCTGTGTGAAGCTTTTGCAACACCATTTTTTCTTCCAGTAATGTTTCTTGGGCTTTTGAAATGATTTTAACAATCTAGTCCCTTTTTCTTCCAGTATTATAGCAACAATACGCTCCTTCCCCTCCACCACCGTCTTCGACAACAGCAGCCTCACCACCATGCTGTGAAACATCCGCCGGCAGATCCGCATCAAAAGGAAGAGTCCCTGTACTTCCTCTTGTACTCGTGTAGGTACCAGCAGTAAGGACACATCGTCCAAAACATCGTCACCTCCTCCGCTCATCGCGCCGTCACGAGCCCGCTAGGGACCACCACCGCCATTGCGGTACTGATAAAAAAAAAATGAGCTAGGCCTCTTTGGCATCAGGTCTACCATTCCCTCTTTTTTGTGTTTCTCTGAGAGTTTGGTGTTTTGTCTGGGTGTTAGTATCATAAAAAATGTTAATTTTTTAGGATTATTTAATGTTATCTAGATGAAAACTCTAAGTTAGTGTTGAGAAGCTGAGTCCAGGAGTGAGGGGGGGAAGGAAAGGAAGAAGAGAGATAGAAGGGGGAAAAATTGAAGAACAGTAAAATTGTAATTTTAAAATTGTTATGTTATTTAATAAATTATATATAAGATTATAAATAATTAATCTGAACCGTTTATTTAAAATTTAACCGTTTATAATAGGTGGAGTAACGTTTCTCTCAATGCTTCACTAACAAAGATATAAGTAATTCTCTATGACAAATCACATTAACAAGGTATTAAATATATTATAATACCTTTCGCTAACTTTTCCACTTAATATGAGTACTCTCAATAATAAATCATTACATTAATTCATGTTGATTAATTACCTTCCAGTTTAATTCAATTCTCTTAGTAATTTTTTTTGCTTGGTCTAAATTCTCTTAGTAAAATTTTATAATGAAATTATAAACGATTTTATTTATCTCCTGATCTTCCAACATGTACAAGTTAAACACCGAGTTATAATTTGTAAGTTTTAAACACTCATGTCAATGCTTATTGTTCTACAAGCTCAGTTGTATTTAATAATTTGTCCACTTTTTCATCAACCGAGTAAAGAAAATTTAGGTTATTAAATATATTACTCACAAATTACATAATCTTTTTCCAAGAATTAGCAAGTTTGTTTGTATGCTCAGTGGATGAAAGCAGGTAAAGAATGACATGGCACTATCAACAGTGTTGTTTAGTGAAACAAATTTAGCAAGTTAATCTGGCTTCCAACTGTTTCTATATTTTTTTTCCTTTGACTTTGAGGAGAAATCACGATGCCGCTGCATTTTCTATCTTAAATCTAAACCTCTTTATGTTAATTTAATTTTTATAACGAGATTGAGTATTTTTTATGTGGACGTTATTTTAAATTAAATCTGTGGAACTTACTTGAGAGCAATCGTGTGTGTCAAAAAATGATATACAATATCATATAAAAAAATATAAATGTATCAACATCTCTTTAAATTAGAAGGAAAGAACAATTGTTATTTTCTACCAGATTGATGTGGCCTTCAAAATTTCAGCAATGTTATGTAGTACGAAAAATATTTTATTAAAAAAAAGGTACGAATGCATTTTTGACTAATCAAGAGAGATAAAACTAAAAAATTGAGAGATAAAATGAGAAAAAGGTTAAAAATCATGGATATATAACTGATAAGTAATCAATTCAATCGCTAATATTCATGTTGCAAATACTAAATTACTTTCCGTTATTATAAAAAAAAAAACAAAGATTTCTCTTTAATTTAAAATTATAAAAAGATGTCATGATTTTGTGCGACGTGCTATTGGTGATCTTTACGGTAATTCTTGAAAATATTTCTGCGATGATCTAAGTTTTGGCGAGGCTTGAGTTGATCCAAGTTTGAATTTCAGTATAAGAAGTAGAAGAATAATTTTGTGTAGAGGACTTACAGTATAAATAGTAGATGTATGTGCAACGTATATTAAAAAATGAGAAAAATGATAAAAATATTTGAATGATAATTTTTATTTAATTATTATTACTTTTATTTAATATTTTTTTATACAAAAATTTATTAGTATGAATAGTACATCAATACAAAAATTACTAACATCTTGAATAATACGTTAATAAATTTTATATATAAAATATAAAATTTATCAGTATATTATTAAAAAATATTAATAAATTTTTGAATAAAAAAATATTAAATAAAAATAATAATAATTATATAAAATTTATTATTTAAATATTTTTATTATTTTATTTGTTTTTTCTATAAGTATCTCATGTTAAGTCCCAAAAGATGTGGCCAGTTAATTTTCTTTGGTGTAACTTGCAGCTAGACATCCTTTATGCATTAATTTATTACCTCTAAATGTAGTTGGAGTTTGACTTTTAAATTAATCTAATAGGATAATCTATTTTTAATGTTTTGTCGCTTCAACAAAGGAAAAGTTGTCGTGGCAAGATTATCCTCAGCACCAAGTTAGACCGTTTTTCATCTGCCAATGGCTGCCACACCCATCAAAATAACTTCTCTTTGCTCTGCTAACTCTAGTAATAGATTAGTCATCTTTGTCATATAGCGGATGAAATCATGAAGCACGTTAAAATGGAAGATCCCACACCAATCACATTTAAACTTCCATCAAGAAAAAGAAAAACATAGAAAAAGAAAATATTAATGGTTTATCTATCTCAAACGTACTAGTACTAAACACCAAAGAGAAGCATCCTTTCTAATTATATCATCCTCTATTAACAACAGAATGCATACACTTACAGTGTGAAGACGTTCAAGTTGAAGAACAGCACATGCAAGTTGAAATCTTGCTCTAGCCCCGCCTCCGCTGTTTTATTCCTCTTGCTGAATTGAAACTGCTTAGAGTAAAAGTGGCTACTAAAAGACTATTCAAGGGGTGAAAGTTGGGACCAGAGTCATGGAAATAGTATAATATAACTAAAATAAAGTTAAAAAAATTATAATTAAAACAAAAATATTTAATATAAAAAATCTTCTACTAAAATAAAGTTAAAAAAATTATAATTAAAACAAAAATATTTAATATAAAAAATCTTCTAATATTAAAAAAAAATTCACATGCAAGATAAAAAAAATGTATGTGTATAAAAAAAAAATTATAACTTTTTTCTAAATATAAGAAGAGAATAATAATATTCTCTTTTATATTTAGGAGAATACAAGCAAGATATAATTACTCTATGAAAAGATATGCTCAAGAGTGGGATGATCCTCTCAACGCCCTTTATTTAATTTATAGAGTAGAAACCTCCTCCGTTGTGCTTGCTCTGCTGAAAGTAAGAATCAGACATTACTCCACATTCTGACACAAGCACTATTATGAGGAGAAAAATTCAATTGTTCACCTCCAAGTATTAATGCACCGAAATAGAAATACAAGTGCACGTGTTTTTTACTATTGCCACAAAAGTGACTTTATAAGGTGATGCAAGTCCACAATCTCCCGATTAAAAGTTATTTTTGGTGAGTTTTTTAAATTCTTTCTTATCTTGTCAGTTCCATATTATTTATATTTCTAATAGGTCTATACCATTTAAGCTTCTAAGTATTGAATGGCTTTGTCATAATATTTGCTAGGATATTTTTTATGTGAATCTTCTGCATATTCATACTTCTTTCTTCTATTACTTTTCAAATAAAATAATATTGAATACCTATATGTTTTGTTTTAGAATGAAAGGCTAGATTTCTTACAATATGCAAGGCACTCTAATTGTCATAAAACACAGGAATCCTCTTCTATTTATGCCTAAGTTTTTCTATTAACCTTTGAATCCAAATTGCTTCCTTGTGTACTTGCCATATAGTCAACTTCTATAGTAGACAGAGCTATGACAATCTGTAACTTGGATAATTAGCTCGCAGCTCTACTTACAAGTGTGAACACGTAGCCTATAGTAGGTTTTCTCTTATCAAGATCACTTATAAAATTTGAATTAATATATCCTTTGACAATAAACTTTGATCCTCCAAAATATAATGCAGCACTCGAGGTTCCTTTAATATATCTTAGGATCCTTTTAACGTCGTTCGAATGCTCTTTAACCAAATTTACTATAAATTGAGTGACCAATCCAACTGCTTGGGCAATATCTGACCTTGTACAAATCATGGCATACATAAAACTTCCCACGTTGATGCATATGGTACTCGTGACATTTCTGTCCCTTTCGCTACATTGCTAAGACACATTCTTGAGGATAATTTATAATTCATAGGAAATGGGATAGCAACTGGCTTTCAATCTTGCATGTTGCAGCACAGCAAGATTATCCTCAAGTAATTCTTTTGAGAAAGTCAGATCTTCCTGCCCTTTTTGTCTTAGTGAATTGTATCCCCAAAATCTTGTTTGCGAATCTTAGGTCCTTCATATCAAACTATTAGATTCGATCTTTGTTGGGGCCTACCACCAATATGTCATCCACATACAACAGTAATATGATGAAATCACTATCACAAAACCTTTTATATAAGTACAATGGTCTAAACTCAGTCTGTTGTATTCGAGATAAATTATGAAAGAATCAGATATTTTGTACTAACACCTTGGCACCTGCTTTAGACTGTACAAAGATTTAGTTAACCTACAAACCAAGTTTTTCTTTCGTTGTTCCTCAAAGCCTTTCAGTCCGAGCATGTATATCTCCTTTTCAAGTTCCCCATGAAGAAAAACAATCTTCACATCTAACTACTGAAGATCTAAATCAAATGTAGTACACATAGCCAACACTACTTTGATAATAGAAAGTCTAACAACTAGAGAAAATATCTCATTGAAATTAGTACCTTCTTTTGAGCATATCCTTTTACCACTAATCTTGCACTATATTGCTCTACTTGATCATTGCCATCTTGTTCAATCTTATAGACCCATTTGTTACCAATGGCTTTCCGACCCTTTGGAAGTTCAACACCCATGTTTGGTTCCTATACAAGGCTTCCATTTTTTCTTGAATTGTTGTAGTCCACAAAAAGAGTTTTTGGACTATTCAAAGCCTCCTAATAGGTTAACAACTCTCCTTATTCAGTTAGAAACCAATATGCATTGTGGCTTGCCATAGAATAGTATGAATACCATGGTGATGGTCTTCTCTGGCATGATGATGGTCTTATTTGGCATGTTAATCGCCAAACTTCTGTCTCATTGGCCTCATGATCTGGTACTTGCTCCTCATGCTTTGGTTCTACTTTAGAAGAATTATTTTCTCCATACTTCTTATTTATTTGAACTATAGCCATCTTCTTAACAATGTTATCTGCAAATATCACATCTTGTTAATCGCCAAACTTCTTTCTTATTGGCCTCATCTAGCACTTGTTCCTTATGTTTTGGTTCTACTTCAGAAGAATTATTCTCTCCATATTTCTTATTTATTTGAACTGTAGCCATCTTCTTAACAGTGCTATATACAAATATCACATCTCTATTAATAATAAACTTGTGGACAATGGGATCCCACAAGTGATACCCTTTAACACCGTCAACATAACCCAAAAATATATATTTTCTAGACTTTGGGTCTAACTTTACTCTTTATTGGGAATTGAACATCACATATAGAAGATATCCAAACATATGCAAAGAAGAATAATCTGTTGGTTTGCTATTCCACATCTCCATTGGTGTCTTTAAACCAATCACAGTTGATGACGATTGATTTATCACATAACAGGCAATTTTGACTGCTTCTGCTCAGAAAGACTTGGCTAATCCTGTTGTTCTTAGCATAGGTCTTGTTCTTTCTAGGAGAGTCTTATTCATCCATTCTGCTATACCATTTTGTTGAGGTGTATATGCAACTAGGAATTGCTTCTTAATACCCTCTTATTTGCAAAAATGTGATAAATTCTACATCTACGTATTCTCCTCCATTTTCCATCTTCAAACACTTGATTCACTTTTTGGATTCAAGTTCTACTCTTGCTTTGAAGTCTTTGAATATAGGAAACACATCCAACTTCTTCTTGATTGGGTACACCCATAATATCCTAGAGTAATCATCAATGAATCATACAAAATATTTTGCTCCTCCTAAAGACATCTCTAGTGACTCCTATATATCAGAATGAATCAAGTGTAGTATGTGTTTGCTTTGAATAGTCGATCTATCAAACTTCAATCTATGCTTTTTTTTTTGTAACATAGTACACACAAAACAGTAAGTTAATTGATTTAAGTCTAGGATGAGATTACATTCTGCAAGAAACTTCGAGCCATGTTCTGACATGTGGCCCAGTTTGCGATGCCACATCATCGTTGTTTCTTCTTGGCTTGCTAATGCAACTAATGCCTCTACCTCCTAAAATGTATCTCCTAGAAGCATCCTTCCTAAACCCTTCATCACCACAAGAGCATCTTTAACAACTTTTAAGATCCTACCTTTAATATGGATCTTGCGCCCAATGCCGTCGAGTTGCCTAATAGACAACAGGTTCTTCTTCAAGCTCTTCACATATCTTACCCTTTGAATAGTGCGAATGGAACCATCAAATATATTTATTTTGACAACTTCAACATTGCCAATTTCCAAGGTATGATCATCCCCATGAACACAGATCCTTCTGATACATATTGATAAGTACAAAACTAGTCGCATTGTGGAGTCATCTGTCAAGTTACTCCTATATCCACTCTCCATATATAAGTGAGCTGTGTACCATGTTTAGAACCAATTTTTGCTTCGTTGTATAGGATTTCTCTGTCACCAAAGACATTTACAACACATCCTTAAGAGGTTATTGCTTCCAGAGCCTTATTTGTACTCTTCTTATTATTTCGACAATCTTTCTTCAAGTGTGCTATCATGCCATCCTGATTATAGAGCCAAGAGTTCATCATGATACCGAACCCTAGGTTTGCTATTATTGATGTCAATCCTGATCTTGATCAGATGGACCTTGACTATCATTAATCACCATTGTATTTTTTCAATTAAATTATATATTTGAATATTTTGATCCTTTTTATATTAATTTAAATACTTATACATATTATTACTATATTGTAATTATATTTATTCTTTTATTTATAATTTTGAATGAAAAAATAAAAAATAAAAAATAAAAATAAATAAAAATAATGTCTAAAAAATAAATATGTTAAAATTATATATATATTCATTAATTATTGACGGACTATGTCATCAAAAAGTTAAACTTATCGACGAAGCAACCGTTGGTAAAATTAAAAATCCATTGGAATATGTTACCATATTGACAAAATTTGAATTAATAACCTGTCAATAAACAAGTTAGTGTTTACTACGGAGATTTATTTCGTTGGTAACTTTTTATCGACATGTGTTTTATCATTGTCGATAAATCTGTCGATAAATTTTTAGGTAATGTCATTGATTTTCCGCATGTTTCTTGTAATGCTTAAATATGGAACATAAAGTATATTCATTAAGCTTAACTTCTTCCAAATGTAAAGTTCAATTTTACTGTTCCTTGACCACATATTTTAGTCGAATTATCATTTCTTATTAATACCTCATGACTACTTCAAACATCTTAAATTGATTACGATCATTGCAAACATGAACAATAGCATTAGAGTCAAGCTACCACTCTAGTGATCTTCCTTATGTTGCTATGTTGAGTTATGTGATCATACTAATATGTATGCATTGAACTCTCTCAATGATAATAGCAACTAAGTCTTTTTCTTCCACTAAGTTGGCTTTGGAACTTGATGCTTCTTTTGAGTTATTACCCTTTTTTCAGAAGTTGGCAATCTTTGATATAATGCTCTTTCTTGTGATAATGATAACATGCTCTATCTCTTTTTATCTTACTTGATATCCACTAAGGATTTCTATCTTTTACCTTTATTAACTATTTCTTACCAACAGGGTTCAAGTTAGAATCTTGAAAAAGATATAAAGTATCTCATTTTCGATTTTCCTCTTCTATATGTAAATGCCTTAATAATCTCTCAATAGTTAAGTTTTCACCAAGATATAGGACTTTCTTCCTATAATTATTCCAAGTTAAAGACAATTTCGAAATAATTTCTTCAACTTGGAATGATTCAAGACTAACCACTTGTAGATCTCAAAGTCGACTTACTAGGATTTGAAACTCATAAACTTGATCCACGATAAGCACATCATCAACCATACTAAACTCAAATATGATAAATTTATCTGCACCTTGTTGCTCATTATTGTATTTCTATTCCAAAGATTTCCAAATCTCCAAATTCGATTGAGTTGACATGTAAAGCTCATAAAGTCTATCAGCTAAAGTATTGAGAATATGACCTCGGCATGTAAAAGTATCCTCATCATATTTTTTCTTTAGTTGGGCAATCCTTTCATTCTCTTCCTTGGTAGCAACTTTATTAGTGCAGTATATGGATCAAACACATACACAAGGTTGAGTATCGAAAAAAGAAACATCATTTTATCTTTGCAATCGTTGAAATTAGTTCCATCCAACCTATCTAGTTTGACAAACTCTTGATTCATGAGCTTGAAAGTAGTGTTATGATCTTGAGTCATCTTCAAGAAAATATCTCTCTAAATTTGTTAGGAAAATAGTATAGAAGATGAACAAAAACTTGAATATTGCAATTTAAAGGCACGAAATATATCGCTATCTTTAGAGAGATATTTGCCCCCATATGTTGTTGCTATTTGGGTTAATAAAGATATCTCCCTAAGATACAATGAAACCTCTATAATTTAATTTCTTGATTCCTTACTTTGATCAGCACCCAATTTTTAACTAAGTTAAAAAAAATTAAAAATTTAAAAATTAAAAATTTTGTTGAAATTTTAGTTAAAACTAATTTTAGTTCTTTCTCTCATCTTCTATCTCTTATCTTTCTATTCATAATGATTTTTCAATTTTCCTTTATCCTTTTGCCCTTCTAGAATCTCATTCTCCAATTTCTTTTCAATTTTTTTTAGATAATAATCTTATCTTAACAAACTCAATCTTCTTTTGATCTATTAGTAATTTTCCCAAAGATCTCTTTCCATTTCTTCTCTATAAATAAAACCCACTATCACATACAAAAAAAAGGCTTGACCACACACCATCATCATATTCTTCATTTTCAGCCACCATCATCTTCTTTCCCACACAACCAACTTTGTCCTTGTCAAATTACCTTCAAACAACCTATACTATAAAAAGCACTAGATTTTGATAATTTAAAGTGATGGTAGTTGTAAAGTGAGAAAGTGTAGGATCATTCACCATTTGATCATTTTGATGGAACCCACATATAATGAAAGTTATCAATCTAAGGGAGAATAATCGCTCACTTTCTCATTTTTCAATCATTCTCACTTTAGTGGATAATTTTCCAAAAACAACATCACCATTCTCAACCATAATCTGCCTCAATCATCATGAAATCACCAATCAACCGTGCCATTGACCATCCACCCTTAGCCACAGCCTTTTTTATAATCACTAAATTAGTACCTTGCCTAGCCACACACTCAGCAGCAACGTCACCATCACCTTCATCCCTCCATGAACAATTTCCCCACCATGAATTACCCTTCACTTGCCTTCACAACTACCGCTCATCACCATTATCAAAATACCACAAAACCACCATGACCCACCACTATTGCTGCGCAACACCTAGTCCTTCATTTCCTTTCGCCTTGCTCGCTGCCCAAACCTCTTTTACTTGTTATATCAATTAGAGTTTCTTTTTTTTTTCTGTTATTGTTGCTGCTTACCTTCTTTTCCTTTTCTTTGTCGATGTTTGTCATTTTGGGTTAATGGTTGTTTAATGGTTATAATTATTTTTTTGGGCTCTTTTCTTAATGTTGAATCATAGGTATATTAAAATTGAGCGTATTTATTTATTTATTATTTCTGTTAGTGTAATTTGTCTTGCAATTTGTGGTTATTGTAAAATTAAATGATTTTCTTTTTTTAAAAAAAAAATAAAAGGATATTTTATAAATTTTTCAATCCATGCAACAACTTGCACAATATTGATGTATCGTTTACCATCC
Organism: Pterocarpus macrocarpus; assembly: GCA_031439585.1. Lineage (NCBI taxonomy): Eukaryota > Viridiplantae > Streptophyta > Magnoliopsida > Fabales > Fabaceae > Pterocarpus > Pterocarpus macrocarpus. Next base: position 20,858,181 of record CM062514.1, read on the forward strand.
TTAAGTTTCGTAAGAACTATAAGAGTTTATTATATAGCTTATACTATATTAAACCTCGTGTAAAAGTGGTTTTCTCTTCTATTTATTTTTTCAAAATTTCATCTTTTAAAATGTTTTTATAATCTTTCATTTTTTAAAATATATTTTCATAAATAAAAATCCACCAACACATTACTTATTTTCTAGATAAATTACGTGGCTTTGAGTTTCTTATCCTATCAGAAAATACGTAGGAGTACATGTTAAGGCAAAATTAAATTTTCTTAAATGTTTGCTTCATTTTTTTTTTGTAAATAGTTATTTTATAAGTTTTTTTAGTTTTTAATCTTTTTAAGGGAAAAAATAATTGTCAAAATTATTTAATTTCCACAAGAACTTTAGGCAACCATCATTACACAAATGTCATGAAAGAGTAGTGGAGTTCAGTTTCCATTATTTCTTATGCCTAATTAGACTCCCAAATTTAATATAATTCAAAAGATCAGTTTCACCAAAATTAAATAGTTTTTCCATACTTTTTTTTAAAATATTGATGGTGATTCCATAATATAAATTTTTTCTAATATTTTTTTAGTTGCCATCACTTCACATCGTCCTTTGGTATGCTGTGACAACTCTTTTTAAACTTCAAAAGTATTAGAAGACTTGTAAAATTTAAGAATTCTCAAAGTCATATAATACACAGACTAGAAGTGTCTGAGTTGTTTGACGATGGGGATTATTTACGGAGTTCCAAAAGTTGCTTGCAAAAATTTGCAATTGATCGAACTCATTCTTTCAAAAGAAGCAAGATGTTTCAATTGCAACATTACAAATCGCAAGCGATCAGTTGCACTCATTTCAAATAGACACATTCGTATAAGGCACTGCAAGTCTATTGGAATCTATTCAAGTAAGTACTTCAAGCACTGCAAGTTGCAGCCAATGACAATAATTGTCAAACAGTTACCACCAGTTGCAATTAAATTCTGGTCCTGCAAGTCTGTTGGAATCTATTCAAGTTAAGTACTCCAAGCACTGCAAGCTGCAACTAATGACAATAAATGTCAGACAGTTACCACAAGTTGCAACCGGCCTTTAATTTGTATCAATGCCAAATGAGCGTGAGTCATTTAACTCCAATGACCATTAATATTTATAAAATATACTTTCAAAAAGAAAATTTTAATTTATACGTATTTTCAGTATAAAAATTTGTTATACAGATATTCAATTATGTATTATTATATTAATAAAATTATTTAATTTAATCACATACTATTTAAATAATTATTTAAATAGAAGGTTTCGGTACACCAAAATTAAATTAATAGAAAATACAACTTTCTCTAAATATAAGAAAAGAAGAATAATTATGTCAAAAAAAAAGAAGAAAATAATAACAATCTCTCTTATAAAAATAGATTTAATTTAAATACATTGTTAGTATAAAAAATTTTTATACAGACATCCAATTATATATTACCACATTAGCAAAAGTCTTTGACTAACTCCCCACTATTTGAATGGTCATACAAATAGAAGGTTTTGATTGGATGATAGTGTAAAATTTTTTACATTATCAATGCACCCCAATTAAACTCTATAAAAATATAACTCTATACTTGACTCGCAAAATTCAATTACTCTATAAGAAAAGATATTCAAGAGTGGGAAGATCCACTCAGTGGAGCAGTCTCCTATTTATGAAGTAGAAACCTCCTCTGCAGTGCTTGCTCCACCGAAAGTAAGAAGCAAAATTCAATCACCGAAATTCTCCTATTTCACACAAGCACCACTATGAGGAGCTCGCTTGCAAGTATCAATTCCCCAAAATACAGCTGCATGAGTTTTTGACTTTTGCCACAAGGGCGTCTTTATATCATGAAGAAATGTTAAGGGGACTCATTTTTTATAGGACATCGTATCGACTTATCACTCATTACCATTGGATAGAATATGAACCCTACGTAGATTGAGTCCACACCCCATCTAATGATGAATGAGTGATAAATCAAGATAATATTTTATAAAAAATGAGTTCTCCTATTATTTTTCTATGTGATGCTGTAGGTTCTATGTGAAGAGAAGCTGACACACTCTTAAGATCATCACGAAGTATAATGCCACAAGGAGAGGTGGATGGTGACGGAATGCCGATAAGCGTCTATGGGTCGTTTGGCCCCTCGTCAAATGGGCTAGGCCTTTCAAATTACACGAACAAAATGCGGAAACAGAAAAGATTGAATTCAGCTCAAAACCAAATGCCTTTTTTATTACTATATAACCTGGGTTTACGGACCAACCTGGGTTTTAAGAGTGACAATTACATAAAGCTACACGAACAATAACCTTGGATAACATATTTTGAGAGGCGTAACTTGCTTATCGGCCGCGGATTTAGTAGATGAGTAAGATAAGCAGGTTGAAGGTTCCACCTTCCTACCAAACCCTCTCCCATTATAAGTGGGTTTGTCCATCAGTTTTATTCGTATTTATGTAAGGCTATTTGTTGCCGCCCAGGTTATGGGTCTGTTGAAGAAAAGGCCCAAGTCAAACTCCTTGGCCCAATTCGGAATTCACCACTATGTTAATCCGTGAACTAGCGATTGAACTCCGACCGAAAAAACAAAAACTAGGGATTGAACGGCCTATGACCTACGTGGTCCGAGATGTTAAGGCGTGAGGATAATGGCCAATCTCATTGAGCTAGGAAGCGGTTTCCTGCTCATTATTAAAAATTTGGGTCTCAGGTATCTTTTTTCCACTTTTCCCTGCATTCATCACGCTCCTTCCTTTGGTCTTCCCTCGGAACAGCTATGTTTACGCAATTTTTTTTTTAATATATTCTAACTAAAGGTTTGGTTGGGCCATTCCTTAAAATTTGATGTTTTATGATTTTATCTTTGCAAATTGTCATACCATCACTTGGGAATGTGAAGCAGAGATCTATATACATTTTGAATTATATTTTTTTTTTCTCACCGTTGTCATCCTTCAGTAAATTTATTTGCTTTGATAATAATTTGTCGCCATATTTTTAAAATCAAAGCTAGTTAGTAAAAATGTATCGAAGACAGAATGATTATGATTAGCTAATAACTAATTAAGTCATAATTTAACTAAATGATCCTTTTGAGGACAAAATCTAATCAATTAGAACACAAATATGGGAAAAATTAATAAATTTTTATGAGTTATCAGAAAGAAAGTTTGCATTGCTGAAGTTGGAGCTATAAATGGCAAGCCGTTGATTGTTCCCACTAGCCATCTTGATTGATAGTCTCTGCATACGGCATGGAACGACTCAAAAAGGCCAATGAGGCTCTGAAACTTCTCAAGAAGAACAAAGTGTTGTTTCAGGGGGTGCTATGAATTGGAATGACAAAATGGATGAATTGCTTTTGACAAATCTCTAGTAAGTAATGCCATGCTGTGAATCTAGCTGGTTAAGTGATTATTCTCGCACTTAGCAGTATCTAAGGGTGTGTTTGTGAGTTGAGATTTTGGAGGAGAAGGGAGAGGTTAAAATGGACTCATAGTTATTCTTCAAACCCTTCGCTACTTTTCCCTTCCCCTCCAAATCCTCAACTCACAAACACACCCTAAGGCTTGCTTCGCATGCATTTTTATATACATTGCAGGATAAATATAAAGGAGTAGCATTTTTTTTTTCTTCATGAAACTGTACATTGCACAGAATGCTTAGCAATTTAGCATGCGTAATATAAGATAACAGGCTGAAAAATGATTTGCTGTGCTGCATTACATCAGAGAATAACATGTACCTATAGAAGAGGTGGTCCTAAAGAAAAGGAACCAGTTACACCAGAATTAAACTAACTACATAATATAACAAAACTTATCTAAATCGCAACAGCTAAGATCAGCTAAACAAATGTTGACTAATTCAAATTATTTGAAACTGATTCAGCTGTATCACATAATTACTCAAATAAGAAAAAAGCTTGACTAGTTTAATTGTTTGTCCTTGTAGAAACGACTGATTTCTCCTACCATGCTCAACAACTCAATCATTTGGGCAAACAACAGATAATCAGCACAAACGTCACTCATGAAAACTATAACAAAAGTCTGCAAACAGAGCCAAATAAAATCCCCCAACTAACATTCCTACCTTCCTTCATTATTAGTGGATGCAATGCACTAAAACAACCTTCACATAATTTTTTACCCGTTTCTCTGCCCCATACCCTTATAAATTGAACTTGGGTTCGAACAAAGATGGGCAAGGCCAAAAGAGTTTAGGACACTTTAACTTGGAACTCCCCAAGCTGAAAGCACGAACCCTGCTATTAGAGTAGAAGTAGACGCAATTCCCTTCACCTTCACATTCATAGTAATCTTTAGCCGAGAGAGAGAAGTTAGAGCTCTTACCCAAAACAAAAACGACATCACCCAAGTCCTTCACATCCAACCACCTAGCCCCTTCCTCGTCAAGCCTAAAAACCTTGACATCAGCGATGTCCTCCCATTGGTGGCATTCCCGTTCGATGTAAATATCAACCACATAGAGGCTCCCATTACACTCCACCAAACGCTTCTTCTTGCCAGAACGGGGCAGCTTAGGGTAGAATTCAACCAGCTTCAAGGACGAACAATCGACCCACAAAACGGTGCCCGATTTGTCCACAACGTAGAGCTGCCCCATGCGAAGGATCACATCATCAAAACGAGGGTTCCCGTCATCAAGGACCGTCCAAGTCCAATCCTCATCTCCAATCTTCGAAGCACGCAACTTCCCGTCCTCGTAGAGTGCGAAGACCATGCGTGACGACTTAGAAGGGAAAGTCAAACTCGGGAACAGTACCACTTTGAGGACTTCGGGAGCAGGCATGAACGCACCCAGTTCGCGATCATCTTCATGATGAGTCCCGTAATTGAAAGAATACGCTTCGATTAAATCGATGACCCGGAAGTTCAAGAGATTGAGGACCCTTGGGTGTGTGTCTGAGAGGGGTTGGTTGGTGAAAGGGTCCAAGAGGCGAACCAGGAGGGATTCGAGATCAGCAACCATGATGATCCACCCTTTGTTGGAAGAATCAGTGGTTGAAGTTAATGGTGGTTGTTGGAGACGGTAGATTTTGGTTTGGACGAGGGTGAACTTGGCCTGATTTTGGTTCCAGGGACCGAAGAAGATGCGAGAGAAGGGAGGAGGAGGAGGGAGAGGGATGAGGGTTTGAGAGGGAGGGGGAGGGTGGGGGATGGAGGAGCGCCATGAGGTGCAGATGCTGCGGAATCGAATGAGGTCGATGGTGGCGTTGAGGTGTTTGGCTATGAGGGGTAACAGTTCGTTTGGAAGATTTGACCAATCCGCTTTCACTTGCTGATCATCAGTAGCCATTTATTTCAATTCGATTCGACCAGCGATGAATGAGAGTGAGTGATGATCCAGTCAATCAACTTCGATCTGCAAATGTAAGGCAGTGTTGTTCTCCAGCGGAACACAACCCACACTGGAGATGTTCGCCGCTTTTGTCTGCTTATCTCTCTTCCGGTAACGTTAGGGTATGTTTGGGGGTTTCATTGACCATGGAAGGGAATGGCCATGGAATGAAAAATAAAGCCGAGGAGTAGAGGGGATAGTTATATCGAGAAATTCTTATACGATAAGAAAGTATTATGAGGCCGTTTGGATTGATTTTTTTAAAAAAAAAAAGTATTTTATTTTTTTTAAAAAAGTATTTTTATAAATTTGAATAGGTATTTGGATGTAATTTTTTAAAAAAGTGTTTTAATTAAAAAAGGTTAATTTACTATTTTTTTTAAAGTTAGGAATATTTAACTTCTAAAAAAATATAGAAGTAGAAGTGATTTTTAATAAAATTATTTTTTAAAAGTATCTTTTATTTTTAATTAAAATTATAATATATATCCTTCTTTTCTTATTTCTTATTAAACTTTATTTCTCTTTCCTCTTTTTGAATTTTTTTTGTAATTTGGCCATAAAAAAGTATTTTTATTCTTTTGTTTCCAAATAGATTTATAAGTATTTTTAATATTTAAAAATACTTCTTATATATCTATCTAAATGTAAAATAATTTTTTCTAAAAATTAAAGCTCTACTAAAATAAAATTTAGAAAAAAAATACTTTTTTTTTAAGTTTATCCAAATGAGCTATATATGATTATGTTTTCAGTTAATTATATAAGTGTATTTTTATGGAATTATGTGTTAGTAGGGGATTTTATATAAAATACATTTATATGATTAGTCTGGGAGCACAACCACTTGATACTCTTGGACCATACAAGTATTTCTTTAGTTGTATGTTATTATATTGTTTAAGAGTTTAATGAAAGGATGATAGATAATCTTTTTAGAGTTTAATTGGTATGTACTGATAGTATAAAATTATTTTATATTATCAATCAATAAAAATAGGAAAAAATAAAAAATTATGGTGGATTCCTCATTATAATTAGTAATTATTTGTGTGAGTTGATATTTTCTTCTATTTCTATTTGTTGATAGCATAAAATTATTTTACACTGTCAATATATTTAAATTAAATTCATCTTTTTATCCTTGTTTGATAGTTATAAAATAAAAGAATGGAATAAAAAGGATCTAAATTCAGCTTATCAATTTTACCTTTTAACTTGATATAATAAATAATAAATTTATTACTTTTAAGGGTAAAACAATAATTGAATTAAATATAATTTTTTTTTAAGCTTGTCCCTCTTAGATCCCCTAAATTAGAGGGACAACAAAATATCAAAGATAGATGGCAAGGAGAGGATTTCTTCACCCTCCTTGGCTATGCTATCCTATCACAAAATATCTCTACCAAACACATATTTTTAAAAATTTGCCTTCCCCTTCCATATCATCCCATTACTAGCCATCCATCCAAACACTATCTTAAGGTTTCTTTTTTTGGGGGGTCAAACAATAAAAATGATTTGATTGAAAAATCAAATATTGTATTTGAATGTTTTGAAAATAAAAATTATTTGATTTGTAAAATTTTATGGAGTTTAATTGCTTTAATTTTAAAATTTTATCCAATTTAATAAGACTTAATTTGATTGTAAACTTAAACTCAAATTAAATCAAATCTATTAATATTTTTAATCTTTTCAAATGCTATCTAATGTATTCCAAATATAATAAGTGAATTCTAAATCAATTTCAAATTCTATTATATAATTATTCCAAACATAAAATTTAATTTATAAATTAAATTAATTCAAATTAAATTAAATTAATTTCTTAATTTTAATCATTCTAAATACTATTTATCTAAATATTTTTTTTATATGAATCCATCTTACTATATCTAATTTGGGCTCCAACTGGGTAATGTAACATCCTTTTTTCATAAAAATATGCTCCTTAAAATTAACAATCGTCTTTTTCCCACTCAATTATAATTTTATCTTTAAAATTTTTAAAAACTACCACTCTCTTCCAATTTTCATGCTCTTTCTCTCTCCATATCTTTAATTGTAATTTTATTAAATAAAGTATTTCTATATTTATCACATCTAAATAATTTAATAAATTTTAATTTTGATAAAAAGTATTTATATAATTATATCCAAATATAAAATAATTTTTTGCTTTTATTTCTATTTCTACTTCTATTTTTTGAGAAGTACTTCTCTTAGAATCTTAACCAAACGGCCCATTGAGTAACTTTGAATAATTAGTTGACTTGTTTAAATTAATTTTAAAATAATAATTGATCAAGTAATTAAATCATAAATATTAAAGAATATTAATTTCAACTATAACAAAGATAGCAATAAATTTTAATAGATAAAATTATTGGTATTAAAAATTATAATAATAGCAGCATAACTATGACGATGATGATGATGATGATGATGATAATAATACAACTATGGTAACATAATATTAAAAAAAAAAAAAAAGGAAAGGGGATCACGCCAGAAAGACTTGAAATAAAAGTCTTGAAGAAGAATAATAACTAGGGATGTCAACGGGACGGAGCGGAGGCAGGGGATAGGCCCCCGTTCCCGGCCTCGAGAGTAAATATCCGCCTGCCTGTATATTCAGTGCTATTTTTTACTTATCCAGTGATTTATGATAGTGGATATCCATGAATATCCGTTAGAATATTAAAATTTTTAAAAATTTAAATTAAATATAAAAATTCTAATATCATAAAATATTTAAAATAACCATAAATAATAATATAATTTAACAATTAAAATTCTAATAATTTAATATACTTAAAATAAAAATAAACACATAAAATAAATAAAAAATAAGTACAATAATCCAATTCTACAATCTAAATTCTAATAATTTAAAATACTTAAAATAAAAATAAACATATAATAGTAATCCAATTATTAGTCTAATATATAATAAGTATAAATAAATCTAACTTATAAATTTAAACCTTAGTCTAAATAATTTAAATAACAATAATATTAATTTAACTAAGTTAATAATTTAAGGGTAAAATAGTAATTTTATGGCAGGTATCCGCAGGTACGGGAATAGTGATACCCGCCCCCACCCTATTTAATATGTGGGTATTTAAAATTCTCGTCCCTATTACCCGCGCGAGCAAAATCTTCCCCCCATACCCGCCCCATTACGAGTATTACCCGCAAATATCCGCGGGTGCGGATTTTTTTGACATCTCTAATAATAATAAAGAAAGAATGACCTAAAGTCAAGTACTAAGTTGAAATATAATAACATAAAGGGGAAAATGAAATGTAGAAAAAAGTCGTAGTCATACTTGAAGGTTTACAAAAAAGATTAAAAGAGAACAAAAAATAAATAAATAAAAAATTATGTCACCACTAACGTGAAAGACTTACTGTGATTTCTATATGAAGGAGGTGGAAGGATGAATTGGCCACGTGAGGCATCAACGCATATATATATATATATATAGAGAGAGAGAGAGAGAGAGAGAGAGAGAGAGAAGGGGGGCGGGGGGAGCAGATAAAGAATAAAAGAACTAGCTTCGAACATACCTTGCAATAATTACAAAGAAGAAGACGAAGTTATTTGTGAAATAAAGTTATAGTTTTTATTAAATTATTATTAATGTTATTTATTTCTCTTTTATATTAAAAGATACTCATTATTATTTATGATTTACTATTTAATTGTTCCCTTATATTTATGTTTTTTATTATTTATTTTCAGGTTATTGTATTTTATTATTCTTTTATATTATTTAAAAATTATTATGAGTTGATTTTCTCTTATATTTTATTATTTTGACTGTTTATATAAGATATTAGTTACGTGTAATTTTTTTATGGGATTGATATTAAATTTACTTAGGTTATGCATTCTTAAGCATGTTAAGAATTTATGTATAATGACAAACATGTGAATTAAATAAAAGATATTTAAAACTTGCAACTAATTGCAAAAAAAAAATAGATAGATATATGTAGGATTCTTTTATGTTACATACCTTGATTAGTGTGGTGTAATTGTCTTATTTTATTGTCACGATATTATAAGTAATACTAAAGAAGGATAATTCCTTAGGAGACAACCTTTAACTATGTGTGAGATAAGCAAACCAAAGGAATAGTAAAATTAAAGCAATAATATTATAATACTATACCATACTAACTGATTTGTTGTATGTAGAGTTACATTAGAATGGTCTATTTTTATTACCTATGATATTATATCTTGAATTGTGACTGTATGAAGTTTTGAATATGACATGGTAACTGTGCGATTTTCCTTGCAAAGACACGACTAAGACCACAATAGTTTAAATGTTTTAGAACTACTCATTTTCTACTAAAAATTTTTATTCTCACTTTATTTTTTGTGATTTTAAATTAGTCAAGTAAAACCCCAAAGAAAAGTAGACTCCTCTAGCTGCTAAAAGCATACAAGGTTGTATTTAAGTAAATTGTAGTTTCTTTAACTAGCTTATAAGTGCTTAATCCATAGCCAGTAATACTTTAATGTATTTATGTATATTAATATTCAACCTTGAACTTTCTGTATAAATTCATGTGTGTAGTCTTATAATAAATAGGTGTTACAGTTAACATGGATAAAGTTTTCTCAACACTAATTTTCCAATCATAATATTGGAAACTTATTGGACATTCAATTAATTTAACTTGAGTTGGGTTGATATATTTTATGAGTAAAATTCTCTTAATACTATTATTTTTTCTCATCCACAAAAATTCAAATACAAGATATTACTTAAGGGGAATAAGTATTGAATCAATTGAACTAACCAAATTTTGATTAATAGGCCAAGACTCCAAATATATAGTCATGGTATAGTTACCAAAAAAAAAAAAAAAAGATAAGTAAAACTACAATTTCGTTTATGAAAATTTCAAGGTGTAATAAATTTGTCACTAAATTAGAAAATACGAACAATTTGCTCTCTAAGTTTATCCAAGTTTGAACAAGTTAATTCTTTCTAGAGGATCATTATGTTAAATTCAGGGACCAAATATAGAGGTATGATCAGCTCACTTATGTACTTGACATCTTCTAGGTCAGATATATCCTTTAATGTTGGCTTGTGTTCAATGTTTCAATCTTGTCCCAAAGAATCACACTTAACCGCGGTTAAGAGAATCTTTAGATATTTACTTGGAATACAAACTCTTAGTCTTTGTTGGATCTATAGTTGTTTTATTATAAATGATGATGCAAACTGTGTTAGAAGTTCTAAGCACTTGATCTTTGAAACGTTATCTTGTGTGTGCAGGAACTAGATATTCCAGCAGCAAGGAATAAAAGTTTTGAAGCAAAATCTACTAGAAAAGTAGTGCATATAGTTACTGTTGGATTCGAGCATTAAAGTACAAAAGTCCAAAAATTTGACTCAAGGTTGTAGTACCTCAATGGCTATATCAACAAAAGCTGTTGAAATGAAAAATATCTTTTGTATTCTCCTAGGTTCATTTGCACTAGAATGGAAATACAAAAGATACAAGCAAAAAAGTAATCTAATCAAATATAGTAAAGGACAATTTGACTTATACTATGTGAGAGAAAAAATCACGCCACAATGAATAACACATGGCAGCTTGAAAAGACAACTACTTGGACTCATTGGAAGGCCCCCCTAACGTTCAAATCAATTGGATAAAGACCAAGTAACATGCATAGGTTGAAGCATCTATAAATATTAATTTTCTAAACCAAGTTTAGAGTCCTTGTGACATAGTCTGTATGACTCAAGTTCTCTATGAACTCTTGTGATAGCTTTGTGCTTCTTATACTCAATCTTTATTCTTCTCATTTTATATTATGAAATTGTCGTAATTCAAGTGAGTGAAACTTTAAAGAAAAGTGAAAATCTTGTGAAGTACATAAGTGAGTAAAATATTATTAAGAAAAGCCTCTTAGTTGGTGAGAAAATAGTAGTTTAAGATTTAGCAAAAGAGTGATAGAGTCTAGAGAGGCTTGTTGTAACAAAGAATTCTTATCGTGAAAAATCCCATAAGATTATGGGGACTAGATATAGACTCCAAATTATGGAGATCGAACCAATATAAATCTTTGGTGCAAACTTTTCTATCCTTTACTTTTTACATTTCTATTTTCAAGCTATATCTTTTAAATTTGAACCTATTTTGCTATAATATTTTATTTATATTTTGAGTTATTTGATAGCTAAGTCTAGTAGACACTTACTAGACATCTACTATCTACTAAAAAATTTAGTTGTATAAACCTTTTGAATTGTGTTTTAAGTGTGCAGAAAAAATTTTAATTAACTTAGAACTTAATTCAACCCTTCCTCCCTTTTCAAGTCCTTTGGTACCATCACATGATTTCTAGACACCATAAACTCAATAATAAATCATGCCATCCTCACATGATATGATAAACACTAAAAATAGGACATTTTAGAAAATAAGAATGAAACAATATATTTTCATATATAATATTTTTTTATTTTATATGTGTAAAAAAATTGTGTTTTTGTTACGGATTTAATTTGTATATACTATCAGTGTAAAAAAATTTTACACAAACATCTAATCATATATTGTCATATCAGTAAAAGTTTTTGACTCAATTACCTACTTATTTAAAAGTCCTATAAACACAAGCATTTTGTTAAATGACAGTGCAAGTCAGAATTTTTTAATTAAACTCTTTTTCTAGTATCTATAATTAATTGTAATTTTAAAAAACAATACATATCAATATTTCTTTTGGAAATGAAATAAAAATATAAAATTTATGAAAATGCCACATACAGTCAAACAACTTTTACTTTAATTTTAGTAATTTTATTCGTGCATTGCACAAAATGCGAAAAAAATTAATATAAATATAATTATAATATTTTAAAACATAATAAAAGACTTATATTGAAAATTTAATAATTATTAGATTATTTTATTTTTTGGGAATAATATTTATATATCTCAGCTTTATATATACAAATTAAATGAAAGAATTATTATATTCATTTAATATGTTAAGTTAGTTTTTTTTTTTTACGATATGAAAATTCTTTACATATATAAGCTTTATATGTCATGTCCTAATATTAAAAAATAATACACTTTGATTTTTATTTTTAAATAAATTAAAAAATAAAAAATTGAATAATAATATAAAATAAAAAATTAAGAAAGATTTATTAAGGGAAATGGAAGGTCAAAATATAATAATTTTAAGCAAGAGAAATTAAAAATAAACAAAATAAAAAAAAAGGTCATATGACAATGTGAGTGGAAGAATCTTAATATAGATACAAAGATTATGTATTAAGTAAGAGGACTGATTAATTATCAAAGTAAAAGAAGTAAATGTTATTTATTAAATCCATAACTAAACTATTAATTTAATCTCTCAAAGATAACATAACATCAATTTAATCCTTTAGGACTCTTTTCTGTGAACAATCCTTCAAAGGCTTTTTTTTTTGTTATCCAACAAATCGTTCGAGGCTTATGATATCAAATATAACCTCCATTGCTTTTTTGGGGCTTGTTTTTGGATCGAAGACACGAACCATTGTTTTTTGGTCGACAATATGACTTTCGGTTTTTGGAAATGGCCCAATTACTGCATGTTTTGGGTCAATTGTCATTTCACAAGCACACCCAAAAAAAATCTCGTTCCGTCTGAAACCCTTTAACAAACGTCGCTGCCGCGAGCGCTCCAGTATTGGGAGCGCGAAGAACCGATCAATCAGTATGGCGAGCGTTGCACCTCCAAAGACGAAGAAAGCGAAGAAGAAGAAAGGTCGATACGGCGTCGCAGAGCTGAAAACCCTAGGCAGGGAGCTTCTCTCTTCCGCCTCACACATCAACAACCTCCCACTCCTGCTCACCTTCGTGTCCCCTTCTTCCCCTCCCCACCACCTCCTCGAGTCCCTCCTCTCCCTCCACTCCTTCTTCCTCCCCCTCCTCCCCACGCTCCCTTCCTCCACGCGCCCCTCCTCACGCGCCACCGAAGACGAAGATCATGACCAGTCCCAGTTCATCTACCACGCGTGGCTCCGATCCAAGTTCGACGAGCTCGTGAGGTCCCTCGTGGAGGTCCTCGCAGCGCCGCGGCGCCAAGAGGAGGAGGAGGAGGAGGAGGAGGAGGAGGAGGAGGCTGTGAAGGAAGTCGTGCTTGACACGCTCATGGAGTTCGTGAAGGTCGCCAATGGTGGCAGGTTCCACTCTGCTATATATCACAAGCTTCTCCATAGCATTGTAAGTCAATGAGTAAAGCCTCAGATTCGTTTATAACCGTTGATCAAAGTAGTCTCTTATCACTTTAGTAGTTGATTTGATTGGCGGATTAATAAAATAGTAATTATTAAATATCAAGAATTATGTTGATCGACTCTTATAATTTTAGTGACCAATTTGAGGGTGTACTCTGTATTTCAACTTTTTTTTATTTTTTTTAGTTTTTTTTTTCGTTTAATTTACCTAAATTTTGATTAATTCTATCAGGTTTACTCTGAGAGTCCCGTAACATTTTTGGTGGATTTACTAGCATCGAAGTATTTCAAGTATATTGATGTCCGGTATGAGTTATTGTTATGCTGCGAGCTGTTCACTGATTTCCGTTGCTACATATGGTTCTTGATTCACTGGAATAGTTTTCCTGTTTCGCCATTATTTTTTTTGTATGTGTAATGAGTACATGGCTCATGCGAATTGCGGGATATGGCTATTCTGCTAAATTGTTATTTTGCTTGGTGCAGTTATTTTACGATCATTAGCCTGAAAAAGCTGGCTACAACTTTGGAGGGAAAAGATGCCTCAGGTACTTTTCTTCCCTTGCTTGCTTTTCTTGGTCTTCTGATCGCTAATTAATCCTTTTTCATGTGCAAAATTGCAAATGAGAGATTTGCTTCCCCCCCCCCCCCTCTTTCTTTCTCTCCTTTCCAATTTCCATCTATTTGGGTATGCTCCATTTGATGACTCATTTGCTCATCTGTGTTTAGATGATAAAATTGCAAGTGCAGATGGCACCGATGAAAGTCAGTTGAGCTCAAAGTTAGTAAGACCTATATAATTGCCACTGCTTCAAGCTATTTCTGTTCCTTTCCATTTGCCTCATTTGTTAAGAGATACTAGATTATCATAGTTGGTTGGCTATTATTAGGTTTAAAATATGATGTTCTTTGGTCATAAACCATGCCTTTTCTTGGTGGTTATTATTCTTTTTTTTTTTTATTCCCAATGATTTGCTATCTTGGACCATGTTACACAAATACTGTTGGCTATAGATTTAGTTTTGCAGCTCAATGTTGTTTAGTGTGAGTTAATTCTATTGATAATTTGAAAATGCACTGTATTGCAGCATGGAACGTGTCATCCACAATATGTATTACACTATATCACATGTCCCTCCTCTTGAAAGCTCGGCTAACACATCTGATTTCGAAATGTGGAGCAGATCAGGTGACTGTTTGGGTGTTTACTTTTAGCCCCCTGCCCTCCTTCTTTTTTTTTTCTTCAAAGATCAAAAAGAGGATCATGACTTTGATCCTTTTGAGGACTACATTTTATACACAGAATACTATTTAGTCCTTTCTTCTTTTTATTTTTGTTTTAGGAGTTTATATAAAATACCAGTAAGTGTACATATATATTGATAATTATGATTTTGTTCCATAGAAAGTGATCATAAGCAGCCTTCTGGAGATGTGGATACAGGTGATAAGCAGCCGAAGCCTGAGAAACAGAACAATAATGTAATTTATTATTCCATACTCGTTGCTAAGTTTAAGATTACTTACCCTGTTTTCGTTATTGAGGACCAGTTATCTTCTTGTCATATCAATGAATTTATTCTTTTATGAAAAAAGCTTATTTAAAAATGTGGTAATTGTTTGTCTTCTTTTTGACTTTTTCCTGTCTTATTTTGTATTGAATGTAGGTATTATCTGCAGCCAAAATTGGCAAGAAGATGAAGTTAAAATTTACCCAAGCATGGATTGCATATCTTAGATTGCCACTTCCACTTGATGTGTACAAGGAGGTAATCTGCATGGTTATGCTTTTGAAATTTGAAAATGGCTGAAATGTTATCTTCTGCAACAGGCTTTGAATGTTTTACGCAAGCCATCACAATGTTTGTAAAAATAGTGCTGTGGTATTTTTTTTCCATATATTCCATGTCATAAAAATATTGGTTTGGCCCTGGTCTTCAAACATTGGGTCCTTGTTTATGTGAACATGTATTAATTTACTGATACATGGAAGTCCTTTTTTTTTTTTTTTCCCAACTTCCTGAGCTACATGGGTTTTTATTACCAGGTTCTTGTTAATCTTCATCAAGCCGTTGTTCCACATCTGTCAAATCCCATTATGTTATGGTAAATGTCTATGCTACATGAAATTGTTATTTTATTTTGATGACTACATGTCAAATCTGACTTATTAATTTATTATATGCAGTGATTTCTTAACAAGATCATATGACATTGGTGGCGTAGTCAGTGTGATGGCTCTTAGTAGCCTTTTTATCCTAATGACCCAGTATGGATTGGAATACCCAAATTTCTATGAAAAACTTTATGCCCTCTTAGTTCCATCGATCTTCATGGCAAAACATCGAGCAAGGTTTTTCCAGGTGAAGTTTTGCTTAAATATTTTTATCACTTGCAAGAAAAATGGGGGAATTTTGAAGCAAAAATAATGTATTCAGTAATATGAAGACATATTAGTGATTTATTAAATTATATTTAAAATGTACATTCTTTTTGGCTTTCCAATATGAATAGTAGTGATTTAAGCAAGTTGGCATGCAAGATTTTTAGAGATTTTCTGCTTCAATATTTGTAAAATTCTACTGTTGAGCTACGGTAAATTTCTGGTTTTAGTTCTGCTGTTTCTCAACAAAGCACTCCTAAAGTGCAAATTGATATATAAATCTAGTTAGCTGATTGAAATTGACTTAAATAAAATAACAGATTCTTTGCCTAAACTTGGTGTATAAAAAAATAAATGGATTCAGAGAAAATTAAGAAAAGGAATATTAGGCATACCATCTGAGCTTGTAACTAGGAAGAACAATATTTCTTTTACTTACTGCATTTGAGATCCTGTCCAGTTATGACCCATTCAGGAGGAATTTTGGTGTGAATTGCTCTTCTTGTTTTTCATGTGTACTTTGAAAAAGTGTAGTTTGATCATATAGAGAAAATTCAGAGTTTGGTGCAGTGTAATAAATGTTCTATTCTATTTGAATATGGTTTTTTTTTTTTTTTCTAATGTTTTTTGAAGACATGAAATAAAATGAGTTTTTTATTAGGAACAAATGGGATCCTCCTAAGCAACACAGAAATAACAAAGATAGAACTGACTAGAAGGTAGAAGGATATACTTTACACCCTCTAATCTGTCTCTGCACCTCAGATGAGGACCTCCCTCAAAAGTAGCTGCTATATATCATAGGTTAGCTCAGTAAGTTGGCATGTGACATTTATAGAGGTTTTATGATCCAGTATTTGTAATGTTTTAGAGTAGTACTGCAGTTAAATTTCCGGTTTTAGTCCTCCTTTGACTTAACAAAACAATCCTAAAATGAAAGGTGATGACTCAAAAATAGCCATTAGCTTAGCATCATAACTATGCTAGAGAAGAACTATTTCTTAAACCAGAGAAGAGGAAAGTAGCTTGTCCCTGCATCTCTCGTGCACAAAAACCAAAGTACTGAACATGAGTGGGTCATGGTGAAAAGTTATCCCGCTGAATAAGTACTGAACTGAATGATAATGTAAATTCTATTCTCACTGTTTTCTGACAATATTGAATTTGCTTTTGCAGCTTCTTGATTCTTGCCTCAAGTCACCACTTCTTCCAGCTTACCTGGCTGCATCATTTGCTAAGAAATTGAGTAGGTTATTGCTTTCGGTTCCTCCGTCAGGGGCATTGGTCATTACGGCTCTGATCCACAATATTTTGCGTAGACATCCTTCTATCAATTGTTTGGTGCACCGGGTAACTATATTGTCTCCTTTCAGCTATCTTTTGTTTCATTTATTACTTCTTTAGCAGCTTTTGGTTTTTGAATTGCATCTTCATCATTGAAGATGTTATCAAGGATCACATGAAGTGAGCAGTGATGTTGAAATCATAGTCTGTTGGCCTCATTATAACCTTTTGCATTTAGAGGACAATTTACTTCAGGTGCATTCAGGACTTCTACCTCTGTCTTGGTGATGAACAAAACTTACAGTATGGTTGATCCCACATGATATGCAGCTGTCATCTGCAAATTTCTGACAGAGGTGTAGAGTAGATGATTGACATTGTCTAATTTTTTCTTCCCAATTCTTCTTTTTCTTTTTTCTGTTTTTTTCTTTTATGTGTGTGTCAATGAGACTAGACATAGGGTTGAAGGATGGTCTAAGGTGGCGAGGGTTTGAATCTTGGTCGGGTACCATGATAAGAGAAATATAAGGGATCAAGAAGAGCTTTTCTAAATTAAAAGGTTCACAAAACACTACTGTCTAGTCACTTTTATATTCTGAGGCAGGGAACAATGAAGATAAATGCTTTGTGTTCATTTTATCTCTAACAGTCATAATTTCAGCACTCGTTTTCCTTACCAAACTTTTTAATCAGCCAATTGCTGTGTAGTTCAATACTTAAAATAGACTTTAGAAAAGTGGAATTGTTCAAGTCAAGAAACTAATTAGGTACCTTCTTTCTCCTGCTTTTCATTCCTTTGTTATTAAGTTGGGTATTTGCAATAATCTTATTTCGAAGCATTTGACGACCTAATGTTAATGTTATTGGAATTTGGTTCGGTGAGTACCATGTGACCAATACATACCTGCATTAAGTGAATTTTATTGATACTCTAATGTCCTTTGCCAAGTTTGAGTACACTTTGGCTTGTTTTTGGTCTTTTCTATCGGTTGGAACAGAAGCATATTGTTTTAATGTCGAATGTCAAAATTCATCCTCTTGGAAAATGGTGGTAGATGTCTCTTGCAGTGTTAAAAAAAATAACTGTTTCTCTGTGTTCTGATTGGACTAATAATTTCTTATACATGAGCAGGAAGATGAAGTTGATGAAGGGAAAGATGATCAGCGAACAGATGAAGTAACTGCTGCTAATTCGGATGATGCAAAGACTGGTACCATTCACTGCCAAAAGTCAGGCATTGACCGTTTCAACTATGGGGAACCTAATCCTAAGAAGTCAAATGCTATGAGTAAGCCTCCTTTTTAATTCATCTTATTGTCCAATATAACTTTGGTCCATTTTCGGCCCTATGTTGAACCTTTTGAATGTTGGTAAATTGCATGGTTGTTTTAGCGTCTAATTTGTATACAATACATGACCTATACATTATGTTTCCTAACTGCACACAAAATCAAAACAGATTAACCTAGGTCTTTTGATGTAGTCTAGTTTAAACTTTATGAACTGTGGAGAGAGATCCTATCAGCCATATTGCTGAGTTATGGGTATCATATAAGGGGAAGCCGTGAGCTATGAGTTTGGTACGCACATGGCTGTTCTAAATTGTGACCTATGGTTTACAATAATTGGAAGTATTTACAGATACACAGTCAAATATATCGTAGTGGCAGAGCTACTCTTTTTTATCCTCTGGTCTTCTAGAACTTTTTATCTGATGAAGATATCTTGGAGCAGGAAGTTCTCTTTGGGAAATTGATACTATACTTCAACACTACTGTCCTCCTGTCTCACGGCAAGTGTTTTGATTTTGACTCTTTACTCGTTTTTATTACATGTCTTCCTTCCCTCTATTTTTATTTTTATATTGTTTTGTTTTTGAATTTTGACATACTACTTTAAAAACTTACGTGCTTTTGCTTGTGCACGTAGGTTTGCTTTGTCTCTTGGGAATGATTTGACAGTCAGGGCCAAAACAAGCGAAGTTAATGTTGGGGATTTTAGTTCTGGTTCATATGCAACAATACTTGGAGCAGAGGTAATATAATTATTATCTTCTTCTTTTCATTCCCTTTCGATGATGTCATTATTTGCTCAATACTCGGAAATAGCAAAATATGTACATGTTGTTCATTGCCTTGTCTGGCTGATGACAAACTTTTTCCATTGCAGATGTCACGAAGGGTAAAGCAGGTTCCCCTTGCATTCTACAAATCAACTCCTCCCTCTTTGTTTTCAGAGGCTGATTTTGCTGGTTGGACTTTCAATTATGAAGAAACCTCCGAAATGATACATGACAACGATGAGAATGCTGCTAAAGATGATCACAGTTCCGGGAAACGACAACGGATAGAGTGACCATGATTCATGTTTATCTACCTCGAAGACATGTCTGCTTGTTCTGTAAAGATGTGCTACCATACTTCCCTCTATTTTTCTCGAGCAAAGGAAAAAAGGCCCTTTGGTCAGTATGGAGAGGGCATTCCATTTTTATTCATACTTACAAAAAAATCGTGACTAAATATATGATATTCTGTCTCCATTCTTTTTTTGTAGCTTAAGTTAGGAGCTTAAACTTAGCCTGTTCTTTATATATTACATTGAAATGCCGAGTGCAATCTTTTGCTGGGTACAAAAATGCAGAGTGTAATTTATTCTCACAAACTTTTCTCCCACTAGATTTGCGGTAACGGGTGAACCTCCTTTCAAGTAGAATGGCTGACTAAGGCTTGAGTTATGTGTTTGCAATATCTCATCAACAACTATTGAATTTAGCAGTGTTCCTGTTTTTCCTAATCTTGGTATTACATTATTTGCATCTTATATCGAGCTGTAGAACTCCTAATTGCTAACATTAAGGGTCGCAGCTATTTAAAATCTCTGCCTTCAATTCTTTTATATTTGATTTGTATAATGGTTTTCTTGACTTCTTCCCTACGAAATAAAAATTATTGTAGACGTTATTTTTTCTTAATATAATTTGTAGTCTATTTGCATCGTTCTCATTGTTACAGCAGGTTTCTTTTCTTTTTTTCAGTTTATAAGTTATGTTGGTATTGCATAAATTTATGAGCATAGAATGTATCCAAAGAAATAGATCAACATAGAGTAGCAAGTCAATTACAAGAGAGGCAAAAGCCACGACTATAAAACGGTGTGTAATATATATTATTTATGGTTTTATTATTACCATGAAAGAACAATTTCCATCAAATTATTTGTTGAAATTTTAGTGTTTTTTTTTCTTTGGTCGATATTCGCTGTTATCATTTTAATTTATGTAGCCCCTTCATTACAACCTCAATTTTATCTTCGTTACCTACTTTTGGCTGATTTATTTTATGAATTATAGTATATAACTAAGATGAAGCTGTGTATGCAGTGCACCATTGTGGAAATCGAAAACATCATCTTTCAGCAAGAATTTTAGGTAAAGTTCGTTTGGGTACCTGTGCGTACAGTTAATTTTTTAAATAAAATAAAAATTATAAAAATTAATTTAATAAACTGATTGATCGATAAGAATTAAATAATTTAATGAGGTTAGGAATATAAATTTAAAATGAAAGAGTTTATTTCACTAAAAACTTAATGAATTTACTAATGTAATAATTAAAATATATATTAAAGGTAGTATAGAAAATAATAGAAGCTGCTGTAAAATTGAGCATTAATTTGAGCTGTTCAATCTCCACGCAATCACTGCAGTCAAATAATTATAGATTTTACTAAGAATATCTATTTCCTTTAATTTGAGAAAGAAAGGTTAAAAAGAAAACCACCTAAATTTTAACACCTCATTATTAAAATTTTAATTCGTTTTTGTAAGAATATCTACTTCCTTTTGTCTGTCCCTCCATTTCTTTAGTAAATAAACAGTGTAAGTAAATATTCATCAGAAGTCATAAGAATGAAAAATGAAAATCAGAAAATGAAAAGATTAGAAGATATCACCTCTTTAAAAACAATGACCAAAACTTAAAAATTAGAAAATGAAATTCAGTTTAGAAGAAAATGGCTAAGGAGCATATTGAACACATCAGTCAAATAATAAGAGCTAGAGTCAGATGATATTGCAAATTTTGTGTATGTTTGGGAAAACTGTAAGATTAAAATTATTTCAATAATTACTTATTTGTATAATCATTTTTTTGTATAATCGATTATATGATAATCAATTTATGTTTAGTTACTTTAACTGAAAAGAGATTTTAAGATAATCTATTTTGTTTAGATTGTATAAAAATAATTGTTTTGTATAGTAAAATCACTAAAAATGATATAGAATGATTATTTATATTATATAATATTTGATACTTAGAGTGAATTTGGAAAAAAACATAACAATTCCGAAATAGTTAGCTTCTGCTTATAATTATAAACTTCAAAATATTACTTATATTTATAAGCTACTTAAAATTATCAATTTTAGATTATAATCTATTTATAAAATTTAACTAAACATGATTATTTTTGTAAAACAGCTTTTTTTTTTTTTTTTTTAAAAAAATGCTGTTTAAGGTGGTGCCCAAACATGTACTGTGTATACTTAAGGAAGAAGATATACTTAGTCAATTAATGAATAACTAAAAGGTATACATCTTTACAATCATTGAGAAAAACATAAAATTAGAAAATGAAATTCAGTTTACAAAAGAACGCCTAAAGAGCATAATGAACATATCAGTCAAATAAGAATGCCTAAGAGTGTAGCAATAGGAGCATCAAATTTCATAAAATAAAGGTCTATTACAAATAAACATGAGTCAAATGAAATTGCAAAGTCTGCACGCTTAAGCAAGAAGATACACCTAATTTGTCAATTGAAAAAATAAAAACAGTGTCGTGAATAGATCAGTCAAATAACAATCGCCAAAGACAACACTAATAAGAATTTCAAAATGATAACATAAAGTTCCAACAGATATAAACTACAGCCAAATACTTAAGGAGGAACTAATGCAATTGAATAATTAAGGAAAAAAGTTAAAAGATTACTCCTCTTTACAATCATTGAGCAAAACATAAAATGAGAATATAATATTCAGTTTAAAAACAGGATGCCTAAAGAGTATACAATAAGAGAATCGGATTTCATTCCCATCACAAATAAAGGTGAGTCAAATGATATTTCAGTCTATCTTCTGATTGACAATTCAAATATCATAGGCTTAATTAGGGATGCTTCACCATATCTCTAATAGGTTTCTTTCAAATATCATAAGCTTAATTAGGGATACAATGAAGATAATTACCTTTATTAGACTTTTCCAAAGCTATGCTTTCATATTAAGACCACATATGATCAATATACGTAAGATTGACTCTCATCCTCATCAAGAAGTGGTTTTCCCAAATCTTTCACTGTTTCTTCAAAGGGATGACCACCTGTAAGCAAAATTACAGGAAAATAAAGGCCCAAACAGCATTTTGCATATTGAGATTTAAGAAAAATATATCTCTAAACTTAAATAATTAACTGAGGATAGTTGCACTACATTTACATGTTGGAGCTGATGCATTCGCATGATGCAATGAGGTTAGGCTGTAATAGCATCACTTGAGGTATTCACAGCCAATTGCATCCAAATCCCATTTCATAAGTAAAATTCATCAAACCCTTCCTTTCTCTCAATCATTTCAAGCATCAATACTTAATGTCAACGATAACATACTCCTAAGTATCACCATAAATCCAACAGAATCAAAGGGAAAAGGAAATGAAAATATCCTACCCTGTATTGGAAAGATAAGATCAATTAAAATTTAAATACACTGCATCTTTATGATCTCCGTTCTCACTTGTACCTGAAACAAATATATGTCATTATATTAATGAAGATATGGAGACTCCAACAACAAAATGAAGATGAAAGATCAACTACCTAATTTTGCATTATTAGGGCTAGAATGAAATTGGGTTACATTGAGCATGGATCCGATATAACGCTCTACAAAAAAAACATAAAAAAAAAACAAAAAAAGAATTACAAAGCCACACTTCAAGCACCGTTGATTAGAACTATCATCATTGTTCTTTGGCATACTTGCAAAGCCCTTAATGAAAGGTGTCGAGAATACAAGGTTGCGGTGGGAGGAGAAATATCTAGCAGTGGTTGTCACAAAGGCAGCACGGAGAAAGAACTAGCAAAGGAGGGTGAAGGGGAAATCTCATCGCGATAGCTGAGTTATCGGACAAGAAGAACAAGGCTAGTGGTGAACTAATGGTGTATGTAACGGTGCCAAAATAGGGAGAATAAAAATATGGAATGAAAATAATTAAGATATAAAAACTTAAAATACAATATCAATAGTCAATGTTTTTAAATGAAATTTAAGAATTAATAGTGAATGGGTTTATCATAAAACCAAACATTGTGTCCCTATGTTAAACACCACTTGCTTGGAATGGAGTACAATATTTATACTAATTTAGAGTTGAATGCAATATTTGCACAAGTTTAAAATTTAGTACTATATTTTGAAATCTCAAAAGATGTGGTTGTTAATTATCTTTAAATTTACAAAGTGACCTCATAATTATCTCTATTTCATATCAATCCCAAGAACCATATGGTCCCCCACCTAATAAGCCCCACAGTAGAAGTTGAAGTCGCCATTGATTGTGTCCTAAATCCAATCAGCATTTCAGTTTTGTGCCCGTTTGGTTTGAACCCAAACGGCAGTTGAGAAAAACCTATAAGATAGATACTTTTTGTGGGAGAACCACTGTATGGTACGAATCATTTTCGTACGAAAATGCACAAATGAAAATGTGGCAGTGCCTGATTGCATTTCAAGTAAACAAAATATAATAAAATGTTAAAAAAAAAAAAAAAAAGCAGACACAAAGCAGTACGAATTCGTCCTCGAACCAACGTTCTGATTAGTATGTTGTGGACCATTTGGATCCGTCAGTTAGCAGCTTCCTTCTTCATATGATTAGCTGTTGTCCTGTTGGATTAATCTGCATCACAGGTTTTTCCACCGATTAGCACGTGAAGGATAGATCCTATATCCTAACTATACTACAGGGACTTCGATTATTTTGGTGGATAGATCTTTGTAACATACGTGTATGAAAATTGACTCACAACAACAACAGCCATAATAACCAAGTCTTATATCCCAGGCTTGGCAACATGAATGAATCACAATAATTGAGGTGAATGCATACATGTAAAGACATAGTTACTTGGATACGATTTTGCTGCTGCTAAGAACTATTTCAGGGGTCACCATCCCACAGTTCTTCCAAGGACTTGTAATGCCCATTTTCTGATACATAATCTTCTCCAGTACACATTCTACGCTGTGGAATTTGGCTGAATTTCCGTGATTCCTTCAGGCTCAGTTCCCAGTCAAATATGTCGAGGTTTTGTTTCATCCTCTCATTGTTGAAACTTTTCACAATGGCGCTTGCACCTTGCTCGTATATCCATCTCAGTGCTATCTGCATGACAATGACATTGCCCGTGATGAATATGCTTATATTTTGTCTATGAATCACTGGCATATCAAAAAGAGAAATTATGTCCATGTAAAGAAGCAGTGATCCGTACAGCATCAAGTTCGTAAGTTGAGTAATGATACAAGCTGTGCAAACTTATATTCACAAACTGTTCACACACTGCCATGTAAGTTATTAGATAATACCTTTGTCCCACTTTCTTTTTTCCACGCCTTTTTTGAATGGTCAAGATTGCGCACATGTTTTATCTTATTAGTTTTATTGAAGGGTCGAAAAAAAGAAATTATACACTACAAATATGTACTTGGTCTTCCCATTAGAGCCCCTGCTATGTGGAAGGACAAGAGGGAAAAAAAAAACACCTTGCCTGATTGTGTATTCTTGTCGGCTTGTGCACATTGGTTCTAAGTGATCTGGATAACTTTCGGGGATTGGAGCTACGAGAAAATATTTCAGGCTAATCACGAACTATGTGAAATTATGTTCAAAATTTGTGGCAATATATATATCTATATATATATAAACATTGCTGTCACTTTAATAGTGGAGTTCACTATTAACTTACATGTTTATTATCTAATTCTTATTTTAAAAATTTTTAAAACTAAAGTGTAATAACTATATAAGTTAGTGATAAATTAAAGCATTAATTTATTCGAAAGATACCAACAATCTAGATAACTTTTGGGCTTTTTGATTAGAGTGTGCCACTTTTTGAAACAAAATATCAAACAGTGGTTATTCATAAACTATTTCGCTGTCTGGGGTATATGTAGAACATGGTGCAAAACGATACTGCGCCACCATGGTCTTCAGCCTGACACGGATGGGACAGGTGTGGCTGGCGCACGTTCAGGTCGCGCCACTCCTCAACGTGACGTGACAGAAGAAAGATAGCAGCACGATGGCGGTGGTTGGAGTTGCGCCATGCATGGGGAGCCGCCACGTGTCTGCCTTCACCCCTATATAATAATTGCTGGTCCCCTTTCGTTCACCGTCCAAACTTCCCTTCCTCCCCTTTGCTTGCACTTCCTCGGCCATCTTCCTCAATTCCGTAGCACGTTATTCTTTTCCAATTGTAAGTAATGTAATTTTATTTTTAAAATTTCTTTTTATCATTTTATTTTTTTAGATAGATTTTATAAGAATAATTTTAATTTTATTTATTAGTTTTAGATTTTAATTAATTCATTCAGTTTATATTTTACTATGAGTTTATTACTTATTTAAAATTTTTAAGAAAATTATAATAGTTTCTAATTTTTTTTGGAGTTAAACTTTAAAAAATTTTATTAGGATATTTAGAAGTTTGTTAGAATATTTATTGAAAAAATATTAGAATGGTAATTAGGGTGGTAATTAACTTATTGTGTTAAAAAATATTTAATTTTTTTATTTCAAGATTAGAATTTTGAAAAAATTATTAGACTAGACATAATATTTATAGACATGTGTAAAAGGTAATTTTTAATTTATATTAATGAAGAAATAAAGTACTAAAAAAGCTAAATAAAAATAATTATATTGCTATTATGTATAGAAAAGTATATAAACAATTTAATAATTAATTTTTTTTAACAGATGGCATCCAACTCTTCTTCTTCATCACGTGTCATACGGCCCGGGCCAGAAAATGTATCACTATTGACAATGCAAGAAACACACATTTCACAGTATAATTGGAATGGACATCCTGATCGGGTGTTAGTTATTAGAGGAAAATCTTCTGTTCGTAATAGGGACGAGCAAATTCCTGTGCAAATTATTCCATACTTGGAGCAAGCAGGATTTCTTGAAATTGCAAAATTTGAATTTTTTCAAATTGAACACACGTTGATATCTGCTCTAGTGGAGCGTTGGAGGCCGGAGATACATACATTTCATTTGTCTCCAAGGGAATGCACAATTACGCTGCAAGATGTTGCTATTCAAACCAGCCTTCGTATTGATGGAATGCCAGTTGCTGGCAATACTTCTGGGCCGTGGCAACCTATTATCCAGCAATTACTAGGCGTAACTCCCCCGCAGAGCGCTTTTCATGGTCATCGACTAAAAATGGGGTGGTTAAATACACACTTTAGCGATATAAATGACCATATTGACAATGAGGTCCAAGTTCAGCAGTTTGCTCGAGCATATATTTTGCGGTTGATGGGGTCAGTGCTATTTCCAGATCATTCTGGAAACTTGGTGCCTTTAAGACTTCTTCCATTTTTAGAGGATTTCGTTGTGGCTGGACAATATAGCCGGGGATCAGCTGTGCTCTCTTATTTATATCGCGAGTTGTGCAAGTGTATAAATTATAATCGGCGTGAGATTGGAGGCATGGCTATGTTGGTTCAGCTATGGGCATGGGACAGATTCCCATCAATATCCCCAACTCCTTCAGTAGAGATCGCCCATGCCCCACTTGGTGCTTGGTATGACTTTTTTCCTTCTTATTTTTGTAATAAATTTTTTGTTTAAATAATGATTGCCCTTTTTATAATATTTCGTTTAATATGTAAAATAACAGATGGATAGGTGGTATGACTTTTGTGGCTATACGACAAGACTTGCCATACTATCGTCGTAAACTTGATCGTTTAAAGCGAAAAGATGTAAGAACATCTTATTAATGCATCTATAATTTTGGCTGTATACAACTTTTAATGTTTATTATTATTAATTTACAGATTGTATGGGAACCTTATCTTGAATTTTATGGGTCACTTCCGCATATATGTCTTGAAGGCTCTCACATTTGGAGAGCTGTTGTGCCGCTTATATTTTTTCATATCGTAGAGTGGCATCAACCAGATCGAGTGATACGTCAATTTGGCTTACAACAAAGTATTCCAAACCCACCACGTCAGCCCGAACAACTTCACGATCTTACTTTGCGTGGTAAAGAAAGTGATAATTGGATGCTTCTATATGCTTCTGTTATCCAAATATGGAATGAGAGAGTATAATATTTGGTAAGTAGCAATCAGCAGATGGGGTTATTAAGTGAGAATGATCCTTACATGAGATGGTATTCAAGGCACACTCGTCGCTGGATCAGTAAGGATGGTGCATGCAGAGGGCAAATAGTAAGTATTATTTCTTTTTTATTAATTAAATATATTTTGTTATTGTTAATGGTGTATAATATTTATGTATATAATATTTTTGTCATTTTGAACAGCACAACCAATTGGAGCGAATGCATCATTTATCCTCTATCAACAATTCAACCTTTTCGATGGAGGATGTTAGAGACGTAACAGCAGAGTTATTGCAACAATTTGAGGAATTAGATAGGGTCACTGAACCTGCAGGACCCCGTATTCAACAGCAGCCTATTCCACAACCTGATGTGAATGTGGCAATACCTCCGACTTGGGTTGAAGGTCGGGGACTTCAACGGCGTAGAAGGCGAGAGGCAACACAGATTCATACCCTTCCTCCACTGCCTGAACGTGGTTATGGTCAATATTATGTTCCATCGGCATCATCAGCCAATCCGATGGATTCAGGTAGTGAAAGAAGTTATTATTGGCCACCTCAGCATCAAACAATAGCAGGAGCATCCCCTTCCCATGCTGCATATCACTCATATTATCCAGACGAGGCATACGTTCCTTCCGCACCTAGCCCGTCACAATTTACACCCCTTGCGTATATGCCACCAGAGTTCACACCCAGTGCACCTATGGAGTTTATGGATTTCTTATCACAAAAACCCTTTACACTCCACGTGGTGTGCATGTTGTTTCTCCACAGGGTATTGACTTGAATAAAGAATTTTTATCTGTAGTTAGCCTTGAGGACGATGCGACTGATGTGAGAAGAAACCTGCATCGTAGAGCGAGAGATAGGCGACGTGGTTGTATATTATCGCCTAACTTTCCACATAATTGATTATGGACATATCTGCTTGTTTATTAAAGATGGGTTATTTATGTAAATGTTTTAAAAAATGTATTTAATTTTCTTATTAAATATGTATTTAATTTTTTTTATTAATTTTTACTTAAACTAAGGGTATAGATTAATCTTAACTTTTTTTATTTTTTTTATTTATTAAACATTTATTTATTAAATATGCATCATTTACTGTAAAAGTTAATACTAATATAATAAATTAATCTTAAATTGAGTATAGTTTACTTAACTAAACTAACGGTAAATCAGAGAATGATACAAAATAAACAAGGGTATAATGGCAAGAAAATAATTGACAACTGCATTAAAGTTTTTGTTCTTAAAATTAAAATGAAATTACACAAGTGGACTTAGGATAAATTTGCATAGATATTAAAAATCTGGACTATCTATGGTGTCAGTATCTTGTTGGGAGCTTTGACTTCTAGTGAAACGAGGGCAAAGACGTCGGTTATGACCTTCCCTTTTACATATTCCACAACGTTGCCTTCGTTGCGATTCTCTCAAATCCATCTCATTCCTTATATGAGTAAACTTCGGCCTACCTTTAGCACGAACAGTTGATGGATTTGGAACCAATGTCCAACCAGATGTAGCTGTGATGCAATCCTCATTGCCAATTGGCCACCATTGTCCGCTATACGCATTGACAATATTTTGAATAGAGTAAACAGGATTAACTAAATTGTAGAAGTCTATACTCACAGCAGCACAGGCAGCAATGGTGTGAGAGCATGGATATTTATATGCCTGAAATTTGCTACACTGGCAAGTACCTCTCCTTAAGTTCACGGCCCACGTATGACCACCACTTTGTGTCACAGGGTTGAATGCCTCTTCAACCTCAAACCTTGTGGTCTCTATATCATATCTGCGAACTTGGTGAGAGCAAGCATCCTCTTGATTCTTCCTAATAGCATCGATTAACTTCTTGCAAAACCTATTTCCAGCGCTTAGCTCCACCCTAGCCTCTGCACCTCTTTAGACAAAATACTCGACCATCCTTCCGTATGTGCACTTAACCAATGCAGTTATTGGCAAATTTCTAGCACCTTTTAAGACTTTATTCACAGCCTCTGATAAGTTTGTTGTCATATGGCCATATCTACGTCCTCCTACATCATATGCCTGACTCCATTTCTCCTTCGGTATGCTATCGATCCATCTTTGAATTTCAGGACTAGTTTGATGAAATTTTTCCAAATTCCTATCAAATCGGTGCATGCAAGCCGTATACCCTATATTATCACAAATTAAATGTTATCTTTGAAAGAAACAAAATTCATAGATATAATATTAAAATTATGAAAATTTACTTCTTACCAAGTTTCAATAGGTCTTGCTTTAATTTCGTATTCTTGAACTTGTGGTTGAAATTGCTAGCAATGTGGCGAATACAGTACACATGATATGCATATGGAGGTTGCCAACCGAGGTTTTCATTTGCCACAGCTCCTTTTATACTTGCATGCCTATCAGAGATAAGACACAGACCTTGTTTTCTTGTCACATATTGTCGAATGTTTCCCAAGAACCATGACCAAGCATCTAAAGTTTCTCCTTCAACAATAGCAAAAGCAATCGGTAAAACGCAATTGTTTCCATCTTGTGTAGTGGCAATTAAGAGTGTACCACAATACTTTCCATATAGAAATGTGCCATCAACTTGTATAATGGGTTTGCAAAAATTGAAAGCATCGCAACATTGCTTAAATGTTCAAAATACTCGATGAAATGTGCGAAACCGAGTGTCTACTTAATCATTGACGATAAATTCGGTTGTCTCTATTTTGTACACGGAGTCTGGTGCAAACATCTGCATATATGCAAGCCATCCAAGAAGCATTGCAAATGATTCATCCCAATCACCAAACACTTTTGTTATTGCCTTTTGCTTTGCCTTCCAAGCCTTCCGGTATGATATTTGAAATCCATATTGACTACTAATTCTTTCTCTGATCAAGGAAATTGGAATTGATAGTTCCAATTTAACCAACCCTATCATAAATTAAGCAATCAAACTTTTATCAATAATAAAAGTTAACATCCATAAAATATATAATTCATATATTGTTTAGTGCCATACATAATATAATTGCGCAGATAAAATTTGAATCCAATTTGCAATGATCTTGAGATAGCATAGGATTAAGACAAATGTGACGACCACCCCATTTAGTAATTTGCCACTTGTTTGTCTTTTTTCGTAAAATTGCCCTCATTCGCCAGGGACAACCTTCTTTGTGTCTTATGCATTTTGTGCAGAAAATTGTCAGTGTTGATTCAACCACAATATATGTTTGATGGGTTTTCATAGAGTAATGCCTAACAGCCATTTGTACAGCTTCTTTGCTATCAAATTGTAAACCAACGTATAGCTCATCTCCAATACGCCAGGAACCAGGCATATCCAACCCAGAAAATTCCTCCATCTCTTGATCCGGGTGATCCCAATTGATATAATTATAATGTGGAGATGCACTCCAAAATGGAGATTCCATCAAATGTGTTACAACTATAAAAATATCATCAAATCATTAAAAAAGTTCTATTTAAATTATAGTATACACAAATACTTAATTAAAAACTAACCTTTTTGTCGTGAAATTTGCTCTCTAATATGCAACGAGGATGCAACAAGAGAAATTGCAATAGCCGAAGAATCTAATTTAGCCTCAGATTCAGAAGAATCGCCATCAGGAATTTCACTTTCATCATCTTCATTTTCATCTGAAGATAGATTTCTGATGTAATCTTCATCATTATCTTCATCTTCATCGTCAAATGCAACAATAGAGTGATCTTTATGAGTAATAGGCATCAATGAACTACCTGCAACATCAATCTCGACATATAATTCGAGCACCGTCAAAGAAGACTGTTGCTCAAAGGTGCTAATCATGCAATCAACATCATCATCATCATCATCAACTATCTCAAGAGCAGTATATGTACTACTATCTCGAGCAATTGGAAATCTATAAGTGAGACTGAAAATTGTTTGATGGGGCTGAAGTTTTAATTTAGCAGCAATTTTTTTCTTTAATACATTATAACTGACACCTTTCTCTATTCTAATTAATCTTTTATCACCTTCAAAAGTACATCCTTGCGGTCCATCAAATTTTCTACCATTCCATTATATAAATACATTAAAAAAACTCATTTTCTTGAAATAACTAAAAAGAAAATACTACTATAAATTAATTTGAGAAAAAAATAGAACCTAAAAAAATTTAAAGATTTAGAGTAATATAGGCTAAAAATTGAGAAATAAAAAAAATTAAACACTGCAAAAAAAAATAAAAAATTTTAAACAAAATAAAGCTTTAGAAACTTAAAATACTGCAAACAAAATAAACAGACTAGATTTCAAATCAAAAATTTTAAAAGTACATAAAAATTGGAAAATTCAAAATCTCAAACAAAAACAAAGATGGCAAGGTGATGATAATGGCTGCACGAAATAAATGGAATAAGCTCGGGGTATATATAGGCGAGGATTGAGCAACTGGACACTATTGGCACTTGAGAGGAGCAGAAGTTGGCGCAACCTGAAGTAGCGCCAATTATACGAGTGGCGCAACTCCAACCACTGCCATCCAGGAGCTGTCAATCATGTCAGAAGGTAGCGTAACCTGAACCTGCGCCAGCCACTCCTGTCAGTCACTGTTGATGTTGGCGCACTGTCAAGTTGCGCCATGTTTCCCCCAAACCACCTCAGACAGTGAAATAGTTTATGAACAGCCACTATTTGGCATTTTGTTTCAAAAAGTGGCACACTCTGGTCAAAAAGCCTAACTTTTCATGAAAGATACTTCTCACATCAAACAAAATATACAGAAAAGTATTCTTCCCAAAAAGAAATGCACCTAATGGTTTACTCCTTTATTTAAAGTTTTAAATTTAATTATGGTCACAAAAGTTATAATGGGGAGTAGTTTAAGACTCAAGACAGTAATAGCTCCTGAGCCACGCTCTTCTGTCTTGTGCTGGCTATTTCTTTAAGGATTGGGTTCTCCATCACCGCATTTGAACCCCAGGTAGTTTTGTAAGCTCCTAAGGGTGACCATGCACTCACATGGATTCCTTTTTGCTTGCAGAAATCTCTGAGTTTCTCCTGCTGCCATGATAGGTTCATTTCCACCTAAAAACCAATTGAATAGAATCAGTAACAAGTGTATATCATCACTGTGTCCATATGAATCTGCATTGCTAATAAATGTTCATGCCTGATTGACAGCAGGAGGTATAGCGGCATTTTCCAAGAGCTGGGTGAGCCTTTTTGATGCCAAAGTTGCTGACACCAATAGACTTGGCTAAGCCCAATCTGTGACACTCTTCCATAGCTTCCCATGTTCCTTTCATGTCGAAAGGAATCACATAATCCTTTCCAAAATCAATAGCCTCTTCAGCTTCAGGTTTCAACCTCACTAGCCAATGAATCAAATAGAGGTCTACATACTCCAGCCCTAACTTCCTAACCAGTTTCAAGCAAACTCAGAAAGCAAGCAATACGAGTGAGTATAGTTACTGGATTTTCTCAATTGCCTGCAATACCACGTACCGAATTTCTCATTTTGCATACTGCATATCGAATTCTTTCTAAAGAAATAGTTGTAACTTAATCATAAAGTATAACAAACTGAGTATTGAAACAAATCACGTATCCCATTAGGCTGCAACTATGTGAGGGAGAATACACCCCAAAAACTAGCTATTAGAGTAGAAGAGCCCAAGTCCTTATAAGGCCTCCCTTTCAAGGTGACCTCCCCGATGTGGGACTCGTAACATATACTTACCGCAGTGTGGTCTTGAGAGCTGGAAGAACAAAGTCATGGTGAGCATTAGTGCACCATAGTTTTGAAGTGATGAATACTTCATCACGGCTCTTTATAAGGCCTTTGCTACAGCTTGGCCTAGAGGCTCCTCGGATCCATACAAGGCAGTAGTATGTCAAAGTGCCTGTAGCCAGCCTCAAAGGCATCAATGAAGATGGGGGTGAGAGTTTCAAAGGGAGGAAGAGGAATTGTTGCAGTTCCCATGCCTATCACTGGCATCCTCTGCCCTGAGTTTAGCATCACTTCTGGGATTTTCTTTGCTTCCATATTCTCTGCACGGGTATTTGTTAGTCATTGACCTCACCCAACGTCAACTGATTCTTTTGGACTCAAGGCCTTCTTCATCAAAACATGATTCGAGAAAGAAAAAGTATTAATTTTTTGGTAATTTAAATTGTACCTCTTAATTCTATGTGATCATAATTAATATGTATTCAAGTATTTTCATATTGACATATCTAATTTATTTATTTGTATCATGCAGGCACTATATATTGAAGAAATGTTACAGCATGATAGTTTTTACTACTTCCACACAATAAAAAAGCCTTTGATTTCAAAATACAAGATAGTTGAGCCTGAAGAATTAAATGAACAAAAAGATGGCTCGTATGTTATTTATTTATTTATTTGTTGAATACTTTCAATACAACAGCAATTGAATTAACATGAGTTTACAATTTTAGGAATGATTGTGGAGTTTGGGTTGCAACTTGGATGAGAGAATGCAAATTCTCAAGTGCATACAATATAAAGGTTAGTTCTTACACCATTACTTCTTATGTTTAACAATTAAATTTTTATAGTTGTAATAACCATTATAATTTTTCAAATTGTAGGTGCATGCAGAAACAAGACTAAGACTTGCTTTGGACTTGGTCTTGAATCCTTATAACAAGCTCAAGGAAAAAGTGATAAGAAAGGCATTCCGAAACATGATAAAACATAAGCAGAAGCATGAACATCTAGTGAGAACATAAGTTGGATTACAATTGAATTCAATTGAAGAATTTGGTGACAGTTTGAAGCTTAATTGAACAATATGATGTTTAGCAGTATAATTTCATTGTTATTACTTATGTTTCCTTATTTTACTCATAAATGTTGGGTTTTGAGAATTTCAAGACACTGTGTAGAATTTTATTTACGATTAATTTAAAATTTTGCATGGTAAGTTTCTACATTAAGAAACTACTCCTCTCTTGTTTGGAGAACTAAAGAAACTCTTAGCTTGATCCTTTTATTCTATACTCATTAACTTGATTCTTTTATTCCATGCTACGTAGAGTAATGGACTTGCATGCCTTGCTTTTAGACCCATACCAGAATTTATAATTCATCAAGTTCAATGGGAACCTGGGTCTAAGTCCTTGAAGCAAATAACTTTCTTTTTTATCATACAACTCTACTCGATTACAGAGATTAGGGGCCATGTTATGAAGGTAATTGGTCACCTGAGTATTAAATAATTAAATAAAATGGTTGAAATCACCAAAACAGAATTAAATTTGTACGTTCAACTTTATACAAGTGGCTGGTACAAGTGTTGCAACTTGTAATTGCAAAAAATATTTATACCACTCATAAAGTGCTGTGAGATTAAAACAACTTGATGAGCATGCTAACGTTTGACCATAAATTAAAATACAAGTCTTAAACGACCGAGTGCATTTAAGAGGGGTGTTTTTTGTTTTCTTTTTTTTTTGGGGGGGGGGTGGGAATCAAGGTGCACATCTAAATGCCAATTCTTAAACTATTTCAACCAAAAATAAATAAATCTTTACAAAGAACATTTAAGATCCAAAGCATTCACTCGGATGACATAAGCAATTAAGCATATTAATAGGTTGATACAACTGGTTCCAGCTTGCTACGATTTCTTATCAGATGCAATGAGCAAAAACTAGATATGGACTTCCCTTGGTTATTCACATCTTTTGCAGGTAATGCATGGTCAAACAAGAATATCTAGTTGATAAGCCAATGGGCAGGACTAGCCTGCATGCATGTCCATGGCAGGATGGATTAGAGATTTTCATAAAACTAATTTTCATTTTATAAACTAGTGCCTGTTAAGCTGCATTTTTATTTTTTAGGTATTAATAATATCAAGAATTTATATTGAGATAATCCTTGATGTATTGGTAATATTGTTGTCTTAGTGAGAAGTTTTCTGTTAAGTAGTAATATCATGGTGTGTACTATAAAGTATAAACCCCTTCTCATCTCCACCTCTTTAATCCAGAGAGTAGATCTGCACATGTGCCTGCACCTTCTCTGTTGATTTGCTTTGACAATCCTCATTAGCACATTCCTTCATATCTGTAGTAGCTAAGACTCCACCAATAGCAGCAGGAATCCCACTCTCTTCCTTATTCACTACATAGTTTTGAACAGCCACACTTTCCAATTAGTTATAATGGCCATTCACATCATCAGCATCCGGAGCTTTAAACATTTCTATGGGCAAAAGAAAGACAAAGTCAATTTTAGACTTTGAATCTACGATACAATAGATATGAATTTTAAAACAACTGCTCATCTACCATAGAAAATTAAAATGAAGTACAATCCAAGTGATCCAATTCAGACGTGAATTGAAGAAATTATATGCAGTCCAACCATAAAATGCAAAACCCGGTTAGAAATGTAACAGTTTATTAAAAATGTAAATGTAAATCATTGCAATAATTGGGAAGAGGCAGGGAAAGCTCACCTGGACAGTGTTTGATGATATTATTGAAAGCTTTGGGTTAAAAGAGTTGCACTAGGTTATTGTGAATAGCTTATTGAACCACTCACAGTGTTCCAATGGTGTGAACAGCTATATGTACAGGAAGTTAAG
Source organism: Pterocarpus macrocarpus (assembly GCA_031439585.1). NCBI lineage: Eukaryota > Viridiplantae > Streptophyta > Magnoliopsida > Fabales > Fabaceae > Pterocarpus > Pterocarpus macrocarpus. The sequence goes on from CM062514.1 coordinate 20,894,586, forward strand.
TTTGTAAAGCTTGAGAAAAAGAATGAAAAAGGGATCTAGAATCACATTCTTTTATTCCTTGTCAAGATATTTTGGAAAAGTAATGTGAAATAAAGAAAAACACATAAAGGAAGACCAAATTTTGTAGTTTGTAACATACATTTGCTATTTGAAGAGGATGAGGAAACAACAGTAGTAGAATATGGGGGTATCAACATACATGACCAACTAAATCAACTGACATGCACTCAACTTGCATATATGATTGAGACTGAACCTATGGATCATATAAACCCCCATCTCTCCATGTATATTTGACATTTGATGGAACAGGGAACATAGTTTTTGGCCCACCATGAAGGCCCGCTGGAATGAGGATGCCTAGTTGAGCAATCCCTAATATTTCAACTAAATAAATTTTGTAAGGCAATGTAGTTTGACTTAATGCCAATAAAATTTAGCATGTTGCATTTGGCATGCCATGAAAGCAAGGCTTCTCTTTCAAGCTGTTTTAAGTCCACAACATGAAAGTAATGAAATAGGCTTACAACACGCACTTTCATATAAACATTTCTCACAATGCTACCAATGAAGCAAATACAATGTATTGTTAGTCTCTGTAGTTGTCCTAGCCTAACATGTTAGTTACAGGTGCTAATGGCTGCCCTTCTCAATCCAAATCTTGTCTAAGGAAGTCCGCATATAGTTCAGCACCATGTGAGATAAGACAGTGGCATGAATAGTTCATCAACACATCTGAAAAAAAAAATGAAATGATAGAAAAGGAGGAATTTAAAATGAAAACAATTACACATTAATACAACCATTATGTGAAAACTTTCTTATGCTGCAAACTCACAACTGTATACAGACAATACACAACTGCTTAAATAAGCAGGCATTATTAGCAGCGAAAGTTACTTAATACTATCAAAACTTGAACTGAAAACTGATGAATGAAGACAGCAAGACTGACATAATATTTCAGACAGACTATTTCTTGTACCTTTTTTCCATGGGCAGTGGAGAACTCAGCCCTGGTCATTGGGCCAAATTGTCATTAAGCTCCTCTACATCTCTACAACCACATAGAAGAGAAGAAAGTCTCACAGATTGAAACTAAACATCCAATTGCAGGGAAAAGACCAACAGGAATATTCCATAACATTTAATTTTGTTGCCGAGCATTCTGAACAAAGGATAATGTATAATATAACGTAGGATTAGATTGAAGGGTCCAAAACCTGCAGAATACTGCACGAATATATTTGAGACCCAGAAAACAGAAAGGGCTAATTCAGCATTATGTCATTCACTTAGCAAAATAGTTAGAATCACTTTCTAAACTACTCATTAGCCACGTTACCACTCATCCTTTAGCCTTCTCCATTTCAGCCTCTTTCTCAGCTTTCTTCTTGTCTAACTCAGCTTGTTTGCAATTTTCTTCATATGCTTTTCGAAACAGTCTTGTAAAATTCAATAGAGTTACAGTAACTGTAATCAATAGAACAACAATAATAAGAAGCAAGCTTGAGTACTTTAGAATAGATAACAGAATATATCACTTCTTTTTGCCAAATGTAAGATTAAACATGCAAGGATGATGAAACTACATTTAGTCAAGTCCTCCCATTGATTTTTTCCCTCCTATTATCTTATTATTCCTTAACTGTTCTCTCCCTCACCAGCTACTTTTCTGTCATCTTCCTTTTCTTCAGAAGAGGAAGCCTTGCACACAGCACAACACACACGCACTAGTTGAGAAGAACCAAATAGGGAGTGATTGATGTAACCATTATTAATGAAATGTAGAAAGGAACTGTGATGGTGATGTAATGAAGTGCTGTGGGCTATTGGGTTTTGGTTCACGGCTATTGAAGCCTGAATAAAGTTTCACTTTACCCATTATCAGGACAGTTTACATTAGATCAGATCTAACAGAAACGCATAAAAGAGTACAACAGACCATAAGGCATCCTCACAAAGATATCAAAATCGAACAACCAAAATTAAATTCCATCCATTGTTTTCTTAAAATAATTCTGCTACTATTCTTTATGGTATCTAGCTACCTAATTTCTTCAATCTTCTCACCTCACTTCCAGATTTTAGTGTGAGTGATGACTTCCAAATGAATCAACAGAGCACCAGATAGCCTTATCTTTATTACTTCTTTTCTCCTCTTAAATTAGAGTATTCATCCTATTGTTAATAAACAATAGGAAAATTGTACTTTCAAGACAACTTAATCATCTTTCATGTAAATTTGAAGACACCAACACACAAATCAGTTATCAATATGCCAAGAAAGGAACCCCTTATAAAATCTATGCTCCCGCAATTTTCTTTTCATAAGTAATATATGATAACTTGATTAAAAGAAATCATTCACAGACCTATTCACACTTCCCCAAATTCTCCGAGTCACCAGTGTATCCCTAAATAAGCATAACCAAGATGAATCAATATTAGAAAAACAAACACATTACAGTAAAAGGCTTAATGACCTTCAAATAAAGCTAACATAAGACCGGTGCTACTTATATCCGTAACAAGGTTAAAAAATAATGTGTTACTCATACTAGTAACAAGGTTAAACAACATTATCCTATACATTGATGGCCTAACAATGACAATACATCAGAAATACCTTTTACACCATGGTATCAACTAGCTAGACTCGAAGAATGAATCCCTCCAAGAAGGAAAACCAATATCATCCTACAATAAAACCAAAATGTCAAAAACTAGGAAATATAAAATGAAAATAAGATCAAAAGTTGATTTTCATTAACCCTCACCATTTGATCAGAATTTGAGGATGATTTGTGTGTTTCAATGCATTTTGAAGCATGACCACTACTTTGTTGGCTGCAAGTTGATTTATTGTGGCCACGCCTATTACACTTTGAGCATTGATACAACTTTCGTTTCCTAGTGCTTGATTGTGCAGGGCAACCCTTCGTACCCACAGATGTTGGATCCTTTACACTAAATCGTTTACACTAAATGTAGGATGTGACTGACCACCCAACAACTTGGAAGCACCTTTTGATTCAAGACGATGTATGTTGTTATCAATAATTTTAAGTACATCATTAAAATCATCCCTTGACTTTCCGGCTAGAAAGGACAACCACTTGCATCTTGTTGATAAAGTTCCTAGGCGCAACATCTCTATTTGTTCTATGTTAAGCTCTTCTTTCCCAATGTCAAATAAAAGATCTATTCTCTTTACATGCTTGGTCCACCTATCAAGTATCAAGCTTTTTGGTACTTCTTCGAAATGTTGTTCCTTCATGATGCAAATAATATGGCAACATGGAATGCCACATGATTCAAACCGGCAACATGAGCATTTAAATATAATTGAACTTGTGTCAAAAGACACCTCCCAAGACTTATAGTGTTTTCGAAAACTTGTCAATTTCCACATTTTAATCCCATTTTGTTCCATACTCTCATTAACAATACATGCAGCAAATTTCACAAGTTGCTTGTGAAATTACTTGAATTTACTGAGAGTGTATATTTTAGCAGCACTGTTCTCTATGCATTCAAGAGCTGACTTTAACACTGATCTAAAATATTTCGATTCAAAATCAGCATTGAATTCATTGTTTCGGTAGTGTTGCATGGCTTGATCAAAGCGACGAAGGAACTCAACTAGATTGTGGCGTGAAGACACATAATCTTTTATGAAACTATTAATACCTTCACACTGTGACATTATATTAATTCCAGAAAAAAAAAGTTCCATGAAGGTATGCATTTGCCCACATCTTCTTCTTCCTGTATAGCTTCCTAATCCAATCATTGTTTTCGAGTTTAAAATCATTAACTATATCTGCCCACATTCTTTCAAACTCATCAACTTCAAATTTCCCATACATGCAGTCTGCAAAAGCTGAAAGAAATTCCTTTTTATGCACATGTTTCTTTGCATTCTGTTGTAAATGCCAAGCACATAACCTATGAAATGCTTGAGGCCACAATCCTTTTATGGCTTTTTGCATTGCCTTGTCACCATCAGTAACCACTGCAACAGGATGTTTGTTTGCCATTACACTTGTTAGAGATCTAAGCACCCATTTGTATGTCTCTTCAGTCTCATCAAGAAGCAATCCAGCACCAAAGATAACAACCTTACCGTGATGATTTAAACCAGAAAAGATTACCAAAGGCTTATTGTAAACACTTTTCCTATAGGTGCTATCAAAAGCTATAACATCAGAGAAATATTGGTAGTCCATTCGAGTAGTTCCATCTGTCCAAAACAAATTTGCTAATCTTCCTTCAGGATCAAGGGTGTAATTCAGAAGAAGCATAGGATCACAATCACCTTTTGCATATAAGTAACTAAGAGCTGCAACACCATCTCCATCCATAACTTGGGCTTCTCGCTCCTTATCAAAATGATTATACAAATCCCTTCTAGTAAATGTCACATTCTCATAACCACCTACTTGGTTAGTAATGTACGACATAATTTTAGAAGGTTTCATTCCATGATAACACAAGGTAGATGCTTGTGCCTTATCTGAATCTATCATATGCCTATATGAAGGAATAAGGTGGTTGTATTTTGAACTAATTAGCTCATGATTGTGATTCCCATCATATTGAGAAACATGCCACATACTACTTTCTCTATCCAACTGAGCTCGAAACTTTGCCTTGCAACCAGTATGTGTTGTTGGCCTTTCTTCTTGCTGTCGATCCACCCTATCAAAGTGTTTTTTGCTCGAAATCCTTCATGATTACAAACCCATTGTCGCCAAATTGTTTCCCCTTTGCTATCACGCTTTACTTCATCACGTCTTACTCCAAAACCCAATACTTTACCCAAATTTCTATAGAATTCCTGTGCCTTCTCCTCAGATTGAAAATTTATACTCATAATCTGGTCATAGCTAAGATTGCCAATGTTAGAATCCAATTTATCCTCTCGGTTCTCAATAGGATTATCATTTCCTTCATTTCCTTTATCATTTTCATCTCTTTCACACCTAGATTTGTAGTTTGATTTAATAGACCAACACTTTCATCCTCAAAGCCAAACTTATTGTCTTCCTCCATTTAATTTTCAAATCTACATAAGACAAAAATATAACAAGTGATAAAAAGGAAACAAAAATTAATACTTAAAGTCCAAGACGTCGGCAATGATAAAATAGTGGAGAAGTTGCTATAGCCTATAGGGGAGTTTGAAACCAGAAAATCGGAAGCTAATAAAATGAGCAATACATACTGATAGAATAAAATGCGAGGAAGTATCATCAATAATATACAAAACTCATCCAAAATGAACAAAAGGAAACTACCAGCTATAACATTGAGTCAATGTGAAAGATGTGATATCTGCAACAGGTCATATCTCTAACGAGTCTAATCTAAATCCTTTGTTTAAAGGGGGACGCTTGGTCTACACTTAACCAATAGAGAAGATAACAAACTAATAGGAAAAATATAAACCATAAAGGGACTAGGCTTTAAAGAGAATCGCAAAGAAACATTATCATAACCTATAACCAAAATGGGATCGATAACTATTTCATATATCCATGATACACTAGTAGAGGGAAGACAACAATTCTGAAAGGAAGGCATATACCTTATGAAGGTGGATAGTGATTCCCTAGATGGAAACAACAATATCACTTGGCAATCCAGCACTACAAAACCTACTTGCACCACATACAACATAAATCACATCAAACACAACTTTAAAACTACACAAATGCTTAATACCAGAAAAAGAAAAAGGTACACAAAGATAAAATTAAGCAGTTCAAAGGAGCCCTCTTTGTCAAGTAAGCACCATTCATCCAAGTTCAAAAAGAAATATTCGGGTTAATCATGCTTTTTCCCCTCATAAATTCTCCCACTCTCAAGACTAACATAGGCACTTTGCTAAGGCATATTGAAAATAACCAAAGACTTTGATAAGTTCATCTAAGTTATGTTCACAAGGATATGATATATTGAATTCATTTTGCATCTCTGGCATACGTCAACAGAATAAATATGTCTCTATGATAAATTCACAAGGTCTTCTAGCAGAAAGATAAATGGATTTACATAAACACACTTAATAAATCCATAACACGCAATTTATGAAACAATGTTTTTGCATTTCCAATTAAGCACAAAGATACAAGCTTTTTAGAAAATCTCCCACACTTGTCAGCTAATAATAGACTACAAAGTATAAGCAAAATTAATGGTGCTTTCATTACCAAAAATATGTCACATTATTTTAGACACAAATGTAATTAAAGTTATAAGGAAAATCTCCCCAAAAAAGATTTGAACTATAAATGACATGCCACAAAAGAAAACCTAAAGATTAGGTAACAAAATATTTTTACGATTGGAACCAAAGTTTACCTAAACTAGGAGGGAGAAATAATGTGAACTTTTAGAGATTAAAGTCATTCTTTATACTTCACCTAATAGTGTTAGCTTTTAGGAAGATTTGGTTCTTGATATAATATCAAAGCCTCTAGTACAAAGCAATTAATAATTTGATTCTTGTCACTCTCATTCTTAATACCTAAGTTAAATTTCAACTTGTGTTATGTTGGGCTTGTGCTTCCCTCGTTTAAGCCAAAAGGGCTTTTTTGTGATGAAAAGCATTCCCAAGCCTCCATCTAATTCTTGACATGGTGGGGTGGCAAAGAGTTGGATCTTTGCCACAGATATTTTAGACAGAGTTTCAAGATTATAAAATTGAAAAACATAGTAGTGAAATTATCTCTTAAATGAACTCTCTTAGGACTAGAATGCTTCAAAGTTCAAACTCCAATAATATGCATCGTTGGAACAACAAAATAGGAATGGAATTCTACATTATTTTACATGTGTTTATCAAAAATTGTGGTCTATGAAGCAGGTATGCCCTGCTCCTAGTGTAACATCCCGATTTCCGAGTTCCGACTTAGTCCTCAGGATTGATCAATTTCAATTTCCGACTTCATGTTTCAAAGAAATGTTCCCAATTTTCGAACTCATGATGTAGCCTCCAGTGTCAACCGAGGCACCCGAGTTCCAACCTCAGACCTCCTGCTTCAAGATAGTGTACGTGGTTTCCGACCTCAGAAATAATAGTTTGACACAATGGTTACAAGTATCGAACTCCGAGTTTAATGTAACGAGCTCGACCTTAGAGTCGAACTCAATTGGGATAGACCCAATTCGGATCTTTGAGCTGATTTCCAGCCACATACGAGTTTCGGTTTCCGAGATTATTTCCAGAAGCCTTCCATTTCTGTTGGCGTTCCCGAGTTTGAATGGGGAGTTCCGAGATTATATGATTGCAAGTTTGAAGACTTCCGACCTCCGACCTTACGTCCAAGTCTCAAAATAAAGCAGACAAGATTTCCTCAAGTCACAAGCAAGAAGGACGAGTTAGACATCCCGCCACCTCAAGCTCAAGTAAAATGGCACGAGTTCCGACTTCAAGCATAATAGAGACGAGTTCTGATTTCAGTTGGACGGAAGCATATCCCACTTTTGGAACGACGTGGAGAGCAATTTGGCCACAACAGTGGGAGACATGGCCAAACTTCAATCACAAAATTTCAACCAATCAACACTCATAATCCCAACTACCCCCCATGTATTTAAGTCAGTCTCTCCCCCTCATTTCTGACTGATCTATGCCTCCTTCTCTCCCTCTTATTCCAGCCTCCTTCTTCCCTTCTCTCAATCAACTCCATTACTCCTTCAAGCTTAGCAAGGTTCTAACACTCCAAGTTTCAGCACTAAGCTCAAATCATACTCCAAAGAGGTAGGATTCTACTTCTATTCTTGAATTATTTGCCTTATGGCTGTATGATCTTGTATTCTTCTTCATGTATTTGATGAGTTAATAGATGTATTATGATATATTATGATTGAATTAACATGAAATATTGAGTTGGAATTAAGGTTAGAAGAAGAAAACTAGGAGAAGTGAAAGTTGGAATGCTGTCTAGTTGAGGAATTCCACGGCAGTCCGTACGGCGGAGTGTACGGCACAGCCTACAATCGATTAAATCTGATGAAACTATTTTTAGATGAAAGTAGACATTCAGAGCTTTCCATAAATACATAATATAAGGCCATTGGATTAGTAGTGAGAGAGATATAAATTTTTGAATGTTAACCTAGGAACCAGGACTTTCATCCGGGCAGGGTGACTTAAGGAGGGTATAACTCGCCCTATGTGACTCCAAATTGAGTGAAACCAACTTTGTCAGAAAGCTTACACATAGGGGAACATTCCAATATGAAATTTCGAGTTTGTTATGATTCTAATTGTCCCCAGTGATTCGAGGAAGTTACCCTATGTCCAAACCGAGCCAAAATAGAGTAGTTCAGAAATGTCGAGTTTCAGGACTTATAACTCGAGCTATACTAAAGCAAATGGAATGAAACTTATGGCAAAGGAAAGGTTTCCTGTTAGCTTCAATATGAGACCAATTTCGTATGATTTGAGCTTAGTTTCGATTATACTTCCAGGAGTGTAATTCGGGCTAGTGACTGAACAAGCTGAGGTAAAATTTAAATATCCTGAGTTGTGTAGATCAAAATGATATGGGACGAAAGAGGTTAGAAAGTAGACACATAGAGCTATGATATACCCAAAACTCATATTTAAATGAGTTGAATAGAGATAAAGGTGGATTATACAAAATCCGGGAAGAACGGAGTATGATTGGCAGAATGGTCAAATTGATAATTTTACAAGTGTTAGTGCACATATAAGGTTTGAGTTGAGGATTGCCAGTTTGACATTGATATATATATGTGTTAGATTGATTATGTTGCTATGACTGGTTTGTCTGTGAAAACTGGCACTATTCATAAGGAAACGGAACTGATCCGTTATGCTGCCAAATTTACGGCAGAAGTCTATGACACTAGGAATGTTTGTATGCAAGAGTGATATAAGCGTGATATGAGGTATATGAAGGTAAATGATGTAGTATAAGTATGAGTGCCGATAGAATGGTAAAGAGGCTACGAGCCTTTATACGTTATGAATACGTACATAAAGATCATATGTGCAATGATATAGGGAAGTAAGTGATGAAATATATGTATGAGTACATTCAGCACGTCTATGCATGACCATATATGAGAATGAAAAGATATGAATATATTGAATGTAAATCCCTTCACTTGGAGGCAGTTGCACTTTGAATCCCTCCTTGTGAAGGCAGTTAAAAGATAAAGATGTGAATCCCTTCACTTGGAGGCAGTTGCACTTTGAATCCCTCCCTGTGAAGGCAGTTACCCTCTACCTTGGAGGCACGTGGTCAGATGAGATCCCTCTATATTGAAGGCATGTGGTCAGATGAGATCCCTCAATTTTGAGGCACGTGACCAGAAGAGATCCCTTCAATTAGAGGCACGTGACCAGAATAAGATCCCTCTAAGACTAGAGGCACGTGGGTCCCTTTGCGGGTGAGTCGGTGTGACGACGGTCACGGGTGAAGCTGACGAGCTCACTCCAAGGCCAGGTTACCCAAGGGCAGTAAAAGCACCCTAGGGACGGCGATACGTAATGCCTAGGTGTGCCAAGTAAAAGCTAAAGAGTAAAGAGTAAAGACTAAAGATTAAGGCATATGCAAGCACGCCACTCGCATAAGGCATGGTATCGACCCAGCTAGTGTGAGTACAGGGGACAGAACTTACATGAGGCATGGCATGACCTAGCTAGTGTAAGTATCAAAGGAAGATTCCCACATTCCTAAGGAAAGTGACACAACGATCACGCTCTGATGGGGTATGACATGGCGATCATACTCTAGAATGTGGCACGTAAAGATTTTATGATGAAAAGAGAGATGAAGAAAGAAAAGCAAATATTATGTATATGCATGAATTCAAGTAGAGATAAAGTTATGTGCAAATGCTATGTGTAGTTTAATATGTTGCACTTATTATCCATGATATCATTCAGGAATTGATTTTTATGGGTTTTTCCCATAAATCTTATGTTTTTGCATAAGTTCAAATACACGAAAAGGTAGGTGCAGAAGTTATATATCCAGTGTATTGAGACTATTGTGCTTTACTATGTTTCAGTTATTATTCATACTATAATTTATGAAATGGTGTTGTATGGGCTCTCCCAGATGACAAGTCTATGAGTAAAACTGAACCTTTGCTTTGGGTATTGTATTTTCGAACTATAAAATTAAACAGTCTACATAGTCTGTTCACCTTTTTCATAATAAACCGAAGCAAACTGGAGATAACAACGATGGCATTATTATTGATACTTAGAGAATCCTACTGAGAATTTATAATTCTCACTCCTAGTTCCGTGTTGTCTCCAGATAGTTTCAGGAGTTTCCGAAGACGGTTGAAACTGCTGTCAAATAAGGTCCATTCAGGTAACAGTAGCAACTCCAAGGTGTGGTACTATGACTTAAGTATAGTACTATACTGAGGAGGGTGTTACACCTGGTACATGGACCATTTTTAATTCTAAAGATAACTTATGTTCAAGCCTATAGCTCCAAAATCTGCACACTACTTCCTAATAAGACTCTGATTTAGCATCTGTGACATTGCAAGACAATTCCTGTTTGCTGCATCACTGGCTGCTGAATATACTAAACTAGTAACACAAATAGATAAAGCCAACACATGAAAGAAAAATAGAAGCCACTTGTTAATAACTCTAATATAGCCAATTTTGTTAATAACTCTAATATAGCCAATTTGAATAAGTTCCATTTATTTCCAGGAAGCAGTCCAGTAGTCTTATACAATTTGAATAAGTTCCATTTATTTCCTTCCTTCTTATCTTTTAATTATTAGTACGTGTAATAAAGCCAACACATGAATAAGTTCCTTTTAATTATTTAGTTTGATTGTAGAGACATAAATTAAGATGTTTCATTAGGTAGCCTATAAGAATGTGCTAGTCTTATCAAGTATTATCAAGGAATCATATTGTGCAAATGCTAATACATAAGATGACGAAGAGGTATTTACAAATTAGGCTTTCATACTTTTGAGGATTGCTTCACATTTTTTGGTCACATAGTGAAATAACATTTTACAATATATTTGACAACACAGCATGCTACTAGGGGTGGGTATTGGATTAGGTCAACCTATTAATCCACGAGTTTCAGCGCATCCCAACTCACAAAATACAGGTCAACTCAGGTCAATAGATTGGGTATGGTTGAAAAATCTTTAACTTATATGATATGGGTTGGATTATGGATTTGAAATTTTTTTACCCACATAACCCAAATCAACCCTCCTACTATTTTTCTCAATATTTTTTTTAGTGGTCTAAAACATGTGTCAGAGCAAGAATAAAATGATAAATTTTTTCTCAAATTCTTCATTAATATCAAATAAAAGGGATCTTAAATCTTGTCAGGTCAAGGAATAAAGGGATACAATTTTTCTAAGTCTTGTCAAGTCAAGGAATAAACGGCACAACTTTGTGAAGAGTTTTGTGAGAGGTCCATGGATACTAAAAAACCATTTTGGCATTTCAAGATGCTTTCCCTTTCTGTGGTTCCCATTATATCTATATATATGCATTGTGGTCACATTGAGAAAGTTACCAAAGAGAATAAAGATGAGAAGTTGATGGAGTCCCTAATGGATTATTGTGATAAAAATTCAATGGATCTTTCGGATGATACTGAATATATTGAAAAGCTTGATAATGAAGTTTAATTATATCAATCTATATGTTATATATGATGATGATGATTTCAATAGACTCATGTAATTTGTTATGTTTTTAGGACTTATATATGTTTCCTTAAAAACTAATAGAACTTAAATATACTTTTTTGAAAGCTTGTAAGACTTATGAATATTTTTTTAAATTGACTTAAATATGTTTTTTGTCCTTGTAAATGTTGTCAATTTTGGTTTTGAACCCTATATATATTTAGGTCCAAACATTTTCAAAAACATTTAGCTTTGCTCCATATAAAAATTTCGTTTTGATATAGATCCAAACATTTCCAAAAATATTTGATTTTATTCCTTGAAAATTTATGACAACTTGGTTTCAGGAAGTTCAAACTAATATTTTAAAGGACTTAAATTAAATTATCATAATTTTTTATAGACTTAAAACAAACATATTTGTTGGTATATGGACCAAAAATTAAACAAAATAATGATGGAGACTTAAACCAAATGTTTTTGGAAATTTTTGACTTTAAATCAAAACTTTTAATATAGGAATCAAAATAAGAATTCGCAATATTTTTAGAGACTAAAACATATTTAAGCCTTTTAAATTTATTTATGTTGAAATTACTATACTTATTAAAAGATTTGATATTTATGTTAGATTTTATATTATATATATTTAGATTTATTAAATTCGATCATATATTTTGACATATCTTAATAGGTAATTTTGTTTTAAATATATGTCGAATTCATGGGTTTGACCTAACCCACTCATGAGTAGGTGGAGTCGGGTCGGGTTAAAAAAAAAAATTTGCTCAACCCACTATTTAGATGAGTGGGTTGGGTCGAAAAGGTCCCCAAACCCATCCAACCCAACCCACGCCCCATACTAGTGCATATTGCATACCCATACTTGTATCGAAAGTATTGCATGCCTAGCTAACTATGGTCTTGATTCCAGTTTAGCTGCCCATGAAAAAACTGCCACATCGTGAAAGTGTAGTAAGGGAGGTGGAAGTTTTTCCTGCTCAATTCCACCTTTAATTGAAAGTATAGACGTGTGTAACTATTATTATTTGAGCAAATAGTCAATTTTGTCCCTAATAAAAATTTTATAGGGATAAATTAGTCTCTTAAAATTTAAAAACTTCAAGATAGTTCCTCACCATTCAAAAAGAGGAATGTATTAATCTCTCTGTATAAATTCGTACTATTAACGAGAGCCTTATGCGCCTCTAAATTACCGTCTCCTTATTTGAGAAAAGAATCACGAGGATTCCCCACATTAACCTAAATAAGGTAAGAATTCCTATGCGATCCTATACTACGACACTCCCCTATATGAATGGGGGCTTCGAGACCTCAGATATAATACACACTTCTCTTTACCCTAATTTGCTAAATACTCCCTTTAACTTGAATGTTAGAGTGTCTTTGACTGTTCTAGGGCAAAAGGTGGAAGACTTACACACGGCAAGCCTCTAGCTCAAAACATATGAATTGAAAAAATTTAATATCTCCTTAACATTTGAAATCACCGGATAATTCAAAACATAAAAAATTCTAACATAACATATATTCAAAAATGAAGGGAGTATATTTATACCTTTTTTAGTACGTAATATATTAAGAATGGTGATGTATATCAAATAAAATTTTTGTTACCTAAATGTATACAAGAGTGCCTTATTCGGATGTGCGCTTTGAAACAGTTTTTTCGATATTCCCATGTCACAACAGCAGCCGAAGGCAGAAGCAACTGCAAGACAGTTGTCATATTATAGGGATCTAGCTAAAGTAAAATTAAAATAATGTCACAATTATCCAAATAACTTTAATAGAGAATTGAAAATAATTATGTGACAAAATTAAATTCAGAAAAAATGTAAATATATCATAAAAGCTAAACATTAAGTTTTAATAAAATATTTGAAAATTGTCCACGTTATTACTCTTGTCTAGGATTTTCATTCCTGTTCCGAAACCTTCCATTACTATTCTTGAAGGTGGTGCTGAAGCAAAGTATTGATGCATGCAATAAGTATTGCTTCATGGTTTGGGCGTTCAGATTGTTTTCCAGTATTTCTTACGTATGTTATAAGTTGACAAAAATGCGATGAAAATCATATTTTATATTAAGAAAGAATTATCGTTCCAGCATATATTTAAAATTAAAAAAAAAGGAAAATTAGATCCTGATCAAATATAAGCGTCATTCTTGTGTTTTAACTCAAGAATTTAAACTTTTAACAGAGTTTTCATAATATAATATTAAAGCATCTAGTATTAAGTGGTAAATACTTTTAGGCTTGGATTGATATTACTATTATCTTTTTAAAACTATTAAACTATCTGAAAGTTGCTTTAAAAATTTATAGTAGTATTATTTAATAAAATAATATAAAAAGTTACTTGCACTAACTAAAAGTCACAAAAGTAGTATTTAATAAAATTATTTTTAAAATTTGAAATAACTTTAATAGATATAAATAAATTAAATATTAAAAAGAGCAATTTATACTTTTATTATTATCAAAGAGAGTAAAATTATATTAATTTTTTGAATTTTAGAGAACACAAGCAAATTCTGAAAAATATTCCATGAAGATTCTCAAGAATACCCTTTAACTTTTAAAATTCAAGAGTTAAAGTATTTTAGTTTTTTTGTTTACTAAATAAAAAAAGTTGACTTATGTCTTTTATAAGCAGAAGCACCCTATCAAAAAGTATTACCAAATCAAACCTTAGTTAAAAAAGCATAAACCGCTATACCCTTTTATGCGAGTAGACAATACTTAATAGTTAACTTTTTTATTTTAATGGATACTTAATAATTAATTTTATATAGAAAATAATATATTTTATAATTCTTATTTTTGTTTAAAAATTTAAATAAAAGTCACAATATAAAAAAAATTCATAATCAAAACACAAAAGACATACACATATGTCACAACATGTTGTCTATTTTTAGTATTTAAATATATAATTAAGTAAAGGACTTGTTAGTTAGAGGGAGCCAAATAAAAAGAATATATATATATATATTTACAAAAAATTAAAATTATGTTCTAAGAGGAGCCGCCCCTACTGTAAACATTTCTCTTAAAATTGTTGATAAAATATGTAAAGAATGGAAGGTGTTTTAGCTACCCGCATTCCTTGGTATTAAGGTGGATTAGAATTAGATGTAAAATTAAAATTATTTTTATAAGAGTTTAATTTTGATGTATTAATAGTGTAAAATTTTTATATTATCATCTAATTATATATTGTGATACTAACAAATATATTTGACTCTTACACTTACTATTCTAAAAATTATACAAATGGAAGGATTTGATTGAATAACAGTGTAAAAAATAGTATATATAAATTAAATCATTTTTATAGTCGATTATAAGTATAATTGATTTTTTATAATTGATTATGATAAATTTAATTTTATGTTTGAAAGCATTAATTAAAAAGTAATTTTAAAATAATATATTTTGTTTAGATGTATAAAAAGATAGTAAATTACTAAAAAAAATGAAATAATTTGTTTATATTATATAATATAAATTTAATTTTGATATACTATTAATATATAATTTTTTAATAGTTATTCTATCATTTACAATCACATAAACTATTAGGATTAGACTAATAATAAAGAACTTAAATAGTTTGCTTGAGATTATAAATTCACAGTTCATTGCTACTAATGTACCAAAAAACTCATATATAACCATTTTATTAAATTTGTTTGATTCTTACCATAACTAACTAAAAAGGCATATAAAAGATAAGATTTAATTGATTGACAATATAAAATACTTTATATCAACATTAAATCAAAATTAATCTCATATAATATTTAATATTTAAGTTAATTTGATAAAAATATCATAACTTTAATAAATCACCTTTTTCTTTTAATTAAAATACTCAAAAATAATTCTTTATTTAAAAAAGTTTCTAATGTAAATGAGATAAGTTAAAGATTCACAATCAATTTTATTATTAGATTATAAATGAGATAAGTTAAATATTTACCAAATATAGTAGATTATATTAAAAAACATTACGAGAACAAAACTAATTTTCTCTTTGAAAAAGAAATCTATATCTCTCAATCATAGCGTCCACGCACCAAGGTGTTTCCAGAGAGATTATATCATGATGATGCCAGTTCTTACGCCTTCGTTGCCCATTCGCTTAGATCAACCGTTAACACCCAGTTTTTTTGTGGTGGTACCGTTGTTTTATGAACGGTCCAAATTGTGCTTCATATAATCTAATACAAATATGTTTTGTTCATATACCTGCATCCTCACATTACATCAGCACCTGACTATAATCAAGTTGTAGGTTCGAGACGGCACTTCCTTCCATTCATCCACATCCAAACATTACATCAGCATCAGATTATGAGTATTTATTTTCACCTGTGCTCGAATTCACGATCGGTTAGCCATAAACATCAATGACAAATACATTCCAACCAGGAATGTTCGTTTCCATTATTTTTTGACCAAAAATTATAAAACTATTCCAACTCTTTGGAACATATTCTAAAGTTAAAAAGTGTTCGTACGGTGTAATGATTTGTTAATTCTATACTAATAGGATTTACAAATCATAAAATGTTGCGCATGAAGTCAGCTCTAAAGATTGATTCAATACGAGATCAAAATGTTGTTTTATATTAAAAAAAAAAAAATTCGTGCAACAGGTGAGAATTTACAATATATTTGCGTTTTATACACTCACCAGCCGATGTCTTTCAATGCGATCCCGGACTACGTTTTTCTCTTAACTAGTTTTTTAACCCGTGAGATGCACTGGCGAAACTTATAAGAAATATATATAATAAAATTTGATATATTAATTTATTATTGATGTTCTATTTTATTGTATAAGTATAATGAAATAAAAAGTTTTAATAAAATATGGTTAAATAAATTAATTTTAAATATTATTTAATTAAAATTAGGTAAAATAAAATATTTATACAAATATAAAAATAGTTGCGAAATTTTTATTGAATAAATTAGTTATTTTAAACAATGTTTGTATACATTTATTAAATAATAACTTACTATTAAAATTCTAATATGTTCTATACAAAACTTCTTTATTCCAATTTTTATATGAGAAGAAAAAATCAATTTCATTTAGCATTCTCTTCCCCTTATTATGAAATTTATTTCATTTTTCTCTCCTATCTATTAACAATTTATTAAAATCAACCCGAAAGGAATATATTTTAATCATAAAATATAAACTTCTTTTAATATATTTTATTGCAAAAATTTAAGTAAAAATTTAATAATAAAAAAGTTTAAAATAATCATTTCCTCATCTCATACTTTAAATTTAATTATATTTTATAAAAAATTTTAATCTCATATATAATATAATTTTTTTTGAACTACAGTCTCATATAAAATATGATAATATTATATATTATGTATAGTATTATTTATATAAATATAATTTACGATATATATTATATATAGTATTGCTTATACAAATATAATAATAATAGAAAATACAGATTATACATCATTATAAAAAAAAAATTGCAGTCGATAATAAGCCAATAATCCAATCGTTGCATACATTAATTTATCTTCAATTTAATCATTTTTAATTCAAATTAATGGATTTTGGTAAGAGTGTGGGGATCTGGAAGATAATGGAGATAGTGAGACAAATAAATAGTGAAAAATAACGACCAATTAAAATAAAACTTGCCACAAATGAAATTTTTTATATATTTGTTTAGAATTTTAAGAAAAAAAGCTAGGAAGTAACCGCTTAGTAAAACTTTCTAGGTTATGCTTCTAAAATATTATATTAGTAGAAATAGATTCAAATTAATAGATTTTGGTAAGAGTGTGAAGATCTTGAAGATAGTGCAAGTAGTGAAGATAGTGGAACCAATAAATAGTAGAGAATAACAACTAATCAAAATAAAACTTACCATAAATAGATTTTTTTCTTTTGTAGAATTTTGATGAAAGAGGCTAGGAAGCTGCCACTCGGCAAAACTTTCCATGTTATGCTTTTGAAATATTATATTAGTAGATAGTTTTGAATGGAACCAAGTTATTAGTATAAGATTAATTTTAATATATGATTAATGTAAAAAAATTCTATATTATTATCTAATCACATATTTTTATTTGTAAAATTTTTCAATAGTGGATGATTGAGTCAAAATAATTTTAACTATATGACAATACATAATTGGATGTTTATATAAAAAAAATTATATTAACAATGCATCAATATTAAATGGATTTAATTTTGATAAACTGACAGTGAAAAAATTTTATACAATCATCCAATCATATATTACCACATTAACAAGTATAGTTGAATCTAATACCATTACTTGAATGATCATATAAATAAAAATTTTTAATTGAATGACTGTCAGTGTATCAAAATTAAACTCAAATTGAATTCTCTTTGTGAACTCCCTGTTCTCAAATCTTTTCATAGATGTCACGTAGCACTACTGATAATAGATTATTAAAGGATTAACAACAACAACAACAAAAAAATTAATGTAATTTTTCTTGTATAAACGTGATGGACATAAAACATTTTGTCATAATTTTGAAGTTTTAATTATCAGTTTATTAAACTATCTACATCAATTCATTGTATGAAAAAATAACAAAGAAATATACTGGGAACCAAATATGAACTTTTTTACATCAATTATCCCAATTTTATAATTATATATGTAAGTTTTGCGTATGAAATGTATAATTTTTCATTAATCTACGATTAAGTTTGGATACATTATATCATACTGGTAATAAAAGAAATGTCATTTTTTTTAAAAATTTTTCACGTGCATAATGAAAGAAATGTCTTGTGACCAAATTATAGTCATGACTCATGATCACGAAAAGTAATAAAAGTAATATGCAGAAACAATAATGATTAATGGGTTGCTGATAAAGCAAAATTAATTCTATTGATAAAATATAATTTTTTAAAAATAGAATTAGGAAGGAAAAAAAACCACAAGAAACACATTGTAGTTCACCTTAATGTTATGAAAAGTTTATACAGGAATTCAATGGACTCTGTGTTTGGTTGACAGTTAAAAATAAGAAAAAATTTTTATAAATAAGTTTTATGTGTAATTTTATGTATGATTTACCTCCAATCAAATATACCCTAATGTGATAATTTAAAAATAATTAATAGAAGAAAAAAATGAAAAAAATATATATCCGATTTTTGAAATTTTGCTTAGCTCAATAAATTGATTAGCACAATACAGGAAAACAATACGTTTTATACTTTTACTGTTGCATGATGACCATTCAACCATTCTTTTGTAGGCAATACCACGTACGCATTTATGCATTAAATCTAAAACCTTAAAAAGGAAAATGAAAAGAAAAGGTAAATTTTGGACTTTATATGTGAAATTTATTTATAAATTTTTTTTTTCAATTTTTATCCTCTAACTAAACACATACAAATTAAAAATTATACTCCAATTTTTAGACATTTAAGTATCAAAAAGACGAAGACTAAAACGGTAAAAGGGGTGAAGACAAATGACCTAGAACCATTCCTTGACACCCGCAGTTGGAAAAAGGGCGGGTATTAATTATTAATTAATTACTTTTTGGGTCAATTGACTCCGCAGCGGCGCAAGTCGCAACCAACCAAACCAACTCACAATTCCAAACTTCGCGTTGAGCTCAGCACACCACTCCCTTCACATCACGCCACCGCCTTTTTCCACCATCCGACCCGATCTTAACTGCTCACGCGTTTTCCGTTTCCATTTTCCCAACATTTTTTTTATACATTTATGATTTGTTAAAAAAAATAATTTTAAGAATGTAAAAAAAATTAAATATATTATAAATGTGAAAAAAAATTAACAAATTATAAAATATCATATCACTATAAGTGTTTATTTTTATAATAATAATAATAATAACTTTAAAAATTACACTTATCTAATTAAAATCCTTTATACTGATAACATATTAACATAAATCTCATATATTTAGAAGTGATCTTTTCCAGTATCCTTATATTTTTTTTAAGGGGAAGCAATTTTGAACAACAAATAAAAATTTTATTCACACTCTTTGATAGAGACCATAGTGGTTATTTAATGAAATAAAATAATATAATTTATTTATTTAAGATTCAATAACTTTATTATACTATTCTGACCAAATATCTAATTTTCTAGTATTTTTCTTAATTTTATTAAAAATAATTAACTCCTTTCGTAATTATTTTAGAAGTCATATAAAAGAGATATGATATTATTGATTATAGATTTTATACTACGAATATATCAAAATTAATATTTACTTTCGATCCGATCCTCAGATCATTCCAAAATTATATTAGTAAATCGCCGATTCATAACGTGAACAAACCACCAGCCAATCATTCACATCTCCAACCACCTCCACAAATAATCATTTTTTTTTCTTAAAAAAAAGCCAAATCAAAATTTCTGGCACTCGTGACTCCATGAAACTCCTAAGCTACGACTACGAGTCCTCATCTTGCACAATGCGCAGAGATTATAAGATCGAAAGCTCAAAAAAAAAAAAAATCGTTGAAGTGCATGAAACTTGATAAGAAGTCAGTAAAAATGCAAATAACAGAAAGAAACCAACGAACCACACAGGTTTTACCCGAAACAGGTCATATTGGTAGCATCTAACCAGAAAATTAACTAACTCCTACAAATACTACTAACGCTTCTTCTTCTTCGAGTCCTAACCTAACACCTAAAATTAAACATAACACGAGAAATGTATAGAAGACGTTTCCTAATCATTACGCTATGTGCAATTCATTACGTTACTTACCTAAAAGGCGTGTGAGTTTTTGGATGTTAAAACGCACCGTTTCGGTTTGGTTTGAGATTCGATCAAGTTTTTAGGAGCGAGCCATCATCTTCTTGAACTCCTCGAAGTTGACGTTGCCGTCGCCGTCGGCGTCGACGTTTTTTATCATGCGGCGGCAGTCGCCGAGGGAGCACTTCTCTCCGAGGCGCTTGAGGACAGCGTGGAGCTCCGCGGCGGAGATGAGGCCATTCTTGTCGAGGTCGTAGAGGTCGAAGGCGTCGCGGAGCTCCTTCGAGTCGTCGCCGCTGGCGGCACCGGTGCAGTGGAAGTCGGCGAACTCCTTAATGTCGATGTAACCGTCGCCGTTCTGGTCGATCTCCTCCATCATGCGCCGCACCTCCTCGGAGCTCGTCTTCGAGCCCAGCGCCGCCAGCATCTCCTTCAGCTCCGAGCACGAGATCTTGCCGTCGCCATTTTTGTCGAACTTATTGAAGATCTTGCGAACCTCGTCGTCCATGGCGTCTTCTCAGTTCACTGATCAGAGTGAGAAACGAAATCTCAACTCCCTCTCTATTTCTCTCTCTATCTCTCTCTCGCGCTCTGAAAAGTCCGTGGAACGAAACGGCGAAATTTATATATGTACATGTGGGGGGCGCGGTTTCACGCGGTTTCTTCCGCGACGCGTTTAATTAGGGGCAGTTATATGTACATGAAGGGAAAGGATTGATGATGTAACTGTTCACCAGTAGAATTGGGACGCGTGTCTTGGAATTCACGTGATGGAGTGCACGAGAACATTATGGTTCGTGTGAGATAGCAGGAAGAGAGGAATAAAAATAAAAAACTGAAATTAAAGAAGAAACTGTTCTTCCATGCTTTGCATATGTTTTCTAATATAAGATTTTTTTTATTTATTATTTTTTTGACATGATTTATTATTTTAATAAATTAGTAGACAAGTAAAAATTTTATTAAAGTAGTAATGATATTTTATAAAGATTTAATTTTAATATAATATCAATATAAAAGTATTTTATAGTTATTTAATTATATATTATCTATTATTGAAAATATTTGTATCTTATAATAATTATTTCAAAAATTATATATCAAAGTTATTGGAGATGGTCTAATAATAAAAAATTTAAATAATTTATATAGGATCATAAATTTAAATTTTATTATAATGATGTATCCAAAAAAATTATATATATCAAAATTAATGTTATTTATAACAAACAAATTTCTATGGCTTTTGTTTTTCGATAAATAAAAAGTGCTCAAAACTCTCTAAATGCAGAAGCAACACAAAACAAGCAAGGGATCAGCCTCCCAAACAGACTCATGCAAACAACATAACCCACTTAGACACTAAATAAACACTTACTCGAAAGTTAACTAGAAAAATTAGGTAAATTATAGAATGATCATCTTTAAATATAAATATTAAATATTTATCTTTTTTTATCTATTAGAAGTAGTTACTTTATTTTAATTATTTAATTGATATTGAATTTCGAATTTTGAGTTTCATGAATATCGAATTCCAAGTTAAAAATTAGATCTTACACTAATAAATACTAATGTAAAGACACCACCATCGAGTTTTCAGTTTCGAGTTGGATCTCACATTAATAAAAATATACAGACATCAAATTTCGAGTTCCAAGTTGGACATCGATAATAGGTTATCTGATACCAATTTGATAGACTATAATATTCTAATATCATGTATTAATATATTAAATTTATTTTATTATTTTTTATTATTAGATTTATAAATAATTTTAAATTAATAATTTAATTTTAAATAAATATTCAATATCCATAAAATATGGTGAATATTCTAAATGTTAATGAGAAGCTAAAACCAAGCTCTGCACACAGTCATCTTAATCACTTAAACAAACTCGCTACATTCATTTAACACTTTTGTCCTTTTTCTTTCGACCTCTCTTTTTCTCTCTTTTGCCTAGATTTGTCTCACTATCATATCATCTTAATTTCTATATACTTATAATATAAAATAATTTTATATTATTAATTAATAAAAATATAAAAAATATTAAATTATAATTAATAATTATTATAATAAATAATTATTTAACATAATTTAATATTTTTTTATATTTTTATTAATGATAATATAAAATTATTTTATATTATCAATACATAAAAATTAAACTCTATTTATAATTAAAATTTTTTTAGCAAATCTTATGCATTGAAAGAAAACAATTATGACAGCTTCTTTGCTTTCCTTATTTTTTCGGAAGGATTAATAAATTTTTATTGAATTTAAATTGAGATCAATTTTGACAAATGATCAATGTAAAAAGTTTTACAATACTATTTAATTATATTTTACTATATATATAACTTTTAAGTAATAATTATAAGAATTAAATATTTTAGTTGACTTGACAATACAAAAATGGATGATCGTGTAAAAATGAATCTAATTTTAATAATATCATCAATGTAAAAAAATTTTATATAATTATTTAATTATATATTATTTTAAATAAAATTATTTGACTCTTATAATAATTATTTTAAAAGTAAATATAATAATATATAAATAAATAATAATATAATATTTTATTAGCATTTAAGAAATTTCTTTATTGGTAGTTTCTCATAAAAACTTGATAAGTGTTTTAAAAGAATTACAGAAATTTAAATTTTTTAATTTTTAACGTATCGAATTTTTTTTTGAAATTTTCGGCGAAAAGTCTTAATGTACTTGTAAATAAAATTCTTTTTGGGCTGAAATATAGCTTTACTACTTATCAAAAGATGAATCTAACAACATTATTAAGAACATTTTATTCTAAATTATATATTTTTAGAGTAATTTCCGTTCTAATTATGGAAGGTGACGATATAATATCTCGTAGATCATAATGAAATGTTAGTGGCGAGGAGGTTATGATTGAGACTCACACCTGTTTTACGCGTTGTCCGTGGAATTGACTAGTTAGTTTTGTTTTGTTTTTTCCCCCTTGCCTATGAGTCAGACTTACATCCTCCTGGAGGACGAATTTTTCTCCTCTAGAAATCATCTTGACCCTTAGACATAATTGGGAGAATGAGAGAGAAAGAAAAAAGAAATATCAGTGGTAAAGATTTGTTTTGTGGAGTAGAAAGTGATTTACTCTTGGAGTACATGAGAGATTTTCCCTTGGGGCTATAACGTTGATATTTATATCTTTTATTATTTTTCATGATGAATGCGTTTTGTTTAAAGAAAATTCCTTTAAAATTTTTCTGAATAATACTTCACGCAAGCGTGTGGACTTGCGGGTACCAGAAAAACAAAGGCATGTTGCAATTTCATTTTTGAACAACAACAGATTAGCTTCCGTATTTTGATTGATAATGAATGGATTAATCAATTTGATTAACAGAGCATCTACCTATACAAGTGTTTCCTCTTTGTGGGTCACGGTGTATGATGTCACGAGTCACAACAGTTCAATTACCCTATTCAATTGCATATAAAGATTAATTTTAGAAATTAAATTCTATGTACGAATAATGCAACATCATTTTATATTGTTAATTAATAATAACTCAGAAATTTGTTAAATTATGATGAATAATTATTCACCATAATTTGATATTTTCTTAAAATTTTATTAATTGATAATATAAAATTATTTTATACGATTAATATATATAAATTAATCTCTTAATTTTAGTATATACTATCAATATAAATATTTTATTAGTTTAATTAATATGTATTGATATCATCCAACCAAATATTTTGTTTATAAGATTTTTTAAAATAATGGGTGGTTAAGTCAAACACTTTTATTGATGTGATAATATATGATTAGAAGTTTATATAAAATTTCCTTACACTAAAAGTATTTATAAATTAAATCTATATTTTATATTATTAATTAATTAGATATCATCATATATATAACTTTTAAGATAATTACTGTAAGAATCAAATCAATATTTTTAATAATGTGATAATATATAATTAAATAATTATATAAATATTTTTTTATAGTGATGGTGCATCAAAATCAGATTATTATATATAATTATAAGTGCTACTTTACAAACTATAATATAATGCAACGCAAATAGAATAAATAACTAATTTTTATAAAATATAGGAACAACTATTAGATAAAAATAATGAAATAATATTTACTCATTTAAAAATTAATCAATAGTTAAATCAAATCCTTACTAACGCTTCTCTTAATTCTCGCAGCCTAGCACTGCCGCTAATTATGTATGCTTTGTAAACGGGGTGTTTTATCCTAAAAAGGCAATTCCTTCTGGTTGCGCAAATTAAAGTCCTTAATTAAGGAAAAAACAAACGAATGAACTCAAATTATAGACCAACATTATACTTTCAGTTTATAACGAACATTATAACTAGTATTGGTTTCCTTCAAACTTTTTGATACCCCACGTTCGCGATCTGTGGTCTTTTCAATTCTCGAATTCTCAAATCTCACGGAGGCAGCCGAAACATAGAAAATCAGGAGAAGAAAGGCGAGCTGTCAACAATTGGCAGTGATTTATGGTATGGGCAGGAATTAGGAGAAGGTTAGGGTCCCAATTGTTTTAACGAAAGTTTTGTACGACCCACGTGGCCAGACTGCATTGTCTTGTCGGGTTCAACTTTGTTCTCACATGCCAACATATCACACATGCTGTTTTTCTTTTTCTTTTCTTTTTCTCACCTTTTTTCTCTGGTTAATATTCTTCGCTCCTGATGTTTTGGTCGACAATATCTTCTCTCCATCTGTTGCTTTACGACATGTACGATGGGTTGCGCTGGAGCTGGGAGGAAGCTAGCCGCTATATATCACTCACTCATGTGACCATTTACGCGCTTTGGAGATTAGACAACACACTCATCAATCAAGCGTCAATGATTCATGTGAGCTACTACTATATGAAGAGAGAAAGTAGTTATTAAGTTAAAAATATAATTTTAAGTTAATCTAGCCTTTATATGAAATATTTCTTTTAATCTTTTTTTGACTGGAAATATTTCATTTAATCTGATTCTTATATACATAATATTTTTATTTTATCTTTGATAACTTTTTTAAACTACTAATATGTAACTAGTTGAGATTTGCTCTAGTATTAATTGGGACTAGTCTACCACAATATAGCTGTTTGACTCTCAATTAGCAAAGTTATCCATACTTAAATGTCTTATAACACTTGAACAAAATTATTTTTAGTGGGAGGATATTTGTAGAAAGCAGAAAAAAAAAACTACAAATATCTAAATTATATTAAATTCTAAATAATTTTGACTCGAATTAAATTGACTTATTATGGAGATAAAACTTTTTCTAAACTAAGTTTTTTCATTCATAAAACTTGAATTTGAGAGATGACTTAAGACAAATAAGGGCCAAACTACTTAAACAAATTATGTGTTGATATCTTTGCTACTTGTTTATGTTATAATACTATGAATTTAGCATAAATTATTA
Source organism: Pterocarpus macrocarpus (assembly GCA_031439585.1). NCBI lineage: Eukaryota > Viridiplantae > Streptophyta > Magnoliopsida > Fabales > Fabaceae > Pterocarpus > Pterocarpus macrocarpus. Next base: position 20,920,564 of record CM062514.1, read on the forward strand.
TGAAATATTGAGACCAAATTAAAATAAGTATCACGTATAATACATTCATGTTTTTAGTATTCATACATGATATTATTTTCGATGTGATTCCTATATTTCACTTTATTATAATTCTAATAATTGATGTTAAACGTAATAAGCATAAGAATGATATTAAAAATATTTATGTATATAAGGATCGGCATAAAAAATTTCTTGGTATATAGAGACCCAAATAAAAATAATTGCCAAGTATAAGGACAAAAATATTTTTAAACTTAATTATTATAATCAAATAAGATAAGTTGAAAAATAGAATAGGACATATTATTTTATTATTTGATTATCTTTTCAGTTTAATAAAGAAAAAGAATAAAATTCAATGTTATTCTCCTTTGACCCTAATTTAAGATACAAAGACTAGAAACTCTGAATAACTAGGAAGGGACTTGAAATCTCTAGATTTATCATTCCACTGGCTCTTGTAGAATAATTTTAAATTTTAAATATGCTCTTTGATAAATTTTGTCGTTCCATTCATTTCCACCTATTTTCCTTGCCATCCTTCTATGTACCTACATCACATTTCACAAGCTGCCATGTATTTTTTTTGCCTAATGATTGAAATTTTCGCTTAAATTGTGGTTCCAATTCAGTGATGTTGACAATTAATTGTGGTTTGTGGACCGGGCTTCATGGATAATGCCTGAGATCTCAACAATTAAAACCACGTAGACCAACATCATAACAATCATACTGGGCATTATTGGGCTCTAAAGTAAAGCGCTTCTCAAGCTTCGGAGAGTGTGGCCGTGACCAATTCGTTACAAGAAGAATATGGGGGCAACCCAAAAGGAATAAATGAAGAGCGTTCTTCTCTATTTCCGCTGACAGAAGAAGAGCTGTGCCTGTTTGCTTTAGGTTTACCTCCCCGAAAAAACCATGCCATTTGGTCATTGTCCAAAAAAAGGACATTTTTTTTTTATATCAACGAAAAACAATGATTCTTTGTACTTAAAAATGAAGGGGTAAGAAAGGGGAGAGAGGTATGCTTTTCAAACAATTTTTTTTTCTCAGATTAAAAGAAATTAGAAAAACTGAGTTAGAAGAATGGTAGCAGAAATAGACGTAGAGGAAAATAAATAAAGAGAAGTGTAGCACTTGCTTCTTTTGTAGTTAACAAATTAACATGTGAAACGCAATATTAGTTTTTATGAAACTTTTTGGATTAGTGAATACGATAATTTATCTTATATACTCTTCATAATTCACAGTAGAGATAACGTGGGTGCATGTGTGTATACATAACAAGACCTTTTTAACAATTACGATAAATGTGTTATGATAGCCAATTAGTTTACCATAGCGACCATCAAGCCTTAATATTTCCTTCTTAATAATAAAATTGAATCTTAAATTGGCTTCGATTTAAGAAAATTGATTACTGAAGAGCAAGGTGATATCTCAATTACTTACAAGTGAATAATGTTGGTATATGTCAGGCTAGGGAGGAAGCTCATGCGCTTGTTTATTAGGGACTCCGTCCACAGTCTATTAAAGGAACTTGTTGGCCCTTTGTTTCTGAAATGGAGATTGTTGGAGACAATTTACTGAAGGAGGAAAATGAATGCGGTTTTTTGGTGCCGATATAACCTGCTCTGGGGGAGACCAGGGTTGCAGTCATGCACAAGCATGCATTAGTTCAATGACTGTCATTTAACAGAGTGACAACTAAGATTGGCTACGGGCTGATATGTGGCGCTAATTAACCAAGGAGGAGAATAAGTTTCCTCATATAAAAATTTCACACGACCATGTGCATGTTTGGGAACTTAAAAAAATAGTTTTTTTTTAAGTATGTTTGGTAAATTTTTAAAAGCAGATTATAATCTAAAATTGATAATTTTAAGCTGAAAAATAATTTATAAACATAAATAATTTTTTAGAGCTTATAATTATAAATAGAAGCTAATTATTTCATAATTATTATATTTTTACTAAATTGACCATAAATATTATATATTATATAATATAAACAATCAATTCATATCTTTTTAGTAATTTTACTATACAAAGTAATATTTTTTTTTCATATAACTCAAATAAAACAGATTATCTCAAAACCATTTTCAGCAAAAGTATCCAACTATAAATTAATTCTCATATAAGCGATTATATAAAAAAGTGATTATTAAAATAATTTTAATCTTTCAATTTTCTCAAACACACACTATATTAAATTATATGTAAATTTTTATTATTAATTAACTTTTCTAGTGCGTTCTAATTAGGCTACCCCTTTTTAATTAACAATAGAAATTTATATATAATCAAATAATGTAAAATTTCTATATGAGAGTTTCATTCTCAACCAAAATAGACTTAACTACATACGTAGAACAATTCACTTCATTGATTTTATTCATTTTAATCATGTTACATTTGTGCACTAGAAGAAGCAAATTCTTCACTAGGGATCATGATTTGGGATTTGGAGGATGTCTTCATGGCAGGATCATCAGTGGTGAGCTTCTAGCCTCCTAGCTCCCGAAGGTGAAGATTTTGTATGGTGGGTGGGACCTTGGTTCCAATGGAGTTTTATTGAAGGAGATGTACAAATGGTTTACCAAGCTCTTAGTTCAGTCCCCCTAGCCCTTAAATTGCTTCCCCGTACATGAACTTGCGTGCACACTTCGTGAGGCTAAACTTATTGCGGTGGAAACCGAGGGCTAAACTTATTCATAATTTCAGATATTCTGATTTGGGTTTGTCTGAAACTAGCAGGTCACACAAAAATCGAATTGCCTTTACCTCATTGATGTGGTGTAGGATTCTTACCTTATCAAACACGATCCCATGAGAAAATTATTGTTTTCAATTAAAGTCAAATCTGAGATTGAAGTGATAAAAATTGCATTTTATTTTAATTACTAATAAGATAAGAAAATTATGTATAAATATAAACACAATTTTTTTAGTGTCATGTTCATTTCTATTTGTAAGTATCGCAAGAAAGTTACTTCTTTAATCTTATATATTAGAACTTTAAAAAACATATATGATTATTTTTTATAATTTAATAATTAGCATAATTTTTTTTTATTGTAATGGTTAGAGTAACATAAGTTAAGATTCACTTATTTAGTTGACCGTTCATTCATATACTGAAAGTATATTTATAAGTGCTTAACTATTTATTGAGTTAGATATGGCTTAACCCTAAATCGAAATGAGATTTTTTTTTCTCTAAATTTTTGTTTTAAAATATATCCTTAAGATTAGAGCCTATAATTTGAAAAATAAACATATTTTCGACTATATATATATATATATATATATATATAATTGAAACAATGAAGCAAAAAATTAGCTGCATGTGCCCACAGGTAGCAGATTCGCCATTGGCAAGCGTCAGCATTAAGCACTAAGCAGTTCTAGACGTGGCTAATCGGTTGGCTGTAAAAAGAAAGACTAACAAGAAAAAACAAACGGCTGCCTAAACTACCATTAGATTACACATTCCTCATTCATCAATTTGCTTTGCTTACTCCGCAACTCAGCAACAACAACAACAACAACATAGTAATCTATCAATAGCAGCTATTACCATTTATCAAACCTCGCCGCTTGGCCCTTGCATTCTCCTTTTTGTTTTTTTTTTGGTTTCGGCCATTCCAAAGCCAATTTCCACACTAACCCCATCAATTCTCACTCCTTCCCCACCAATCAAAAGCTTCTTACAGCCCCAATATAATAGTGATCAATATTTATTTTTTATTTTTCCACCATCAGTTGGTGTTGTTGTTGTTAATTTTCCGATGGCTCTTAACTGTGGTGCTTTCTGCTTCAGAGGCATGGTGGCCTCTCACCCTCCAACGGGTTCAGTCAAGCTTAGTCAACCCGCTATCAAAGCTTCGTCCTTTTCTTGCCCTCTTCCCCCTCAGCCTCTCAGATTGAATGTCAGAGGTAATCAAATTGTGGGCCTTCATCAATTGTGGTTTTTGAGCCTTTTTTTTTTTTGTAGAAATTTGATGAGCTATGATGAGGAGCCAAGCACTGTTTTGCTTTTGAATGGAAACATTCTGTTTTAATTGGGAGCTCAGAGTGAAGAAATGTACTCGTACTTGTTGCTTTTTTTTTTTAATTATTATTATTACATAGTAATGTAAAATCCAAATTTTATGCTCCTGTTGATCATTTGGCACAATAAAAGTGATGTAAATATGAGTGAGTGCTTTCTATTTTTTCGTTTGCAAGAACTTTGCATGACTTTGGAATACAATTGCTGCAACAAGGGGTATGAACTTGTGTGTATCAGGTGGATGAGCATCTAATTTAAAAACTTCAGTTGCTTCTTTCTTTGCGTTTGACTTTTGGAGATGTGAACAAATCTTCATATCTCAACTTTTCTTTGTTACAGGAGAGGCATTTGCTGGCGATGGGGCGCCTGAGACGGAGGAATCACCTCTTGTGGTTTGTTTTGGAGAAATGCTCATTGATTTCGTCCCCACTGTCAGTGGCCTTTCTTTGGGTGATGCACCTGCATTTAAAAAGGCTCCAGGAGGTGCCCCTGCTAATGTTGCTGTAGGCATAGCCCGTTTAGGAGGTTCATCAGCTTTTATTGGGAAGGTATTACATACTTCTCAAGGTTCTGTGTACACTTTGATAGGTATAGGAAGGATTGTATTTTGATGTGAAACTTAAGCAAACAGCCAATATTGACTTTGCTTAGAAACCTGAATTTGTCCCTGCATCCCACATTGTCATTCTACCAAACTTTTCCCTACAGAAGGGCTTGTCTTGCTAATGCCATCATGCTTGTTTTGAAAATTAGTTTTTATGTAGAATATAAGGTTGATCAAATAATGATCTGGAATTAATCTAGTGATATTAATAAATTCTTGATATACAATGTAATCTGTGCAAGGATCTTGTAAAGTGGCATGCAGTTATGGTTTTTGTCACTTTTGGCAGTTTCCTAAGTCGCCCAATAGCAATATTTGGATATTTCTTGTGAACATGGAAAAACAGCTCCTTATATGCCCATGCATGAGCTCCACAAGCATGAAGTTTGTTCTAGAAGCCAGCAAGTTGTAAAAGAAACATGTTAATCTGTGAAGCTGAAATTTGGTTGTGAAAAAAGTTATATTCTTCAGTATTGAATTGACAATCAGAGATTGCTTATCGTTAGCATTTAGAGTCATCCAAGTTTATAACTTTCTCATTGTTATACTGACTTTACTAACTCGCCACTTTCATCTGGCTCTTGTGTATGGCCCCCAGAAATTGAATATTTAGGTATTAAAACACTTGGTGTTTTATGTCCTTGCTTGCTGTTTTAGTGAGTATCTTCAGTTTACAATAATTACCTGATAATTATTGTATTATGATCTGTTACATCAGAACTATGTCCATAGTGATATGTTTACAGCTAATTTTCAATAAAGCCACCTACTATATAACTTTTCCAACTCTTTTGTACGAAAAGCAAAAGATATTTTAATATCAAGATATTCTTCCCCCAAAAAAAAAAAATTGATATCAAGATAAATAGACCAAATTTTAAACCATATTTTTCTTTTCATAAATTAGAAGCCATACTTGAAGTTTCTCTTCTAAATTGCAGTTCAACAAGTGTTTGATGTTTATGCAACATGAACAGGTAGGTGAGGATGAATTTGGATATATGCTTGCTGATATACTCAAGCAAAATAATGTAAACAATGAAGGGATGCGTTTTGACCCTGGTGCACGTACTGCTTTAGCATTTGTTACATTGAAGAGTGATGGAGAACGAGAATTCATGTTTTATCGTAATCCCAGTGCTGATATGCTGCTTCGTGAAGATGAACTTGATTTGGACTTAATCAGAAAGGTAAAAGCTTCAATTTGTGGTAGTCAAACTAAAACAAAATGTATGTCATAATCCATATGAGTTGAATCAAAGGGAAACCAGATCACCATTGAGCAAGTTGTTCAATGTTCTTTCTATTGTACTTTTGTCACTCAGTCTAACTTGATTCAGTTACTCAAAAGCACTTCCATTCAACTGGTAGTTTGTGGATTTGTTTAAACACAATGACTGACTGTGTTAGCATTACTGTTTCTGTATTTTAATACTCCCTTTCAGGTTTCTTTTATATAAGTTAAAACATCACAATGCTTGCCAAGTCTGTGTTCTTTTAATGTTTTACAGCTCCACTCTATATTTGATTCATAATTTATTGTAGTAACATTGATCTATTATTTCTTTCTGGCAGGCCAAGATCTTCCATTATGGTTCTATAAGTCTGATAACCGAACCATGCAAATCAGCACACATTGCTGCTGCAAAAGCTGCAAAAGATGCTGGTGTTGTTTTGTCATATGACCCTAACCTGAGGCTTCCTTTATGGCCTTCTGCAGAAACTGCTAGAGAAGGAATTCTGAGTATATGGGAGACTGCAGATATCATTAAGGTTCCTCTCCTATCAATAGGGCAGCATATATTTTCTTTACTTTTTAGTTCCCAAGGGACTTTTTTGTTCCCTTTTTCCAGAATATAGATTACTGGGGAACACCATTCTAACAGAACCAATCTAATTATTATTTTCAGATAAGTGAAGAAGAGATTTCTTTTCTCACAAAAGGTGAAGATCCATATGATGATGCTGTTGTTCGTAAACTATTCCATCCAAACCTCAGGCTACTCCTTGTTACCGAAGGTGCAGATGGTTGCAGGTATTACACCAAGGTAATCCTTTGAAAGATGGTATCATCTAAAATTAATTTTAACTCATCTGCTAATATTTGTTTTTTGGCCGCCATCTGGTGTATCTTCAAAGGCAGTGGCTGTAACAATTAACAACTCACTTGTAGCTGCAAAAATTGTATCCTTATATTCCTATCAGCTTAAGAATTGAAACAGTCATTTCTAGCACAATAGATCATTTTGAAGTGTTGGGTTATTTAGAAAATCCACCCAACTCCTTTAAAACCAAGGCTTGCCTTGGTGCTACTGGACCTAAGGCTCTTTGGCATTTTTTTAACCTTTTTTTTTAAAAAAAAATTTTAAGTGGGCTGTTGATCAAAGAGATATGAAATGATCAACTTTCTTAGGTACCAAAGGTTAATGTCCTTCTTCCAAATCATGCAGCCTTACATTAGTTGCCAGTTGGACTTGAAAATCACTGAAAACAATATCAGGGATATTTTGTTACTAATCAATTTGCATTGTTTGAGATCTATATCTTCTTCCAGAAATTGATGACTTACAACTAAAACAATGTCCTGGAGAAATTATTAATTACACCAAAAAATAGGTCCTGAAAAATTATTTGTTCTAGCAAAAAGTATGCTGCTAGTTATAATGTACTCATGGTAATTATGATTTGAAGCCTGTCCTACCTATTTTTCTGCAGGAGTTCAGCGGCAGAGTCCATGGATTGAAGGTGGATGCTGTTGACACCACAGGTGCTGGTGATGCTTTTGTGGCCGGAATATTATCACAACTAGCTGTAGATCTTTCATTACTTCAGGTGGGAAAGATATTTTTGCTTTTGATGTTAATTGTCCCAAAAGTTTACTTCATGAAACTGTAGAAACTCATGTTGTGTGGAGCATCTATTATTGTTTAAATTATGAAATAGAATCTTCTCAATTTCTTGCATCAATTTTATGCCTGTCACTCAATGTGAAACAGAGGAATTGAAACTGGCTTGATTAAAATCATCTCCCTCCATATACCCCACAAAAAGTGAGGTTTAGGTGTAAATGATCTAGCCTAGCCAAGCTTGCTAGTAGAGAGGCTGATCAACAACACCATCATAGTAATTATTGTTAGTTTAATACGATAGCGGATAGCAGATAGCCGACGTTGTAGTGTTTACTGCATTTGTGTTCCATACTTGCACATAATTAATGTAACTGACATAGTGAAAACTCCTGATTTATGTTACAATGCTCAATTTTATGGATAGCATAGAAAAACAATTATGTGGTGTCATATTTTTTTCTTCTTGAAGCTTGAGTTCAATTTTGAAGCTTCTCTTTTTATTTGCATTCGTTTCACTGGTTAAGTACGGGGCCTAATTGTCTTCAAATTTGCATGTGAATTAAAGATTTAGTTTCACAGTTCTTTTTTATCTGATTTATTTTTTCTTTTAGTTTAACCGTCCTTTCTTCCTTATATATGTTTCCTTAAACGCTATTTCTGTGGTTTTAACTTGCAGAAAGAGGAACAATTGAGAGATTCTCTCAAGTTTGCTAATGCCTGTGGTGCATTGACTGTTACGGAGAGAGGTGCAATACCAGCTTTGCCCACAAAGGAAGCTGTTCTGGAAGCCATGCTCAAGCCTGTATCGTAACTTCACAGCCTGCTCTCTAATTCTGTGACTGTGAGGATCTACTAGTTTTTTGTTTGTAAATTCTGAGGTGCTTTGTGAGCTAAAGCAACAAATACGAACTAATTGTGTCAATAATTTGGCAAGTCTCATGCTGAGTCAAGCAAAATTCCATCTGGCATTCCACTCCATCATTGAGTTCATCTAACAGTAGCTTATGTTGTTTCATTGCTAGCCTAGTGTACTATTCAGTTCATATGGTTGCATATTGAACTTGACCTACCACTACCGGGAAGAAAAATCTTTTCTAGCAATCTATCATTGAGATTTTGCTGTCCCCAATGTCAGTACTCATGCTATGTCAACAATGTTGCAATGGAAAAACAGATGGTAGAATTTTGATGAGTATTGTGTGTTTGGTAAACATGATTATAATCTAAAAACTTTTTTTTTTTTCGGTAAAAGTTGTTTTGAAATAAATTGTTATATTTGGATTAAAAAAAGCAAATGGATCATAACCAAAAATTATAATTTTAAGTTGAAAAATAGCTTATAATTATAAGCTATTGATTATAAGTAGAACGTATTATTTTAAAATTACTTTTAAATTAATACATCCAAACATGAATGGATCTTTACATAATCAATCATAAAAAAATGATTATTCTTGTAATTGATTATTGAAATAATTTTAACTTCATAATTTTTCAAAAACATACACTAAATGGGTTTATTTTAGGCCTCCTTTGTGTGTACCAGCATATGAAGAGAGAGAGAGAGAGAGAGGAATATGAATTGGAGAAAAATTCTTACATAGATGTAAGTTTAATAGCTCATATTTAGACATGCTTATATTTACATAGTTTTATCTAAATAAGATGTGTTAGTTTTGTATTATCCAAGAATATCTCTAAGTTGAAACCTGTAGATTTATCAAGACATCATTGATTACGGCATGCAGTTTTATGCTGATCCAATAATATAATTTGAATTATTTTGTAACTTATCAATCACATAGCATCATTGAGCACGCCTTTTTTTAGTCCCAACATTGAAAATTTGAAATAGAATTTAGTGAGCCCTACACAAGTTGTTTACCTGCCAATGCCATAAGGCTTGGTCAAATCAAGGCTTTAACTGGTAACAAAAACGATATTATACACTCGAGTGTATGGTGAACTCGATATATGGTAATATATCAACTAGTGATTCTTATAATATTTATATATTATAATTATAAATTATGTTTTAAATGGTTGAAATATTGTTATATGTAGGGTTTATGACGAACCCGAGATTATAGTATCAATACTTAACTTGTAAATCATATCATTCTTCTATTGACCAAATGGTAAACACTTTCAACCATAACTCAAAAGAAAAGAGAAAGATCATCTACCTTTCCTAAACATATAGTGGAACGCTTTCAACCATAAATATATCCGGTAAAAGCAGTTATCAACTTTGCTTATTTTGGTGACTCTCTTACCGTTGCTATAAAAAACACCCCCCCCTATATTTAAGGGTGTCCTTACCTTTTAAGGGCAACCAAAACCTTTAAAAGCCAAGGTCTTAGGCCATTGACCTCTAAATCTCCAATTTCAGTGCAACCCCATTAACCACAAGAAAAACTCATTGTCATATACACACATTCGTTCTACAATGGCCGAAGAAAGTCCACAAGATATAGCTAATAGGGAGCGCATTTTCAAGCGTTTTGATGCCAATGGTGATGGCCAAATCTCTTCATCAGAGCTTGGGGAAGCACTGAAAACTCTGGGGTCAGTGACCGCAGAAGAGGTTCAAAGGATGATGGAAGAGATTGACACTGATGGGGATGGCTTCATTTCATACGAGGAGTTCACAGAATTTGCTAGAGCTAACCGTGGCCTAGTGAGGGATGTGGCGAAGATTTTTTAAAGCTTTCTCAACCTTTGTTAATTAAAATTTCATTAATTCTTTCTTTTGTGCTATGTTCTCTACAATTAGAAGAGAACATGGCTTTTTTTTTTTTTTTTGGTGTGTGTGTGTGTGCGTGATTTCTATATACATGATGACAATGAGAGGTTCATTCAAATTCATGATGTAAGCCTATGGCTTTGAATTTTGTTATATTAGAACCGTTCTGAATATTGTACGGTCTTGCCTTATGACTAGTTTTATATGTGTTTGGTCTGACCAATGCACATCATTATATAACAAAGCACTTGAGTGCTTGACATTGACACAAAGGTGGTGACTAACAAATAGAGATGGTCTAATCTCAAATGGGACGTGCTCTAAAACACAAAGCTAATGGTTTTGCACGTCATCTTTAAGATGCATCTAGACACTAAAATGGCTTAATATATTAACCATTCTCACCTAATTTTCATCCACTCTTTCCATTGGTTCGAGCTTTGTGTGTTTTCTTTGGCCTGGATTGGTGGAGGGAGAACTAGAGCAGGGGTATTCTAAAACTTGAACGTGCAATGGCTCAAAAAGAAAAGGAAAAAAGAGAATGGCAAGAACTCAAGAGGGTAAACAGATAATCTTAAGCTTTCCAACATGAATTGAACATTAACCATAAAAGAATTAATGAAAAATTATTACACTTTAGCCCTTGACAAAGGGGGAAGGTAAAGGGAAGATATGTACACAAAAACAATCTTCACCTGAGCTCCTTTTTTCTATTTACAACAAAATTTTTCCATCTAATTCCTTAGCACTACAGTGAGTATCATGGCAAAAATGGGGGAAGTTATGCTTTAACGAAAATAAAGATGATCATCATCCTCAAGCTCTGAGACTCCTAGCATTGCCAAAGCCAAATGACTTTTCATCTCACTATTTGTTTGTTGTAATTGAGTGTAATAACCGGACTTCCTTCTTCTAGAGAAAACAGGCTCTTGTTCACCTTTTAGTATTGCGAGAATCTCATGTATGCCAGGCCTCCTGGAATCTTCATTTGTAACACAGGCAGCTGCGGCTTCGATCATCCGAGACATTTGACTCAAGAATCTCGAACTGCAAGGGAGTTGAGGATCAAGCAACTCTTCAATGGCTTCTTTCCCTTTCTGTAGCAAAGGTTTAGCCTGCATGTGAATGTCAGATTGGATGTGTGTCAAAAAGACCATGTTCATTTGATATTACCGTTCTTTGATACAACTTCTCATTTAAATGCCTAGCTGAACAACAGCATAAATTTAATCATGACTGGCAAATTTTGGTGTAAGTTATCAACTATAAGGAAAATTCATAGGAATTAATAGCTAGGCTAATATTACAATTTTTTGTGCTCTAGAAGTTAGAAACTGATTTGAAATTCATATTATTGCTTTGCTCATAGTCAATGGACTATTTGATAGGAGAAATTTATGCTTAGAGCGTTTTGGTTAATTTCAATCACAAGCCACAAAATTTGACCATTAACTTACCCATGAGACCAAGTTCCCCTCTCCTTGTGGCCTTTTTGCTTCGATTGGCTTCCAGCCTGTTATGAGTTCCAACAAAACCACTCCAAAAGCATAAACATCAGTCTTATCTGATACCTTCCCATGTTGGAAATACTCAGGAGCCAAATAACTGTTGAGAAAGGGGAGGTGCAAAATTTTGATTATTAGTCACTGCATATGAAAATAAATAATGAGAAGACCAAAAAAATAAACTGCAGAACAAATATGAAGGGATTAAGTTCTTACCCAAATGTTCCTTTGACAGTTTTGCAAAGAAAAGGAACTGAGGGTGCAGTAGTCCATGTAGCTAATCCAAAATCGCATAACTGCAATTTAACAAACAGAATCAGAACGACTTGTAAGGGCTGTTTTTGATAGAATTTCCACAGTACTAAACTACAACTTCTCTGCAAGAAAGCATCTTACCTTGGGAATCTTCTTAGAGGAAAGCAGAATGTTTGAAGGCTTAATGTCTCTGTGAACAACACATCTTTCAGTTCCATAATGCAAATAAGCCACGGCTTCTGCGATCCCAATTGCAACTTTAAACCTCACAGACCATGGAAGTGATGAATTACCCTTCACACTCTTCTTCCTTCCTATAAAGTAGGTAAAAGCTATAACAAGTTAAATTCATCAAATTCAATTGTAAACATCATAAAATAGGAGTCAAGTAAAATCAGAGAAACAGAGTACCACTACCATGCAAGTGATGCTCTAAGCTGCCCCCTGACACATACTTGTACACCAAAAACAAACCCTCCTCTGAGTCAATGCAAAAACCCACAAGGGGAACAACATTTGGGTTATGGAGAGAACTAGCAATCATCAATTCTCTGCAAAAGGCCTTGGCACACTCCTTGTCTTCCTTGTCCAACCGCTTAATTGCTACAGCAGTCCTCCAAAGCCCAAGTCTTCCCCTGAAAACACAGCTCAAGGCCCCTCTCCCCAACACTCTACCTATCAACAACAACATCAATAAAAGAATTAATCACAAACTTATACAAAGGAGCCAAATTTGATTTCCTTCAACAAAAAGCAAACAGTTAAAAAAGAATAAATACTCAAATTATTCCTTCAAAAATATAATTCTCACATTGTTCTTTCAAAAATATACACCACATCAAATTGGTCCTCTACAGATTTTAAATTCTCAATATTCAAAATAAACATCAATTTAGTCTTCCAATATATATTTACACATCAATTTAGTTCTTAAATATATAGTTATTTTACATTATAAAGGACCAAATTGATGCAAAATGTTTTTGAAAGACTCATTTGATATCCAACATTTTTTTGGAGAGTCCAATGTAAACATTTACTTGAAAAAAAGAAAAAGAAAAAGAAAAAAAGTTACCTTTGGAGAAATTTCCAGTGGCATACACAATTTCTTGATAGTTGAACCTGATCAAAGTGTTGGAAACTGGGGATATGCTCTTCTCCAATGGCTCCATTCTCTTCCATTTCATCTCCCTGGCTCGAGACTCGCACTCCAAATTCACCATCAAAAATGTTGCAGCAGCGGAAGAAGAACTCATGTGGAAGGATTCTAACTCAACCTGAGAACAAAAGCTGAACCTGAAAGATGAGTGAACCGATTGAGGCTCAGCATTTACCAGTTCCGGTCCAGCCCCACCATTCTCCCCAAGCAGCAAAGCCTTGTTCTGATCCAAAGATATCTTTTTGAAGCCTTTGCCGTTGGTTTTGCCACTGCAAGGTGAAGCAACACATGCAAAGGCAAAGTCCCAGACGAGTTTTCTCAAAAAGGTTCTGAATTTGAGCCCTTTGTAGTCAGAATAATATGCATCAGAAACTGAAGGGGAAGCGTGTGGAGGAGTTTCTGGTGCATTGGAGTGGTCTTTGGATTCAGTGCAGGTTCCTTGGGAGAATCCCATCATGAAGTTGGTCCCCAAAAACAGCACAGAATCACAGAATACTGAGAATACAACAAAAAGGGTAGTGGAAGTTAGGGAAGAAAAGTTGAGACAAGGAAAGAAAAGAGTGAAGAAAAAGTTGGGTAGGAATGAATTTTCAAGAATGGATAAAAGAAGAGTGAGATGGTGAAGAAGAAAATTGTAGGATTTGTATGAGGGTGATGTCACTGCTTTCGAGAATTTTAGTTATGGCAGAAAGTTTCTTTAAATATAGTGTGAAGAGAGAGAGAGAGAGAGAACGAGTTGATGGTCAGAAGTCAGAACTGAAGAAGAAGAGAATCTTGATTTTAAGACTGAAAGAGGACAGAAAGAAGAACCCACAAGAGAACACTTTCAGTTATCAGCAAAAAGTAGCTGTTGGGTTGGTAAGGGACTAGTGAAAAAATAAGACTGCTAATTGCGTTGTTATCAGAAGCTTTTGATAAAGAGAAGCTTGGCTTTCTGTAAGATGTGGTTGATCAAAGCATCGGGGATGAAATTAATGAATAATGATATATATTATATACTTATATAGGTTAGACGCTCATCTAATAACTGATATTGATGTATACATTTTTAGTGATTAATGTATTTTTGTTACAGACCACACAATCTTATACACCCTTGAATGGAGTGCTTGTGATAAACATTGCTTAAGCAAGAATTAATTAAAATTCATAGCAGTACAGTACTTAATTCATTTGCAAAATTGGAAGGTAGAGATCGAGTTCTATTCTTCTTTGGTAAAGAAGAGAAAACAAATAAAAAAAGCCGTGTAATGTGAGAAGGTAGAATAATGAAATAAAATGCTAACGTAATGTCGAAGAAAACAAGGATCAGGACCCTCTCGTTTTAATTACACAAGATTTAAGCCGTTAAAATATTTATAATAAAATATTAAAAAATAAATATAAATTTAAATAATTACGGTCTTCGGGAGGTACCGTTCTTTCATAAATTGCACCCCGTCCAAACCGATCTGAATATGGATTTTGATTTTTGCGTTCTTTAAACGGGACATCAAATCAAAATCAAAATAAAAAATCAATATCAATATTAAATTGGCATTGCAGTTTGGTGACCGTACAACCGATCCCAAAAGAAGGCCTGATAAAACATACAACCGCTTCCAACCCCAACAGCCACCGTTGACAACGCACCTTCGTTCGTCATTTTTGTCATAATCACGGATGTAAAATCTTGGGGCTAATCAAGCAAAAGATTATTAAATTCACTGAAAATAAAAATGAAATTTGTCCCAAAAAAAATAATTTTTTGGTACGTTAAATAAATAAAAGTAGAAAGTATAAAATTAAAAATATTTAATATTTACTAATTTAAATAATTGACAATATTCATTACAATTTATTTAATTCTCCTTAATTAATATTTTTAAAAGAATTTAATTTTGATATATTGTTATTTTAAAAAATATTATAAAAATATTTTAGTCATCTATTACTACATCAATAAAAGTATTTAACACAATCATCCATATATTAAAAGTTTTATAAATAAGAAATCTGATTGACTGACAATATAAAACTCATTTATACTAACAATGCATCAAAATTAATCTTTTTTCGAAATGCTCATTAGCAAAATTAATAAGAATTTATACATTTTTGAAAAACCAAGTATAATATGAAAAAACTGCAAGTAAAAAAACATTTTTTATACATCAATAACAATGAGACATAAATTAGAGTCTTATGTAAATTATCCAAATATCTCACCACTAACTCATTATTAGTGACTTTAATTTTAAAAAATAATTATATATCAAAAAAATTAAAAATATCTAAAAGAAGAATTTAATTTTTATGCACTGTCAATTGATAAAAATCTAAGAAAGTGTCATATATCAAGTAATTGCTCATTATGATAAGAGATTTTTTATAATTTAATATTTTTTTATGTTTTTATTAATTGATAATGTAAAGTTATTTTATAGTATATAAAAATTAAACTCATAGAATATATTTAATTCTCCTCAATTATTGTTTTTTTAATTCTTTTTCTTTTTTCTTTTTCCTTTTTTTTTGTTGTGCTTTTCTTTTTTGGTATATCCCAACCTTTTTCATTTGGTCTGTCGTGGATCGCAGCTTTAATTCTTGGAGCTAACTTTGTGGACTGAGGTGAAAAAATCCACATTATGTTGACTTTCACTGTAAAAAGAAAATTAATTAAGTATCAAAATTACGATCCATCCCAACCAATTACAAGACTCAATCGCAACTGGCAAGGCAAAACCCCCCTTGACATTTATAACATGGGTTTCGACTAGTTTATTTAAAATTTAAAATAATTTATAGTTGAAAGTTTTTTAAAAGAATTCTGGAAAAAAAAAATTTATTTTCTCTAAGAAACTCAAAACATGTGGTTGGATACTTGGATTTATTTGTTTGCGGTCAAAGAAAGAGGGAGTGAGTAGGATCATCGTGAACTTGTGGCATGCCTCGTGGGGATGGAGTCGGTATCCAAATATGGAACCTACTTGATTATGGAGTATGCACCGCCCATTGATCTACAACCATGTTTGCTATTGTTATTTGGGAAATGATTTATAAATGATGGTGACAGAATATCAGTTTTTTTTTTTTCTCGAAGATATAGTTTACCAAACATGATGAGAGTAATATTAAAACTATCGATTGATTGAATCACAAAACTATAATTAGTTTTTTGAAAAAAATTATGCTATATGACTCTAAACATCTTTTTAATAGTTGTATCTTCATAATTAATTGGTACATAATTAAATAAAATAATAAATATACTTAATATTTTAAGAAAATTTAAAAAAATCCAATATCTTTCAAAATCTAATAATTATAAAAAAAAAATGGTTTTGGTGATTATAGTGTTAAAATCTGTTTTAGTATAAGTATTTGTTTTTTATCATTACTATCTCAAAATTCATATATTATGACATAAAATTAAATGACTATGTAAAATTCTTTATAATGATAGTGTATCAAAATTAATAATATATAAAAATTAAAAGACTTTGCAATTTTATTCCTTTGGGACATATTCAAACTCAAGTATTTAAAATTTATATCCTAATATAAGTTGATAATTTAGAATTATATATGTGGGTAATAGTACTCAAAGCTACATATTGATTAAAGAAAATTTACGAAAATCTATATCTCAACATTTGAAATTTATATCCTAATATAATGTAGATAGTACTACTCCTACCACATAGAAAGCTCCAACATTTTCATCTATCGATCATATGTGTTTCAACAACGAAACTAGTGTAAATGAGACCAACACAAGTGATGTACTTCGCCACCAAGTTATAACAATTAAGGAAATTTAGTTGGATAATTTTTTTGTTGGACAAGTTAAGAAATCACTTCGTACGTATTTTAGATTTAGGCTTCTTTATGATCTTGTACCTTATTAATGCAAGCCCCTTGTAGAAGACCTTACAATTTGAGCAATTCAAATCGGGAAAAATTATTTTCACAGATTCATTGTCTATGCATGCCTCACCAGTAAACATTATATCAGTCATTCATATTTGGGAATCAAAATGAGAAAGAGAGGGAAAAATATGAAAAGAAAAAGTGAGTAGTAGTGAAGATTGGCTTTGTGACTTCTTAAATAATAAATATAGGCTTCTTACCATATAATTATCAGCACGGTTTAAATTAAGTTTATCAATACAACCATTGTGACATGTAGTACCTTTCTACTTTTACTCTTGTGAAGTGATTATGGCTTTAGAGTTCAGGATATATATATATTTGGATTAACGATCATGATATTATCTTCTTACTAAGTAGCTTTCACATCTTTCGCCAAGGATCAATAACTTTGTGTTACAATAATCAATCATTCAATTCGGAGAATTTTAGGACTTCTTTATAGTGATATAGTGTGAAAATGAAACTCTTCACCACATTCAAATCTTGATTAATCAGTCATTGCAAAACAGTGAGCGTGCCGGAGTGGTTATCGGGCATGACTAGAAATCATGTGGGCTCTGCCCGCGCAGGTTCGAATCCTGCCGCTCACGCTTTTTAGTTTTTGGCCTTTGGTTTTCCGTATCAATTTGGGGGGCTAAATCGGTAAATTCAGTTCAAAAGTCAAACCCCGAAAATTACAAAAGATGAATAGAAGCGCTAGAAGGAGGGCTTGAACCTCCGACCTTGTGGTTAACAGCCACACGCTCTAACCAACTGAGCTATTCCAGCCGCACATTGCGTGCGTTTCATATACAAATTAAATTCTGAGGTCAAATATATCTGCCACTTTAACAAAATATACATGAATAGGAAAACTTAAAATTATAGTCTAATTATAAAATTTTTAATCAAAATATTCTTATTCAATTTTAGAAATATCATAACATCATTTTATTAATATCACACTATATCTTTAATTAATCATTAATTTCAAAAAATTCTTGAGTCTATTGGTTTTTACCCATTTACAAATAAAAAAAATAAAAACACAAAAAGATTCTTAGCCCAATTTTTTTTAAAAAAAAAGCGACACAAAAATAGAAAAAAGAAAAAAGAATGAAAAGGGAAAAGAACAATAGCCAAAAGCTATTGTTGAGTCAATGTTAGACTTTGAACTACAACAAATCCACAACATGCAAGAATCACAAAAAACTAAACTGAAATAAAAACGTTGGTTAAAAATGGCAAGATGCACGGGTTGTTTAGTAGGCTGAATAAATTTTTATTCTTGAAAATAATTTTTTTGAGTATGGTGTTTTAATCATGTTTGGTATGTAGATTAAATTTTTGGAATGTTTTATATATTTTAAAAATATCCTTGATAGCAATGGGTGAGGTGGCGGGCATAGGACGGTAGCGGTAGGTAGCGACTAGTGGTGAGTGGTAGTTGGAGTCCATAGATGTAATTTGATTTTTTTCACAAGAAAAAATATTCTCTTCTCATAAAAATATTGCATTTCCATGCGGAAGATGAGATTGATTATGGGGAATTTTTCATTCCTAGAATATTGCTTCGAATCATATATCAAACATGAGAATATTTTCATATTTTTAGAACACTTTGTTTGGAATGATAAAGGTAGATAAAATTGAATTCAATTTTATTAATAATTGAATTCAATTCTATTATGATTTAAATTTTTATATTTGAAATAAATTAGTAAATTATATAATTGAATTCATTTACACTATTTGAAATATATATAAAAATGAATTGAATTCTTTATCTTGACTTTTTTGCCTTTAATTAATAGAAGAGGGGAAGAAGGAAAAGTGATGAGATTAGAGGAGAGAAATATTAAATAGAGATGAGGGATATTTTTGATATATTATCTTTTAATATCAAATTCATTATGATAGGAATTACAAATCAAACCTATTTTAATCTGATTTACTTTCAAGTTATTTTAAAAAATTAAATTTTATTCATATTTCAATTTCATGGTATTAATTGATCCCAAATCAAGAAATTGAATTCAATTTCTTGAATGAATTTAATTTCATGCGTTTCCAAACAACCTAGAAATAGGAAATATTAACCCTACCGAACATCCCCAAAGGGAAGAAAGGGAAAAGGTTGAATCACCGAAAAGGAATTTGCTATAGACACAAGCAACAAGCAACCTACTCTCTGTTTCATTTTGACCAATTTTTTCTATAAATTTAAATACACACACAGCAAGGTTTTTTTTTTGGGAGGGGGGGCGCGGGGGGAGGGGCTGAAAATAGAACTGAGGTTGAAGCAAAAACTGTGAGGTGAAGAAGCAAATCTTGAGGCATTGAAGAAAAAGGAGAACAAGGAAAAAAAGAGTGCATGCTACTGGTATATGACTTTTCTATTCCCTTTCACTCTTGCATTTAGCTCCTGATTAAGCCAGTATCATATATGTCTAGTTTGCTTTCCTCATCCACACAAAGCGCACACTTTCACTTGTTTCTAACTGAGATTTCAGCCTCAAATGCTATACGAGATATCTTCACCCCTTTGTCGTATGAGTGCTGAATGAAGTTGTCTCTTTTCTTTGTTTTTTGGGGTTGAACTTTTGTTGGGCGATTCTTTAACACTTTCTTTTTTTGTCTGGTTCACTTAAGGGATTAGGAGAAAAAAAAATGATGTTTTGGGGTTGGGGTTGGGGTTGGCTAGTCATTGGATCAGAATTTTCATAGTGTCTACAGTGCATTTAGAAAAAAGTTGATTACTTTGACAATGCATTTAACCATATTTTTGAAATCTATTTAAATTAGAAAAGTATACAATGCATTATATACAATTTAGTATATAAATACATCCTACTATTCCACCATTGAATTGCCCGATGCATCTTGCACCCATGACTTGATAGGCATATATAGATACGTTAATGTTAGTATACATAAATTAGCTAGGTGTATGTATTCAATCAACAATGAAGGCTTGATAACTAAACAAACAAAAGTCTAATTACAAAATGACTAGTTGTCAATTTGTCATACTTTTATGTAAGATGCTTACATAATATTTGAGTTGATTCCGAAGATAATGCAAATTCTGATTTGCTTCCTGATGTAGAGTTTCCAAGTTCATGGTGCCTGATTAGACAATCAACTATGCCAGCTCTTGTTTTTCCCCCCTTTGCCATAAGATTTGCTTGTATGTAGAACATAACATGTGGATGATGATCTTCTTCGTCTCTACAAAAGATATACTTAACTATCTTTCATGTATAGCCAGAAATAGATTCATGCAAAAATGAAATGTAACCCAAAAAACAACAACCCATGAAGAAGTGAGTTGACCACTGGTTTAAAACATTCAGCTTAACAGAATCTGTGTTCAAGTGAATGTTGACTTTTGTTGCCCCTTTGCCAACAATGAATGGTAAATTCATAGAAACAAGCCTGCTTCATATTGCTTCAATTGCTCTAGATAAGTTCAAATCATCTGACTCTTTAATAACAGTTAATGCATGCTTTATGTGTATATTAACTTCGATACAAGCCATAATTTGATGTCCGTTGTAGATGCAAATATAGTGTAACAAATTAAGTGGTCTTAAATTGAAAAAACTACCAATTAGCAGTTGAACTGTTTTAAGCCACTAGAATTGAGGTAGTAGTGAAAAGAAATTATTAGATGTTCATGGAGCACCAGTTAAATTGTATATTCTACCCAACAATAGAGCAATATTTTATATAAAAGTATAAGTTAGTGATGAATACTATCCTGAAATATCTTTCTATTATTGGGTACAAGGACAATCCAGTTAGTGCACCATAAATATCTAATAATTTCTCAATGGGGAGGGGGTTGAGCATCTAATAATTTTATTGCTAGAATTTTTGTTAAGATGATATGACATTATTTTTAAGAGCAATGCTATGTGTTAGAGAAAAAAAAAAGTGAAGTTGGTCTAATCACAACAAAGGGAGAAAAGTGATGTGGGGAGTGGGGATTGCATAACTATGTATGGTTGAGTGGATAAATGAAATGTAAGTCGTGTTATGAATTTCAATTCATACCAAATAGTACTTTTGTGTTTTTAATTTTTGGATAGATGAATGGTCTTCACTCCTTTGATTTATTCAATCATGCTTCTTCGATTTTGGCTACTTCTACTAATAATTTGACAAATAAGTTAGGTTATGTAGTATTATGTAATTTTTTTTTCCTTTATCCATTTGTTAAATATCATTTGGAAATACTATGATTTATAACATAGCCATTGGTAAGTATACATCACTATACGATCTATTTTTTCTCTTACTTTTATCTTTCTTAAAGTCTAATATCCTTATTTGATGTCCAAATAATGAGATTCATAGTACGAAGTATGTAAGACAGGACACAAAGTAACTCTAGCTTCTTCATTTAAGTGGGACTAAACAAAATGGGAATCAAAGAGAGATGTGGCTTTGGCAAAGGAGCCGGCGACCCTTATGCTGCTTTGCTATGTTCTTATGTTGTCCAACGCAATCACTTTGTCAGCTAATTAACAATCTCGACATATAGATGAATTAAATTATCATTTTGGGGAATTCATAAACACGTAGCAATATTTTACTATATTTTGATTTCTTGTTCCCCCATTGTTAAGATTTGAGTTAAGTGCTATATTACTTACCATCATCAATACAATGGTAGTTGGTTGGAATGATTGAAACTTCTATAAAGAGGCCTCCTTCACCAGTATTCATGCTCATTGTTCAGCTGCCTAAACAAACCTCAATTTCTTTTGCATTTGGGTTTCCTATACCTCTTTAATGGCATTGATGGCCCATGACAAAATTCCACATGATTCAAGCATAAGCAACAATGTTCAAACTTATGTCATAAGTTATCAACTTGAAGAAGCAAAATCTCAGATTGATTCAAAAGCCAATGAGTACAGCAACCTCATGCAAGGTAGTGAATCTCTGCTTAGCTTTCAGCAAAGCTGGTTGGTTTCGAAGGAGAACAATTTGCAACAAGGTTGTGATCAATTGAATCATATTATTCCTAGAAGCACCAAAGATTTGTGCCTGGGGCAGGATTCCAGTTGCTTTGTAACTGCCAGTGGCTATAGCTCCACAGTGATCAATAGTGCAAAAGAGAAGCAATATGGTGAAAGTTCACATGGGTGGCTATATTCTGAACCAACTGTCCATGGTGATAGCCTCAATGAGTCAGCAGCACAAGAATTGGTCTTGAGGAAGCGTTCTTCTTTGTTATGCTGTTGCCTCCTCAATTATACCAAATCACCCTTTCCTCCCATTTTATGTACGAATAATATTCAATAGCTAGAATTATTTGCCAGAATTTGTCAAAATTAGGAGAATGGTTGGATAAATCAAAGGAATAAAAATCATTTATCCATCCAATGATTAAAAATAATGCCACACACATCATTCTGATAATAAAATTTTGGCTATATAGTACTTTCTTTTATGTTTAGAACTAGCTAGTCCTTGGTGAACTTTCTGAAATTAGAATGGAAAATTAAGGTCTAGTTTGTGTTTACAGCGAGAGAACATGCAAGCTGCCAAGAAGCCATGCACACGTTCAAGGAAAACAGCCAAACCTAATTCAAGCCCATCCAAGGATCCTCAAAGTGTTGCTGCCAAGGTCTGCTTCAGACCTAAGTTAAATTGTGGTTCATATGTGCTTAGTTTTGAACGCAAATTAAGGAAACTTAAAATATGAGATTCAACGTTTTATATAATGTTTGTTTTTTTATCACAGAAAAGAATAGAGAGAATAAGTGAACGGCTTAAGATACTACAAGAGCTAGTACCCAACGGCTCAAAGGTTTTAACTAGTTCTGAAATGATGGGAAAATGATCATATGTTGCATAGTTGACCTGCTTCAACCCAATCAAACTCTGCAGATTTTTATTTATTAGAGTTATGATTTAATTCCAATGATGAACTTTGCAGGTTGATCTGGTTACCATGTTGGAGAAAGCGATCAGTTATGTGAAGTTTCTTCAGTTGCAAGTGAAGGCGGGACTTGAAAACACAATTGCATTTTCTTCTTTTGAATATAGTTTCTCTTTGTCCCGTTGTTCAAATCTTCAGTTTCCTTTCCTCAAATTAAACTCATGGCTTTGATTTGAAACCTTCTAGTGCAGGTGTTGGCAGCTGATGAATTTTGGCCTGTCCAAGGTGGAAAAGCTCCTGACATATCTCAAGTAAGACAAGCTGCTGACGCCATTCTTTCGTCCCAAAGAAGAATCGAAGATCACATATTCACATGTATCCAAGAAATAAGAATGTTAATCATAATTCAAGCATAACTTTGCATAAAAAGAGAAGCCTTGTCATGGAATTGGTCATCCTGAAGGGCATTTTAGAAATTCAGAATGCATGACCTTTTCTAATTTGTTAACGTTTCAAGAGTGTACTTGTATGCTGGGGCTACAACCTTGTCCCAGAATTTCGTTCACAAAATATCCCCCCACTTCTACGTTGTACTTTTCTCTGTACTACTGGTGATGGAAGTATTCTAGCGTCTTACAACTCCCTTGACAATTATATATAGTATACGAGTTTACGTTGTGTTTATTATTATTATTATTATTATCTGATAAATGTTCTGTGATATGTATAGCTATAGCAGTTACCAATGAAATAGCCATGGTAGATGTGAAACATTGTAGAGATTAGGCTACTTCTTAATTATCACGCTCTCGAACATATATAAAATTTGGGAACTGACACATAGAATATAAATAAAAAAAATTCTAATTGTAAAAATAATAAAATTTGTCAATTGTTATGAATGACTAATATTTATAATTAGTTCATTGACAAATGCATGCATCAATGACTTTATAGCCCACCTAATTGCTTGAGACCAGGAGTCAAGCGAACCAGACAAGTAAAACACATGATTCAAAATTCACTATTTTTCGTCTTTCATCTGGTATGTCACATGTACTATATATTGTGTATTCTCTATTTCTCTCCCAACCTTTTTTTTTTTTTTTTGTTGCAATGTCTGAATTTCGGTCATCTCTATAGTGCAACTCACTTATACCATTGTACCAACCCTTGGTTCAAGATGAAATATATTAGACTAGTTTATAACATGGAGACCGAAACATTCATCTTTCACGACTTTTGGAAAAACTTGGATTGGGTCATGTATATATATGGTGCACATCGGCCGAAAACACAAACAGTTAGCTTGCAACATGATGCTGCAATTTATTGTTTAATTTTGATTCCATTTGATTTATTTATTTATATGTTGCTTATTTTCTCCAATATGGGCTTATTTGCTAGTTCCTTCTTATTAATACTTTAATTCATAGTATGTGAGGGAATGCACTAATATATTACTACCATGTATCTTGTCATGTATCCATCACTATGCATGCCAGTGAAGTCAATCCCCACCAAAATTAAAACCCTGTTATTTTTATCGTAAGCAAGCCTCTCAAAGGAATGTTATTGTAATAGAGCAGGATTCCAACCATCAAACAACCACCACTTAAACATTCTCAGTCAACTAATGAATGAATGTATGAGATATATATGACAATGAAGATCAATTAAGCTAAAGTAAACGAAGGCTTGGGTAAAGCAGTACATGCATCTAGTTCCATTAGTATTAGCACCAGACATGTTTAATTCCATGATTTCCTTCTTCAACCTTGCGCCTTTGATAACCCAATTGGCAATTGACCAGAATTTATGGTTCAAGCCATATGCCCGTATATACATCATGTTGATGAGCATGTATGCACATATATATAAGTATATCCGTACAGTTGCTTTGTGCCGTACTTTTCAAGCACATAATTAAGGGAATCATATCTTATTGAGATTCACTATATCTGATCAGTAAGAGTTGCTATTCAATAATTTATTTCTTTATTTTTCTTTTTCCCCTTTGCTTCTGTAATTTGTCTCGGATTAAGGGGGGGACCATTAAGCACTTGTAACTTCTACAAGTTTCCATGGGTAAGGGTAATCACATGCTCTACCCCACAAAAATCGGTCACTATATAGTTCATACTATACATTCCCAATTGATCCTTAGTTCATCGAATAATAAATTACACTTTAAATAAGCCTTCGTTAAATTTAATATGAATAAAGATGAGTCTTACTTGGGCAGTTGAAATAAATCAAACTTGTAGAGATATCTTGTGATATAAAAAAAATGAACAAATAATTTCTTTTGGTAAGATAGTGAACAAATAATTCTAAATTGCTATTTTATTATTCCTCTCCTTATTATTGTTTCCCACTTAATTGGACATAACTGTTTCCCATCTGCTTCGACATTTTTTAGTGCGATTTGCGTTTTCTAGAATTGGCTTCAGTTTGGTCATCAGAATTACTTGAAAGTTACATAGAAGTCCCTACAAAAGTTAAATTCACTTGTGCTCCAAAAGCCTCTCTTGATCTCTGAAATTCATAGCTAATTTTCAATGATAGAAATGCTACAAATATGGCTAACTCCAATTTTCATTTATTCTAAATAAAGCGTTATTATCATTTTCTCCTCAATTTCGTAATACTCTAGTTTGTTGCTCGACCGTTGAACTCTTACAAGTTTAATTTATTTTTGCTAGTGGGCTAGCATATTAACTTGGCAAGGTTCAAATAAGATTAGAATCAAACTTAAAACTATAGCACTTATTAATAAGCTTAAATAAAAGAAATTATACCATAATTAATAGTTAGATTTTTAATCTAACTAATGATAATTGCTCCAATTAATTAGCGCTCCAAAAGTGAAAATTAAAATTAACCATATAAATTCCTATCCAAAAATATTAAAATTGAAAAAAATCAGACACAATTCCAACCACATAGATATCCCTTTTCTTTTATTTTCTGGTTTCGTATTTTTTTTCGTATTTTTTTGACGACGTATTTTTGAATTCATGATATGCTATAATTGCGTCCATTCAATAAATACAATAATATCAATTTAATTAATCACAATTTAATTCATTGATTACATAATATTAGCAAAACCCAGATTGGAATCAAGACAGGCGGACAATCCGTTAAGAGTGTTAATCAGCTAACTACAATCCACACATTATCAGTGGCATACACAAAGTCCACCAAAAACGGCGAAAAAGTCATATAATAATGAAATAATTGAAATTCACGAGGGACCGGATTACTTAGGAATGGCAGAGCGTATTTTCCGATTTTAAATTGGCCTATCCTAATAATTGAGTAACAACCAAAATTGTAATAAAACTAAGGGTCAATATGTATTTTAGTTCTTAAAAAATTTGTGTGATATTAATTTAACCATAGAAAAAGTTTTGATATCAAATACATTTTTGGGAGGTAAAATATAACACCATATTAGCCCTTGAAAATTTTTTTACATCAAATAATTAAGTGTGATATTATTTTATTTCTTCTAAAAAATTATTTGATCCCCCTTTTGATAAAGTATGATTTTGCATAAACTTATTTAATTTCAAATAGAAAAATATTTGAGAGATGTACTTTTTGCTACGCACTACGTGACGTATACAGGAAAGAAGAGGAAAATGATAAAAATACTTGAATAATAGGTTCCACATAAATATTACTAATATTATTTAATTTTTTTTATTATTCAGGAACTTATCAGTGTAAACAGCATAAATGCAGATAAATTTTGTATATATTACACAAAACTTACCAACATTAGCACCGTTCATACTACAAAAGACGTTGGTAAATTATTTTTTCTTTTTTTATAAAATTTACTAGTGTGACCAGTGCAGACGTTGGTAAATTTTTTTTTTTCTTTTACATAGGCACAAAACTTACCAGTGTATACGTTATTCACGCTGGTAAGTTTTTCTTTTTTAATACAAAACACGCTGGTAACTTACTTTTCTTTTTTTCTTACAAAATTTATCAGCGTGAATAATGCACAAGCTGGTAAGTTTTTTTTTTTCACAAAACAAGCTAGTAAGTTTTTTTTTTTTTTTTTACAAAACTTATCAGCGTAAACAGTGCATATACTGGTAAGTTTTTGAATTAAAAAAAAAAAGGAACAAAAGTAGTAATAATTACTTGGGACCCATCAATCAAGCATTTTTGTCATTTTTCTTCATGTTTAGTATATGTCGCATATACGTCTATTATTTGTACGTCCTATTTTCAGTTCTTTCTCAAATAACTTTCAAAAGGACTAAAATAATGTTATATTTTAACTTTTAAAAATTTATTTGATGTTAAATAATTTTTAAGAATTAATTTTGATGTCACATCTCAACTTTTAAA
The DNA here is from genome assembly GCA_031439585.1 of Pterocarpus macrocarpus. NCBI lineage: Eukaryota > Viridiplantae > Streptophyta > Magnoliopsida > Fabales > Fabaceae > Pterocarpus > Pterocarpus macrocarpus. The sequence continues at coordinate 20,947,906 of CM062514.1, forward strand.
CACCTATTTAATATAAAAAAATCTTTCAAAATTTAAATTGACATCATATAAATCTCTTTTAGGAATTAAACTGCATGTTTACAAATAAAAAAAACTAATCAAGTATAGTGCAGAAGCCTGTGTCTGCATCAAGAAAATAGACCCGTACGTGGAAGTAACCCTAAAGCAACACTTAAAAAATATAACTTGTTAATTTTAATTTCTCTTATTATACTTAAATTTTTTGTTTTTCTCATTTTCTTAGTTTTCACATAGCTGTCACTCATTAAGAAAAATGGAATTTAACCAGCAATTTTTTACGTAAAAAATAGCATAGGGTAAATTGATCTAATATGTAATCTTGGGTTTTTTTACTAAACTAAATTAAAAATTATTATATATCTAAATACCCTAATTTAACATTAATTACACAAATGTCCTATTTTCAATATATTAGGAAAATCGGTCTAGGATAGGCTGATTTGATATAATAAAAAAATCTATCTACCCCTATGCCGATTTATGTGTAATTTCAAGGTAAAGTTTGTAAATAAAATGAAAAATTCTTTCGATCGTGTATCCCCGATTAATGCAGCCTCATATGTTTCAATTATATATTTTTAGTATTAAGCAAAAGGTTATATCTATACTATAGTAGCAATGGGCAGCATAGGGGAAGAAGCACTACACTTAGGAATCCATAACACGAAAACTTTGTTAAAAAAAAAAATTCTTTCTTTCTTTCAAGATCGAGACTAACAAGAATAGTTGAGGCAACAAACATCCATCTCGTTTAATTACACATAAATTGGCCTAGGGTAAGTCGATTTCCTTGTTATACCAAATTGACCTAGCCTAGGCCGATTTCCCTATAGCAATTTAGTAGTTAAATTAAATAATTCCTCCACCAAATTGTTTCATTTGTTAGTGTACATGAGAAGTTGCTAAGTAAAATGGCTGAAAGATATTTTATACTTTACTTGGTATGTTAAGATTTTGTTACTTCAAGTGATTCAATGCTAATTCCCTTTAAGCAAGATTTCAAATTTGAGTCTTGTAAATGGAAAAATTTAGCGTTGTGAGAGCTTTACTTCTATAATAAACTGACCTAACTTGAGATAGATTAATTTGAGTGTAGTAAATTTTGAATACTAGTGATTTAATCAAAAAGAAAAATACTAGATAATGATCTATTTATCATTATATTAAAAAATAATAAATATATCCTTGTTAATTATTTAAAAATTCACAATCCGTACGATGAACTTTTCGATTAATATTTCAAAGTTGAGTATAATTAGTGAAATATTTTGTGTTATTCAATTATAATTATCTTATAAATTTTATTAACTTGTTGTATATTTATGATTTGTATTGTTTGATAATACAAAGTAATGAATAAACTTTCTTTTCATATTAAAAAACAATACAAAAGGAAAAAGTTAAAAATAAAAGAAAATTGACGCATTAGTGTAATATATTTTATCTTTTATATTTTTAATAGAGTTTAATTGGAGTGCACTGATAATGTAAAAATTTTTTATACTGTCATCCAATCAAAATATTCCATTTGCATGACCATTCAAGTAGTGGATGGTTATGTCAAAGACTTTCATTGATGTGTGATATATGATTGGATATGCACAGAAATTTTTACATCGACAAAGATATTTAAATTAAATCCTTTTTAATATACTAATATAACAGTGAAAGACCAAAAGTTTGATAAAAACAATAATAAGGGTAACGTGATCAAGACAAGAAGAAATTGACATCCTATTTCATAATTACATATTTAAAAATATTTTAGCTAATATACTATTCAAATGATATTTTTACCAACACCACTTATATGATTAAAAAACAAAAATTATGCTAACTAATTTTGAACCAAAATCAAATTTAAGATAAGTTTTAAAATAATTTTGTACTCCTTCCGAACCACAATAACTATTATTTTGCAAAATTGGTATATTTTTAAATCAATACCAAATCTCTTTTGTGTTTGTGATTTTATCACTGTGATGAACAATATAAAACATCTTTTAGCCATTTTTCACTCAGTAACTTCTCACACTAACATATGAAATGATCTGGTAGGGGAAGTGTTTAAATATAAAATTGCTATAGGTAAATTGTTAGGCTAGGCCGATTTGGTATAACAAGGAAATCGGCTATCCTAAGCCAATTTATGTGTAATTGAAATTGCACATAAATCAGTTTAGAGTAGGTCAATTTTCTTGTCATATCAAAGGAAAAAACTTAAATCAAATTTCTTGCAACTATTCCATCTAATTCTCAAATCAAATAATGATAAATACACATTTTTCTTGAGAAAAAAGTATAGTTTTAAATTTTAAATTACTCATTCCAAGAAAAATATCCACGTCATTAGTTGATTTGAAAATTAGTTGAAATTGATATAAGGAACTTGATACAAATCTTGATTTATATCAAATCGGCCTAATCTCCTAATATATTGAAAATAGAACATTTGTATAATTAATGTTGAATTAGGGTATTTAGGTATATAATAATATTTTTTAATTTTAGTAAAAAATGTAAAAAACCTGTAAGCCTGTATTCATCGGACTATAATTCACTGGGACGAGTGGTCTAGCATGGGACTGGAGTATCTGTTGTGCCCAGGGATAAGATGTGTAGAAAAAACTTCAAGGCATCGAGAAGGGAACGTCATTGTGCCATTATCACGAATCGATTGAAGAATATTACCAAGTGTACTTCATGTAACTCACTTCAATGTCGCACTGATGGGAAACGTTGTTACATTTTGGAATGATTTGACAAACTCAACGAAGGTGGGATAATTTCATTGAATACCCTTTTATTGCATCAGACATCTGTTTTTTTTTTTTTTTCGTAAAAAGTTGAAGGGAGGAAAGTTATTCTATGCCAAGAATTAAATTAAAGAATTTTTTTTCAATGGTTTTCAATTCTAATTTGAACAAATTCTCGTTGGCTATGTTTAATTTTCTATTTAGAAATAACAAAAATCTCATCAATTTTATGTGAGATTAAGATTTTATCATGTTTCTACAAACATTAGAATGTCATGTTATAAAAGAAAAAGGCACATATAAACAAATTTAATGAATCAGTATAAATAATACAGCGGACTTTACTATAACACTATAACAAAATTTATGTTTTTATTGAGTTTAATTGGTATATATTGACAGTGTAAAATAATTTTATACTGTTAATCAATAGAAATAGGAAAAAGTAAAAAATTATAGTGAATCCCTCACTATAATAAATAATTATTTATATGAATTGATATTTTTTATTATTTTTATTAATTAATAATATAAAATTATTTTATATTATCAATATATTTAAATTAAATTTATTTTTATTATCCACGATCTCATATTGATAAAAATACATGAGAAGGTTCTGACAGTTTTACATGTCATTTTATTGTTTAACGTTATTTAAATCTATAAACTCTCGAGATATCGGAATTAACACTCGAAAATTACGACACAACTTCAGTCAACTCACTGTTAGATAGTGACGTTTATATTTTGAAAAGATGAAATATTAGCCATTAGCAGCCTTCCTTCCATTCTTTCCATAATATGTATGTATATAATAACAATTTTTTTTTCTAATGAATGAAAAATAGCAATTTTTTATAAAAAGCCCTAGCGATTTTACGGAGCCGTGTGGTGAGGGGACTTTCTTTCGATTAATTATATTTAGTAATAAATATGTCTCATATCTCATATATTATTGCGATATTCAAGCTGGGTAGAACCACAGGAATTATACCAGCCAATTCATATTGTTTTTAAGAAAACATTATACAAGTTATTTTGGTAGATATTTGATAGCCGTATTGGGATGCACATATGTGAGATATGCGATATTGACTATGTTTGTTTCAACTTTAAAAAAAAAATGATTTTAAAATTTAAATTTTATATATAGTTGAAAATTGATTTTTTTTAGAAGTTATTATTTTGATTTTATAAAAAAAATTAAAAATAAAATTTTTTGAGATTTTGATTACTTTTAAAAAATATATAAATATATAAAAATTGATTTTTTTAATAAAAAAGATAATTTTTTACCAAAAAAAAATTTAAACAAATACACACAATATAAGTGAATTGATTTTGGTGGAACGACGTAAACCTACTTGCATAATTGTGGATTCAACAGCAAGAAAATTAAATTGGTCCTATTTTAGTTGCTTGATTAAGGGGGCCACGGTTTAAAAAAATGTGGCCACATATATGTGAATAATTAATAGATGTTGATTCATTCGTGGATAAATACCCATAGGATTAGGATACTATGGTTTCAATCGGCATCCTGACGATGAACACGGATCAATAAGCTAAATAGTACACTGCCACTTGGCAGAGAATGATTGGCTTGAGGTATTTCACGATTCTTATACTGAATGCACCTATGAAAAATACACATGATTGATTGTGACTGCTACTCAAATTCAATTCAAGTAATTTAAAAATTAAAAATTTAGAAAAGTATTAAATAATCAAAAATTTGTTATTAATTAAATCATATTATCTAAAATTTACTGAATTTTAATTAATTTAATTTAAATTGAGTTAATTTATTATAAAGATAATATTTTTTTAATATTAATATTTTTCGTTCACAATATTTAAATTCAATATTTTATTTAAAAGAAATAAATATTAAATCACTTATTTAACGAAATTTTTGTAAGTTAATTAGGCTTTACTTGAATTTAAGCCTATTTTGTAAATTATTAATTTGACTAACTTACAACTTATCATCAACATCGTTTTGGCTCATCCTAACCTATTTGTAAAATAATAATAATAATAATAAGTCTTTAAAATTTTATTTAAAATTCTACTTATATAAATTCTTTTAAATAGGCTAAAAAAATTAAAATTTAAAATTTAAAATGTGTATAAATTTTAAAAATTTAAAATATGTATAAATTTTAATCAAAATATTATACATATTACGTTTAAAATTAATATATTTTATTAATATGTAATTTAATCTTATTTAAGTATAGGTTAATAAAGGTTAGACTTTTCCAAAACTTATACCTTAATTACTTATTAGGTTAGATAGACTTTTATTCAAAAATAATTGATCGTAGTGGAAGAAAATTGTGTTTCTATAAGAACTTTACTTACAATGTCAAAAATTTAAACAATAGAATTTGTTTGGTTTAATTTTTGGTAGAATTAATTTTAAAAGAATACAATTGAAATAAGTATTTTTAGGGGAATTGAAGCTGAGAGAATTAATTGTGTTTGAAAATAATAGTATTTCAAAAGTAAGTTTAAAAAAGTTATTTTTATTTAGATATGATAAACAAAATTATCAAAATGGATATAATACAATGTTAGGGTCTATAGGTGAGTGGTTGTTAATGCAAAGATAATAATGAAATTCAATCTCAAAAGTACTTCACCCAAAATGAAGAATAACTCTAAAGGTATGTTTGCTAAGTGAGTAAAATTCAGGGGGAAAATTTTGAATTCTGTATATAAATTTATACATAAAATTTATCTATAAAATATTTTATTTTATTTTTACTCATCTACTAAATACACCCTAAAAGTACTTCTCTCAAAAATAATTTTATATAGTTGCTTGAAAAGTAATTTAATCACCAAAAAATAGAAAAAAGCCAAACAAATTTGATGGTAGCAAAATTCATTTTTAGGTGAGTAAAAGCAAAGTGCCTATTTGGATACACTTTTGAGGAGGCCAGAAGATATTTTATTAGAATGAGAATGAAAATATATAATAAATAATATGTTTGGATATGTAAAAATTTTTTTTTAGAGGATCTTTTAAAATTTCAAAAGGCCTTTTGAGAGAAGTATAATTGAAGTTACTTTTCATTCTAGAAAAAAATCTTTTGAAAAGGAGTCTTACTATTATACTCACATTAACAACCAAAAGTAATTTACTTTATCCTATCTAAACAAAACTCATTTTCCTAAACTTTCTTTTGATATATTCAAACCAAACAAAAATTATTCTTTTAAAAGTAATTCCTCTAAAAGATCTTCTTTTAAAATATCTTCTTTTAAAAAATCTTCTGTCAAAAGTTAAATCAAACAAACTCAAACTTGGTGGTGGCAAAATGTAAACTAAACATGCATAGAGTTGTAATTTTAAAGAGGGGGAAAAAAACCTCTTATCTACTGAACTATAGATTATATATACTTTACCTCTAGTACAAATAGATCCTTTAATATTCTTGAATGTGCACTTTATAATCTTTTTATTAAATTTCCATCCATGTAGAAAATAAATGCACTGTATCCTTATAAATTTTAGGTCATGTACATTTTAATTCCTAAATTAAAAAAATAATATACAATTCGAAACTTAAACTTTATTGAATATGTGCTATTTCTATTAATAATAGATAAAAAGTTAATAAAAGAGTCAATTTTTATATTTAAAAAAGTTTAATGGTGAATTTGCACTTTTTTAAAATATTAAAAGATAAAGTATATGACTTATAATTAAGGGGAAAAAATAATTTTATTTTTTTCCCTTTTAAACATGAGTTTACTTAACTAATGCTCTAACCCAAAAACACATAAACAAATTTTCTTTAGAAAAAATGAATAAGTCTTTTAAAAGGTACAATTTTGGCTTAGATGATGAAAAGAGACTAATGACATGTTTGGATCCATGTAACCATGTTTTTTTTTGGGGGGGTTAGAATTGATTTTGTCCTTTTTTATATTATTTAATTTTTAGAAATCAAAATTAATTTTTATCTTTACAATTGATTCTACGAAAAGTAATTTTTTTTTAATTTTCTATTAAAATCATTTTCAAAAAAATTACTAAACATAAATAATTTTATCTCAAAATTAATTCTAAAATTTAATTTCAATAAAATTAATTTTATTTAAAACCAATTCCATAAAAAATAGAATAAAAGACACTATAAGCTAAAGTAGGCCATAACCATTTAACCCAAAAAAAAAAAAAATAGGCCATAAACACGTTCGTTGATAGGCTTATGATGGTTTATTCGGCATATTTCCCTTTTTTGTTTTCTCACATATTTTTTATTGGAGATAATTTTGTTCAATGCATGGTTGGTTTATTCCACCCCTGTTAATTATGAGCCTACGTTAGTCATGCTTAAATTTTGAAAAATCCTGCTACTGTGTACCATTTTTCAAAAACTTAATAATCTCAAATACAACTCTCAGTAAATTCGATTAGAATGAATGAACAGAAACACAAATATATAAGATAATAAAATGTTACAACTTTAAACTCAGCTGTAACTCCCATCTCTAACAGTAGTTGGGGACCACAAGTTTGGCTCACAGGAGCCTGATTTAACTGACAAGACGAGTTACACTATTATGAATCTAATATAATCTTATAATAATAAATAAGTTGGATGATAAAGTTCTCAAAAAAATTAATTTACTGTTAAATTGAAACGTTTCAATGTACCAAAAAAATTGAATATGACTCGTGCAACTTTATGTTTAATTTGATATTATTTATTCTCAATTAATGCACCTTTAAATTAATGTATAAATAAATAATATTTAAAATAAATTCATAAAATATATACTAATCAATTGTATGTGTACGTATTTTTGCTAAAATTTTCTAAAACTTACATGTAAAATTATATAACATATGATTTTTTAAAGTTCAATTATAAAATTTATCAGAATTATATTTTATAAAAAAATTATTGAATGATATGAGTGCTTGAAAGTTTTTCAAACTGAATTTTTGTTTTGTTTTTTTTAAAAGTAAAGTTAAGTGATATCCACTCGTTCATCTCTTACAAACCACGTGGAGACAATCAGTTGGAATACGAAGGCCGATATTTCAAATGTCAGAGCCTAGCACCTCCGCTCCATGGTTTGCTATGATGTGGCGTGCTGTCTATGTTGTAGGCCCAATTGTACATATTCTTTCTCATATTATTTATTTATTTCAATTCTCCTGAAATTTGTTTGTTTGGGATTGGGACTTCGGAAGCGTGTGGTGTAATACTAATGATGTACTTGAAACTAGAGAGACAATGATCTATTTCCATTTTTATTAATGTACTTTCGTTTTATTGTATTTTATTGTATTTTTTTTTTCTGGCTTTAAACAAATTCTGTAGTTGGAGACAAATTATGTGCTAGAAAACTTAAAAATAAGAAAATAAAATAAAATAAAAATTAATCAATTAAATGAAAGCATAGATTGCGGAATCTGCTGATGGTATGCCGCCATAAAAATTGACTATCCAATTAGAAAATTTTCTGTAAATAAAAATTGACTTATCTTAGTTAGACTTCTTTAATGACAAATGGGACGCATGACTTGAGTTAGATTTAAAATTAATTTATAGATAATTTATAATTTTATTACAAATTATAGTGAAGGTTGGTAGTTTGTCTTGACTTTAGAATGAAAAAAAAAAAGCCTTTTATCATAGATTTATTTTTTAACAATAATAGTTTTATTTAACTTATCAAATATAGTTTTAAGATAAAATTTAATTTAACATTTTTAACTATAGCACCTTGGTATGGACGTACCCTCAAAATAGAATACCACAAAGAGTAAAAATGCGAAGATATAAATATAAATGCGCGAGTGATTAGCGGTGTTGGCCATTTTAAGTTTTAAACAATACTAACAAAAGAGGTGGAAAAAAACTATTTTCACTTTATTAATATATTTTTAAACAAATTAATAATAATATCACTTTCTTACATTGTTTTTAAAACTTTATAGTCATCAAGTTAGCAACATTTTAAAGCCTAATCAATGCCCCTCTGTGTAAGCAAATCGAAATAGTTAAAAAGTGGAAAAATGCACCGACAGTTCGGCACGCGGGCGTTTAGAAGTATCAAAACTAAAAAGACATACCACTAGGGGAACTAATTCGGAAAATAGAATATACCGAAAAAAAAAAAAAGAAGTAAATGAATCTCGTAGAAAAATCACTTCAAGCTCAAGGAAGGAATCTACACGGTTACACGAGTTTTGTAAACTCCTTTTGCTTTTTCTTTTTACTTTTCGTGTAATAAATAAATACCATTAATCTGACAATGCTATTTATTTATTTGTTACTATTATGCATACAAACCTTGTACTCGAAGCACTCATTTGTCATGTAGTAATGTGCTAACAAACGGTTCCACATCAGGAAAAAAAAAAAAATCCCAACAAACTGTTTCGATTTTATATGTATATTTTCCTCCAACCAGGTGCCTTTTCCGTACCTTTAATCATACTTTTTTTTTTGAAGGTGTTACTTGTTGATTTCCCTATTGAAAGGTTATAGTCATGACCATTAGTATATTCACAGAAAATATTCAATTTGAAAAAAGGTACAAACAAAAAATTGAGTTTATTAGAAGGTAGTTATTAGTTAAAAAGAAAAATGGAAAATCGAGCAAACAAAGTTGAGATGATGGATATACACATAGCAGCGGGGCTAATAAGGAAGAGTCTTGACAGTTTCAGATTTGGCAACAACCACCTTTGAAGATATTTACCAAAGTTTATGAGTGATCCTGCAGACATCTCTTTTCTTACATATTTTTCTTTTCTCATCCTCTTATAAAAGAAGTGGTCACAAGACATTGTATCTTGATAATTTTGTGATAATTATGAGTATAAAAGCAACCTTAACTTTTTCATTGATAACGATAAGCGATAGAAAAAGAAAAAGTTCAAAGCAGTAAGCTCTTTGGCATGGCTTATGGAGGTCACCTTAAGCCAACGATTCACGAAGCCGCGAATGGGACCAATTTAAAGTTGTAATACTATGTGGTAGTAGATTTGGAGAAAATTTTGTCTTTCTATATTGTGTTGTTTTATAATAATAAAAGTTATAATTCACTCAATGCAGTTACCGGTATAGAAGCTCTATTATTAGGAGCTTGACTAATCATTTTTATGAGAAAGAAGCCATGAATGTCCAGGTCAATAATAATATTATATTTTACTTATAATAGTGGACTATTCCATTATTTCAACAAGCGTACTCATGAAATCATAGACCATTTCCGGAAACAAATCTCTATGGTAGCTTTTTGTTTTATAATAATAATAATAATAATAATAACAACAACAATAATAATAGAAATGTAATAGAGATCAATTAACGTTGTAAAAAGAAAGCATTTTAGCTGACCTATAATTAAGTTTGTTCTTTGCTTTTCTTTTTCATTGTAATAAATAATACTTTAAACATAATTTGTAGAGTGTAAAAATACCAGCATCTATGTAACTAAGGAATGAATCTTTTATATCAAAATTTTATATAACTTTGTTATATATAAATTTTTTATTATTGATATAAGGAATATTGATCAAGAAACAAGATGGTTAGTTCAAATGATTCAGTATATGTTTCCTGTTAAGTAAGAGATCTCAAGTTCAAGTTTTGTTAAAAAAAAATTTGTGTTTAAAGAGTTTTATTCTCATAATAAATCAACTCGATTTAAAGTAGATTAATTGAAGTCAATAGACTTTGGATACTGGTAATTTAGATAAAAAAAATAAAAAAAGAATATAGGTCTTGAACAAGGACACAAAAATATCTTATTTATGATAAAAATTAATACATAATAATATTATATAAAATTATAACATAAAACAATTTATTCCCAAGTACCACCCACCTCATGCGGAAAAAAAGAAAGGAGTCCATTTAGGTACTACCGCTATAATTATAATGCAACGATTTTAAAAGATACAATTTAAGATAAAAAAGTTATGTTTTGATATAAAATAGTTACAACATTAAAAATTTTTGTTAGAATGCAAATTAAAATGCATACAGTGAAACAAAAATATGAAAAAAAGGCATGATAGAAATTAGTCATGTTATAACATTATAATATTTTGATATTATTGTTGTAACTTTTTCATCATATGCTGTAGTTTTTTTATTATAGACTATAACTTCTAATAAGTGTTGTAACTTACTACTTTTTTAAGAGAGCAGGACAGCGGGCGAAAGGGGGAAAAAAAAAAAGGAAAAGAAAAGAAGAAGAAGAAGAAGATAATAACGGCATCTAAAGTAAACAGAGAATTATTGTAGTAATGACTTACATTTAGATGCAATTGTAGCTGAGGTTACAGTCAACTGTGCCTAACTGCCAATTGAATTATCTACCTGTCAATACTAATCTCACTCAAATAAATGGAATCATTTCTTAATTGCACCCACACCTTATGAACTTAGCTCCCTAAACATCACGTCATTTGACACATGTGGAAGGTATATATTGGTCACTTGAAAAATCTTCTAACTCAAAATTGGACCGAAAATGTCTGCAGAATTAGATTAGGTGCATGATTGTAGACTAGACCACCATAGCGCCAAACATGCAACGACAAAATATAATAAAGAAATGATAGCTCCTTCTAAAGTTCGTAGTTTTCTGCCGAACTACCTAAACCAATAACCACATGTTCTTACATATACGGGTGAAAAACAATGCTCTTATACCGTAAGTTCAACGTGCTTCACCATTTCTGTCAAAAAAAAACAAAAATGGTTCACGATATAAATTATACGGAGCATTGTTATTTTCAGTTAATGAAGTGAAATACAACAAATTGATGCGTAACTGCCGTAATTTCTTTTTCTAGATAAAAGTTTCAGAGAAAAAAGAAATTAATCCAATTTAAGATCACCCAAGTTTTAATACGAAGGTACCGTTGAAAACTTATGGAGGATTATCTGGTATAACTTGGACCATGAATGTTACTGTTCTAAACTGTAAATAAATATTATGTTATTTTAAAAGTTTAAAATAATAGCAAATTACCAATACAACAAGAATAAATTTTGTATTTAGATTTTTTTTAAAATCACCAATAGTCAAAATTTATTAAATTTTAATTAAGCTAAGTCAAGTTATAACAGTTCGTTGTAGGACAAAACTCTTCAGCTTAAACTCTTGATTCACAAGATCTAAATTTAAAATTTTGCTTTAAAAAAATACAGATATCAAATTTCTTGGGCCAATAGGATTTTCTTTTCCCTGTTTTTCAATAAAAAATAGCATTAATGTTAAAGAGCATACAGAACAATATGATTTGATAATACTTTGAGGTGATTGATGAGCGTTCAAGAGTGAAACCAGCTAATTAGCTGTAATTTCAGTGGTACATCTCTAGATCTATATGACAAGGATTTATTGTTTTTGTGTCACAGATTTAATCCCCGTATTCCCTTCATTATTTCCCCCAGCTCTATTAAAAGTTACTTAAAAAAAAAAAAAAATAAAAGTTGGTGGGGTGAAACCAATTCTGACACCCCCCCCCCCCCCCACAACAAAAACAAAAAAAGTGATCGAATTACAGCGGTTTGAAGTTTAGGTTGCTAACCGAAAAACGAAAGCGTTGTTATCCCTTGAGAAAATTAAGAATCTCTCACAAGCCTCAACCAACAACAGCAACTGTCCTTCTCTCTCTCTCTCTCTCTCTCTCTCTCTCTCTTACGTGAACTCCTCATTGCTCTTATAACTGTTGCTTAACGCTACCTTCTCCCAAACACCCTTCCTCTTTTCCCTTTTGCGTTTTCTCAACCTCCCCTCTTCAAATCACACTCTGTTCCTCTCTCTATCTCCGTTTGGGTACCCTACAAATGGAGGGTACTAGTCCTAGCGGTCCTAGTTATGAGGGGCATGATGTCCTTGAAGAGGAGGGGGCAACGTCGACGCTGGTGGCCGTACGGCGGGCCCTGGAGCTGCTGGTGGAGGAGGACGCTGACTTGAGGGTCCAGGCCGCCCGCGACATCCGCCGCCTCACCAAGACGTCACGCCGCTGCCGCCGCCAGCTCCGCCACGCCGTCCGCCCCCTCGTCTCCATGCTCCGAGTCGACTCGCCCGAGTCACACGAACCCGCCCTTCTCGCCTTGCTTAACCTTGCCGTCAAAGACGAACAGTACGTTCCCCCACTCTATCTCGCTGTCTTACCTTCAAAACGATTTTTACCGTGTAACATGATCTTAAATTATGGTTTACGAATTACAATTCAGATTTAAAAAAAAAATATTGTGGTTTACAATTAATTAATTTTAATTGTAGTGTGAAGTATTTTATATTATTAATTAATTAATTTTTGTATAATTTTTAAGATGATTATAATAAAAATTAGAATTTAACTTAAATATATTGATAATATAAAATATTTTTATAATATTAATTAATAAAAATAATGAATCTTTATTTTTATTTTTATTTTTATTAATTGATAATATAAAATTATTTTTTATTATCAATATATGTTAATTAAATTCTAAAAATTAAATTAATTTTTTTTTTTTGGGGACAAAAATCAAGTTAATTTAACTACGTGACTATAAATAATTGAATGTTGTCTGTACCCAAAAAAAAAAAATAAATAATTGAATGGTGTAACAAAAAGTTTTACTGTATCGAAATAAAATACTTAATTAATTACATTTAGAGCTGTGATTTTGCAAGTTTGACGGCCTTTGTAACCTTCGTGATCGTGACCATAATTAGCGACTACTTCATTCTCATTTTTGCCATAATTATTTACAATTTTGATAAAAACTAAGCGCATAAGTAATTCTGCAAGTAATGATTAATCTGTATTATCCCTTTTTTCAGATTGGGTATTTGAAAAAGAAATTAGTAGTCCGAGGATAATTATTAACAATAATTTTGAAAAAAAAATGCTAACCTTATTCGATGAACGTAATTGTTATTTGCGTGTAATTGAATTTATTTGTAGTGAGTTTTCTTTCTGCGAATGATTTAATTTGACTTAGGAATTCGTACATGTTATGAAAGATATGCGATGCATGGAAGTCGTTAAGTTGGGATTCCGTCATTCTGATAAAAATATATGCAATAAAATAATGCCAATTTGTTAAACAAGTCTCTGTTTGTGGTACAATTCTAAGAGCATTCTTTATTATGGCCCCTTCTTCTTTCATCTTTCTGTTTGGATCCGATTGTTAGGTCGGAAAATAAAAGAAATTTTGGGCGGAGTGGTTGGATTTTTCTTCTTGTGATTTTATGGAGATACTTATTAGGAAGAGGAATGATGGGCTTGAATAAGAATTATTATTATTTTTTTGTTGGTATTCCCATTTCTACCAGAAACAAAGAAGAAAAACTACTTTTCACGGCTTAGGATTAGAATGCAAGTGGGACGTACTGTTGTGGTTGATTGAACAATTATGTAGAAGGAAAGAAAAATTGAGCCGCTGATTAAGTATTTGCCTGTTATATATGCTTTTGAATTTGTTTTCTTGCGAGTACTCTCAATTACAAGGATTTTAATTAAGTTGCTTTGCTTTATCATCTTTTCCTTATAGCTTGGATGCATGTATCCTGTTTAACAAGAAAATTGGATGCTTCAATGGTAGAACTGTAGAAGCTTATCCGATTGGAAAGGAGGTTTTTCTTCGGTTCACATGATGCACTTTATTTTCTACTTTTTGGCTTGTCTTCTTCCTAAAGTAATCTTGATATCATTTGTTGGTGAGGGTTGAATTTCACCTTAATTATAGCAAATGGAATTGTTGCAATTCCTTTATTTTCGCTGACCCTTCTGTTACGTGTTATTTAGTACCAAAATACTCTTAGCTAGAAGCTGGAGGCTGCAAAAGTTTAGAGATCACTCTCATGTTAATGGCCCAACTGATAAGAGAAAGAAATGACCCATGTTTGAATGACTTGTAAGCTTTAAATGAAACAAATTCTGGTTGTTATTATCTAATTTGACCATTTCTTGCACTCTTAATTATCTAGATGAGTTTGGAGATGGTTCATGTCCCTGCATTCAATGTGGTGTTCAACCACCGAATGGCTGTTTTGTACTACTTTTCTTCTCTCAATTAAGGCCATGTTTGTGCAAGTAGGTGGAAGATAAACATGGGGTGGGATGGAAGTTAAAATGGAGCAAGATAGAAATGTTTTGATTTGTTGATTGGTAGAGGATGAAAAATCACTTTCATGCTGTAAGAGTGGTCACAATTCCAATAGAGAACGTACTCTAATTATTACATGCAATAAATATTAGCTTGTATTTTGTATCCCATTCTCTTAATTTTCTTGTGTATACATGTTGCCATAATAGAAGTACCATTCACTTGGTCTTCCTTTCTTTCAATTGTGGATCAGAATGCTTCAAATTCAGCGCTGTTTAACTTTTTGCTAGATAATTTCTATGCATTCTTCGTATTAATTCAGTTATTTATATTCATAAATTGACCTGGTCTTATCATATGCAGAAATAAAATTAGCATTGTGGAAGCCGGTGCATTAGAACCTATAGTCAGCTTCCTCAAGTCTCAAAATCTAAATCTGCAAGAGTATGCAACTGCATCATTGCTCACTCTCTCTGCCTCTGCAACCAACAAACCAATCATTAGTGCTTGTGGTGCCATTCCTCTTCTGGCGGAGATTCTGAGAGATGGAACACCACAAGCTAAAGCTGATGCACTGATGGCTCTCTCCAATTTATCAACACACCCTGACAACCTCAGCATCATTCTTGGAACTGGTCCGGTCCCTTCAATAGTCAACCTTCTCAAAACATGCAAGAAATCATCAAAAACAGCTGAGAAATGCTGTGCTTTGATAGAATCCTTGGTGGATTATGATAAGTGCAGAACTGCCCTGACATCAGAAGAAGGAGGGGTTCTAGCAGTTGTAGAAATTCTTGAGAATGGGACACCCCAGAGTAGGGAACATGCTGTTGGGGCACTCTTGACAATGTGCCAAAGTGATAGGTGCAAGTACAGGGAACCAATCCTTAGAGAAGGCGTTATTCCGGGGCTTCTTGAGCTTTCAGTTCAAGGAACACCAAAGTCTCAGCCAAAAGCGCGCACCCTTTTGCAGTTACTAAGAGAGTCCCCTTATCCAAGATCAGAAATTGAGCCTGACACACTAGAGAACATAGTGAGCAACATCATATCACAAATTGATGAGGAAGACCAAGCTGGTAAAGCAAAGAAGATGCTGGCTGAGATGGTCCAAGTCAGCATGGAGCAGAGTTTGAGGCACTTGCAGCAAAGGGCTCTTGTATGCACCCCAAGTGATTTGCCTATCACTAGTTGTGCCTCTCAAGTTTCTTCAAAATTATAGTTGTGGGGGGCTTGTTATGCTGTGTACCTTTTTCTTTTTAATCCTTTTTTTTTTTCTACCCTCTCTCTTTTTCTTTCCATGCGGAGCTTGGCCGTGTAAATTCTCCGCAGCGAAATGGAAAGAAAACCACGTATAGTAAAGAATGCCGGTCCAGGCCATCATGGGGGTATCGAGTGACTGGTAATTGTCAATAAACTGAAGTTGTAAGAGGGCAAGTGCATGATTTTTATTGCAAGTTTGTAAGGAAAATGTTGTATAAAATCTATGCGGTAGTAAATGATCTTTGTACAATTCTTCCTGCCCCTCATTCCTGGAAGGGAAAAACTTAGGTCCAGTCCTTTCCATTTTTAATTCAACAGGGCACTTCCAACATAATTTTAGTGTAGATAACATAGTTCGATTTGAGAATTAGATAACAAGGATATACAGAACTGGACCTAAATTTTGTTCTTTCTGCGATTGCATAATAAGAGCTGATATACGGACTTTCTTGTATTGCTTTACATATCAATACATCACGTCACTTGCTTTCAACAACCATAAGCATAAAAGCTTAGTGATTACAGCAAATCAAAGTAACAATTTTTGCCAATTTTCCTCTATCTTATTTATTATAAAAAAAAAAGCAAGTATCTTCTAAACATACGCCATTGTCTCTCTACTATGTTCATGTATAAAACATATCAACCGCGTCTTGCAGTCACAAATACAAATTATATAGAGATTTTTTTTTGGTACAGATACACAATCAACACCTCATATTCAAGCATAATAAAATTAATAGAATTCAAAGAAGAGGAGTATATTTTGAATAAAATTGATAGAGCTTAATTTTATTGTAAATGTATCTAAATAAAACATGTTAAATTATCCATATCCTAGCATCTCTCAATTATCCCAACTTTTGTTTAGGATATCAACCTAACAAGATAGAACGGGAAGAAAAATGGCAATTAAGTAGGAGAGAAGCCCCACAATTGGAAGAACGATGAGAAGGGGAAGCACTTTGTCCATCCCCGAATAAGAAGAAAAAGGGTTCTGCCTTTACGCCACAACATGTTTACTTAGCTGCATATGAGCCTCGATGATCACGACCGATGACAGGATCCCAAACCCAACTAGGGATGTTAATGGGTATCATGAGGGCGGGGGCATGTTTAGACCCTTGTTCTTGTCCCCATCTCCATTGCGGGTCCTCGTTCCTACGATGATTCAAATCCTTATAAATATTTATAGGTTTATATAAAAAATTTTAAAAAATCTAAAAAAGAGAAAAAATCTAAATAGAATACTCTTAAATCTAAATAAAATATTCATAAATATCCATAATTTATTATAATATTATCTAACACAATATAATTTAAATTAAAAATGAAATATATGATACAAATTTATTAAAAGACAATTTGAAATATCCAAATTATAAAGACACTAATATTATGACTAAGATTTTTTTAAATTATATATATATGAGGTCATTTAAATAAATTCATATTAATAGGGATTTAATAGGTCCCTATGGATAGGGACCTTATCCCCTGTCCCATTTACTAAATGGGGCTTTCCTCATCCCTGTTGGGATCAAACTTATCCTTGTCCCCCTCTCGATCGCTGGTAATTTCTACTTTGGTGAGTTTTTTTGTTATCCCTAAACCCGACGGTAGAATTGAGGGCATAGCATATAGCAACCAACCGGAGACCAAGTTTCCTGCCACCAATGTTGCCGGAGAGGCCAGGTAGCCTCCGCAACCACGGCAGCGAAGAAGATGAAGCAAAAGGAACTAGCGCACAAGAAGGCCAAGATCTTGGTGCAGCCAAAATTATCGATGGCATTTTGCGGCTGGTTGTGGGTCCATAGCAATCCCATTAAAGCCCCTAATGTGAGGAGGAAGTTGAACTTTGCCATGGTCTTGGTAATGCTGGCAGTCGTAATAGGAAATGAAGAAGCCATTGTTGCAGA
This sequence comes from Pterocarpus macrocarpus, assembly GCA_031439585.1. Taxonomy (NCBI): domain Eukaryota; kingdom Viridiplantae; phylum Streptophyta; class Magnoliopsida; order Fabales; family Fabaceae; genus Pterocarpus; species Pterocarpus macrocarpus. The sequence goes on from CM062514.1 coordinate 20,965,966, forward strand.
GCAGATATCGGCCGGGCATAAGTGACTTGGTTTTAACTGTAGGAATACTTAAGCCGAGGATCATGGCATGCAACAAAATGCAGTTGTAACAAACTTATAGGCTTGTAGTTTGAAAATTAGCCGTGTGTAGTACAGCTTCCAATAAATAAATTAGATTATAAAAATCATATAATTTACTGTTATAAGAAGCTCGAATTTTCAATGAAATATCAAATATGAGGAAATTATTTTATTATGCTCTTTTATTTTTATTACTTTCATATTATAATTTATTTATAAGGTTATTAAAGTCGTAATAAAACTATATGCTAAATTTTATATTTATTAGTTATTTTCTTAGTTTTATATCAAGTTACATGATTTTTATAATTTAATTATTCAATCAAATTAATTTTTATAATTATGATTATATTTTATGCATTGCACAAGTCTAAAATATTAGTAAATTATAACAAGAAATAATTATATGAGGTTTTTTTTTTAAAATTTTTTGGGAATTATCAATCAGTGAATGTGAGATGGAAGTATTTTTTACATGACATTTTGAATAGAGTAATTTTTTAACAGTATATTTATGATGTTATTCTTAAATTGAATGAATCATAAGTAAGTAAATTTTATATGAGAGTGAGAAACAAACTTTGCACAAAAACTTTACAAATTCTAATCATCCAATGTGAATGAGAAACGAATTTTGCAACAAAATTTTAGAGAAAATAGTATTTTAATATTATATTTATAATTGTTATTTGAGAATTTATGTTAAATTTCTTAAGCTCAATCCCTTGCAAATTGATTCAAAACCAAGTGTAAATTTAAACATGTAAACTCGCTAATTGAGAATTTACCGATTTTGTTAGAATTTATTTAAACTCGTTTGAGTTCATCAAAATATAAGTTTATACGTGAATTAACTCATTTTTGTATGATATGATCATAAGCTCATAAGAGTTTAAGAGTAAAATCAAGAGTTTAACAACTATGATGTGAACAATATTAAAAATGTATGCTGCTTCAAAGTTAAATGCATAATAATAAATAAGACAATAAAATATAAATATAATTGAAAATTGAATCAGTAATTTCTAAAATAAGTTTTGTTTTTATTCCAACCCTATTACAATCGAGGTAAACAAAATGAAAACAGAATCTAGCTGCTCTAAGAAGCATTTTGATTTTGACATAAAGCTATGGAGAAAGAATGAAAAGTTCTAGAAGATTAATTTGATTTGTGGGGATTCTAGTGTTTTGAGCCCATGCAATGCATGAACAGCACACAGCCCTAGATGGATTCATCCACGTGAACGCCCTCTTGTTAGTTGTTGTTTTCATTGCCATCGTCATCATATTCAACCTCAATAGCCGCACCTCTGGCAATACCGCACAACTCTCTTCACCTGTACACATCTTCGATCAAAGAAGGTTTTCAAATATATCAGGAAAAAGATTGTTACAACAAGCAGCAACAAGAAGTAAGTTTCCATGGCTTTAATGGTGGTCAGTGGAGAAGGAGAAAGATTCTTGAATTTTCAACTACTGAGAGAAAGGGATGAAGCAAGAGGAAAAAAATTTCGTGAGAAATGACAACTAATGTAAAATGTATTCGATATAGAGAGAGGGAGGAGGGAAATTATTAGGAGTTGATGTTAGTTGCAAAGAAATGAAGTTAGTTTTTCTTGGTAATAATTGATCTCTTACATTATGAATATAGTATCCGTAAGCCGATATTTTACCTAATCATTATCGATTTTTATTTTTAGTCGGGAGAGGGGGGATTTTTGGTTGGAGGGAGGGGGCATGGGGCTCTATCCTGCGAGTTCAAACTCACGCCCCTTAGGTGCCTTTACTTTTGGGGCTTGCGAGTGTGCCATCTGAGTTGGCTCCCAATGGCAACCATTATCGACTTCAACCTTTTTCTTTATTAGAACTTAATAATGGGTGTTTTGTTTTATTTTATTTTATTGTTTAATTTTCTTTTATTTATTTTTCTTCTTGGTTTTGAATTGGGTCCAATTTTTCTTTGACCAGAAAAAGAGATGATACTTATTTAGATAGGTTAGTCATTGGGCTGAAACTCGTTTTCTTTGCTCAAAATTGCATATATGTTTCAGACCAAAAAATAAGGGTACACAAAAAAGGACCAAAAACGAGGGGTAGAGAATTTGGGCTGGGTTTGTGTTTTCATTGTTAGCTTCTATTTAAAATAAATAAAAAAAGGATAAATCAAAAGAGAAATGTTGATAGTACAATTTTATTTCCGTATCTGTTGCACGAGTGAGTGATTCTTCCATTATTTATAGAGCAAGAAATTTTATTTTTTTTTACAAAATTTTATAATCACTTATTTAATTTATTATTATTTTTTTCTCATATTTTTACTCATTTTATGGTTGAAAATACATATAAAAAAAGAAAAATTCTTTTATTATGAGTATATAAGAATTTTTCTGCACCAGTAGGGTTTTATTGGCCAATTCCTCTTAATTTCCTTCTCTCTCCTAAACTTTTTCCACCATGATTTCTGCTTCTTTTCTTTTTTCATACATTCATACTATTTCGTGTCAAATCTTATCGAGCTATTTAGCATAGGTCAAATAAAAATTATAAATGGATGTAGAGAATTTGGGTTGGGTGTTTTTTTTTTTTTATTCTTTTTAGCTTCTTTCTAAAAAAATTAAAAAAAATAAAATAAAAGGGTTGTAAGTTTTAGGTAAGGTTTTGAAAATTAGACCAAATATTAAATTGGATAAAGTACTGTTTAAAGGTATATATATATATATATGATTAATAATATGTTATGAGCTAAATAAAAATAATTAAAATTTTTTAATATGATAAAAATAGTTTTAGAAATCAAAACCATTATATTAAATCATATTAACATGACCAATACAACAAGTATTAAGTCTTATATTGCTTAACTTTTGAATTTTTTATTCTTAAAAACTATAAAGCAAACAAGAAATTCTATATTACTTAGAATAAAAGTTTTTTATTTTTGAGACTTCTATAAATAGTACCCATATATCATTTTTTATATTTATTATCTCTAGGCTCTTTTTTAAAGAGTAAGAAATATAGTAATATTTGGTTTGGCTAATCAAAATATATTTTTGCCCATTTTTTATCATAATTAAGTGGTTAACTTTACTATTGATGATCAAAAAATAATTTTGTACTTCTATTTTTCAAACAAAAAATGGCCAATTGATAAAATTGATCTGGTTTGGCCAGCATACAATCCCCCACTATTTTTGCTTACAACCAGCCTCTTCTTTTTGCTACTCAAGGGGAGCTGCTGCGTAGAGGTGATTCATTCCCTCCATAGTGGATCTGGCAACCTCCTCTTCTTTTCCCCACATTTTATTATGTTTCTTTATTTTAGTTTATGTGATTGTGTGTCTCACTTTTTAACTATATGAAGTTTGTTTTAATTTTCCTTTTGGCAAGTATATCTTGATAGTAGTAATGTTTGAATCGTGAAAATCGAATAAGACTAACTAATATTTTGATAATTCTTGCGGTTGCTCACACTTTTACGATTTCGGATCAAGCTTTGTCTATTTTATTTATTCGTTTTTTTAAAAAAGAGTGCAGCTTTATGTGAGAGTAGAAATGCTTGAAATCAGAGTACACATTGAAATATTAGTCACAGTAAAAAAAAAACAACTCAGGTTGCCTGGATTAGAGAAAGCTTGCATGTAATCAGAAAGACTATGGAAGAAAATTATTTGGGCTTGAAGAGAGATGTCCTTCCATGATATTCCCATAATTTCATCCAAAAGAAAAAAGGAATAACAACCTTTTTGCAGCTTATAAGTATAATGCTAGAGGTAAAGAATTTTGTGGTTGTGTATGAATTGATAAAAATTTCTTGAGAAGAAAATAGAGAAGCTTAATTAAGTCTCTGTTCGCCTGTTATATTAATTACTTCTTGATCAATTCAAAACCGTAGGTATCTTAGTTTTTTCAAAAAAAGTCAATATAAGAAATAAAAAATAGATGTAGTTCATCACAAAGTACCCCCGAAAAATACATAGAATTTAAGAATTACGCATTTTATCCAAAAACCTTAAAAAAAAAAACAAAAAAAAAAAAAACTGCAAAAGATCTTAATTATTGTTTCTTATAACTTGGATGCATGCAAAGTGCAAACGAAGAATTGGAGACCTGAAAAGTTGGAGCCTATTGGATAGGAAGGAGGTTTTTTCTTTGGTTCAAATTGTGCATTATATCGGACCGAAAAAAAAAATTGTGCATTATAGGTTCAGGATAAATTTTGCAAGACTTCCAGGGCATTATTATTTTTTAACCGTATAGATTTGATTTAATAATATATTATATTTAATCAACGGCTGATATAATTAAATAGTTCCACGTGTTATATTTTCATTGAATTATGTAATGCTCGTGGAATGTATAATAACTTCTCCCCTGTCAGCTCAAGAAATACAGTGGCACTACATTTTAAAATCACCGAACGGAGCCTTCCTAGTTTATCCAAACTGCGAAATTTTTGGTTAAATCAATTTAGCATGAGTAATTCAGTTGTGAATCCACAACAAATTAAATCCCGTTGTGGTTAATTATCTTTAAATTTTTTTGATTAATTAATTATTTTCAAAATTGACTCCATGTACGTAGAATCCATCAGAACTCTTTTTAAACCTTCTCATTTCTCAGTGAGATAGTATTTATCTCTCTCAAATTGCATGCTGCCCTTAGACATTTAACATCAATGGCCACCAAAGCTGAAAGCATCCAAGAAGAAGAAGAAATGTCAAGTATGGAAGAAGGTGTAACCAATGGCATGCATAATTGTTGTTCATCAAACTATGTGGTAACCTTGGCACAGAAGGTCAGTGTCTTGATTTCTAGTCCCCCAATAATTTAATTAACAATGTCACACACAAAACACATACATATAGACATGAAATTTATATGACTAACATAAAATTAATGAGAGTGGATATCTTATTCTATGGATTTATTAATGTCACTATAGGTGATCGCAGAAGCCATTGGCACATATTTTGTGGTATTTGCTGGCTGTGGTGCTGTGGCAGTGAATAAGATCTATGGCTCAGTCTCATTTCCAGGCGTTTGCATTACATGGGGTTTGATTGTAATGGTTATGATTTACTCCGTTGGTCATGTCTCTGGAGCTCACTTCAATCCTGCAGTTACCATCACTTGGGGCATATTTCGCCGCCTCCCTTTTAAAGAGGTAATTTCTTTTGTGAAATATTTTGATTTTGTGCACACTTTATTTCATGCATTGATCAACTGAATTAGTGTCGGACCACCCCCTAATTTAAGAGTGCTTCTTGAACCACCTGTTATCAGACTTCACCTATCTGACATCTAAGTAGTACGTACTTAAAAGAACAAAAAAATGAAAGAATAATGCTTGATGGTACCAAGCTTTTGATTAAAAAAAATATATTACACTGGAAATTGGTTTTAGTACTTGATTTTATCGATCTTTAACACTTCTTATGAATTTTGTGCGAAAAGATGACATAAAAAATTTAAAATAAAACGGGGAGTGTTTTTGATTATTATTGAAAAGAAAAATATTTAACTCATATCACTTATGGCTTGTTTGATTCGTGTCCCTCAATGGAAAAACGCAAATTCTTAGGCAATCTTTTGAAAAGCTCCTCTACATTGATTTGAAGCAACGGATGTTTTAGTTTACAAAAATCTAAAGCATGTTATTAGAGTTTGATTGTTTTAACTTTTAGGGTGTGTTTGGTTGGGGGGAAAATGGAGTGAAATTTTTCATGAATAAGCTCCGTAAATTATACATAGAGCTTATTCATAAAAATTTTTATCCCATTTTTACTGCCAATTTACACATGGAACTTTTTATGAAAATTTTCATCTCATTTTAATGAAACATACTCTTATAAATGTTGAAAGTACAGTAATAATATCTTTGCGCGCATTGAATGAAAGTGTATTGAAAAGCAATTTTTTTCTTTTACTGAGGAAGAGATGTGAACCAAACAAGCATTTAACTAGCTCGTATATGACATATACGCTCTTGCTAATTATATGAAAGAGTAAGGAATCGGGGCGTTTGAAGAGGTACGACTTCACAGTTTGAATTTCTAGGAAAAGCTATAAATTTGAATAAAACAACCATTGATGAATCTTCATGTAATGGGTAATTTGCTTAGAGTTGTATTATGTATGAGCAGTAACTTTATAAGGATTATTTGGTGATCAATTATGATAAGCATTTCTTTCATTCTTTTTTCAAGTGAAGTATTCTCACTGCTTTGATGACATGTACATGTACATGTACATGTAGGTGCCACTGTACATTGTAGGTCAGTTAGTGGGGTCTTTACTCGCCAGTGGCACATTGGCCCTTCTGCTTGATGTCACACCTAAAGCTTATTTTGGAACGGTACCAGTTGGATCCACTAGCCAGGCCTTAGTTGCTGAAATCATCATCACCTTTCTCTTGATGTTTGTCATCTCTGCCGTTTCTACAGATGATAGAGCGGTCTGCACTCATAACATTTGCCTCTAACAAATGCTTTTCAATTTTTTGTGTTTATTAATTATTATGAAATTAAGATTCTAAGTAGCTTTTGCTTGGGGCTTGATTAATTGGCAGGTGGGTCACTTGACAGGAGTTGCAGTTGGAATGACTATAATGTTGAATGTCTTCGTTGCTGGGTAATTAATTATTGGTTGATGTGATTCGATATTGATTTTAGACATGACTAATAATAGCATGTTTAAATTTTTGTTTGCACACCTTAAATTGTGACTTGAAGGGTATGATATGAGTTTTAGTTTAGTATTTCAATATATTTGGTTGGTAAAATCACTTCGAGCTACATTTTAATATGGTTTTTAGTCTCAAATTATGATTTGAATAAAATAAAATAAAAATATGGTTTTTCTATTGAACCAAACCTAATTGGAAATCATAATCATACGCTGACAAATGTGAATTCCCGGATAAAATTGAGAATTACATTTTGTTGCAGGCCTGTATCAGGAGCTTCCATGAACCCAGCAAGAAGTATTGGTCCTGCTCTTGTCAAACATGTTTACAAAGGGTTATGGGCATACGTAGTTGGTCCAATTGTTGGAGCCATAGCAGGAGCATTTGTCTATAACTTTCTTAGGGCCACAAACAAGCCACTTTCAGAGTTAACCAAAAGGCAATCCTTGAGTAGCTATGAATAAAAAACCCACACAACTGTAGGTTGATTTAGAGGAGCTGAATTATTTTCTTTTTATATTTTCCCCCCTTTTTTGAGTAGGAACTTGAATAAATTTACTTGGCCGATGTGTGGGCTTTAGCAAGCATGACGTAGTGAATAAGTAGACTGGTGTGGTTTAATTAATAAGTGTTTGAATGCAACATATTAGTGAACACATTTTTATTTTTATAATCTTAATAACCGTCTCTATTGGTGTAGCTTTAAGAGTTTATGCTTTTTTCTGGAATTAAATTCGGTAATGCAAAAGTACATTTTTCTATATGATTTTCTTTCTAAATTTTCATTGGCCCATATTTCTTTCAACTTGTCTTACCGAATTTGCGATTCAAGCCTGTACTCCCCCCCCCCCCCCCCTCTTTATTCCAATCCATTTGGACTTTCTTGCAGTAATAAAAAGTTCTTTATATTAAGGCCAAATAAAAAAAGAGTTTAATTGGGATGCACTGAATGTCAACCAATAGAAGTAGGGGAAAGTGAGAAATTATCGTGGATCCCTCATTATAATAAGTAGTTATTTATATGAATTGACACTTTTCACTATTTTTATTGGTTAGTCCATTTAAATTAAATTCACAAGAAAATGTGATTAGTCTTTCGATGTTAAAGAATCTGCTCAAAATGATTTAACTTCTATCAAACTTGTTTCTTTATCAAGGATATCAGTTTCAGTTTCTAAATTTCAATTATGCACGCACGGGATTTATCAAGATTTGCATGTTCTCCCACTTTGATCATCGTGGGGCGTTGCCCCACTTAAAAGCGGAATCAAATCCCAAGTCTTGAGACAGGAGAAGGACTTGTATCCTTAAGAGAACCCGTAAGGATACTAACATATTGGATATTGGTTCTCAAGGTAATTCTCTCCATAACTTATATGAAGTGAATTAATTATCCGTATTTGTTAGTGCATTATCCTTTGCGCCCAAAATGGTCGTGGCCTCCATTGAACCGCGTTTCACCTAGTCGCACAGCCATGACCCACCGTACCAGCCGCAAACCCCCACCTTCAAAACCGAAAACACACTTACTCCTCTATCTCACCTTTGCACTACCACCAACAACGACCCTCTCACGGCCGCGCTCTACCACCGACACCGTCTAGCAACCCACCACCACTCAAAATCGCGACCCACAGCCCCTCCTTATAAGCCACCAAAGCCAACCACGCGATCGAGCCGCCATCCTTTATCGTTGAGCCACCGCACCACCACTGCCAGTCTGCAATCGAGGAGCCGCCGCTCTACGAGATCGCTGTTGCGCCACCTTGAAAGACCGCCGTCACCTCGGCACGCCTAGTGTCGCCACCGTCACGTCCTGCAACAACTCCCTTCTCCCACTGCCTTTACCGCCAGCCTCATTTGCTCCCCTCATGGTCTTTGCTCCCCCCATAATTTTGAATTATCTCCTCATTCTTTTCTTTTAATATTGAAATTATTGTCTGATCCTTAACAATAAAAAATTATCGTTTTTAGGTGATGAAATAAAAAATGAAAATCATTTTTCATAATTTTGTTTAATTCACACAACAACCTATGAAATTGATGTACGATTTAGGCTTCGTTATTTAATTATGAAAATAGTATTCATGTATTACTGAAATATTGGGCTTGGAATTTAATTACAGAGATATAGGAATTGTGTTACACAATTTGCCCTGCTACAAGTAGAAATGTGGCAAATTAAAATACTATTTTTGTACGGATTTCTACTTAGATGGGGGCGAAATATGAGAGCAAAACACATTTCGCCCCAGCAGGTGTAGGAATTTGAGAAAATACTGCACAACGGTCGAGGTTTAACGGTTGAAATATTTAATGTTCAAAACTTAATGGCTCTCAATTTCAATTATGTATACCTTTCTCATTTTACGGTTGCTCCCAATTTTTCTTCATTTCTATTGTTTTCCCTCATTCCATTCTTGCTATTCTCCCATTCAATTGTTGCTATTTTGTTCTGCTTTCAGTTGTGAGAGTGAAAAGCAATACAAGAAAAGTGAGAAAAATTATGGATAATAGTTTAAATATTTCTATTATTGCACATTTTAATAGCTCTGTTATTAAAAATATAGAGGAATGTGTGATATTTATGTCTGACGAACCGCTTATTATTTTTGTTCCTCAAACCATGTCATTTGAGGAACTAAATATTGTACTTTGTCAAAGCATAAATATAAACACTCCAAAGAGAGTGGTGAGAATTAGATATAGGTGTTCAGTCTCAAATATTAATGATAAAATACAATTTCGACCAGTCAAAATAAGTAACAATAGAGAGATGCAAATAATGTTTAGGATATATAGGCAGTACCTACAATAAATTACTGCCATTGAACTATACATCGATTTTGAAAAAATTGTTGTTGAAGCTGGTGGAGCGAGTTTGCATCACAATAAAAATGTTCAAAGTGCATATCCGGCTATACGACATCAAGACACTATCCCCAATTTATATCAAGTGAGTCATGTAATAGTTTATTAAATTTTTTATTTCAAAGTTAGTTATGTAACTAATTTCTTGATTATAGTGCAATTTATTTACTAATTATGAATTAATCTTTTTAATAATTTTGTGGAATAAAATTTGTATGTTAATTAATATAATACTTGTATTAATTCAATTGATTCTTGTTAATAATTTAGCATGAATATCATGTTCCTTTTTATTTTATTTAGCTTTTTAATAATTCATATGATATTTTATTTAGCTTTTTATTTCAAAACTATTTATGTATGCTTCTTTGTAATTTGTTTATTATTGAGTTTTATTTTATAAGTTTGTATTGTTCTAATTAATAGTTTTTCTTGAGTTAAATTAAATTTTTATCTTGATAAATACAATATCTGTATTATTTTAGTTAATAAATTTCAATAATTCTTGTTTCAGTATCATATTGCTCAAACTGGTATTAGTTCTTATCCGGATAAACTGCATGACTACAACACTACTCCCAATTCAAGTCTAGTAAGTCATTTGATATATATTATTAAAAGACCTTACTTAATACTTTAATTGTTTAAGTCTAATTAGCATATTTACTAGTTAGATGCGAGTAATTGAGTTAAATACGTTGATTGTATGTTTATCTTTAATTCAATTAAATTGTTATGTTGATTAATATAATATATATGTTAATTTACTTAATTCTTTTCAATCCAGCACAATGGAAAGATGAACCTAGCCCATTTCCAATAAAAGGCACTAAGTGCATGGTTGATAATAGTAAGAGTGAAAGTGATGGCGAAAACTTGGAAGGAGAGCATGAAAGTGGTGGTGGTGATGATACAGATGACGAGGGTGGACCAAACACAGTGGTAGCAGATTAACATATAGAGGATACTCCACCTTTTATGCGGACTTTACATATGGAGGCTATGCATGCTCTAGAGTTTCCAGAGTATGCGAATATGGTTAGTAGTAATGCTCTTGATAGCGAATTTTATAGTGGAATGATATTCAATGATCGGGAGGTTGTAGTACGAGCAATTAAGAACTACAGCATATCTAGATCAGTGGATTACAAAGTGCACGAGTCGGAACCATTGACTTTTTACTGTAAGTGCAAACACTTTGGCCTTGAGTGTCAATGGCTTATTAGAGTCAGTTTCAGGAAGAACCAGGACATTTGGGAGGTTGGGAAATACAATGGCCCGCATAGTTGCACTTCAGCAATGCTTTCTCAGGATCACACCAAACTGGATTCTGATATGATTGCACAATATATAGAACCAATGGTAAGAGCGGACCCATCTTTAAAAGTAAAGAATGTGATTGCCGAGATCCAAAATCGGTATAGATACTTGACAATATATCGGAAAGCATGGGTGGCGAAACAAAAGGCAATTGAAAGAGTTTATGGTAGTTGGGAAGGTTCGTATGAAGAATTACCGATCTGGCTAGGAGCAGTGTGCTATTTTGATTGACATGCACGTGTTGAGTTTGAAGCTGTGTCAGCCTACCATGGAAATGAGTTGGTGCCCAACACTCGAATATTCAAGCGGATGTTCTGGACATTTGGTCTGTGCAGGAGAGCTTTTAGACACTGCAAACCATTAGTACAGGTTGACGGGACACATTTATATGGACAATACAAAGGGACTTTATTGAGTGCAGTTGCACAAGATGGCAATCAAAACATATTGCCCATTGCTTTTGCAATTGTTGAAGGTGAGACCGCAAAAGCATGGTCCTTTTTCCTAAACCATTTACACAGATATGTAGTGATTGAGGATAAAGTTGGTATTATTTTTGATTGGCATGAGTCAATCAAAGCAGCAATAAGACAGAGCCAAGGTCAGTGGGAACCTCCGAGAGCATTCCACATGTACTGTATTAGACACATTGTAGCCAACTTCTTAAGGAGATTCAAGAAACTGGATTTACATCGACTTGTTGTGAGCATAGATAACATATTTCATGTGTATTTCTAAATGTCTTTTTTTTTTTAGATAATCTATTGATCACATTTTATTTTGCAGGGTATTCGAGAACGGAGCATGAATTTAATCATCACTACGGACGGATGCACCAACATGGTGAGGTGTATACTAGTTGGCTTGACGAAATTCCACGAGAGAAGTGGGTTCAAGCTTTTGATGGTGGGTATAGCTACGGGCATATGACCATAAATCTAGTGGAGTGCATCAATTCTGTGTTAAAGGGTGCTCGTAATCTACCCATTACGGCCTTGGTTCAAGCAACATATTTTCGGTTGGTTGAGTTGTTTGTAACTAAAGGTCGGAAAGCACATGCTCGAAGAGATGCAGGCTTCGTTTTCTCAGAAGCCTTCACAACACGATTGCGAGAAATCCAACAAGTATCCAGTAATGTGCGTGTCACGCGATTTTCAAGGCAGAATCAAGTTTTCCATGTTCAAGACCTCATGAATGGGGATGAATTCAGTGTTGATTTGATTCGAAGGTATTGTGACTGTGGCAATTTTCACACTGATCAATATCCATGCCATCACGTAATTGCATGCCGTGCCAATCAGAATATCAATTGGCAAGTGTATATCGATAGCATTTACAGCATGGAAAAGGTTTGTAAAGTGTACGTCAAGGAGTTTCAGGTGGTGGGGAATCGAAGTACGTGGCCACCATATAATGGTCCGGTGATTCGACCTAACCTTCAGTTTAAGCGCAACATGAAAGGTCGGCTAAGATCAACTCGTTTTCTAAACAAAATGGATATGCGTGAGATGCAAGGACGAAAATGGTGTGCCCTATGCTGTGGTGAAGGACATAGCCGCAGACAATGTCCACTTAGATCTGGAGCTAATTAGTACTGAGTAGCAAATTGTTTTTGTTTGAATATTTGTTGGTTAATGTAATCTAGAATACTAGCAATTTGAATTTTTTTTCTTCATATTTGCTTCTAATTCTTATTTTTCTTATTATCCTTAAGCAAGATTAAAGTTTGCTATATTGAATATTTTTAAAAAATTATTTTTATATAGTGTTTTTCATGAATAAAAGAGATTCTAGAAAGTAATCACAAATAGGGTAGTAAATTGAATAAGTTTACTTTAAGTAAATAACTTTTTATTCCAATGTAATGTGCTTTTAAGAAGCTATACTTTTTAACATGTGAAAAAATACTAAAATAATTTCTTTTAGAGCTTTTGCTATCTCTTTAAAAAAAGGCTAATTATTTTAATTTCTTTATACATTTATTTTAATTAAAAATGTATTTTTTTTAAATACTCAAACAATCGAATCTTATTGATAGATCATGAATGAATGCATTGATTTTTTTTCTTTTTTATTAGATTATCAATAGATTAATATCTTATTTTTTTATTTAACATACTTTGATCCAATCCAAAATCTAACCCAGTTTTACACTCATACCCTCAACGTAATAAATTCATTCAATTTAAATAATAACATACTTTAACAATTATATTAAATAAGTTAACTACAAATAAAATTTAAACATCAGCTAGAGATAATCTTAATTTCTTTAACAATTACATGCACTAAAAGTTAAATATAAATTACATATTAGACTGAAGTATACACAATAATAAAAATTATACATAAAAAAATACAGAAATTAAATTACTTATGCCTTTTGTACTTTTTCTTTTTTATTAATGAAGGGGACAATCTCTGTGGGGATCTAAGAACTAAACGTTAGACACCTGGAAAGTTAAATCCCCTTCTCCTTCTTCTCTTACCACCCTCACCTATCTCAGCCCCCTCACCTACTACTGCCACTGCCTCACCTTGAGTGGATGGATCGCCATGGTGATGGAACCAAGGTTCATATAGTGTTGCCTGATTCCAATTGAAATTACAATTTGTAGGTGCAATCGCAACTGCAGCCTCAGAATCTGGAGGTGGACGATACTTTCCATAGATGCTGGACAACATTTTGTCTGGCATTATTTTACAGCTCAATAAGCATAGCATATAAATGGGCGCAAAGCGCTCTCTTGTCTGCTGGTCGGCATCCTCTGCGAGTATCGAATTAAGAAGCTCCGGCCAAGACAATCTAATTGCGCAACCAATAAAGTCATTGACTTCTGGTCGTTTACCAAGGCATGCCTCACACATATTCTGAATTAATTGTACATTTAGATTGGTTGTTCCAGTAACAACCAGCCCATTGATGGGCAGTCCAAGGTGGAGTGCAACGTCTTCCAGTGTCACGGTTCACTCCCCATAAGGAAAATGAAATGTGTGACACTCCGGTCTCCATCGTTCTACCAATGCACTAATTAGATCTGGAAGTAGATGAAATTTCTTGATACTAGCAACTTCATTCAGTCTTGCCCTTTGTAAGTACCCTTCTATCATATGATGTGGTGGCTCCACGTTCTTAACTCGCATGCGTATTTGTCTATTATCCTATAACATTATCATAAATTAATAAATTAGATAAATTTATAATAAAAATTGTCTCATTATTATTGTAAATAACAGTAGAAAATAATAAATCGCTCTAAACCAAAAAATAAAATAAGTATCATTATTTCTATTCTACTTTTTTTTTTAAATTAAATGTCATTTTAATTTAATTTAACTATTTAAATCATATGTTACTTTTATGTTATCTATTCTTTGTAGCAACAAAGAATAATAATAATAATACCACCAAAAAATAAATTAAACTTCTATCACGGATTTATTAATTTAAATTTATATTCTATTAGCTACTGTCATCTTTTAAATATTTATTGAATATTTCTATTGTTAATAATTAACAAATAAATTAATTTTTATATTTAATATTATCAATTTTTAAATTTTATTCGCAATGAATTTTCTTTATTTAACACAATTATTAAAATTTTTTCTCAACGTAATAATTTTCTAAATAATGTAATAGTATATATTACAAAACACGGAACAAAATTAATACTAATGTCTAATAAATTAATATATTATAAAAAATATATATAACCATTTTTTAATAATTGTCCAATATTTTAAAACAAATAACGTGCTAAAATTAATTTCAAACATAATATTACAATAAAATTAGAATATCTCTTACAATACTCATCTTATGGTCAATCTAATTTGATATACATAGGATCCTAACAAAATAAAATTAATTTTAAACATAATATCAGTATAAATTTTTAAACATAATTTCTGAAAACAAATATATGACCACAGGAACTTGCACTGCAATATGACTGCTTGAATCCACTATTGAATCACGACGTCGATTGCATCGGCTCATTCTTGCCGTCTCATTCTATCCTTCTTGATCACCCACCAAACTAGATCACATATTCAAAATCATTTTTCTCACTCTAGCACTACCCTCAAAATTAAAACACTTCAAAAACACAAAATGAAAGATTAAATAAAAGCACAAAAACACTTCAAAATCTTTTTTTCTTGATCTTGTTAACGAAAAATCTCACAACACCTCTCTTCATCAAATGAACTTCGCATCAGTAACACCCTCCTCTTCACTTATAGAGCTTCCAGTCCAACTATCAATAGTAGTCAATATTCGTTTACTATATATCCTTACATATGTTAGCTCCAGTCCATTGCAAAAAGCATGACCAACATTGCTTTTTTTCCTACCTGCAACAATGCACCCAGCTCCTATTCAACTACTAACATTAGTCAATATTCTTTTACTATCCACCTTACACATGTCAGCTCCCCCCGTCCAACCTCTTTGCAAAAAGCATGACTAACACTGCTTTTTTTGCTGCCTGCAACAACACACCCGGTTCCTATTTCAACACACGTGCACTGTTTGTGTGCATGCGTCTACTGTTCATGGCCTTTTTTCTTTCAGATTTCGCCCTGTTGTAGGGCGAAATGCTTGCACTTCCTTTTGTCTCAAATTTCACCCTAAAGCAAGTAGAATTCAGGTAAAAATTAATAAAATATAAAATACTACTTATACTAAGGTGAAACTTGTGTTACTATGCCACGTTCATGTATTTTTGTTCTTAATCCCATATCATGGTATTTTAAACATACTGTTTCCATAATAAAATTAAAAAACCTTATAAGGGTTTGTGGTATATCTCATGTTATCTTAAATTCTATGTAAAAGTGGATTTGTTTATTTATTTATTTTCAAAAAATTCTTTTATAAATAAAATCAATTCAATACACAATTCTTTTTTAGAATAGTTACATTGCTTGGAGTTTCTCATTACATCAGAGAATAGGTAGGAGCGCAAATTAAGTCAGTATTAATTTTTTATTCTTTTTTCATGTAAATAGTTTTAATACTTTTACTTTTAGGGGGAAAACAAAATCGTCAAAGTTATTATTTAATTTGCACAACGAACTTAAGGTAACTGTCATAATTAAGATGGATGTAACTGGAATGGAATGCAGTGAAATTTTACTTCTACCCTTTCTTATTTATAATTATGCTCTTGAATCTAATCTCATTTTTTAAAATCCAATATTGCCAAATTATATGGTTTTCCGAATATTTTTCTTAAAAAAAAATATTGTTGGCAACTCGTAGATAAATTTTTCAAATGAAAATTTTCAGTTGTCTTTCTCGTACCACGACGCCTTCTGGGTACGTTGTCACATCAGAACGGACAAATATGTTGCTGAAGTCCGATGTGGCACAATACTTGGAGTTCAAGGGTGTTAGCAGAAGCCTCATGTATGAATCAGACAGCAGCAATTTGGCAAACATGCGCTGGATTCTTGCGAAGTGATTTTGGAGAAGATCTAGCTAATGAGGTTCTTTAAGCTTGCGTAGTAGTACCTAGGTGGTTGGTGATCAGAATGTGTGGCACGGTGGAATAGAGGAGGGAGAGGAAAAAGGCTTTTTGGGAGAAGTATCATTAAAGTTACTTTTCATTCTAGAAAAGACCTTTTGAAAATGAATCTTACTATTACGTTCATATCAACAATCAAAAGTAATTTTACTTTATTCTATCTAAACAAAACTCATTATCCTAAACTTACTTTTGATATATTCAAACCAAAGAAAAATTATTCCTTTAAAAGTAATTCCTCTAAAAGGTCTTTTTTTAAAAGATCTTCTTTTAAAAGACCTTCTCCCAAAAGTTAAATCAAACAAACCCACCCTAAAATGTTCATACCTTCTACATGGGGAATGTATTGATGAGGAAGGAAAGGGATGGGTGTTCCTACTTTGTTGGTATTCTAAATTCCTAGGTTAAATCCAGTAAATCCTTACAAGAAGGACGACGAAGGTTGAACCTTGTTTTGCAAATAATTTTATGGCAAGCCTGAGCATATGAAGTGATGCTGTGAAACAAAGGCCTCTGGATACCATATGAAGTGTGTTTGAAAGGGAACTTGATTCATTCATTGAATTGAGAGTGATACATATAGGAGAATCAGTTACAATGAATTCCTAGAGATTAGGAATCAGAATTCAGAACTACATCAACTCAACAATATACAAGTTGACTAACAGAAATACAAACTTAAGGATAAGTATTATCTAAACAAAAGTTGATTAATTCAAAATGCTATTGTGTTGTTATAGGGCACACTTGAGCAACCAAGCTAATACTTGGAAATGTCTTTTTTAACTTCCTAGCTTGTAGATTATTCTTTCAAATTTAAAATGACTGTAACTTTAATTATTTACACGAGTATCAAGGAATTTAAAATTAAAAATTGCTTATAAAGATATTTACTAAAATATTTTTTTAATAGCTAATTTAATGTATTAATATTTTATTATTGATTGTATTTATATAGAATTGTGTAGAGGACAAAATAAAAAAATTTGCAATAAATTTGAGAGAGAGAGAGAGAGAGGGTTGTTTAATCAATTTCACGGCTCGTCAAACAAAGAGACATGGTTTATGAATGATAATTAAGAGCACCTTCATATTTCAAATTATTAAAATTATAGTGTCTAATTCCACCAGTTTATGATAACAGCAAAATTAACAAGATCGTGAATAGAGTAGATGATTCCCAAAATATTGATATGATCAAGTTAATTGGGATGACAACTAAATCACAAACTAAAAAATAGTGTACTCCTCATAAGAACTGGTTAAATTGTTACATCAAAGTGTATTTTGAATTGTTCTGCATTGGATATCAGAATCAGCTCACTAATAAGTCTATGACCAGGGAAGACCAAAAAAAACAAAAAAAAAATCGATGGAAATTAAAATAACATGGAGATGAATAATAGGGAAAAAGTCCGAACAAGAACAAGGAAGAGAAATCAAACATATGAACCATTGTTTCTTGGACTTTAGCTTAGCTTCATGAAGTCATCCAAATACCATTGTAACGGACAGTGCTCCCAAACCAGCCAAAGCTAGCAACCCCCCAGCTTTGTTTTGAGCAGCAGAGTCATAGTAGTACACATCTGATGGCACACCAGGAACATAAAAGAACCTTGGTGGTGGCGGTGTTGGTGGTGGCCGTGGCCGTGGCGGCGGCGGCGGTGGTGGCGATGGTGGTGGAGTACAATCCTCCGGGGACGAGATCTCAGGGAGTGGTAGTATTGGTGGCGGCGGAGGAGGAGGAAGAGGAGGAGAAGGTGGTGGAAGTTGGTCACCGCATGAGTTTCCGCAGGGACATGATCCACACTTGATTTCAGTGTCTGATGGCTGGGAAACCACTGCAGATGAAAATGAAGCGCACAAAAGAAACAGTACTATTGTTAGTTTTTGAGGGCTCCAAGTGTGTGTTGGAGACACCATTGTCTCAGTAGGGACTTGGAGTTTGGCTCCTTTTGTGGCAAGGTATATAAAGAGCTTGTGTGTGAAGTAGGATATTGAACTTTCGGTGATGTTCTTTGCTTACGTTCTTTGCAAGGATAGTATTGCGCCAAATGTCACCAATTAGGTTACTCAGGTCTTATTGGAAAATGCATGCGGAAACTTGATCTTAATTTGTTCGATTGGTGGGATGTTTGTGTACTTTTGATAGTGACTTGCGTGCGGTTAATTTTGTGTATAACTGTGTTATTGATGCCTCCTAACAAGTAGCAATATACGGGGGTCTATATTCCCTTCATTTCTGATGGCCTGTACATAAGAACATTCGTGCCTTTTGCATTAGGTATGGTGATGATATGTAAATTGCATATTGAACTTCGTGGCTATTGCATAAGGTGGTCAGATGTAAAATTGTGCAATAGCTTGTGCCACTGGGCGATCTTACATAAAAGAAAATTAATGAATTACAGCAGCAGTATAGAATTTAATAGTAAATTGAAATATTAAAATGAATAGAAAAATAAAAAAAACAAATAATTATATTCAACTTGGTCTGTGATAGGGAAAGTAAATATTTTTTCCAGTTCATAATATCTATCACTTTAAGCAAATTTTTTTGTTCAATTTATTTGTCATTCTCATATTTCTATAAAGAATTTATTACAAAATTTTTAATTATATCTTCCACACAATTTTAAGAACAATAAATAATAAAATAACAATACAATATATTAGTTATTAAATAAAAGTATTTTGATAAATATTTTTACAATCAACTTTTGATTTTAAATTCTTTAATACCCATATAAATGGCTAGAATAACAAATATTATTAACTGGGGGAGTAATAAATATCAATTAACATACTAATGTATGGTTAATAGTTTCAAATACTACTACGATTTTAACATAAATTTCAGTTCGTACTTTTTGCGACGCGGCAACTCCAACTCATTCTTTATTGGTTTCTCTCCTTGCTTTGCATCTCTCAAACAATAGAACAGAATCCCTCCTTCACTTTCCATAAAGTGCAAAGCTGGCATTATTCTTCCCTTTACGTGACCAATTATTGCCATCTTCATTTAATGTGGCTTGCCCTTGTCATATAAGTATCTCACAGTTTTGATCTTTTCTTTTCATCCTTGTTAGTATGATCCTTACAATCGTTCAACAGAACGGGAACACGCTAGGCTTTTGGCAAAATTTAATTACTGATTTAATTAAAAGACTTTTGAGTGCCTTAGCTGGTAAATTAATTACCTGCAGAAAGATATAAAAGAGAAAGTTGTGTGCCTTATTTCTTCCTTTTTTTATATATACTCCTACTTGTGTGCGTTATTTTTCTTATCGATAATTTTTCCAATTAGGTTGATACACAAATCGACAAAGAGTATTTATACCGAGTTTTTCAGCACCTGCAGTTGACACCTATGAAAAAATAGGAGAAGAAAAAAATAAAGCTTAAAATAAATTGTCTTTTTTTTTTTTTTTTCGAAGAAGAAATTTGTTAGTGTATGTCAATTTAAGATGTCCGAAAACATGAAACAAATAACAAGCCTCATACAAACCTCTACACACTATCTTACGTTGCCTGTTCAATTCTATTTGCATATTATTAAATTAGACCATCAAATTAGGACATATAAAAAAAAAATTAAAAAAATATTTTGGGTCCCACAATAATGTACACTAACACTACTTATGTTCCAAGTCTTAAGTGTCTTCTAATTATGTCTAAGAACTATTCCCAAAATATTTCTATTTCAAAAGTATGCATTCAAGATGTGCAGTTATCACAGTTTCTTTCTTTTCATCAAATGATTAAGAAAATTAATGTTACTTTATTAATCAACATTTAACACACATTTTCCTCTAATTAATGAAGGGAGTTTGCTTATGTATGTTCTTTATTAAGGATTATTCATGATTCTGCAGGCATATTACCAAAAGTTATAAATTTGAACTTAAGTTGTGCTATTTGGCGCATGGAAATAAAAGATTGTTTTGGGATAACAATTAAGAAAGGAATCATATACCCAGTAAGGGATTAAAAAAGTTGCAATTCTAACTTTTTTTCTTGCACGCGATGAACCACTCCCTTTATACCTCTTGAAATTTCTTGGCTGCTTTGCAGTTGTATGTCAACCATTCAGGTAACTCCCCATTTGCATCAGATTCATATGGAGAAAATTTAAAGTGAAATATGAGCAGGGAAGGGAAAACTATTTGCCAATCATAGATGGTGAAGGTGATGCATTGGTGAAAATAAAAATAGAAGAGATAAAATAAAGTTAAAATTATCAATAATTTAAATTTTTTAGTCTAAACTACCATTATCCAGAGTTTATTAGGTTTCAACTAGTCTCTCAATCTCAAGTGAGGTAAAGCTCTCCTCTTCCCAATAGTAGGCTTTTATTTATTTATTTAGCTAAATGCTATAACCAAAAATGCTTACCGTATAACCTCCATCGGGAGCGGATCTAAGTATATAATAGTGGGGGCATGTGCTCCTACTAAAATTTGAAAATTTTGTTAGTTGTGTATAGATACTTATATATTTTGCTCCCATTACCTAAATTTTTTGAATCTGTCACTGTTCTCCATAATGTAATTCTTCATACATTATAGTTTTTTTTTTTTTTTTTTTGGGGTCTGTTTATACAGTTAAAGAGGAAGCCCCTAGATGCTAAGGGCTTTAGCTCTTTGGTAGCCACGCATGGTATGTTTGTGATTATAGATGGATCCAAGGGATGCACAGAACATTGATGGATTGAGAAAGAGGACAAAAGGTTTAGAAATTTGGACTCCATACTGATGAGTGATTGAGAAGCATCAGCTATAGGCTCTAACTCCCATCTTCTGCCTCACTCGTTTCAGTTTTGCCGCAAATTAATTTTTTTTTCCTTCCAAGTCTTTGATCTGAGTATCTCATAAAGATTGATGTAAAACCAGCTACTTATTAGAGGCGGTTACAATTTAAATAATTTAAAGTTCAATCTTTTGTAAGAAGGAGACTTGCTTTAGACCTATGATGCACAACATGACCCATGACACGACATGAACATGGAGAACACACCAAAGTTTAAAAATTTTAGGACATAGACAAGTATATATATAATTAAAATTTTAAAGAAAAAGATTCATTATTATATAATATCATTTATATACGTTTCACTTATGTTTTATTCAATATTAGAAATTATTTAGAAATTCAAAATAAACTCAAAATTTATGTATTATTTCTTTTTTAAAATTATAAATGACCTTATCTATATTGTGTCTTTCTGTATTGGAGTCAAATACATATATTATCAGTGTGCCATGCAAGATTTGACACGGACACGTGTCCGACACACAAACATGGCACTCAAATGATGTGTCCGTGATCCATAGCTTTACACTATATCTAAGTCTAGTTAGTTAGTATTTGATATTCCTTTATCAATCTTTAGCATTGATTAGAGACTTTAGCTAGTAGATCGGGAAAAGAGGAGGGGGGATATCCTCGTTGTCACTCAGAAACCCAAGTTATTACCATATATAAATTAAAATCTATTTTTGAATATCATAACACATTTGTCAATTAAATTATTTTTCTTTTTGGGTGGGGTGAGAGTTTAGGTCTCTGCAAGTAGGTGCACTTGGGTGCATAGGATCGCATGTTCGATCCCACAGTCTGAGTTGACCGAAAAAAAAAAGTCATTTTATATTTTTGGACAAAAATGGCAAATCAACGAAACACAGCCCAACAAAAATGGGAGAAAAACAATACAAAGTCTGAATAGTCCACTACTGGGAAAACAGAGCCCATTACAAACATTGGGCATCTCTTAACAATCCTGACAACCCAATCGAAATTTAAATTACCATCTAATAGGAGCTTGGCCACATGGTGGGCAAGTTCATTTGACTGAGGAGGGGTCCAAAGGAGACAGCACTCAAGAGAACCAAGTTCTCATCTTCCTGATGTCATCCATTAACACATTGACACCGTTGCACGAGGAAGACTCACGACAACACTCAATCACTTCTAAACAATCTAACTCCATCAATATAGATTGGCAAAGGCAATTATGTGCAAATGAGATACCTTCTTCGAGTGTCAAAGCCTCAACTAATTTGCTAGATGAGTAAAGAACTTTGAGGGCTTTCTCTGACACAAGCTTTCCTTCACTATCTCGAATAACAGCAGCAAGAGTCACAACTCCCTTAGAAGCACAAAAAGCAGCATCAACATTACATTTCAAATGCCCTGGTGGTGGAGGTCTCCAAGGACGTAACCAAGGGCGAGACGGCCAGCTATGGATTGAGCTTCCTTTGGGAGTTTTAATCTGTTGATACTAGACTACTGTTGAGATTGACCTGTTAATTGTGAACAAGGGATCTAGCTTCTTGTTTTGGAAGGTACTTTCATTCCTCCCTTTTCAAATATACCATAAAGTATTAGCCAATAGAGCATATCCATAATCTCTAAACTCCTTATCTTTTTTGATGGGTCATCTAGCACCTATTGAATCCAGAGTTCAATCCAGTAACATTTTGACAGGTAGGAGTGCAATTGAGTTGCGATCCAAACCATACCAAGGCGGTCCAAGGGCACAATAGCAATGCATGTTCAACAATTTTCCTTTCCTACTTACACACCTGGCACATAAGGGAGGTGACAATTTCCTTTTTGTAGAGATTGTCTCTCATTGAGACTGTGTTATGACAAATCTTCCAAAGAAACATTTTAATTTTTTGAGGCGCTTTAAGATTTCATAACTTGTCCCAGAACTGAGATTGTAAATGTTGATTGCCAGTAGGAGCTACCAAGTTAGTATTGATTGCCTTATTTGCTACATGGTAACTAGATTTTGCTGTATACTCTCCATTCTTCACATGGGGCCACATAAGTTTATCTTTAGTTCTTGTGTAACTGATTGGAATTTGAATGGCTTTAATAGCAGCTTGGGGAAGGAGGCTTTGCCTAACTTTAGATAAATCCCACCTCTTGTTAGTAGGGTCAATGAGAGAACACATCTTAGAATCTTCATTAACTGTAGGAGTAGGCAAACTAGTATATTCTGGTAACCAATTATCTCCCCAAATTTTAACAATTTAACCATCACCAATAATCCACCGTCTATTAGCTTTAAGGAAATCTCAACCCTGCAGGATATTTGTCCAAATCCAGGAGGAACCCCTCCTTCTTTTAGCTTCTAGGAAATCTCTTTCTGGAAAGTAGACAACTTTTAGGATTCTAACCCCTAGTGCCTCAGGATACTGAATAGCTCTTCACGCCCGTTTGGCCAAAAGTGCCAGGTTCATGTGATGAAAATCTCTAAAACCCAGACCCCTAGCGTGTTTACTCTTTAAAATCAAATTCCAACTTCTCCAGTGGATTTCTCCGTCCTTCCCATTTCCAGCCCACCAGAATTGGGCCACTCTAGAACATAATTGGTCGCAAAACTTCTTTGAAAATCTCAGCACTAAAATGGCACAGGCTAGAATTGCTTGTATGACAGCTTTAATGAGTACTTCCTTGCCAACTTGATTGAGAAACTTCTTCTTCCAACCCTCCATTTTGTTGAGAACTAGCTCCTGTATTCACAAAAGGGTAGCATTTTTAGATTTACCCTATTGTGCTGGTATACGCAGATATTTCCCAAGTTCTTCCCAGGGTTGGATGTTTAAAATATTACACACTTGGCTTCTTAGCTACGCTGGAACACTTCTTCGAAAGATAATTCCTGATTTGTGGGTGTTAATTCTCTTATTTGAGGTTTTAGAGAAAAGATTGAGAATTTGTAGTAATTCCACAACCTTCTTTTGATCTGCCTTAGCAAGCAAGATTATGTCATTTGCAAAAAACATAGGGGATAGGGTGGATACTCCTTCCCTAACTTTGAGACCTCTTATCCTGCTTTCCAATTCTGCTTTCTTCAACATGTGTCATAAAGCATCTAAGGCTAAAATGAATAACTAGGGAGAGAAAGGGTCTCCTTGACGGAGGCCCCTTTTAGGGAAGATTCTTTATGAAGGAATTTCATTAATTTTATACTGATAGGTAACACCCTTTACACAAACCATTACGCTATTAATCCAGGTATGGTCAAAGCCATGGGCTTTTAGGCAACCCTCCAAGAAATCCCCTCTGACCTGTCATATGTCTTGCTCATATCGAGCTTGGCCAAAAACCTATTTCTACCAATACTTCTTCCCTGCCTTAGCCCATTAAGGATCTTTTGAGTAACAATTATGTTGTCTTGAATAAGTCTTCTCTTAATGAAAGCACTCTGGTTTGGAGAAATGAGACGATTCACAAATTTCCTTAATCTAAGGACAATAATTTTTGTAATAATTTTATAAATAAAATTACAGCAACTTATGAGTCTAAATTGCCCCGCCTCTTCAGATTTAGGAATCTTAGGAATGAGGACCACCTGAATCTCATTAATCTCCTAAGGAAGACTACCTTGCTAAAAAAATAATTTGATCACTTCACACACGTTAGCCCCAACAATATCCCAATAATTATGATAAAAAAAACCCCCATTCAGCCCATCACATCTAGGAGCTTTTAGAGCCCCTAAACTCAGCATGGCACATTTAATTTCCTTATTAGAAATTGATTTAGTCAGTTCAACATTAGTCTCATCATCAACGAGCTAAGGAATAAAAGATAAACATTCATTAAGGTTCTAAGTGCCATCAGAATCATAAATCTTCTGAAAGTGTTTCAAAATAGTTTTTGTTACCTCCTATTGTCCTTCCACCTAGTCTACTGATGCATTTCTTGATTCTGTGAATCCTATTTCTATCCCTTCTCTAGATTGTTGATGCATGGAAGAGTCTAAAAGTTTTATCGCCCCATTGAAGCCACTTTAATCTTGACCTCTGTCCCCAATATTTCTCCTCTTGATCCCATAATCTTCTAATTTCTCTTTTAATTTTTTAGATCTATTAGAGGTTATGTACAGCATCATCTGAGTGCAATAGAGTGTCTAGTTGATGCTTTAGTTTAGGGATCTCTTTCGCAGCATCTCTGAAATTTTTATTGTGCCACGTTGTGAGCTTCCTTTTGCAGTTCTTTGTTCTATTAATAAAATTCTCCCATGGGTCCTCCTCTCTACCCAAATCCTCCCAACCTTCAGCAATAACCTTATGGCAGTCCTAATGATTCTCCCAGAACACCTCATATTTGAATAAGCCCCCATCCCCCACTTTAGGCTTGAAATTAAGGACTACGAGGCAGTGAAACTCACAAGCTGGTCTTCGGTTATCTCCGGGCAATAAACTCAGCAAGCTTTTTCAGTCCAGGCCCACTTATACCATATATTCGGGAGGATGGATATCCTTTTCTTGGGTGTAGCCAACTCTTTGTAAAATTGTTCATTGTAACCAAATTTGGCATTATGAATAAGGTTTTACTAATAAATTTGACCTTTTTCGTGGCTGTGGATTGGACATAACATATAATGTAATTAGGTAATGCTACATTGATAAAATATTTTGAATAATATAAAAATAGGAAAATACCATCTGTCCAGAAAAATTGCCAGAACTTCTCTTGCCCGATATATTTGGCAATTATGTGGAATTTAATAATTTATAGGTCACTTGTAATCGTTGCTCCTTCCTATTTTATTTTTTATTTTTTTTCCAACCTTCTCTTTTATCTCCAACAAATTCGTCTTGTCAGCCACCGTTAAAACTTTTCTATTTTTTATTTTCCCAAAGCTTCATATTTCAGTCCACTTTATCCATGCTACCTCCATGGATCTCAAAACCACCTTGTCGGAAACAGCATTGTTGCGCCATCATATGTTCCAAAATCTCAAATGTGAGCACTCAACAACCAAAGCCTGAAATTGATTTGGAAGCAGTAGTGTAGGCTTGTCTTTAGATGATAGTACTTTTAGTTTAGATTCTCTTATACTCAGCTGCTACAATTAGAAGGAGCAAATAACACTGACACATCTCCAAAGGCATTGCTAATCAATTTATGCAAATGATATACGGTCTGATTGGTTAAGAATTTTCGAGAAGTACTTCTTTAAAAGCAAAAGTAAAAATAGAAGCAGAAAATTATTTTATAGTTGAATGTAATTATAGAAGTACTTTTTATGAGAATCAGAAGTTGTTAAATTATTTGGATGTGATAAAAAAAAATTATATAAAATTACAATATTAGTAGATAAAGAGTGATATTTTGAAGAAAAAAATTAAAGATGGAATAGTAAAAATGTGAAAAAGTAGTGGGTTCAAAATTTAAGGACTACTTCTCTTTTTTTTTCTACTGTTTCCATTTTTAGGAGAAGCAACTTTCTATCTGCTTCTCAAAAAAGTAGAAAAGCTGATTATTTTTTACTTATGCTTTTTTGAAAAGTACAAATAAACAATAATAGAAGTTTTTTTTTTCAAAAAATTTAAAAAAAAAATACCTTTTTTTTTCCTCTAAGAAGTGCAAACAAACGGGCTCATAAATTGAAAATGGTAATATGTTACCTACTCTCGAGAAAAAAATTGATAAAAATAGAGTAGATATTTTCTGAGATCTAAATTCATGTTAACCTTGCTTGCATATTTATCTAAATATGAATTGTGACATGAAAAGTAATTAATCATGGAAGAAAGTGGTATAGCTTGCATTTTTATATAAATATGAATTGTGATTTTTTATGCCCCCTTGCCGATTAGCAGGAATAAATTGCTTCTTTTACTTCATAAAAATTGCAGCACTAGCTTTGTAAAAGTCGCAAGCGACAACCAGAAGAAGACCACAAGCAAGAAGATGGGGAGGGGCAAGCGGCGTCATGGGTGCTACAATAGTTGCGTAATTTTCGTAGATCTACTTTTAATCCTTATTTTTGTAAAAAAAAAAAATCAAAATTTACATAATACACGGACAGAAAAATGAATCAATTAATTATTCATATGCCAGCTCATGAAACAGCTAATTCGAGGAATCCAAATTCGGGAACTTTTTCTGGCTTAATAGCATAACTCATAAAAATGCAATTTAAATTTAAAGAATATAAAAGATCTTACCCGAGATCCTGCTAATTCTTTGTAGTTTTTTTCCTTAACTTTTAAATAAATAAAATAAATAAAATATAATATTCGTATAGTCAGCCCTTGATGTGCCAGACTCGCTCGATAGAGCCAGAAAACAATGAAGCAAGAACACGCGTCAAATAGCTGCACCAAATAAGGACACGTGTAGCAATAAATGTCTTCACCTTCTGACACGTAACACATCATGGGATAAACCCTCCAATCACAGTACCCAAGTACAAAATCTCTCTCACATGGAAAATCCAGGATTCCCCTCCCAATAAGAAAGTCAAATTTGTTCTATATAAAGACCAAGCTCCCAAGCTTGAACATAGTCAAGGTGTGTAGTGCAGAACTTCGATTCAATTCCACAAAAATTTTGCCTAACAAACCGCTCTGTAGTGGCTTACCCCTTCATTTTGTTTATATCTGTTATATAGTATTAATTAAGGATAAGATGGTTGGAATAGGGGTTCCAATATGCGTGCAATGTGGCAACACTGACAACCCTTGCCGGTGTAAGGTGGTGGGGCCAACGGTGGGGTTCCTGGCGTTTGCGGCCGCGGCGGTGGTGGAGTGGCCAGTGGGTGCTCTCGTCTATTGCTTCCGCCACATGAAGGGTCGCAAAATCATGGCTCATCCTGCCACCGTGGTCTACCCTTCAGTCACCAATGCCATTCCCATTTAATATACTTTTTTTATTTTTTCTCTTTTTTTTTTTGCCTTATATATTTGATGTATGATATTAAGACTATTAATCTATGTTGTTTTTCTTTTCTAATTAGTGACCTAAACATGCATAGTGCATAGTCTTTCAGTTCAAATAGGAATCTTTTTTTTTTTTTGTGGTGTGCTAATTTCATTTTCTTAGTTTCTTAACCTTGTAATAATTCATGGAATAGAAATGGTTTGTACAAGTTAAATCGAATCCCCTCACCTTAAGATGCTGCTTAACTTGTATGATCAAGATTTGAGTAGTGACTATTAACTAACGAAATTTGTTCATACATTTTTCATAATCCTTTTTTTATATTACATAATATTGTGATATCCCCTCAAATTTAAGAAATTTTATTCAAGGATTAAGAGAGAGAGAGATGGAAATCTATTGAGCAGCGCAGACGTACTATTTCATGTTTCTTGAATTCTTGATGGACCCTTGTCGCATGCGGTGTCAGTGTCACTGATGTGGCCTCCTTTTTGTGTTCCCCGTTCGCAGCTTTAATAGTAACGGTTTGTGTTCAGAGTGACGATAAGTGCAAACCTAGGTATAAAATCATGTACTATCACCATTTTTTTAGCACACATGTAGTAGTTAAGTGTCTAAAGGCCCACTTTATGCAAAGGGGTAAAGTAAGTCTAAGGCCCAGTTTCATTCAATGCTAGATTAGCCCTAGATCTCTATATGAAACTTAGCAACTCTAATTATTCCGAAGGTCTTCATGGTTTTATTTAATTTTTAATTTAATTTTTATAATTTAAAAATTTTTAATTAAATTTTTATATTAAATAAATTATTATAATTAGGCATTTAAAATAACATCAAATTACAAAATTTTTTAAAATTGTATATAATTTAATATGTCTTAATCCAATTTTATAAGTTTAAACGTAAAAATTTATTCATTTTAACCATCAATTTTATAATGATAAATTATTCCAAAAATTTGATTATAAAAATTTATTTAATATATGAATCTAATTGAAAATTTTTAAATTATAAAGATTTAATTAAAAATTAGGTCAAACTACAAGGACTTACAGAATAATTAAATCTATATTTGTTTTCAATTTGTTAGAATAAAAGGATTGGGGAAAATGGATAAGAAGTAAACCCTTTTTTATATAAATTTAAAATTATGAAGAGTTCATCCAAATTTTTTGTTTTTTAAAGAAAAATGAAATAATGAGCGCAGCAGTTTTAATAATATTTTTAAAGTTATTCATTCAATATTTTGCTCTTTTCTTTGTTTTCTCTGGAAAAAAAAAAGGCAAAATGTTGTCAGTTATAACTTATTTGTAAGAAGTGAACTCAAGAAATAGTTGATTTAATATATATATATTAGAAAGAAAAGCCTCTTCAGTTAACCTAAGAAAAAATATGAATAAAATAGAGCCTTCCAAGTTCCAACAGAAGTGTAATTGGGTGAGCTTAGCTTGTCATCCTCCTTCCGAACAAACTGAATGCCTGATGCGTTCAGCAAGCATTCTTAATGCATCATCCTAAGGACCAAATTAGGAAGAGGCAGAGCACTAAAAAGATCAAGAGGCGAGTTGCTAGCGTGTTTTCAACGTTGTTCTTTTCGCCTTCTTAGCTATAAAATAGTATTTTTGTTCGTATTTTATTTTTATACAAGTATTATGTATATATTAAATTATTTATAAAGTAAAAATATTTGGATTTAATTTCATAATATTTGTTAATAAAATTTGAGAAAATTGTCAAATCTTGATGTGTAATTACCTATCATAATAATTACCCATCAAGATTTGTTATTTTCTTGAAATTCTATCGACTAATAGAAGAAAATTATTTTATACTGTCAATACATAAAAATTTATCTCATAAAATTTTTAGATGTTCAAATTATTTAATCTGTATCATTACATATATATCAAATAATAATAATCATCCATACAACTAGAGTATTGTATATGTCAAATTTGATATTGAAGAGCTTTTCTTATTCTCGTAATACCAAAGAATTTCTAGTACAGTGAAGTAGGTAATGGTGAAAAGTAAATAAATTAGGTTAAATAGTCAACAAGGTTGGATGTAATAGTAAGTAAGTTATATTTTTAAGTGGAGAACTAATGTCCATATTTATAAAATAATTATTAAGAGAGTCTCTTAATCATGATCATACCCAAAGGGTTAGTCTTATGTTAATATTTGTGTGGATTGATACTTTGTTCATTCAAAAACAACTAAGATAAACAAATAGGATTATCTATAGATTTAGATCTTTTGATGTTTATTTTGAGTATAATTATATCACGTTAAAAGAGAGATAGGTATAAATATTTTAAATGAGTGAAAACTCTCTTAAAATTAATAGGATCTAATAATTTAAATATTTGTATCTATTTTTCTCTTAACATATAGTTATATTCAAAATAATCATGAAAGATTCCTGATATCTGGTAAGTGATAAAGCCGTAAATGCCCACATGTGAAGAGAGTTTAATACTATTATATTGCAAGGAAAACAATGGATATTAGAAAGAGATTTTATTTTTCGTTTCTGTAACAAAGAGATTTATTTGCTTAATAGTTTTTGATTATTTGATTGTCATTAATTGAAAACAATGCTGACGCACCTTATAATTGTAGGACTGACCGTAATTAAACAGAGTTTTTCTAAGTTAGGTTAAGGCTCGTTATGTGACTCCTGAGAAATGCTCCTCCTTTTTCCTTTGATTTTTCAACACAGAAATGCTCCCTTATTAGCAGTATTTATTCATGAGTAATTGATTGTTTCTTTATTTATATAAAAATAATTTATTTAACAGATATTAATAATAAAATTACCGGGGATTTAAAACTTTCAATAAATGAATGATAGAATATCTTATTTATTTTATTGTGATTAATACAAAATTGATTTTTTTAATTGAAAAATTCGATTTTTGTTTTTTAATCATAGTTTGTTTACCTTTGTTTACTTAAGGACATAGAGGGAGCATATCAATATAGTGACGGACAAATGTGACAAATGAAAGGCGGTTTGAAAGATCCCCAAACATTAATTGACATCTTGACGCGAACAGCCGCCATTCAATTTTTTTTTTTAAAGCTAAAATAATTATCGCACCCATCGATTAGAAAAATGCTCACATCTAAAATTGTGGCCCGTCGTGAATTAAACCAAACATTATCTAGTACTACGCAATAGGTCTATCAAACACACGTCCAAAATTGAGTAGCCACCAACATCATCATCTGCCTTCTCAAGTCCACAAAAGGGAAAAGGATCGCTAGCGCTTGGTTGGCCAATTCTGAATACTTGCAATTAATCAAGGGTGGCGGTTTAAGTACCATATATATAAATGCCAGCCAAAGCAATTGCTCAAAAGGTGCTGCTAACTAAAAATGATAAATAATTAATTGGTCATTGATAAAACACACGTATTAAACAGCCTCCTGCCATTTTTATTTTTTTTATCTGAACAGCCTTCTACCATCTATTTCTACTGTTTTAAAATGTGGGTTTTGCTAAGGATTCAAATATGATAAGCTTTCATGGAAGGAATAAAAATTTTAAGTTATTAATATTTTCAATATTTTGAAAATTAAAAAATTTATTATTTTTAAACCTTAATTAGTGCTTTAAAAGTACTGATTAAATAAATCTTAAGGATACATAGTTGGTTGTTGGTGCTTGTTTTTTTTAAATAAAATTTTATATTTAAATTTTACTCATAAATAGAAAAAAAAAATAGTGCTAGAAAAATTTTATCCTTATAATAAGTTTACTTAAAGTAAATTAGAATCTTTTAAACTATTATCACTAGTGGTTTAGATCAAAATATAAAATGCCACTGAAAGTAGATAGTTCTTTGCTCTGTGGTCTTTGCTTTGAAGCTTCTCCAGTTTTCGTCCTTTCCATCCAAAGCAAGCAACATCAGACAATTGGAAAAAGATTAAAAAAGTAAAGTGAAAAAAATTTAAATTTCGTTTGGTCGAAAGCCGAAAAAAAAAACCGAAAGAAAGAATTAATAAATCAGTTGCTATGACCGGTGACTACACGGAGGGCCCCAAAACCCAAATGCAGACAAAGCGACGACCCAAGTATACCAGTCTAAGTCAAGCTAACCCTTTAGAGAAGCAAAGCCCATTTGCCCTACAATCGGAATAGGAAGACGTGTGTTAAACTTTTACATAGTCTGATTATATATGTTAATTTTTGTATTGATCAAAACGATAATTGGTGTTAAGTATGATACAAACAAAAAAATTTAATTAATAATAAAAATTAACACATTACTTGTTATGTTAAACTTTCACACGACAGGACTCGTCTCCATAATGCCACAGTCGCAACTTGAACTTGCATTGCCATTACCATTGACGATTTCGACGATATATTTTAATTAAAAAAAAAAATTACAAATATTATGTGCGGGATGAGTATAATCTGAATTTTTTTTTTTTGAAAAAAGAAAACTCGATTGAGACTAAGATGTTACTTAATGGCTCATATAAGACTATGGTATAATTTTGTACATCAAAAATGTTTTTCAAATACGAAACAAAAATGTTACTCTTTATACAAATATTAGAACTCATTTTGATATTTCTCGTTTGCGTTAAAGACCTGTCAAATCAGTGTGCTGTGCCCATGTTTATGAGATCCAATGAGGTGCCATAGTTGTTTAAATATAGATTTTATTATCTCAAAGGAATGTGAAATAATTTTCACTTCAAATCGCATGAAATAGGTAAGAACCCTCAAGTATCTCTTTTGACCAAGCTCTTTTCCCTTTGGTGATTCCTCGTGGAAGACTTTCACCTTCGCCAATTGTGAATGGTCCAGTCTAACACTGAAATTTTAAGACCCGTAACAAACTCCTAAACCACATATACAGTACACAAGTGTTTTATATTATTCCCTGTCCCATAAGGACATAAACCGCCCTAAGTAACTTGATTTCTAATCATTATGGTTAGGCCTCTTCTTACCTCTCCTATGCACCTTCTTCCACTCTCATCATCCATGCCTATGACCCTTTTCTTTGTTGTGCTTGGGGTCTTATCTGTATTTTCAGTCATCACTTTTCTATGTGGCACTAGCAAGATGAAGAAGTTCAGGGCACAAGCGGTGGAATCAACAAGTTCAAAGAAACACAAGCTCATCTCAAAGCTAAACAGCAATCTCAGCAATAGAGCAGTTTCCATGGTGAAGATGCTGTCTTGGAGGAAAGTGCAAGCAGAAGAAGTAGAAGAGGAGGATGAGGGATATTATAGTGACCAAGATGAAGAAGCCCTTTGGAAGAAGAACATCTTGATGGGAGAACGGTGTCGTCCCCTCGATTTTTCCGGGAACATTGTCTCTGATTCTGAGGGAAAAGTGAAACCTGATTTGCCTCATGGCTCTGATCAAAATGGGCATCATTAGAAAATTGTATGCATCAACAATAGTGTGTTGCGACTTGTGAGACTAGTTGATAACTTGACCAGGTTTTGCATAGTTTGTGGAGTTTGTTGTGTAAGATAAATAATAAACTTGGCAACTTTTTTCTTTTTTTGCGGAAATTCATATGAAAGGATTTTGTTGTTGATTTTGCACAGGTTGTGGACTTTGCGGTATCAGATACAGAATTTAGCAACTTCTTTCATGAAATTGATGAAGGGTTGTTTTCTTTCTTATTGTTATTCCTTTCTTGGATTTTTTTTAGTTTTCTGTTTTCTGGGTTTGGTTGGAATGCTTCTCATTAATCATTATTGATGGAGTTACTTGATTACCACATAAGCTCCTATGTTTCCAACTGACTTACAGTTCCAATTGAAGAAGGGGACGGTGTTGTGTGATGTGTGAACTGTGCAAAGTGAAAACCCCTCCTTCTTCTTCTTTGGTTTCTAATTGTCTCGCTTTGTTGATGGTTGAATTTTCTCTTTCTTGATTACTGTTTCTGTAGCCATTGTTGAAAGTCTTTCTATCGTGTAATTGTAATTTGATAAACTAAATCTCAATCAGGGAGGTTGTTATGCGTTCCTTTGATATGGTGGTTGACTGCTTGTAGAATTTGCTGGTCGTTTCGGTCTTTGGTCTCTTGGTGCACACTTTTAAACTATTTTAAAGCAAACAAATACTTTATGGTATTTCTTAACGAGTTTAATTTTTGATACAGTTAGTATAAAGACATTGTCAACCAACTATATGATACATATAACTTTTGAGAGAATTATTGCCATAGCTAAACAATCTTAACGGCAAATACTTTCTGATATTTGTTAATAACAAAAATGGCTTTTGTAGAAAAGATAAGCATCTATTCCATATTTTTTCCTAATGAAAATCTAAAAGTACAAAATGACTCTTCCCCCACTTTTCCCTAATATTTTTTATTTTGTGAGTTTTGATCAATATTTTCAAAAGACAAATGTTATTTATATATAGATTATGTATAATAAGAATAGACATATAAGAAAGAGAGTAACACAAAATATTTGGTGATGATAAATGTGATTAAAGCTTTATATCATTTTTTCTCTTAACTGTCCATTCTTAATATTCGTGATTTATGTACAAATAATATTTCTCTTTTAAAAATTTATTGTATTATTTGAACATATTCATTTAGATATCCCAATCAATATATAGTAAATTGTGTGTAAATAAATATAAATTTCAATTACGTAAACGATGAATCACTATATTATGTTTAAAATTAGTATACATCTATTATTAGTTAATATAATATTCAATACTTACATAATTGAAATTCATATTTATTTACATAAGTTTATCATACATCAACTATAAACTATGTTCAAAAAGACATTTCTCTTAAAAAATTTAACTATACAATTTGTTTTGGCGTTTTGATTTATTTTTTAAAAAAATTTCTATATTTTTTAATAATTTAATTAATTATTTCAGCAACTAATTTCATCTTATGTCATATAACGTCACAACATTTTCCAAACGTATATTATGGGACAGACAGGATGGTTTCATGGTTTGGTGAGTATTGTCGTCCTGTGTCCATAACATTTTCTCTTTGTTTGGGATCTATGTGCATATCATTGTCCCTATCAATTCACGTACAATATTTTTCTTAATTGTTTAGTTGTGTATATAGGTCTTCGGCCCAATAGAGAGCATGCACGTTGGACAGGCTAAACATCACTTCAAAAATTGGGCCGACAAGGTTCTCCATGTACGGCTTGACCCAAGTCTCCTTGCCCATAAAGCCTCTGAAGGCCCGTACAGCCTACATTTTCCTCCCTAAGTAACGTTGACACATGACCAAAAAACAAAAGGAACTAACGTTGACTTATTTACCTACATGTTTGGCAGGGAGTTATCAGAAAAAATAAAAGAAAGACATCAAGAAGGAAGGAAGAGAAGGGGAGAGATTAGAGAATTTCACTTTATCCTTATTTAAGAGTTTAAAACAATTGGGGAGAAGAAAATATAGGATTTATGAACATTTTAAAATAGTATTTTACATCTTAATCACATCAAAACCCTCGTTTCAGAAACTAGCGAACTATGAAATAGGGATAAAAGGGGTTTGAGGTACCAATCATTTTGAATACAAAGTATAATATGAAGAGCTATGTTATTTGTATACCCAAAAAACATGGATCCAACACACTCTCTCTACTCTTTCTCTCTCTATCAATTATTTCGCTACTTTTACCTTTTTTTTTTTACATTTTTCCCTCCTCTCTTTGTCTACCTCCCCAAGGGTTCAAAAAATATTTCTCTAATATGAATGAATTGATAGTTTTTGATTGGTTGTCTATTAACTCTATTGGAAATTAAGGAGATCACTTCTAACTACTTTTATTGCATTATTTCTTTTTTGCAACCTTTGTATGCAATTCATGAAAAATGGTTTGTACCATATACCACAACTCTTAATAAAAATCCTCAAATATCTTTCTCTCTTCTTAATAAAGCTCCTAGATAGGGTTAAGAATTAAGCCTTTTTCTTTCATCCCTTTCAATTAAATATCACACGAAGTTGTTGAGTATGTTCGAGTGGTCCAATGTAGTGGTTGAAGCCCTGCGATGGTTTAATTGGGAAATATGTTTGGCTTGGTGCTTCTTCTCTAGTGTTGCATGAAGAACTCAAGGTGGTCTTAAGTTTTGTGGGATTAGTGTGTTTGAGATATTCAATCGTGTAGGTTGTTATGCTAAGGTCTGAAAGATGGTAACTCTCTGTTTGAGATATATTTTTATTCTTGTATTCTTTTTTTTTAATGTTTGGGTTGTTTGATATTTGATGATATTCTATATCATTCCTTTCTTTTTGAAGAGTTTTGAGCCTCATTCAATAATTATTGAACAAAAAATTGATCAACATCTCATACTCACTTTTTTTACTCTATTTTATGGGATTTGAGGTTGTGAATAACTATATGACAAGAATTAGTTGTAAGCCTTATAGATGACAAATTAATTTGAAATAAGATTGTGATAGAACAAATTATGAAATTTTAAAAACTAGAATCAATTATATGAATGCATTAAAAAGCTTCAAGAAAAGCTATTTTTGGATGGAAAATCTCGTAGATATATTATGGTGGTAAAATAGTTGGAAAAAGCACATATATGTAAGCGATAAAAGTGAGATGAAAAGAGTGATTTGGATGGAAAAAAATATCATAAGGTTAACCTTTTTGATCAAGTTATCGTGTCCAAGTATACTCAAAATCAAATTCAACACTTTATATGTCATACTTGAATGTCAAGCCCAATGCCAAAAATGCCAACATGATATCAAAGCTCGGATTATTTTAGATGGGCATGTGTGCACACAAAATAGAAAAGGGAAAATTACTGTAGAGCTCACACTGTCATATATAACAAAACATCTGTAACGATTGATCGGTTGCCACAAATGGAGATTCATAAGCAAACTTGTTTGAGGACATATAAAGAAGTCTGTTTGCAACCAACATATGGAGACGTTTGCTTGCAATATAGTTGATTGAATGACAACCATGTGAGGGGGATTGTTAAAAAAACCACAAGTGTTTGAGAAATAGAAGTCTCACATTGGATAAGTTAAAAGGTTTTTGTTTTGTTTTGTTTTGGGTTTTTATTGTTTTTGGTCATGGATAAGTTAAAGGGTTAAATTGGGAAAAAAATTCTAAGGTTATCTTGCTGATCAACCGGTTTAATCCAAGGAAAAGCTAATATCAAGGCCCAATGCCACAAAATGACAACAGCCTCTAACCTGTCCTTCATGACCAAAGAAAAAAAAAAAATGCTCACATGTCCTTGCAGCGCCCACCTACTTACACTCATGGTCCCCGCCATGGCATATTGTATGTTTCTGTTTTCTTGGTCAAGTGCTCGAAGGTATGTATGAAGTAATGTAGAAAAATATGCGTTAACTGGTGCTTTGATTAAACAAGAAGCTCTTTACATATAGTGTAAAAGATTGTCCTGAACAAACTACCGAGACAGGGTGCATGGATTGTAGCAAGAAATATATAGATGCCATTGGTATTCCGATTTCTATATACGCCTTCAATATTTTGTTACTATCTTTATTTGTAAAAGGAAAGAAAAGATGAGCAATAAGTTTCCCTGTCTAAAAGTACCCTTGAACTGGACTATTGGAAAAGGATATATAGCCATTCAAATCTCAATGGGTTTTCTATTTTTCGCTCAACTTTGAGGTGTGTGTAACCTCTTTAGTCTTTGACTCTGTTGGACAATGAGGTACAAATTCGAAGAAACACTTTAATTAATCTTCTAATCTTAGCACTACAAATGTATTGGTGTATATACATGTCTATACCTATACATATGCTCTCAAATAGTGAAATAAGCCACAAATTTTAGAACAAAATCACGCTTTCAGAAGCACCAAAATGGTGGTGGTGGTGCTTTGGCTTTTGGTCACGGCTGACGGCTCGACTCTACTTAAATAGCTACAAGGGAAGGAATTACTACTATTGACTTGTAACTATTAAGGAGCTGCTTCTGCACCAATTTCTTCACTTTCCATTGGGCTAAAACTCACTCTTTTCTGCAAAATACAGAATTCAACAAAGAACATTAGCATAATTCCAAGAGCGAATCATATATTATAATTAGTATGAATATATGTGTGAATTGCTAATTAGAAAATGAAATTAATTGCTAGGAAACTACATGTAGCATTATTTAGACCGGCTTTGAAATGTTCTTGCTTCGTTTTTAATAGTTAACTTGGGTATTTGAATTTTGAATACATCCCAAGTCAAGTCTCCTTTAACACATTATTTTATAGGTGCCACCACATGTAAACGAGGAACAAGTGCACATGTAATGCTACAGAAATTGGGAATTGTTCTCTTGATCAAAGTGGTTGCATGCACATATAATTGTCTGACCCCTGAGATTTGAGAAAACTGGTAATCATTGCCCTCATGCAATGTGGCAGTAAGGGTTTGCAGATTATTAAAAACCAAAACATGTAAGACTTTTTCTTGTTATTCTTCTTCTTATTACTATTTGACTTTCAAATGTGAAAAGTATCATTCACTTGGGTCTGGACTGGAAGAAAGACCAGATATGCAACCATGCAAGATTACAGATATAAAGCCAAACCTTATTTTACTAATCACATAAGCCAATTTTGCTGAAACATGTGCTTTATATATCAGATTAATTAGACATCAGAATGTAATATGTCATGATGTTTGTTACTCAACCTAATTTATTATCATTATTTTGGGGAAAAAAGAAAACAAGCACAGAATTCAAATATGATATAGCACATAAATACATGTTATGGCCTAATTTGATAGTACTCTCTGAAAGGGTATTTTAATTTATGAAAGGTATAAATTAATTTTTTCTGTTTGATAAACCAAAAAGCACAAATACTTTTGCTCCTAATTGTTAAAAGTCGGAGGATGTTCACGAGAGCTCTCATGGAATATTTTTTAGAGCTAACTTGTATTTTTTAAAATTTAAAAAATTAATATAATTTTATTCTTTTTAATAATATTAAAAATAAAAATTATTCTCTTTAATATTTATATCCATTATAGTTATTTTAAATTTTAAGAATAACTTTATCAAACATTACTTTTGTAATTTTTATTTATTGATAGTAATTTTTATATTATTTTATTAAACAATACTATTATGACTTTTTGAGAATAGTCTTTCGAGAGTCCAGAAAGCTTAACAGTTCTCAAAAAGTCAGAATAATACCAAACCAAACCGTAGTCGAAAGCAAGCAACCGCACCCCTATGCTGAAAAAAAAAAAAGAATTATATTTTGGTTGAGTCTTCATTAAAAAAAAAATGTTTATTTGTTATATATATATATCAGCATCCCCAAAGATATTGATCTGGTGCATTCCCTGAATGGGATTTAACATTTGACTTCCATTGTGTTATTTTTCTAAACGTATTGAAGGTCCTTTCCATTTCAAGACAGGCGTGTAAACACATCACGATACCTCCTAAACAATGTGAAAAACCAAAGCACACACAAACTACCAACCACTCCTCTTAGCTCAAAACTAAATTTTTTAAAGATTACGTGCAATCAAATAGAATCTCAACTAAATCAAATTGCTTAGACTTGAACTTATTTTCCCTTCGTCGCACTATGTGATAAACATCTTTCATTAAAAAAAAAAAGACAAAGAAAAAAGAAAATGCATCCAAGCACTCAATACTCAACAAAAACTACGACATAATTCTACACCAAAAATTACAATATAATTCTCTTTCCCTATATGTCTTTCACGTTACCATCAGTAAGTTAATTAATCACATATCAGACAAGGCCACAGAAACAAACTTTCCTTGACAATATTGGTTAATGATTTTACTTATTTATTTATTACCGTTTATTCTTAAATACTTTCCATATATATTATCTTAATCAACATATAAACACAAATTCCGCAACGAGAAAAGGACCGCGTCTACGCAGCCACATGCCATTCCCAGCACGTCGACATCAGCATCAACCCGCGGCTCAATTAACGCTCGTGACATCGAAACGGCCAAACTGATCACGCGGAAGCTCAAAAATTTTTCAAAGATTCCAGAATGTGATCAACAATATTGTAAG
This sequence comes from Pterocarpus macrocarpus, assembly GCA_031439585.1. NCBI lineage: Eukaryota > Viridiplantae > Streptophyta > Magnoliopsida > Fabales > Fabaceae > Pterocarpus > Pterocarpus macrocarpus. The sequence goes on from CM062514.1 coordinate 21,006,183, forward strand.
ATATTAAAATAAAAATAATGTCCATACAGACTTAAGTTAATAGTGAATCCCGCCCCTCTTTATATAACCAAAAGCTAATAGTAAATCTGATAAAAGAGTAAAGAGGAGTCTTGCAAAAATAAGAAAATGCGGGATTAATAATACTTAAATTATTTAATAAATTTCACTTATAATAGAAGTAATTGATCAAAAAATTATTAATTCCTCACTTAATAAATCTCATCATTTTAGAGGATTTAAATCCAAGAATAAGAATACATCCTCTTTAGTTCATAATATTTGTTATTTTAGATAAAATTTTTTTAGTTCAATTTATTTGTTATTCTCATATTTTTATAAAAAAATTATTACATAATTTTTCAATTATACCTTTCATATAATTCTAAACATAATAAATAATAAAATATTAATATAATAAATTAATTACTAAATAAAAATATTTTGATAAATATATTTATAATTAATCCTTGATTTTAGAATTTTTAATACTAGTACAAATGATTAAAATGACATATTATAAATTGAGAGAAATATTTATACTTCAAAGCATAATTTAAATTATATATAAATATAAGTTTAATTTCTATGTAACAATTATTCAATAGTAATGCAAGAAACTCTCATATCAACTTTTAAAATATAAGTTTGAATTTAATTTAAATGTATTGATAGTGTAAAATAATTTTATATTATCAGCTAATAAAAATAGTAAAAAATATTAATTTATACAAATAATCACCTATTATAATGAGAGATCCACTATAATTTCTCACTTTCTCTTATTTCTATACTGTTAGTACATACTAAGTAAACTCTATAAATTTATGCAATTATCTATGATAATATTACAGTTTGGTGCATTCCTATCAATTAATAAAATAAAATTACTTTACACTATTAACACATAAAATCTAAACTTTATAAATATTATAAAAATTAATAAAAATATATATATATCACCGTATATGAATTTGCCGTAAATTCGAGTTTATTAAATCATCACTCTTAAAATAAATGAAGATAATCAAAGGAACACGTACCCCACGAGGCCTGTGATCATGTTGGCGGGGAGCCACCTTCGCGCCGCCGTCCTCCGCTACAGCGCCACCGCTGGCACCGGCCCTATATAAGCTCACGATCTTCTCCGCCACCTCGGCGCCGCCGTTGCTCTCCTCCATCAACTTTTCCAGCTGGGCCTTGGGTAGCCTCATCCGGACCCTGGTGGGCCCACCATCAAGACCCACGTCGGGCTTCACGAGCGATAGGTCCGAAACGGAGCGTTTCGATAGCATGAGGAGCTCGAGCCTGTCCTTGGCGTTCAGACCCCGCACACCACTGGATCGCACCCTCCTCGGTAGTGCGTTTTCTTCTTCGGGCCGAACCTTCGGTAACTCCACGAGGAAGTAAATCTTCTTGGGTTTTAGCTCCTGGTGAGGCTCAAGGGGCTTGGCCCGAAGCCCGAAGTGTTTCACCGCTTGGGAATCAAGGAGAACGTGACCCGGGTAGTCCTTCACGACGTCGTTTGCTATTGCCGGAGTCTTCAACTTGAAGGTCTCACCATCTATCTTCATCACCTTGGCTCTTTTACTCCTTATTCCTATGGCGTTTCCCATATTTGGTGGTACCTTAAATTCTTCTCTTTCTCTCTATGCTTTTTTTTTTTTTTTACTTTGAAGAAAAAAAAAAAGGACAACAAATTTGGTTGATTTGGCAAAAGGGTAAGTGTATCTATTTGGTTTGTGAGAAAGCAAGGAGCTTGGCGTGGCTGTATATATAGTAGGATTATGGGAGGGATGTGGTAGTACTTATTGAGAGGTAGACAAAATCAAAGTTGAATAATTATGGGATTTGCACGTGTGAATTGGTGGAAATTTCCTTCTTTGCTATATGTTATGGAGGTTCCCCTGGAAAGAGATGAGATGAGCGGCAACTATGTGGTAAATAGTTGTGGGAAAGCTTTGATAAATCGACTGCATGGGGACAAATTTTACTTTGGTGTGGGGTTAAATTGCTAAAGTTGTGGGGTAGGCCAAGACGACCTTTAATTGTAATCAATCTTGTTGTGATCCCCCCTACATCGAGAAAAGAAGAAAAAGCTGTGGGCTAGCCTTATATTCTTTTCATATGTGTTTTGTCGACGTGTACAAGAAAATGATGTTTACGGCGAAGATGATGATAAACATCTAGGAAAAAAATAAAGCAGAGGAATGTTTTATTCAATTTTTGTGACTATTAGGATTTGTTTATTGGTTTTTAAGGAATTTCAAAATTTGTCGAGTGTGAGACTGATCTTTTAAAATATGGTGTGTTACAATTAAGCTTCTTTACAGCTGATTTAGAAAACTGTCATTCTCTGGAAAAAATAGTTCATCCATCGGACGTATGCATCCAATCCCTTGTAAGTTTTATAATTGTCAGATTAACTCTATAATTATACAACTAATTAATTTAGATCTAAAGTGAAACTAAAATAATTTTAATGAGAGTAATAGGTAATGTTACGTAATCAGAATAAATAATTTAAATATTAACTTATATGTTACATCATTTTAACAAAATTGGGCCAAAGTTTTGACAATATAATATTTTTCTTTTAATAATATCATTTGAATTTAGACAGAGAGGCATGTACAATTGTATATGTAAATATTTTGTAATTAAGTAATGAATTAAATTAGTTTCCCCGAGGAAAAATCTCATAAAGCAATCACTTTTTAGGATGCCCCATGCTCCGCAAGATTTTGCATGCCAGGCAACTTTATAAAACGGATAAGACCATGAAGGGAACTTTAACTTTGTCAACTCCTTTTTTAATTTCAAACGATAGGTCATACGTGTTAGTGTCGGAGAGGTGGTCATAGCTTACGTCAGATAAATCTGTCCAATATTGACTTGCCAATTTTGTGTTCACCTCTTCTGATCTCAGTTTCTTTTCCTTTTACCCCTTCTTTGTCCCTGTACTTCTTCGGTACAAATTGAACAGCAACTTTGATTACTCGCCGTCATTTATTCACGGTGCTACTACCAGTAAGTACGATTTTGATTTTTATTAAAATTTTAATTAATCAATTAATTAGTGATCTTTCATACTAATCAAACACACTTACATATTAGTAAGATAGTTGCTGCAAGCAATGTTAGTTGTAATGACAAAACTGGAGCCAACTAACATTGTTGTTGACCTTTGCCCATTTGGCAGCAAAGTCCTCTCAAGTCTCAAGAACCCCAAATACAGGGAAATATTTAAATTAATATCACAAAAATAACTACGACTACCGTAATGTCTGTAGTAGTCTTCTAAATTTATGCGGTACGCATGAGAAAACAAGTAGGATCTTCAACTTAGTAACAAGTTCCAATGACTCGACCAGCCGCATTAAACAAAATGTAAGATGTTTGAATAATAATATTTGAAAAATAATGAAGAATCATGCCAAAATTAAGTTACTAGAATAATATATCATGTTTTTGATTTTTAGATAAGAGTTTAATTTAGGTGCATTGATAGTGTAAAATTTTTTTATATTTTTATCCAATTAAAACCTTCCATTTGCACAACCATTCAAGTAGTGGGTAGCTATATCGAAAAATTTTACTGACATAACAATTTATGATTGGATATCTATATAAAATTTTTTTATACTAATATTACATTCCAATTAAATTCTTTAGATAAATAAATAAGGTTTATCACTTTATTTTATTCAACACCTCCTGCGATTTCTGCCGAAGATTGTCCTAAAATTGTATGGCTGAGTAGCATTTCTCGCCATTGTTTTATCCCTCTTTATAAATAAATGGTAACTTTCAATTGTTTGATTAATGCTTACTATAAACTAGTTGATCAGCAAACACTCAAATTTTATTTAAGGGGCTGCAATACAAAAAGCTTTCTGGACATTTTTCGCACCAGTGATTTTCGTGAAGTCGTTTTCGGCTGGAAAAGGCATTGACTTCTTTGAGGCTTCGAAGGTCCATATTTCACCTAACTTTAACTACCGACGAAGCTCATTTCAATAAAGCGGGTTCATAGGCTTATAACATGGAGCAACCCCTACCTAAACTCTGAGATTCCTTTTACATAATGTGGTGAAGAACATTTGTACAAATAAAATAATGATAAAAAGTGAATACTAAAGGAGACATCAGACATGCAACACTTTGGGAAGAGCATATCAAGGATGAGAAAGGGTACGAGATGTGGAAGGGAGGACGGATAGGATGGAGTGACAAGTGCTTATAGTTGTTGACTGCAATATTGCCATCAAAGTGTTCTTCACAACTAACGTCGCAGCAGCAAACATAGCCATATTAGCCATATTTTTCCAAAATTTCTAATATCTACATTAATTACAACATAATTGCAATCGCAACTGTAACCATAATTTAAAATTATGAGTGGTGGGTTATCTATAGAATTACAAAATTATCTCAAAATACTTTTGTGATTCTCAATTTTCCTCTTAACACCGTCAATTACTCCTTTTCCCCTCAACATCTTCCACCTCCTCCTCCTATTCAATGCGCACGGCTTACTTTCTTTTGAGCACACCTCCATCTCCACCCGGCCCTATTTCAAAATTCCCTCCTTCTCTCCTCAATTCAACTCTCAATCCACTTCCTTTTTTTTTTTCTATTCAATTTTGTTTTCTTTAATTTATTTTAAGGCAACAACAATTTGGCTACACCACTTTGCTACTCTTCTTCCATCTCACATCATCAATCAACACCAACAACAAGTATATCACCTTAATTATCCCTACATAAACTCCTAAACTTCATTTAGTAAGCTCAACTTCAAAAACCAAATTTCCTCACATTAATTTCAAGCAGCAGTAGATTAAGCAGTTTGGTGTGCCTACAATCGAAGGTCCATCAAGCACCATGTAATCGTCGGTGAGAGCAGTGATATATATGGTGAGGAAGGATGTTGGGTATCAGACAACTCGTCACTGTTGAGGGGGTGAGGAAGGTCGTTGGGGCAATGGATCTAGTTCGAACATACCATGTGAATATGTCTGTTGGGATGAGGATAAATTTGAAAATATACAAATCTAAATTATAAAATATATTTAATTCATTTGTTAAATATGAATTGTTCAATTATTTAACATTAAATCTAACAGTGTAAATAAGGCAATTCACTGGTAGTTCATAACATGGAAGGTCTAATGTATAATTCACCCTTTGCTACTACTACAAGAGTATAAGTGACATGATAGCAAAATGTTCTAATTTTCAAACTTTGGTAGTGATGTTTGATTGGTTAAAGTAATTTAGTACTTATTCACTTTAAGTAAGTTTTGAATTCAAGTCTTATTAATAAAAAAATAATATTAATGAAATTTTACTTTATAATAAATGGACTTGATTTGAATTAAACTAGTTTGTGTCTAATAATTTTTTGGGGGACTTTTTAGACTATTCCACTTATCCAATAGATACGAGATTAATTTCTTGAGATACGGTCAATTATTTAAGCAAGGACTCCTCCCAATAGTATTTTTTTTCTATATACATGACAAATTTTGAATACTAGTAAACAAAAAATAATAATATGAAAGATACTTAAAAAAAATAAACTGCTTTTTGTATTTCTTAATATTTCACACTTACCTTATTTTCACTCCAGTTCAAGAGTAACATGGTTTACAAATAAAGGAATGCAATGGATAGTCAACTTTCATTCCACTATACCAATTTATAAAAGCATATAATGATTTTCCACTTCTGATTTTGTTTTTGTTCATTTTTGTATTTTTTAAATTTAATTGTAATATTTCATTAATATAAAATATATTATACAATTAAGTAGTAACATATTATTATATATTTAATTTTCATATAACTAATATGAATATAATATTTTAATAATATAGGGTGTGTTTGTTTCGAATATTTTGAGCAAAAAATCACTTTTTTTATCTAAAAAATTAATTTTTGTATATTTGAATAATTTTTTAAAAATATTCAGATTTTTAAAAAAATTTGTTTTCAACTTTTTTATAGGAACTGAAAAGAGTAATTTCTGAAAAAAAATTAATTTTTAACTTTTTTATCTATATATAAAATTTAAGTTTTAAAATCATTTTTTTTAAAGTTGAAAAAAATGCACCCATAATTATACATAATTAATGTATCAAAGTCAATTTTTTTCTTATTTCCACCCTCCCTTCCCAAGAAGCTACCACTGAATATGTTAGAAGCTAGTCTCAAAGACATGGAGCGTTCTGGTTGGTCCATATTTTGAGTTAAGTTGATTATCTAGCCAGAAACTAAGGACGGTCTTGGAGAAGATGAGTCTGTTCTGTACCCTTTCATATTGGGTTTTGGAACTTACTGCTATAGCTGATAGCTTGGGGTTACTTTTGTTATAATTCTTGATCTTTTCTGCACCTTTTCATCGACACAAAGCATAACATAAGGAACTACTTGCAATAACAAATTGCAATTGGGGTGCATCAAAACATCACAAGAAGTGGAGAATGACCTGCTTTGAGAAACGTGCACGAACCATTATTATTATTATAATTTTTTATTTTATTTTTTCTACAATGACCAAATTGAATTGGGCACTGTGTCAACTCTAATCAGTCTCCCGGGATGGTGGTTCATTTGATTTTCCTGGTTTGAACTTTGAATATGTTAATGAGTCAGCAGATTTTCACGAGTTCAGTGAGACCGTCATTAATAATTATGGTCAATATGAATATTCATATGATGATGATTTCATCGATTAATTTGTTTAACCATGGTCAAGTACCCAGCAAAACGGCATTCTTAATTTGTCGCGTGCTGAATGGTAATACGAATATCAGAATTCAGCAATTTGTCTTGGTCCAACTGCAGTTGTCATTAACGACATACGTTCTTTTCTTATCCTCTAGTGATTGAATCCTTCTCATAGTTGCGTGGTAATTCATCTGGACTCTTGATAGTGATAGTATCCCTATCAATCTCAGATCAATTGGGTACAAAAAAAATTCTTTATTTCCATTAAGTTCACAAGAATCATAACTAAATTGCATTTCTAGCTTAATTCGTAAATTGATGTAGAGCAGGAACTGAACTGAAATTTTAATTTGAGTTCTTGTGCAACTTTGATTCTAGCACAAACTAAGTTCAATTAAACAATTAAGGGAACATTATTATTACACACATCACAGATGGTTCAAATTGAATGGTGCTCCCAATAGGTGAAGCCTCAGCTTCAAATCACTGCTCCTCACTATCGCAACTCGAAATCTAGCTCTCACTGTCTATGTCAAGAACAAAAACCATCCCTGAAGCCAAAGGACCAATCACTTGCTAATTTTGCGGTTCCTTATATATTAATCACCACTCGTTTATGTGTGACTAGGAATAAAGTATACACTACGCAGTGAAGGTCTGTATGTAAATTTTAAAAATAATAATAAAACAATAAAATAAGAGAAAAAACAAGTGGAGAAAAAAACATAAGTTTTTTTTTAATTAAAAAGGATATTTATCTTAGATACTCAATTACATTCATAACTTTAATTTTTACTAATTTTAAAATCTTTTAAAAAAGGTAAAACTTAAAAATATAACATATGCATTATATTTTATCAATTTCATCCTCCTTTTATAGGTTTGGCCCATTATTGATACTGGGGCAAAAAACTTTTGCAGTCTCTCCAAAACGAGCTTCAATTCCTCCCTGATATTCAAGTTTGTCAGTTAAAACTCAGAAGTGAAATTCCAAACTTTGGTTAGATATATTATAAAATTAAAAATAATGTCTAATCTAATTAGATTATTAGCTCATTGATACATATATCGGATTCTGTACACTAACACAGAAATGAAACTCTAAACATCTTCGCATGGATACAGACAAAGGTTAGGCCTCAAATAAGGTAAATGATCATTTTAGGATTTGGTATGAACCGAATTGAGGGAAGCTAGAAATTCGAAAGCAATCATATATTTTGGTAGCCTTTAAAACTGGGAACTTTGCAACGATTTCATACACTCTAAGCTGCGTTAGCGTTTGAATAGTTGATAAATTTTGGACATTTTTTTATTCATTTATTAAAACACTACTTGATTTAGTGAAAAAGGCTATCAACCAAGAAAAATCTAATTACACTAATGATGGTTAGTGCAATTAGTACCAAGCAGTTTCGTATCCCACAAGGACGCGAGTTTAATTCTCGCTATTAATGTAAAGATCCTTTTTGTGGATAATTTTATAAGTTTATTGGAAGTATTCTTTAAATTCTGGAGCTTTGCCTTGATCTTGATGGGGTAATTGAATCCAAACTCACCTAAAATTTTTGTACTTAAAGAAGAGGAAAGAAAAATAAAAAGAAAAAGAAAAATCTATTCACACAACTCTTGCCTTCAATCCTACGAAGACCATGTATTATGAAGGTAGAAAATATTTTTTCAATAGGATTACGTATATTAAACTCAGATACAATCCGTTCTATTATAATTAATTTGGGGGTACAAGCTTTCGAAAAAAAAACAATAATTTACGGGTACAAATTGTAATTGCAGCTGTATGTAACAATACTCTTTGTTTTTTATTTAAACTATGAAACTTACTAGACTACAATTAATTTAGCTGAAGATGAGTTAGCCTAATATAAAATAAAACTCTCCCAATATTAATTTTTTCACCAATAAAATTTAAATTTGAAAATTTATTTAAAAAAAAAAAAGTAACAAATTTGAACCAACTTTGGTGTAAAATACTCTTTGTGAACTTCGGAGTAACAGCGCAGTGACCATGATGCGACACCGCTCTTTTGCTTGAGATTTTTCGTCCTCTGAATTTCTAATTATTGTTAAATAAAGAGTACTATAATTTTCTTAGCATGTTCACACATTTTAAATTTTAGTTTAGAGCGCATTAATTAAATTTTAATAAATAGCCAAAATTATAATTTAAATATAAGTGAAAATAATATTTTTTTATTGAGAGTAAATTATTATTAACTATATTCCAAATGTGTCGTGATACCGTATGACTAACTAAGCGGTGGCTTATTTGTTTGCTATCTAGAAATTATTTGTGCGGTCAAATCGGACGTCCCCACGTAAAATCAAATTAAGAACATCTAGAAGTAATCATCATAAAAGTTGAGATAAACCATTGGTCAAATGCTCAAGCATCACGAAATTAAGCTACGTGCATAATACGCTCTTCGTTAGTTCGCTGGTAATTTGTACGTGCATTGCCACAAAGTCACAAGCATGCACGCATACTCAAGCGTACTTACGTAGTCCTTGATTTCAAAGTCAAAAAATTATTTACTTTATTGGCCCATGACTATGTATACATGTCGAAAATGAATCCGTAGAATGCCTTACGAATTGTACCGAGAAAAAATAATGTCTTACGAGTAGCACAAATTAAAACACAAGTGTTTCTTCCGTATTTCAAGAGGAATCTTCCTTCAAAATCTCAACCCCTTTTTTATAAGGATGAAAAAGGATAAAAAAAGGATAAAATACTAATAGTATATATTCTCATGAAACACATGCAAACGATATAGATTTCAATGCATTCTTTTTATAATTCTGAAAACAAATTAATATTTTTTTTTTCTTTCAAATGACTTAATTCATCTCACCTTTGTTGAGTGTGGTGTACCATTCGCCATTCTCCAGACAAAGTAAACCCACGTAATCAATATCTGGAAATTTGGACAGAAATATCTTGAAAAGAAAGCAAGACTATTCTGGTCTGACCTATCGCATAGTGACATATACAGGCAAATCTGAATGGTAGATGCCCCAGCATGTGCTTATGGAGGGATAACTACGAAAGATATTTGTAGTAGCCTACCAGGAATCCCACACTTAATTAAATATCTTCAATATGGCCCGTACGTTGTTGAAAACTCATTTCTACCAAATTGTAGGACATATCATAAGAATTTGACGCCTTGACCTAAAATGGGCCATTCATTCTAATTTGATTATTTGATCAATATTGATACTATGAAATGCCCATCTAAACTGCTTTCCATTTTGTTTTACAACGCTAGAGCAGTTGAAGAGCACTAGAACTTTCGTTCCAGGCCAAAGAGGATAGTGTAACTTAACTACTAAGGTGATTAGTTTTGTTCCAATGAAGATGCCAGTGACCGGATATAGAAACTTGTGTCCTATTACCACATGCCTTCTCCTATTTGAATTGCATGAGCACCTTGCTTTAATGCTCCGTTTGGATGTAGAGAGAAAATGAGAGAAAAGAAACTGAGATAAAAGAAAGTAAAGAAAAATGTATATTTTCTCTTTATTCATAGAAGATAAGAAAATGAGAGTTATAACAAAATGATATATACATCCTTATGATAATAGAGTAAAAATATGTTATTTTTATTTAATTACTTAACACTTTTTATAAATTACTGAAATAAATAAATTTATATTAATATTAATTAAAAATTTAATTTATTAATATTTAGATTATAAAATATAGTTTGAAAATATTTTTGAAATAAAATTAGTGTAATATAAATTTAATTTATAGTGCAATATAAATTTAATTTATGATATTTTCATATATAAAAATTACCTAAATTTTAATCTGTAATATAATTTTTATTGAAACTGTTCATTTTTAAAAAATGTCATATATTTTTTTTTTACAAATATAGTGTTCCATTTTACATCAAGACGGTGATTTAATTTATAACAAAAAACATTTTAATTTAAGTATGGTCGACAAAAATAATAAAAGCTTGATATACTTCATCGAGGTTGGTTTAGTATTAGTTTCATATTAGCTTTGGAAGTTCTTGTTCATAGTATTTTGTATTGGAGGAAGCAGCACAGTGTAGTGCATGCATTTGTTATTAATTTTTTTCTTGAATTTAAATTATGAAGTGAGGGTGTATTTGTTTTTTGAGGAGTTCTCCGCCTTGCTCGATAGTTTTATTTGAAATTCAGAGAAGAAAAATCTGAAGTGGATCCTATACTTACTTTTTCTTTTTCTTTCCACTTTTCTTTACAAACCAAACAGGAGAAAACACCTTTTTTTTTTTTCTATTTTATTTCCGCCCATTTTCTTTTCTTTCATATTCTCTTGATCCAGACAATCTGTAAGGTTTTGCTAATAAATCATCTCAGCAGCCCCATGCCTAGATGGAAAGAGAAATATTATTTGAGCCATTCATGAATAAATATTTGTATAGATATAGTATATATGAATAATAGTGTGAGTAAGTATTGAAATAATCATGTATTGAGGTAAAAAAAGTATTGGTAGATATTTATATGAGATAAATTTGGTAATGAAAAATTATGTTCAAATAACATAACTCAAATGAAAATTATATGTTATTGTTTTTCGTCATATTTTCTGTCTCATTATTCAAAATTCATGTGAAAAATAATTATACAAATCATGACCTAAACAAATCAACAGCTCATTACGAAAATAAATTTATTTTTTTATGTTAATTTTTTTTATCCATAAAACCCAATTTCAAAATGGTGAAACTATAGGTAAGAAGAATGGTTACCAAACTAGTTAAACCAACTATGTGTTGGTTGTAATATATGCTGTATATATCTTAATATATACTCATATTAATTTACAGATGTTTACAAAATATTTTCTTTTGAATTCAGAAAACAAGTTTTAGCAATATACAACATGAGGTGTCAACCCCAAGCGGCGTCAATGATTAAGCGTTGCTCTTGCACTGCGGACTTCTTAATTACTTTCCAACTGAAAAAATGAAGGTATACGAACAATTTTAAGCATAATTAATAAATTACGTTTAGAATTTATCAGATCAATATCTTACTGATTTATCAATCCCTCATGTTTCGCTGTAACTATGATTGGGATGGGGGACGTCGGATTTGCAGCATCTGAATGGTAAGCTATCCAAAATCTGCTGGCATCACATCAAAAACTCTTTATAAATCTCTGATCAATACAAATAATAATCATTTATATGACAGAACTAGTGGGAATAATACATATATAAAGACTGTTATATATGTTACTTTTACATATAAGATTTTGTTCCCATACATGATGCATAAAGCATTAGCTTATATATTAATTAACTATTAAACTAGAAATAAGATGGGAACATATGCAAAAGACAAATTGTCATGATTCCTTGAACCCCTTTGATTAAAGAGTATCCAAAGGAAAAAGTTGTCAAATGGATCTAGCTATACCTTTTTTTTTCCTGCCACCAGTCAGTTCAAATTAACTTTAGAGTTATTTATTTTTTCATATTTTTTTTCTCTCAATGTCATTCTGAAAACAATCATAGCTAGAAGGTCCATTTGTAGAATGTACTATCAGACAGCTTGTGCATGGGTCTCCGGGTAGCTGCAACCACCGCTCTTAAAATAGGATTTACTGGCTAACTGAATGGAAATTGCGAAACGACACTAACCAAAGCTTGCCCTATCCTCATTTGATATTAGCCTTGCATATTATAGTAATTAAGGACCAGCTCGTAGGAACATGTGTAAATTGCATTTAGGCCCTCTGGGTATCAATAATATTTGTATCAAGTATTTTTATACTATTATCATCTCAGTTTTAAATCAAATAATTTTTCAAGATGAGTAACTTAAAAGTGAAATTAACTAAATTTATCTCAAAAAAATATACATATATCATTACTTGATTTGAGAAATATATATAAAAAAATATAATGAACTTGACTTGTCCTTTGCTTATATATATAAAAGATTCTTCTTGTCATGTGCGTGAAGTAACTAGTTTTAAGTCCTTCACTCATTTTCAGTTTTACTTGTCATATATAAGCTATATGAAAATAATAAGACGTAAATCTCTCATAGAGAACTTGGAAAAATCATGTCTCCTATACTTCACGCCTCAAATATGGTCATAAGCAGCTCGTTACAAGCTATAACGATAATTATAACGTTCTTCACATCGGAATTGCTTATTAATTGACCAAGGTATAGATAATATATATTCACAAAAAAAGCCCTGATTGTTCTAAAAATTAAGGGTGTTCATATTCAATTTAATCTAATTAAAACTGTTAAATCAATCTAATTCAAATTAAAAATCAATCAAAACTGCTAAAATTTGGACTGAATTGGTTCTTATTTCTTATAAATCATATGGATTGGATCGGATTTTAGATTCAATTTTTAAAATTAATCAAATCCAATCCAAACCAAATAATATTATATATTTTATTGTTAAGTTTATATTTTTACTTATGATAATTTTAATTTATTAACTAATTTTTTTATTTATATACCATTTTCACTTAAATAATATTTTATAAATATTAAATAAGTTATTTTAATTTTTTATTTTTATTTATTCATTATGTTCACTAAAGTTACTTTTATTTTATAATATTCTAAACCTAAAATTTTATTTTATCAAAAATTGATCAAATTGATTCAATCCAAACTGATAAAAATTATATCAGATTAGATTAGATTCAAAATTTAAATTAAACCGATTCAGTCTAAATCACGATAAATTACATAATTTAAATTAGATCGATTTTTCACTTAAAACTAATTTAAATTGAACTGTGAATACCTCTACTTAAAATAAAAGAACATAGTATTCTCAAACATTTAATATTTATCGGCCAAAAATATTAAATATTTAACACTTACCAATTATATTACAAATGTTGGTGTTTCTTTTTTTTGAAGCCAACAAATGTAGTTAACTAAAAGATAATAATAACTTATAAAACTGAGATGGGGAACATTAAATAAAATAGAGAACAAACTTTTTCTTGTTCTGAGCATGTGAAAATGTCTATATTCAACGGGAACACCAAGATCTATTAACTATTAACAATTAAGATCAATGTCCATGTTTCTTGTCTTAGAGGACACAGAATTTGGTGTAGGTTTGTCTTCCACAGGAGCAAGTCTAGGCAAAGGCAAAGCCATGGTGAGGTCAAGATTCAATGGGGATGATGAAACTATTGCTGTTTCTTCTTCAAGACAACTGTTTGTGAACGAAAGCCCATCATTTATGGCACCAGGGGATTCGAAGAAAGGGACACTATACTCTTTGTTAATGGACACAGATGATGAAGCACCCGCAGAAGAAACAAGGTTGGCATGAGGACAAGGAAAGCTTTGGTGTAGCTTATGGTTATTTGGATCAATTCCCATCTTTATTAGCTTTCTACGGATGTGAGAGTTCCAATAGTTCTTCACCTCATTGTCTGTACGCCCTGGCAACCTTCCAGCTATGAGTGACCACCTAATAGCAAATCCAACTAAGTTAAATTCATTATCAAAAAATATGATAATAATATCAACAATGATATTCTTACACTTGGATTTATACACTTTATCTTATACATATATGAAAAAGAAGGATAAAAGGAAAAGGTAAGTTTCTTTCCTTTTTTTCTTAAAAATAATAAAAAGATAGGTATAAAATAAAAATTTCGAAAAACTTGTTAAATTGTAGGGGGGGGGGGCATTTTGGATGAAAGCTCTCAATCTTAAGCACAAAAATCAATTTTTGACATGTGTAAAATTGTGATAATAAAAAATTGCAAAATTTTTAACGTGGACACATATATAACTTAAATAGTGTAATACATATCAAAGATTGATTTGTATGCTCAAGCTAAAAAGGACTTTTCATCCAAAAATTTCTCTACTGTAGGAGTAACAATTTTTGTAATAGGAAATACTTTTTATGAATCTGAATCCATAAAGTATAGATATATATATTAATATGAGAATGTACAAATATCGAGATGTACTTGCTTCAAAATGAGATGGATGTAGTGTATGTTTATGTGAGAGCAATATTGTATATGGTGTCCCATGATAATGCATAAATAGCATTTCTCTTTTGTAATGATATGGACAAACAGGTAAGAGCTTGAGAGAGAAAACAATGTACCGGTTACCAAGGAGGGCATGGAGCCTGATGATGAGGTCTTCTTCATCCTGGGCAAAGACTCCAAGTTTGATGTCTGGTCGTAAGTAGTTTAACCATCTTAGCCTACAGCTTTTGCCACAACGATGCAACCCTGATATATATGAACGATGGTAATGATACCCACTTATATATATGTGTTGAATTAGAAGCTTTGGTCCCTCAATTAATTGAAGGTATGTGATAAGGAATGGAATGATATAAACTAACCAGCAGCCTTGGGAATGGTACGCCAACAGCCGTCACCATGAGCTTGGATGTAATCAATAAGCTTTTGGTCTTCTTGCTTGGACCAAGCACCTTTGTTGGTGTTTTCTTTGTCACAACAAGGTTTTCTCATTGTTGTTTCTTCTGTGAGCTTCTTCTCCGTGGGTGTCTTTCTTTTTTGTGGCGAATATAAAACGCTAGCTAAAACCAGTATATAAGTAGAAGGGATATTGAGGGAGCTGACAAAAAACACAAGATTGGGGTAGATATATACTTGTGAAGGGAGAGGAGGGGAGGAAGAAGTGTTGACTAATTGGACCGGTGGTTTTGGCTGTGTTGTTGGATCGCTTATATGAATATATGGTAACAATTGTTTGTAAAATAAGATAATTGTTATTTGTACACTATTATGATGGGACACTGTATCACTCTCATACAAATATATAGTTTTGTTAGTTGAAAACTAGTTTTTTATACACTATTAGGACATTTGAGGAATCATGTAGAAATAATTGAGATTTCAATTGTATTATTGATTATTGATGCATTTGCCTATAAAAAAATTATAAGAAATTATGTATTAATAATTGAGTATTTTAATTATTTTACTAATAAGTATAGTGAAAAGATATCAATTATTTTACTAATAAATATAGTGAAAAGATCACATCTTTAGTTATCTTATCACATCGATCACATTCACTAGAAATTAGGGATGAAAGTAGGTTAGGCGGTTTGTCGGAGACCTTCAGCCTAATTTAGCCTAACTTTTTTATTAAACAAGTTAGGTCAGATTATAGGCTATGAACAAAGTTTATTAAGCCTAACAAATAGGCCTATTTATATTATATTATTATTATTTCTTCACAAACTCTAATGATAATCAAAGCTTTATGATTTATTTTAAATAGATTTTTTGACTTATTTATAAAGTCTCTTGACCTATTTAGAAATATACTTTTTAGCATATTTAAAACCCTATTGGTCTATTTAAAATTGAATTTTTTAGTTTATTTAAAAGCTTTATGATTAAGTAAACTTCTAAATACACTTTCGAGTCAGGTTGATCTTTTAAAATCACTAGATTAAAGCTCTAAAAAAAGCCTATATTAGGTAATAGAGTTAGGCTTGGGCTGTATATTTATAGTATAGGTCAAATCCATTTAAGTTAAAATCTAACCTACTTTCACTCCTACTAGAAATGTAATTAAAATGTCCAATTCTTTACATATCGTTTCTTAGATGTCTAGATCGGTGTTTAAATCATTAGTTCAAAAAATATTTCTCATATCCTTTTTATCTTGATATGCATATATCTCTATACTCATGCACTCTCAGAATAATATACATTATTAAACTTTATGTGTTCCAAAAAACATTTTCCCTTTTCGTATTGGATAAGGTGATTTGCCCCCTATATATGGTGTTTCCATTGCTTACTGTTAAGTAAATGTCGTTTTCAAGTGTGATGGATATGTTCAAGCACTCATGAGATGGTTGTTATTGTTCAATTTTCATTTCATGGATTCAATCATGAAATCAATTGCGTCTATAATAATGTATCAGAGTCAATTAATTGGTTCTCTATGGAGAAATTAATGCACGATACTCCAAATCTTATCGTATGTCTCGGAAGGGATATGATATGATACTCTTAAATCTTAGAGGAAGAAAAGTGGTGAAATATATAGTATATTCTATTCGGCGAGTACTATGGTGAAGATGGATTTTCCATCTTCACGTGAAGATTGGGCGTGGATGTAACAAATAGGTAATATATGACAGAGGTGTATTGATACATCAATTATTTATGATATATTATAGTAATATCTAATTTTAAGAAAATTTAAAAATATAATTAAATATATTTTAAAAATTAATTATTATATATTGACAGTATAAATTATACTGATAATATAAAATAATTTTACACTGTCAATGTAATTAAAAAATTTTATCAGTATAATTTTAATTATCATATATTGACAGTATAAAATTACACTGGTAGTATAAAATAATTTTATACTGTCAGTGTAATCAAAAAATTTTATTAGTGTATTCAGTGTAAAATTATTTTATATTACCAGTGTAATTTTACATTATCAGTGTATGATAATTAAAATTATACTGATAAAAATTTTTGATTACACTGGCAGTATAAAATAATTTTATATTATCAGTATAATCAAAAAATTTTATCAGTGTATTCAGTGTAAAATTATTTATATTGCCAGTATAATTTTATATTGTCAGTATATGATAATTAAAATTATACTGATAAAATTTTTTGATTACACTGACAGTGTAAAATTATTTTATATTGCCAGTATAATTTTACGTGAAATTACACTGATAAAATTTTTTGATTACACTGACAGTGCAAAATTATTTTATACTGCCAGTGTGATTTTACACTGTCAATGTATGATAATTAAAATTATACTGATAAAATTTTTTTATTACACTAATAATATAAAATTATTTTATATTATTAATATAATTTTATACTATCAATATATGATAATTAATTTTTAAAATATATTTAATTTTATTTTTAAATTTCCTTAAAATTAGATATTACTATAGTACATCATAGATAATTGATACTTCAATACACCTCTACCATATGTTATCTATTTTTTACACCCACCTCATATCTTCGTGTGAAGATAAAATGCATGGCCCTATTCTAAATGCATATGATGAATGAGAGAGAAACGAGGTATTGCAATATACGGCACCAAACTTTATGAAAAACACTTAACGTCGAGTTTGATCCCTGATGAGTCTTCATCGTACCTACAGCGTGTACACATTTACGCTTATCTGTGTTTATAGTATATACCATGAACGTTTTTATTAAATTTGTGTAGAATAAGACTCATAAAATGTCATTTACTACCCTGCACCAATTATAAAAGGGAAGTTCCTTCCATGAACACTGTCTATATATATATATATATAAGAAACAATTAATTAAGTTCAAATGAAACTAATATGGGAAAGCAAAATATCCATGTTGGAAAGCACTAGAAAGCCATAGCTAGTGTAGGAAAAACTATTCGAAAGCAATATCCATGTTGCAGATGAAACAAAGGACTGGTCGTTGGGAGTGATTAGACGTGAAGGCACGTACGTACTGCGTAGGCATTCAATGTGAAAGTGTTGACGTCTCATATTGAGATATATAGAGAAATTTTTTATTACCTTAGAGCTTTGAGTCAGTAATATTTCTTAAGAATGTGGTAGATACGGTAAGACAATGAATAATAAATATAGTATCTTTTATTAAATTTACTAAAAAGATAAGAGGCATATTATTTGTAAATTTTTAAATTTTGGATATTTTAATATTTTTTTTTTATTTTTTTATTAATTATTTCATTTATTTTATTTATTTTTTTATATTTTTTTTTCTCTTTTTTCTTTAAGTATCCAAGGGTGTCTATCTATCAAGTGATATAAAAATATTTCTCAAAAGATAACTAAGATCTCATATTTTTACACCACAAATGCTAACAGGGTGTTTGGCATACCGTATTAGGCATAATAGGATAATGTAATACAATACATTATGACCTTATCCGTTATTTGGTGTAATCAACGTATTATATAAATTTATCCATCAAACCTCCTTTATACGTTATAATAATGGATAATTTAATCTAGCTTAGGAAAATCGTATTAGGCCTGATTAGTTTTTAATGCATAAGGGTTCTTTCGCTTTTTTATTTTTAATATATTTTATTAAAAGAAAATTAATTATTAAATAAATAATAAAAAATAAAATATATAAATAAAAAATAATATTATTTAATAATAAATAAATATTTTTTAAAAAAATAATTGTAAAATAACTATTCAAACTAAAATAAAAATATAGGAATAAAAAATTATTATTAAAATATATAAATAATATTATTTAATATAAATTTAATTATATATAATAAAAAATACAATCAAATATAGGAAAGTGATACTAAGCCTGCTTAGATTTTGATGAATAAAAATTTTATCTCTATTTCACTCACTCTCTCTCTCTTATATTTTTATATTTATGAAAAAAAAATTAAAAATAAATAAATAAATAAATTTTAATATAAAACTATTTTTATATATAATAAAAATTAACTAAAATAATTATAATAACTATTTAAATAATTATATTAATTTTTAATTTTTAAATTTAATATTTATTTAAAAATTATATTTATTATAATATCTTCTTCTGATTATATTTTATTTAGGATTTAATTTGAATACACTGTCAGTATAAAAATTTTTTACACAGACATTCAATCATATATTGCCACATCAGCAAAAGTATTTGATATAACCACTCACTACTTGAATGATCATGCAAATGGAAGGTTTTGATTGGATGACAGTATAAAAAAATGTTATACTATCAATGCACCTCAATTAAACTCTTTTATAAAATATAATATTTTATACAATAATATACCAAATACTATATAATATTAAATTTTTATCAAATCTTGTATTATCAAGCTTATTTTATCATATTTTATACTATTAGACATACCAAACGACCCTAAATGTTACGAAACAAATCCACACACGAATTCATAACTGCTCTTTATGGATCGGCGTTTTACTATCCACCTCTTTTTTCTCTCTCCGCTTTTCATACTCAACCATTCTGTGAATGCTTATAAATAACCTTTGTGACTTTTGTAGGAATATTCATATGTGCCAAATAAAACTACTCTTTTCTCGCACGGATAGATTTATTAGAAATGTAATTGAAATTTTCAATTATTTGTATGCAATTCCTTAGATGTCTAAAAGAGTAGTGTACTGGTAACTACTCGCCGAGATATAAGATATGATAGATATCTAAAGAGAAAAGTTTTTTAAACATACTATATATAGATATAGTATGGGACATAGAATATTTATGTGAGTGTGGATGAATATCGAGGTGTACATGTATCGAGATAAGGTAATAGATTGTATATTTATGTGAGATGGTGTTGTATTTGGATATTCCATCTTTATGTACAAATAACATAGCTCATATCTAAATATTTTGGTTATAATACGTATATATTATTCAAGTATTTTTCAGTTATCATGGCAAATGTGATGAGAAGGCTATCTCACATACGGCTGCAAAGCTGAAATATCAAAAGTTCCCTAAAAGACTTGAAAATCCAGATAGAAATCACCTGTTTCTCTTCCATTTCCTTCCAATTATGTTTTGCTACAATACGGAAGATAGTTACTTTAAAAAGTTTTAAAAACTTAAAACAGTTATTAATCATATGTATATATTATTTGCTAGATGGTAAAACATGATTGATGAGACAAGAAAGAAGACGAACCAGATTATTTAAGTGCCGAAATTCCAGCTACTTGAACACTTTAAGTCATCCAAATCAAGTATTACAGATGGGAGGTGTAGCCTATACTAAAAGAATAACTTATTCATTTAAGCGCAAACCTACTTATTACCACACTAAATATGTCATCTTCCGAAAATCTCCAATGGCAGTTATGTAATAGAATTTTTTTTTTATTGAGAAATAATAGAATAATGCTATAATAGGCATAAAAGATATTATATTATATCGTTATTACATTTTCAAATTTAAACTAGATTGAATTAGCACTTTTCTGAAGAATTTTACAAGTTTCAACTATGTATACCATGTACTGTGCATAAAAATGTTTCGACTGTCGTAAATTTAATTATCTTTATTTGCATAAAATCGTTTAATTAAAATAATTTTATTTGTCACTTGTTGTCAACTGATGCATGTTGTTAGTTTTTATATATAGCACTGTCATATATTCGACAATCCACAATTAATGAAAGCACGCCGACACAAAGCTGCAGTCTGAATCAAAATATATATTGAATCTGAGAATGTGGAAGTGTAATGTTCCGTGTATGGAATAATCTAAGTATGATGAGTAAGTATGATTAACGTATGAGAAGAGGGGAATGAGCTGAGCTTAACAGGGAAAATGAGGCAGAGAATTTAGAAAGAAGAGATTACATTCACCATTCACTTGCCTATTACAATAGCCAGTTAGATTTATTTATACCTAACAAAATAACTAACTCAACTAATAGGCCAATGAGATCGTATATTCGAATCACACGCATACTATAATTGCTCTCTCGACGTAAAGAAACATGTTCCAAATTGACACATAACACAAAACGCATAAAAAAATAAGAAAGAGTTTTCAAACTATATGTATCTATTTTTGTCCCAACCAATCTAATATTTCTTCCATAAGTTTCAAAGAACCATTGTCTTATACTTTATAGTGAATAAAAGTTTGCGAGTAACACTAATTGCTACAAATACCGTCGTGCTAGATGACAGTTTTATAGCTCTTAAGTGATTTATTGTAGTAAAAGTAAAGAAAATAATTGTTAAAAATCCTCTAATTGCAAATATGAAGAATTAATATCACAACAATATTTATAAAAGGAAAAACTAGTCAAGACAAAAATAATAATAGAGAGATGTAATGAATCAACAAAACCAATAAAACTATTTAATAATTTTATTTGTATATCAAAAGTAAATATTATTAAAAAAAATAGAAACAAAATTTTAACTCTACCCATTACTATCAAATATTTTGTAACTTTCTCTTTTTATAATATTTATCTTGATATTCACCAAATAACATTACTATAGAATTATTATTGAGTCAGCAGAGAAATAAGCAATTCTTTATTGCTTACTTTTCGTTTTGACCATTCAATGCCGGCGAACTATTTTTTCTCGAAGAGCCATTTTGGTAATTTGGTCAGCATGCGACGGGCACAGTTTTGAGAAACATGTATCTTTTGCATGGATGAAAAAAAAAAAAAAAAGAAAAAAGGAAAGAAAGAAAATAGAAAGGAAGGAAAGAAAATGAAAGTGCCCCTTTTTTTTCGGGTTATTATCTTCAATCAACCAATAGAAAA
Source organism: Pterocarpus macrocarpus (assembly GCA_031439585.1). Classification (NCBI taxonomy): domain Eukaryota; kingdom Viridiplantae; phylum Streptophyta; class Magnoliopsida; order Fabales; family Fabaceae; genus Pterocarpus; species Pterocarpus macrocarpus. The sequence continues at coordinate 21,028,262 of CM062514.1, forward strand.
TTTTAAACACAATAACGTTTTTCTTTTTTGTCTGTTTCCTTTCTCAATCCGAAGACAAAAGGGCATTGTGAGCTAATGAACCGCTTTTAACAGGAATGGTTGGTTAAATGAACTATAACATCTAACAGTCATGCTTTACTCGGTTTTAAGTACATCAAGATCATTAGATATCGAATCCCCTCATGCGCATGCCGGTGTTGACTTTAATCAGATTCACATGAATCACCACCTTCTCAACCGGTCAGCAGAAGGAAACCTAACGAATAGATGAAAGTATTGGATGCCTTCATGCTGGAATCCAAAGAAATTCTTATGGAGATACAAGTATATACCATAAGCATTCCATTTAACATTAAACATGTATAAAGTTATGCGAACAATATTAAAAGTGCACTTACCTAGATGTCTACCAAAAGAATTTCTTCTAATTAATTCTATCCCATTTTATCGTTGAGAAATTAATTTTTCACCTAAACATACCTTATCGTTACATACAGCTGTATACTAATGTTCACTTGCAATTCATGGTACACTTTCAAGTTTTCAACTTATGGTGTGCCAATCTGTCAGATATACTAGGGAACTGGGGTATGGGAGATACAACTTCTCACAAGTACCACTTACTATTTTTTATAGAAAAATGTTCGGGGACACAATATGGGACGTATATGAAAAAAGTAAACGAAATAACAAAAAAGTTTGGATAATGAGTCTCACATAATCATGTTACTTTTGTTCAATTTTTTTTTATCCAAAAACTTATCAGTGTATTGTTGACAAACGTTAGTAAGTTTTTTTTTTTTTTTCTGCAAAACTTACCAGCGTTTATGCAAAAATTACCAGCGTATTGTTAAAAAACGTTAGTAAGTTTTTTTTTAATTCAAAATTTACCAATGTTTATACAAAATTTATCAGTGTTTATACAAAACTTACCAACGTATTATTGAAAAATGTTGGTAAATTTTTTTTTTAACAAAACTTACTAACATGAACACAAAACTTGCCAATGTATACACTGTTTATACTAGTAAGTTTTTTTTTTTTTACAAAACATGCTGGAAGCTTTTTTTTTTTTTTTTAACAAAACTTACCATTATATACACAAAACTTATCAATATAAACAGTACACATGCTGGTAAGTTTTTTGTATATTACATAAACCTTGCCAGTGTGTACACTACTTACGCTAGTAAGTTTCTGAAAAAAAAATTGAACAAAAGTAACAATGATTATATAGGATCTATCATGTAAGCATTTTTGTCGTTTTCTCACTTTTCTGTATGTGTCGCGTATATGTCCACAATTTGTACGTTCCCTATCAATTCTCTTTTTTATATCAAATAATTCAACGGAAAGCTTCTTCTGAGAAAGCCAGCTATTATCCCATTTTTAATCTCTGAACGACAATCGTTAGCTAGTATTGTACAATGCAAAGTGCTGTGTTCAAGAAACCCTTTAGTTTTGTTTGGCAAGAAAGGAAATATCGGATAAAATATGTTCCAACTCTTCAACAAGGGAGAACAAAATGTTTGAAAATTAAGCAGTAGCGCATTTTCCGAATGTGCACTCGAAATCAGGGTTACGATAAAAAGTTCTCGTTGAATCAGTACTTTTCCCAGTACGGAAACACAACCAATAACAAACACCACGTTGTTATCTACTAACTCAGAAGTTACCAGGGAAAAATCTCCATTACAAATTTAATTTAGTTTAATCAAGTCAATATTTTTACGTTGAAACTCTAAAGACAACTTCAAAGCAGCAGTTAAGAGTCGACATCCACCAGCGTAGATGTAGTATACAACCGAGTTAAACTTTGACACTCCATAAATGAAATAATGATGTAAAATATAAATAGGCTATGCTACGACCCTCAATCGAAGTCTAACCTTAGTAAAATACCAACTTGCTGTGACGAGGAATTTGAAGCCATTTGGGATGTTTTGCAAATGGTGCATAGAACATAGGATGCTACAAGATGAACCCCAAAGTAAGAAACCCATTAAAAAAATTACCAAATGGCTTTATCACATTTAGAATCATATTACTTTATGGCTTCTACAGGATGACAATAATAGTTTATTTTCTTAAACAAATGAAAGATGATAATCAAATTTCTTGATCATTGAACCTAACACCTACAGAAATTTCCATATGACCAGACTTCTACCAAATGCGGAATAAAATATCCCATACTGATATAACTTGTACCCAAAGAGAAAAAATAAAAAAAATTATGCCACTGATTCAGGGCCGTTGTCCAATTCAGTACGGTCAAATGCTAATAAGAAAAAGGGTATAAATCTACGTACCTTTACTGACTACCAAAGTGTAAACGATGTGTCAAAGATTAAAGGAACATATTTTGGGAAAAATGGATGGATTAAATATATACAACATCAGATATTAAACTTCAAAGGGATATTACTCAACCGAAAAATAGGCATCCACGTCACAAGATCAAACAACTAGATGAGAGCACAATCACTGTCCAAAGATGCAATATTAGCGTCTACCTAGTGCGCTAACTTTCAGGAGGGTTAGCAGCAGCATCGGAACAACCAGAACCCAACCCCCCCCCCCCCCCCCCAAAAAAAAAAACACAAAAACAATCCCACCCCACCGGCCCACCCCACAAAAAGGAATGTTCTCAAGGTTGTCTCCTCCCTGTCCCGACTGCCAAAGTCATACCTTAGTAGCAATACTGACATCAATAGAGCAAAAATAACAAGCACATGCATAAATACAAAAGTTTTATCTGTATTTTGAGTCACCCATAATAAATTATTGCACTTTTAAATGATTGGTAAATTCTGTTATTTCTATCAAAAATATTATTTGTACTCAACTTTAGAATTCATTTTAAAAGACATAATAAGATATCTCTTAATCATTGGTTGAAAGTAAATTCCACTTTTTTTCTCAGCCAATGATTAAAGGATGTATCTCTTAAAATGAGTCCTAAAGTTGAGTATAAATAACACTTCTTACCATAAACCTTCCAGGCCAAAGATTCACGGCCAAGATGAAACACATGCAAATGCTAAGCTACACTTCCAAACATAAAATCTGTCTAAAAAAGAAAATTGGTAAAATCCAATCGTCAATATCTTGCTTACTTAGATAACTTTTCTAATTTCATATTTTAATCTCTATTTGCTTAATTTGTTAAAACGCTAATGCTAAAATAGAACAGAATTAACCCCATTGTTAAGTAATAAAAGGCACTGCAGATAAAACTAGTGGAATTTGGCTTAAGCACAAGTATGAAAATCACTGCATATTATCATACCTTGCAGTATACAGACTGACCAAACTCAGAGAAAGCTGGAAAAATAAGAGTATGATGGCCTTCAACTGGCCGAGACTCAGACTTTTTATTCTTCTCCCCACCCCCCACCCTTTTTTGCACCTCTACCAATTTCAAGAACTAAATGTCATTGACTACCCTTCTCTAAACTTGATGATGGGATATCATATCAAACCAAAATTTTCAAAGGTACAGTAATAACTGATAGCGCGCAACCCATTTTTCTTGCGGGAAGTAGAACAGAATGTAGGATATGTTAGCAACAACAGCACCATCCTTGCCCAAAATTTGTTAGAGACGTAATACTTGACCTACTGCCACAAATGGGGATGTCAACCATAAATTCTCCACATCGGATAATCTACAAAATACGCAAACAACATTGGGAATTCACTAAAGGGATTAAAAGGAAAAATTCCTAAAGAAGCCCATTTTACTGAATGGTAAATATCACACTGCAACCATCACTTTCATAATTCCATTGTTATTCAATTTTCAATAGATGAAATAATTTTAAAACAACCAAGCATCAAAGTGAATTTCACACTTGTTTTGGGCAAGGCAATTTCGATTGGCCTCAATCAGAGCAACTTAGCAACATCAGCAGCAAAAATACTACGAAAAGAACCAAGGAACTTCCAGAGAGCAGTATAAACCAGTTAGGGTCCGTTTGGTTTCACTTTTGGGAAAAGATCTTTTGAAAGAAGGTCTTATAAAAAAAGATCTTTTAGAAGAATTACTTTTAAAAGAATGATTTTTGTTTGGTTTAAATATATTAAAAGGCCTTTTAGAAGAATGAATTTTGTTTGGATAGGATAAAATAAAGTTACTTTTGGTTGTTGATGTGAGAGTAATAGTAAGATTCCTTTCGTAAGGTCTTTTCAGAATGAAAAGTAACTTAAGATATCTTCAAAGCGCCCAAAGCGCTTTAAAAAGTTAAACTAAACACTACCATTTACTGTATAAAGTCATTCTCCTTCTCCTAGAAGGCCTTCTGGCCATTGCAAACTTGGAACCAAACAGGCTATTAGACGAATGAAAATATGCTCGGCAGGGGAACACATTGTCATCCAAGAATGTGTAAGAAATAATAATTTTCAATATTCAGGGAATAAATATCTCTAAATTCATATTGGTAAAGTTGAATAAGTGTCATCATAACAGTCCAGCACAAACAAGCAAGTTGAACTCTATTCCCAACACTAACTTGACAGTATAATACTGGCCACAGAGCCAAGAAGTCGTACCCACTTCTGATGAAAGAAAGGATCAAATCTGCCATGAATATATTTAGAATTGTTTACGCAAGTATTACGCCAATTGAAGAATGTGTATTACCCAACAGATGCTAAAAGAATAAAAACAAATGAATAAGCTTTCCTGCTATGTGTCATGTCAAAATGAGGAAGTTGGAATGGATTATATAAAATACAAACTAAAGCGACCAACGAACCATCAAAATTAGCTAGCACTTTAGTATAAACCAAAAGCACAGATATTTCTGCACTTACACCTTATGATTACTCACCAGTCCCCAGCTGACTGGGAATTTTAACATGTACAACACTAATAACTCAGATTTCTCTATTTTGTGGTCAATATGCTTATTCCTCTATTCCTTTCAATCACATATTGAGCAGACTTCAACATACAGCATCAACCCAACTCTAATGCAATGTCATGGATCAATTACATTAGCCTAACCATCTGCGAAAAATAGAAGTCTACCATATAACCAATATATTTAGCATCCGAAACAGCTTCATGAATTATTGAACTGCACTAAAATGTTACTTTTTACATCTTTTCACCAACCTTAAGGCCTTAAAACTTAGAAATATGTCAACTATGCTCATGAACCTTGCCCACTTGGTTCGGCAGCTGTTCGCCTTAGAGTCATCCAGCAGCCAAATTTTCCCCTGCTCCCTCTTCCCCAATTTTCCCTCCCCAGTGTTAGACATTTCCTTCAAAACAAAAAAAGTATAAATACATGATATGATATACAATTGAAAAACATCAGAATCAAGTATTAGAGAATTTGCTCTTCTTCTAAGAAAAGAAGACAACTACTGAAATTGCATGATCCTGCAAGAATCCATTTCCAACTTTTCACAGCCCTTGACAATATCCCTTGAACAGAGTGTTCAACTTCAAATCAAAAACAGATATTTTTTACATAAATTCCGAAGGCGAATTGGCATCGGGTTTTACATTGCCCAATTCACCATTGTGCTGCAAATTCTGCAGCACCTGAGGAGGCAATCCCCCCAACCCGCCACTGCTGCCGCCGCCACCCAATCCATCACTTCCGGACCCAAAGAACTGGCAAAGGATCCTTGCCATGATCCCAAGGATCTGCATTTGGTTCTGGCAAGCATCAACATGCATCTGCATCATCTGCTTCTCATGCTCCACCTGCATGGCCACCATTCTCTCCCTCCACTCCATCTGCTCCTCCTCCATCCTCTCCTCCGCCCTCTTCCTCCTCCGCCGCTCCTCCTCCAGCTCCCTCTCCAGCCTCGCCCTCCTCGCAACCTCCCTCCTCGCCCACCGCAACCGCCTCTCCTCCAATTCCAATCCCAATTCCAATTCCCCCTCCTCCCGCTCCCACTCCCACTCCCACTCCCTCTTCCTCCTCTTCTCCCGCTCCCTCTCGGCCGCCGCCTCCTCCTTCTCCCTCCGAAACTCCCTCTCCCTTCTCCTCTCCTCCCTCTTCGCCACCGCCTCCCTCAATTCCAAAACTCTAACCCCAATCTCCCCCAACCTCCTCATCTCCTCGCCCGAATCACCCTCAAACTCATCCTCACACTCACATTCATCCTCTTCCTCATCGCCACCATCATCATCATCATCATCATCATCATCATCATGATCAGAAGCGGAAAACCCTAGATTCCGCAACGCAACGGAATTGGAACTGGGGGGCTTCGAGGTAGCGGAAGGGATGTCGCCGAAGACTTCCTTGTAGTGGAGGAAATTCTCCCAGTGGTTGAGGCCGTCGGACCAGTTGAAGGAGTGAGGGGAGGAGAGGGCGCGGATCTTCTGCTTGACGCCGAGGTACTGGTGGCGCATGTTCTGGACCTTGATGGAGACGTCGCGCCAGGACCAGGTGAAGGGGAAGGTGGCGGGGTCGCGGTGGTGGTGGAGGGCGTTGACGTGGTCGGCGACGGGCTTGAACTTCTTCTCGCGTGTCTTCAGCTTCGCGAGGGCTCCGGAGCGAAGGAGCTCCGAGTACTTTGATAGCAGGGTCTGCTCCTCCTGCTCAGACCACTTCTTCCGCTTCATTTTTTGTCTTCCTGCTGACAATCGGAGAAGGAGATTTTCTTTTTTCTGGCGGCGAGGATTTAGGTGGGTCGGTCTGCTGCAGTGAGGATCCACGGTGGACAGAGAGAGAGACTCTCTCTCTCTCTCTCTCTCTCTCTCTTCTGTTTCGGAGAAGCAAAAGTCTATGTCACAGGGACAGAGGGCGAGTTCAAGAGCACAGGATTCTTTTTTTTTTTTTTTTGGAGTAAAACACCATTTTCGTGTTGAAAAAATTTGTCTTGCTTTACATTAAGATAATAATTTTTTAAAATAAAATACACTTAATCCTATTAAAATTTTAAAAAATAATATTTTACTTTATTTATTTATAAAATATATACTCTATCACAATTTATTAGAGAGTTGTTTGAATCTTTTTTCTTAGAAGAAAAACACTTTTTAACGGTTTTTTTTTTTCTAAAAATTTGCCTTTATAAACTTTAAAAAATATATTTTGATATAACTTAAAAAAATACTTGTAAAACATGGTCAATTTACCATTTTCATAAAAGTTAATAGTACACTCTTTTTAAAAAAAAAAAAGTGACTTTTGAAAAATAATTTTGGGTATATTTATTTATATTTTTAGCACAAAAAAATATTTTTTTATTCTTCAATAATTTTTTAAAAAAATTATTTATAAAATTTTTAATATTATTATATGCATTACTTTAAAAAAATGAAAATAAAAAATAATCAATTTACTATTTTTTTTAGACATAAATTTATTTCTTAAAGAAAAAAAACAATAAAAGAGAGAGAATTTTGCTTTTAAGTACTCTCTTCTCACTTTTATTCTCTCTCTCTCTCTCCCCCCTTATCTTTTAATTATATTTTTATCAAAAAAATATACTTCTATATTTATTATATTCAAATAGTTTAATAACTCCTAATTTTAATAAAAAGTATTTGTATAATTATATATTCAACTATAAAATATTTTTCCATTTTTGCTTTTAGTGTTGCTTTTAGGTGAATATTTTTTTTATATGTTGTTTTGAGTGATTTATTGGGGATATATGAGATTTTTGGTAAAATTTGAAAAATATGAAATTGTGGAAGGAATCTGGTTTGCTCTCAGCTGGATCCCGTTATTTTTAATAAAAAAATTGAAATCCGACGTATTTTCAATCGGATCCCATTAGTTTAATAAAAAGTAGGAGAGAGAAATAAGGGATTCGGCTTGTTCTCAATCAGATTCTATTATTTTAATAAAAAATAAGAGAGAAAAAAAGGGGATTAGACTTGCTGGTAATCAAATCTTATTATTTTAATAAAAAAATTTGAAACCTGGGCATATTTCCAACCGAATTTCATTTTTTTTTTTTTGTGTGTTGGACGTGTGTGTGTGTGTGTGTATGTGTGTTTTGAGAGAAAGAGAGAGAGAGCATGCGATGAGAGAGAAAAGGAAGATAGAGGAGAGAGAAGAGAGAGGGGGAAGAAAGGGAGAGGAGAGAGAAGAAAAAAAAAGAAAAAGAGAGAGAAAAATAATAAAATATAAAAATATCACATTTTTTTAATTTTACCAAAAATATTATATTTTTCAAAATTTTTCACAAAAATCTCATATAAAAATTAATTATCTTTGCTTCTACTTCTAATTTTAAAGAAATACTTCTCCTAAAATTTTAATTAAACAAATTTTTTATTAAAAACTATTTTTGTTTTTGCTTTTTTTAGAAGCTATGTATTATTAATTTTTTAAAAAAGTGGCAAGTTAACTTTTTTTTTCTATAACCTTTTTTTTTCAGTTATATCCAAATAAACTTAAAAATTTATAAAAGCATTTTTTTAGAAAAAGAGTTCTTTCTAAATAAAAACCTACTAAATGCATTCTTAGTGAATTAGGGTGAAGTGTATATTTTGTAAATAAATGGGGTGGAGTGTAATTTCTTAATACCTTAAAGATATTAAGTGTATTTTACTCTTTTTTCTTTATTTGACATTGGTAATAAATTTTAAAGATTAAATCTAAATATAGTATTTAAAAAATAAATTTAATTTGTACGTATTATCAGTGTAAAAAATAATTTTACGCAGATATCTAATTATGTATTTTCATATCAACAAAGTATTTAACTCACCATCCACTACCTTAAAAGTCTTACAAACACAAATATCTGATTAGATGATAGTATAAAATTTTTTTATGTTATTAGTGCGTATAAAAATTAAACTCTTAAAGAAATTTTATTTGGACATTTTAGTTTTTAAATATATATATATCCTTAAAAAACTTTGCATTAAATACATTAATTCCTTAACGAAAAAATTATATACATATCAATAACAATATAATGATAAAATTAACTTGTTCAATTGACTAATATTTCAAAAAATAAATGTTGAATTTTTAAAATTCATAGATTAATATGAAATAAATGAAATTTTTAAAAAATCAAAATTGAACTAAATAAGACCGATTTAAAAATATGTTCCAAACTTGACTCAAAAATATATTAGATCAAAATTGCATAACTCAAATTCAACCATATAAACTAAATAACGGGCTATGTAACTTAACCGTTCTAAAGATTATGTTGCAAATTCAACCGACATAATAGAACTCATGGGCCAGTAGGTCATGCTAAATTAGCTATGAAGATTGTAAATGTTCATTCCTTTAAGAACTAGTGAAGTATTAGTGTTGCTCACAATAATGTCTTGGTTCCTGCTCATATTCCCAACAAAGCTCTCATGGAAACTGACATTTGGAAGTAAGGGTGTTCATTACGGAACCAAGCTGAGAAAATCGAATTGAAAAATCAAAAACCAATTAAAAATTGAAGCAATTGGTTTATTTTGGTTTATTTTTGTAAAAATCGATTGGTTTGGTTCAATTTTTTATTCTAAAATTGGAAACCGAACCGCATTAATTCTTCTTATATACTTATTATACCCTTACTAAACCCCATATTTATAAAATTACCCATGCCCCTTTCAGAATCCCTAACCTTTTTCATTTCTTGGTTTCTCTCTTTCACTCAATACAGTGGCACCCCTCTCTCTTTATCCTTGCCTCCCTTCAAATTTCAAAATCCATCTCAACATCTCATCTCATGAACTCACCACCATGTCACCATCAGCTTCCTCTTAGACATCCTTCTACCCTTTGGGGCGTTAACGGCTTCAACATTAATGGCCTCCTCTAGCCTCCACTAGTCCACTGTGTGTTACACTGCTCTTTGCAATAGCCATGGTCAAGCCACTGAGTTTAGTCTTTTTATCTTATTCCAATTATTGTTCATTTTCTCAGCCATGGTCGTGCTTTTTCCATGATTTGGCTACTGTGGATCTTTTTTTTTTACTTGTCGTGAATCTATGATGCTTAGATCTCTTTTTGCTTAAAGGTTCTTAAGTGATAAAATTTCAAACTTAAATCATTTCTATTTTCTGTGTATGGATGATATTGTGACTTAATGTGTGGAATGTATGCGTGTTCAGTGTTCTATTTCTTGTTTTTTTGGTCTATGATTGAGGACTCTATTTGAGATAATTAAAAATCAAAAACCAACCGAACCAAACCGATTTAGTGTCGGTTTGATTTGGTCCGATTTGCTTGAAAGAATAAAACCAATTGGTTGATATTTTGTATCAACCAATTGGTTCGGTTCAATTGATTTTTCATTTACAATCGAACCAAAACCTACCACGAAGAACCGTACTGCGAAGATGCCTTTTAATGCCTCATTTATTGTGTATATTAACTAACCAAATCAAGGATAACAATGACAAATGTAAAGGAGATATTATAGGAGTTAGATTAGGATGCGTAAAGCTTCTGTAATGTGTATATATTTGGTGATTATTCAATAGACTGACACACATTGTTTTCACCATAATTTTGATATGGTATCAGAGCCTTCCCGGTGCTGGTGAGAACGTGTAAGGGAAGCAAAACATTCTCTATGGCGGAGAAATCAGAAAAGATCGAAACAGAGAAACAAATCGATTTGGTGAAAAAGACTGCTTCTTTGAATTCAAGTGACAATCCAGTAAACCTTATTACTCAGGTTTAGTTGAAAATGAAGAATTATGATGAGTGGTCTAGGGCTATGCACACTTCTCTTCGCGCAAGATGCAAATGGGTCTTTGTGGAAGGAAGCACCTCGTAACCAAAGAAAGATTCTTCTGAATTTGAAGACTAGTGGACTGTGCAATCCATGTTGGTGTCATGGGTATCGAACACGATAGAACCAAGCTTGCATTCTACCATCTCATACCAAGAGAACATAAAATACTTGTGGGAGGAAATTAAGGAGCATTTTTCAATCATGAATGGACCAAGGATTCAATAGATAAAGGTAGAGCCGGCAGAGTGTCGACAGACAGGAATGACCATGGTGGCATACTATGGAAAATTGAAAAGCTTATGGGATGAACTGGCTAATTATTAGCAAATCCTTCTTTGCACTTGTGGAGGATGCAAGTGTGATATTGGGAGCAAGTTGGAGAAACAATGAGAAGAAGAGAAAGTTCATCAGTTTTTGATGGGTCTAGATGATACTTTGTATGGTACAGTCCACTTTAATCTTCTTGCAACTGACCCCTTGCCTACATTAAATAGAGTGTATGCCACTTTGGTGCAAGAAGAAAGAGTGAGAGCCATATCTCGAAGAAAAGAAGAACGAGGAGAAGTTGTTGGGTTTTTTGTGCAAGCAAGTGCAAGAGCCAAAGGACGTGCTAAGCCAAAAGACAAAAATATGGTGTGTTCAAACTATAATCGAACAATACATGAAGTTGAAAATTGTTTTCAGTTGATTGGTTATCCCGAATAGTGGGGAGATCAACCATAAGGTGATGAGAAAGCCAGTAGGCAAGAAAGAGGACGACAGCGAGGAGGAGTTGCACCTAGCAGAGGCAGAAATGGGTGTATTCGAGCCAATGCAGCACACATTGATAGAGAAACCAGTGCTGCAGTGACTAATATCAACAAGAATGCACTGACTGGACTAAATATTGAACAATGGCAGATACTCATGGATCTTCTGAATAATCACAAAGGGAATGTAAAGGACAAGATGACAGGTAGACATAGTGTATGGATTATTGACACAGGCACTTCTAGTCACATGATCGAGAACCTGAAATTCTTGCATAGGCTGAGAGAAATAATAGGATATCCAGTTGAACTTCCAGATGGAAAACAAGTGTTAGCCATTGAAGAAGGGACAACAATACTTGATGGAGGATTGAAAATTAAGAATGTGCTTTATGTGCCAAGATTGAACTACAATTTAATATCTGCCTCTCAATTGATTGATGAAACAAATTGTGTTATCCATTTCACTGATACGTTATGTGTTATGCAGGACCGCACATCGAAGATGCTGATTGGAGCAGGTGAACGAAGAGATGGGCTTTAATTCTTTAGGGGTATCCGAAATGAGAATACACACAAGGCTAGTGGAATCTGTCAGTTTGATCCATGGCATCAATGCATGGGACATCCGTCTTTGAGGATTACTCAGTTAGTTTCCAATATGGGCAATAAAGGTAGTGAGTTAAAGAATAAAGCATGTGATGTATGTTTTCGGGCTAAGCAAACTAGGGATGTTTTTCCGTTGAGTACTCATAATGCTATTAGTAGTTTTGACTTAATACATTGTGATCTACGGGGCCTTATCGAACTCCCTCTTCTTGTGGTGCATCATATTTTTTGACAATAATAGATGATTTCTCTTATGCCATATGGATCTATCTATTAGTTGATAAAAAGGAAGTGTCACATACATTAATAAATTTCTTTGCCTTAATAGAAAGACAATTTGATAAGCGAGTTAGGATGATGCATAGTGATAACGGAACTGAATTTACATGTTTGACAAATTATTTTTGTAAACATGGAATTCTATTTCAAACTTCTTGTCCTGGAACACCACAACAGAATGGAAGAGAAGAAAGAAAACATCGGCACATTCTTAATATTGCTCGTGCTCTACAATTTCAAGGTAGCCTTCCTATTTCTTTATGGGGAGGGTGTGTCTTGACTGTTAGATACTTAATTAATCGCACACCTACTCCATTGCTGCATGGGAAACATCATATGAGATGTTGCATGGTCAAGCTCCCTCGTATGATCATTTGAAGATTTTTGGTTGTTTGTGTTATGCTCATAACTTGGGAAAAATAAGTGATAAGTTTGCTAGTAAAAGTTGAAAATATGTCTTTGTTGGATATCCTTATGGTAAAAAGAGTTGGAAATTATTTGACACTCAACGTTATTTTGTGTCACGTGATGTTCAATTTTTTAAGACAGAATTTTCTTTTGCGAAAGGGAATGATACATCCGTGGTGTTTCCCTTGTTGGTTGGTGATAATGATAATAGGTCCAGTGATCAAATTGACACAACAATAGAAGTAGGCCCAGCCAATGATGTTGATATGGGTCCTCATGTAAGGGGGTACAAATGACTCAGACAATGAGGTAGGTGATGAGCCGAGATCAAGATCCTAGGGTGACGAATCAAATAATCCTAATCTCAATCCCCTTACATTAGAATCAGTTAACCATGATAATGCAAAGGGGTTGGGAAGAGGTCACCGCATCGAGATGCCTTCAGTCAAGTTACATGATTATGTGACTCATATTGTGCAGAAGTTAAGCCCATCTCCCAGTTTGTCCTCTTCACAACATATTTCAGGTGCTCCTTATCCCCTAACACATTATGTGAATTGTGAAAATTTTTTTATGAAGCGTCACAGGTTCATTGCTGCTCTTACTACCAAACATGAGCCCGTCCATTTTTCTGAAGCAATGCAAGATGCTAAATAGAGACTTGCAATGCAACAAGAACTCCGAGCTCTGGAAGGTAATGGAACCTAGACTTTGCAGCCGGATGGAAAGAAACCTCTTAGTTATAAATGGGTGTATAAAATTAAGTGTAACTCTGATGGCACCATAGAAACATAGAAAGATACAAGCAAGGCTAGTCATTCTTGGGAATCATCAAATAGAAGGAATCGATTATGCTGAAACGTTCACTCATGTTGCCAAAATAGTCACTGTTTGTCTTGTTCTTGCAATTGCAGTAGCAAAGAAGTAGGAAATTCATCAAATGGACGTCCACAATGCCTTCTTCCATGGTAATCTCCATAAGGATGTTTATATGAAGTTGCCCCCAAGCTTTCACACTTCTCAACCAGGACTGGTTTGCAAGTTGCGAAAATCACTGTATTGCTTGAAGTAAGCCCCTCGATGCTGGTTTGCCAAACTATCATTTACCTTGACGAATTTTCGGTTCGATCAATCATGTTCTAACTATTCATTCTTTACTCTTCTTATTCATGGGGTACAAATGGTGGTTTTGGTGTATGTGGATGATTTGATTATGTATGGGAATAACTCTGCTGCAATCCAACAGTTTAAAGCATATCTCAACAAGTGTTTTCACATAAAGGATTTGGGGACTTTAAAGTATTTTTTTGGTGTAGAAGTTGCAAGGAATCCAAGTGGGATATTTTTATGCCAATGCAAATATGCCTTGGATATAATTCAAGAAGCAGGTTTACTTGGTGCCAAGCTCGTGTCAACAAGTTTTGAGTAGAACCATCAACTTGGTCTCACTAATGGACGTCTCATTAATCGACCTGAACATTATCGACGTCTCGTTGGTCATCTTATCTACTTATGTTTTACCAGGCTTGAGTTTTATTGTGTTCATATCTTGTCACAATTCATACAACAACCTTGCTTGGAACACTGGAATGTAGCCCTTCGAATTGTTAAATATCTTAAAGAAAGTCCTGGCCAAGGCATACTTCTTAGTAGTACAATTAATTTTCAGTTGCATGGATGGTGCAATTCTGATTAGGCTAGCTGCCCTTTAACTCAGCGCTCTCTCACTAGCTGATTTGTGGTCTTGGGTCATTCTCCTATCTCTTGGAAAACCAAGAAACAACACACTGTCTCTCGTTTCTCTACAAAAGCAGAATACTGCTCTATGGCTACTACCACCTGTGAACTTAAGGGTGACATTTACGGTGATCCAGTCAAAAACCTGGACACTAATGATCCAATTTTTATTCGGTTATTAGAAATGTTTTTTTTTTGAAAAGACAAAAAAGTCCAAACTTAAATGGACCTTACATTTCTCCACCCTAAACCAGTCACCCTTCGCCTCTCACCCTCACCCCCTCTCTACCCCATCGTTCTTCTATTATGGTCCTTCTTCAGGGTGAGCGATGTCATCAGCAGATAAAAACAAAACTCTTTCATGGGGTTTTACTTGTGACTATTCTCATGGGTTTATTTGCTTTCACATTCAGACTGGTGTTTTTATGAGAGTTCTTTCCTTAAGCTTTGTGTAGGTATCACATCTATCAGGAGGCATTTTTACTCTGTGTATAGAACTGAAGAAAAGTTTTAATATAATTTGTAAAGACCAAAAAATGATTTAAGTTAACATTTTTCTTACAGTAATTTAAGAAATCATGATCTTCAACAAAATTAGTTTTTTCTTAATGTCCAAAGCTGAGTCCTTCAACACAGAAATCGATAGCTCAGTCGTCTTGCACAGCTCCTTCCACAATATCAATGTCTAAAGCTAATGTCCATTTCTGTCATTAGCAAAATGCAAGAGTTTTTATTTTTTCAACTCATTCACCTATTGACCATCTGTCTATCCATGCACTTCTTGTATGTGTTATCACTTGAGATCCTTTCGACTCTTGTAGACCTTTAGCATTTTGCACATCTGGACGGCCCAATCTCTTGGATCATCAATGTCCAGTTTTTTGACTGGAGCATTGTATATGCCACCGAACTTAAGTGACTTAAAAGTTTACTATCTGATATTGGCATCTTACCTAAAGTTCCCATGCGTCTTAATTATGACAGTCAAGCAGCTTTACACATTGCCAAAAATCCAGTGTTCTATGAGCGTACAAAGCATATTGAAGTGTGGATTGTCACTTTTTCGTAATGAGATACTTCAAGGTAATATTCAGCCATCTTATGTTTCTACACATGTACAATTGGCGGATATCTTTACCAAGGCATTGGGAGGACATCAATTCCAAACTTTGCTTAGCAAGCTGGGCATTCACAATCCTCACACACCAGCTTGAGGGGGGGTAATACTGTATATTTAGTCATAATATTTCCTAATTTATTGTATATATTATCTAACCAACTCAAGGATAGAAATGACAGATCTAAAGGAGATATTATAGGAGTTAGTTTAGGGTGCGTAAAGTTTTAGTAACGTGTA